>OY740718.1:54827923-55441732 GCA_963513945.1 Hydrotaea diabolus | reverse complement strand
CTCAAGAATTCTGCCTCGAAGTTCCTCTTGGAGGTTTATAATGACATCACTGAAAACGAGGAGGAATTGGATCATGTCAGAGAACACTTGACACGTGGGCGCCAGAGAAGAGCTCTACGAGATGAGCGTTTCATAACTAAAGATGACCGCATGGAAATCGAAAAGTGCAATAATATTATAACTTTTTCCAGTAAAAGTAAGTTTTATATACGCAATGGTTGCCTATTACACACACAATACTAATTTAATTGTTTTTTTTTTTGTTTTTCAGAAACCGCACCGGAAAATTCAAATCTCATACCGGATTTACCCATAGCTAGCGATATGCAAATCGGTTTCAATACCAACGATGTTCCACGCGATTTGCAATTGGTGCACTCGGCATTGCGTATATATCAGCAGCCCGGTCTGGGTAAATACGTGCAAAATACCGATACCCAGAAGGCCTCTATATCCATCTACCAGCGGGTAGTGATACGCAAAGAATTCACCGGCGCCTTAAGAATATTGGCCTCTGTTAATACGACCACCACCTACAAAGGCTGGCTGGAGTTCAATATGACCCGCATATTGGGTAGATGGCTGCAACAGAAGTCTTCGCAAGTGGCTAAAATTAATGAGCTAATTGTGGGCGTAACTCTGGACATGGAAAATCCATTGCATCAATCGAAGACCATTGAAATTTTGCCCAGTGATTTGGGCTTGGTACAGCCCAACACTACCGATGACATGATCGATTTGCAACCATTTATTATTGGGTATTTCAATGGTCCCGAGCTGATGGCTAAAATTCAAAAGTTACGCTTCAAACGTGAGGTTATCAAGCGGAAACGCAAGGCCGACTACTACTATAGGCCACCGCCACCACCCGTACAGGAAATCTACAAATTGCCCAAGACCTGCGAACGTTTGAACTTTACTTTGGATTTTAATGACTTGCATATGCACGATTGGGTCATAGCACCAAAGAAGTTCGAAGCCTATTTTTGCGGCGGTGAATGCAACTTCCCCCTGGGCTCGAAAATGAATGCCACCAATCATGCCATAGTTCAGACGCTGATGCATTTGAAGCAGCCTAATTTGCCCAAGCCTTGCTGTGTGCCCACCGTTTTAGGTTCTATATCGATTTTACACTATCTGAACGAGGACAGTGTCAATCTGAGTAAATATCCACAGAGTGTGGCCAAGGAATGTGGTTGTCATTGAGATTGGCCCATGCTTATAATTAGTGGAAACAACCTTTAGTTTTAAGATGACCTTACAAAATGTAGTAGAAAAGTATGAATGTTTGTAATTTTATTTTTGAAAACTTTCAATTGTTTGTTTTAATTTTTATTTAAATATTTCCATAATATAAAATTCTAAAATAAAAAAGATTTTTTTTATTTACTTGAGAATGCCCGAACGCACACAAAAAAGTGCACCATTTAAAGACGTAATTTAGAAAATACCAATTAATATTCAGAAAAGATCCATTGAAATTCTGAGATTACAATTAAAATTCAGAACATATTAATTGGAATTCAGAGCATACAATTAAAATTTAGAACACATCAATTGAAATTCAGAAAACATCAATTGAAATTCGGAACACATCAATTGAAATTCAGAAATTACAATTAAAATTCAGAAGACATAAAGTGAACTTTAGAAACTAAAATTAGAACTTAGAACACATAAATTAAAATTCAGAAATTAGAATTGAAATTCTAAACATACCAATTGAAATTCAGAAACTACAATTGAAATTCTGAACACATGAAGTGAACTTTAGAAGTTAAAACTGAAATTTAGAACACATGAACTAAAATTCTGAAAGTACAATTGAAAATCAGAGTACATCACACTGTGGCTCACGGTATTAAGACTTAGTGCTGATGTTTACAACATCAGCTTAAAGGAATGGTGATAGACGCTATGTTAAATATACCGATTGATGTAGAATTACTATCTGATTCCCTTGAGGGTTGTCAGTCTGTCTGTCCATCTATCTTTCTAATCTATCCAAGTACAGGTCGCAATTTTGATTACCGCATGCTACCATATCGGCCCATTTTTTCGAATGCCCTAGCTCTAGAAGCCACAAATTTAAACCCATTATGCTCAAATTTTGTTTGGTACGTTCTGAGCGACAAACAATTAACTCTAACATATTGAGTCCGACCTAACTCATGTACCAGATCGGCCCATGACATAGTCAACTAAACTCTTTTTACAACACACACACACTCACGTTGTAAAAGAAATCTATTGATGGCTCTCGATGTGGAGTCTCTTTAGAGGTGGCAAGAATGAGTTGTATTTTCGTGGGCAATTGTGTGAAGAAAACTCGAAAAGTAAGGTTTACAACAGTAGTTCTCTTTCGTTTGGGGAGAGCCTGGCCTTATAGAGTTCGGGTTTACTTTCACAATTGCAGCAAGGCTTTCTGAAGAGGGTTGTCACGGACCCGAAATCATGATAAAAGTAGTGTGCAGCCAAGAAAATCAATGTCACTTTGCCATTTTGTTAAAAACTTGTCTTCTATTTAAATATAGAAGCAAGAGGTCTTGAGCCGGTTTAATCCCTGTTCAATGTGAAAACCAAAAAACATAATAGGTAGGTTAATTTAATATTAAACATTGTAAAAGTAACTATATTTCTGGTTAAAAAACCAATAATTAGTTAATTTAACAATAAAATGATTTCTATAACAATCTTCAAAGTTAATAATATTAACAATTTCATTGTTAAGTTGAACATGTATTGTTTCATTAAATTAACTATTAAATTTTAATATTAACAATTTTCGTGATTAAAAACCATGCATTGTTAGAAAACAATAATTATTTAAATAATAACAACTTTAATGGTTAAAAAACTCAACAATGCATTGTTAAAACAACAATAATTATTTTAAAATTTACAATTTTCATGGTTAAAAAATTCAACCATAGAATAGGCATAGTGTGAATATTCGAATATTTTTTTTTGCCAAAATTCTAACTGATAGGATTAAATATATGCGCTGAATTGTTTCTTTAATCCTCTAACTATCTTTTGTCTCTGTTTCTATATTTAGAGTATAGTCCATTGGAACTCAAACCATTAGGCTTGTATTCATTCCTTCAAATTTTAAGACTAACCTACAACTGTACCTTACGCACAGCTCTCCAGGTACAATGCGTGACCTGCTTAGTTTAGTGCGGGCTATCGATGTATTGACCTCTTCTGATTGTTTCTTCTTTCAGCTAGTTTTTTGTCTGCTAATACACGGAGAAAAATATATGTTAGAAATATGTTTGCATGCAAACATTTTATGCCGGCAACATATAAATGTTCGGATCATGCTTCACTGCTAACATTTATATGTTTGTAGTAATCATCTTAAACATCCCTATGTTTTATGTGCAAACATTTTTTTGTTTGCACCTAAACATTTATATGTATGCAGTAATGTTCCCAAACATATGATAATGTTTCCCAGAAAAATGTGCATGCAAACACATTTTTAACATATTTTTTCTCCGTGTACAACGATTTTATTGACTCAATTGCCAATTGGGCTATTGCACGTCCCTCTGGTAGCGGTTGCGGGGACATCTGAACAATTGTTTCCAAAATAACATTTCTTTTAATTAGTTCTTGAGGCATTAACAAATGACTGCAAAATGCTTAACAGAAATTAATCAACTCTATAATTGGCATTCATTCAAGTCGATAACGATTTACAGTGGCTACGCAGACTTTATTTTATAGAAGAAAAAAATAAAAAATAAACGCAAGACAAAATCAAAAAATGTTGAAAGTAATCGAATATTAACATCAATTCGTTTTAATCGAAATATCCATTACTTTATTTTTTCACGGACGGAATCTCAATGCATCGCCTTTAATGACTTTGCCAGTGTTCAGTAAAAAGTCGGTTGAAATAACTCGCGCACCGCTTCGGATCTGTCACTGTTCTGCCACCGAACTTGACGGCAGTACGACTATCGTTTATTCCAGGGTTAGAGAGCATTTGACCGTTGTCCACAATTTACCAATTCGGGAACTTAAGTTGCACTGCTTTAAGATATCTAGCCATTTATTCCGCTTATACTCGTTGACCAACATACTGATCTCAGAGTGGAGATCATTTATACTAGGGTTAGCAGGAATGGAGCGACGAATGTCATCTGCGAGTCCAGCTGCGTCTGCTGAAAAATTTGGTCGTATCTCGGGTATTCGACCAGCAGGAATATGGCAAGCGGCTGCTGCGTTAATGAAGACCCGGAAATTCTTCTTAGCCCAATCAGCCTTTTTTTGAATGAGACGCATACGCTTAGAGATTAAGAAGTCGGATGTTCTGTTGATGGAGAGGATTATGGGGAGGTGGTCCGAGTTGATGTCTGACGAGCTATGGCAATCGCCTTTAATCCGAATGGGAACATCCTCATTCAGTATGCAGAACGTTGAGCTATCTTTTTGCTCTGCCTAATTTCTATAATTTCCCTTTGGTCGTTCTCTAGGAGATAATGCCACAGTTCATTGGGCATTATATTGGGCCGGATGGTTTTTGCGTTGTATCAGATCGCAAATGTCAGGCAAACAACGCAGGGCACAGCTACCAACCGGCGGGATTTATACGTTATAAAGTACAGCTCTATCTCGGTAGTCCCAGACTTGACTTTCCATGTATGGGTCTCTAGAGTCAAGGTCTGTACTGCACGGAATGGTGTAATAGGCAAGGTAGTCCCCCACCTTTAATTACTGTGCGATCCTTACGTAGCACGTTGTATCCATCCCAACTGTGAAGGCTGTAGATGGCATTTAACTTTGTTTCCTAGATCGCTGCGACCATGACGTTTCTTTGACTCATAGATTCTACTACTCCACTGATTCGGTTGCGTTGGCCATTTTAAATTAAAGTGCAAAATAGATGCACTGTCCGGGGTGGCAACAGCAATCTGTGGTGTTAGGTGCTGTATTTGTTGATGCTGCTGCTAGGCAGACATCAGATGGGTTTCATAGTTGGATGATGACGATGACGAAAGTAAAGACGGCGACGATGACATCAAATCCAAAGACTCACTGCGGACTTTGTTGGTACAGCAAGAGGAAACAAATCCGTTTCGCTATACTCCCTGATGTGGTTCAGACCTGAACAGCTTCTAAAGTGCATCCACTCCATGCAACGATTACACCTTAAAGACTTTGGTGTATACGATTCTGATAGACCGAGCAGATCCATGGTCCGGGATTTTGTTCGATCCCGGCTTGGACTAGTAACATTCGGAGCAGGCATTCCGGGAAGTGATGCTTCCACAATGAAAAAATGGACAAACTGAAAACACATATTGTTGAGGTGACTGCCCCTGGCCGAAGAGTGTGTGCTTCGAGTCAACCCGGTACATAAAACCGGCAGTGGAGGTAATTAAACTGATTTGACTTTTCGATCTTGTAATGGGACATCTCAAGCTTTGAGGCAAATTTGTTAGGCCACCATCCTTTTCATTCCTAAAAGCCGTAGACAATTTTTGGGAAAATGGAAATGGTATCAAATTAGTCGTGGGTATACCAAGAAACTTTTGAATGTCAAAAAGTATAAAAGAGCTTACCAAAGTATTAAATTTATCATCTTTGCTCTATACTGAATTCTATAGGTTGATCCACCTAGAGGTATTTTTTCAGAGCAAAAAAAATAAAAAAAAATCAAATCAAGTGTGGAATCTTTATTGGTAATTTGAAAGGACATTTAAAGGCATTTATTTTTTGAAAATAATTACCTTCAAATGTTGCCAACTGTATTATGGAAATGAGCGTACGGTGAGAAACGGAAAGATACGCTGTTTTCGACCAAAATTTTGTTTACTGATGAGGCCTATTTAAGTCTCAACGGCAACGTCAATAAACAAAATTTGGGCTGAAGAGCAACAAGAAGAGGTTCAAGAGGTGCCATTATACCCAGAGAAAACCACGGTTTGGGCGGTTTATAAGCTGGTGGAATCATCGGTGCATATTATTTCAAAAATGATGATGGCCGGAACGTAACCGTGAATGGTGCTCGATATCGCGCCATGATATCGAACTTTATGCTACCTGAAATTGAAGCCCGTAATCTTGACGACACTTGGCTTAAACAGGACGGTGCCACTTGCCATACAGCTGCTAACACAATGGATCTATTGAGAGGTCATTTCGAAAAGCAGCTAATTTCACGTTTTGGACAGGTGGGTTGGCCGTCGAGATCGAGGGATATCACACCTGTAGACATTTTTCTTTGGGGTTACGTAAAGTCCAAAGTCTACAAGGGCGACCGCAAAACTAACTGGCCTGGCACTAGCAACTTTTTTTTTGTTTTTTAAAAGCAATCTTTTATAAGCCATTTGTCAAAATTTCCGAAATATTTAATGATTATTTTCTTTGTTACAGGTGATTGAAGTAAACAAGTTTTATAATTTTTGAAAAATGGAAAATAAAGAGTTTCGTGCGGCAATTAAACACTTTTATATGAAAGGTTATACGCCACAATTAATCAAAGATGAATTGGATTCTGTTCATGGTGATAATGCACCATCACCATACTCCACCGTGAAATCCTGGGTTCAACAATTTAAAATGGGTCGTTCAAGTACGGAAGATGAACAACGCTCTGGAAGACCGAAAACTGCTACTACTATTGAAAACATTAGAAAAATATTTAATGAAGTGACTAAAGATAGACGAATAAAGCTCAGAGAACTTGCTGATATTGTTAAAATACACGAAAAACAAGTTTGGAGTATTTTACATGATGAACTCCACATGAAAAAGCTATCCGCAAGATGGGTGCCGCGTTTGTTGACTTTGCCCCAAAAATCGTCCGTTGGACCAATTCCGAGGAGCTTTTAGCGATTTATCAGCGTAATCCAATAGAGTTCTTGTGCCGATTCATAACTGTTGGTGAAACATGGATCCATCACTACATCCCAGAATGCAAAGAACAGTCAAAACAATGGCTAGAAGCTGGTAAAATTGGTCCCAAGAAGGCGAAAACTGTTAAGTCAGCAGGAAAAGTAATGGCCACAGTATTTTGGGATGCAAGGGGTATAATATTTATTGATTATCTTGAGAAAGGAAAAACTATAAATAGTGAATATTATTGTGCATTATTGGATCGGTTGAGTGAAGAAATCAAGATAAAACGACCGCATTTGGAAAAAAAAAGTTCCTTTTCATCAAGATAATGCTCGTCCACACACTGCATTTTTAACTCAACAAAAACTGCCCGAATTACGATTTGAAATTGCTCCGCATCCACCATATAGCCCAGATTTAGCTCCTTCTGATTATTTCTTGTTTCCAAATTTAAAAAAAATTCTCGGTGGCAAAAAATTTTCGTCCAATAGCGAGGTTATTGCTGAAACTGAGGCATATTTTGAAGGTCTTGAAAAATCTTATTTTTCGGATGGAATTAAAAAACTTGAAAAACGTTTTATGAAGTGTATTGAGTTGGAAGGAGATTATGTTGAAAAATAAACAATAATAATTCCAAAAAAAACGGTTCTTTTTATGTTAGGTCAGTTACTTTTGCGGTCGCCCTCGTATGCTAACAAACCAGCTACGATTCAGGTTTTGGAAGCCAACATTACGCGTGTCATTAAAGCCATACCGGTCGAAATGCTCGAACGAGTCATCCAAAATTGGACCCTCAGAATGGAAACCCTAAGGCGTAGTTGCGGCCAGCATTTGAAGGAAATTATATTCAAAAAATAAATGCCATAAAATGTCCTTTCAAATTACCAATATAGATTCAAAACCTGATTGAAATTTTTATATTTTGTTTGTGTTCTTAAAAAGTACCTCTAGATGGATCAACCTATACTTTGATTTTGGAGACAAATTTGCTTACTACTACTTAGCATAAGTTTTTTGCCTATTTAATGTCCTGAACAAGACGTTGGCCATGTTCTATTGCCAACTCGCTTAGGAGGTCGCTAACGCTTTAAAATCACAGCATTGTATAAGAATATTAAAATGATTTTGTTTATAGAAAACTAGAGACAATTTAAGCTGAAAAACCGTTTGTTGAAAACAATTAAAATTTTTGGGAAGGAAATTATTCAAGAATAACCTTTAACGTGTTTAAGCGAGCTTGCTTATTAATCGCTTATAGAATTTCTTGATTAATTTCTTTTGTACAAATTTTTAAATGTTCAACACAAACGGCTTATTATGCATAAAGCCAAACAGTTCTGGTATTCAAAGTTTAAAAGTTATCGCCTTAGCGGCCACTTACTCGTTTAATAAGCAAGTGCCACTAGAACATGTCTACCTACTATTTTTATGAAGAGTGCCTGATTAAAAAAGTACTTGTAACTCTTCCTGATAATGAGCAAATTCCAAATCAACCCCATTCCAAAACCAACAATCCACTGTGCATTACCTCAAAACATTTCGCATCGCATACCAAAAAAAGAAAATGCGCCTAAATATACTGCGAGCACGCAACAGGAAAACATCAATATCACTCCGTTGAAAGATGTCGTAAATTACAAATCGCCATCAACCTCGTACGGCCAGACCGCATACCACCCGTACCTCTACAACGGGGTACATAACACTTCGCTGGTTCACTGTTAATGGCATCTTTTGAACTAAATTACAATTGAAGAAAAACAAAACGAATCGAAAACATTTGTCACCCGGGGAGTATCGTTATCTTCCTTGTAGACTCTCCAGGGACGGGAACGACAGACGCTGGCTGGTAATGATTGCCGCTAAAATGATGCAATGTCAACGCTCCATGCCGTACATACGGTGCGGCGTGAAGCGGTGCTGTGCGTAGTGCCTCAATTGCGGCATGTTCGACGAATGGAGTACAACACAAACAATAAACCGAAATGTCAATACATCTTAAGGAAAACAACACACCAAGGAAAGCACATGCATGATGGGGTTTTTGTTTTCATTTCGCTTTGGTGACAGTTCGTATTGAAATTGACACGCGTCACTTGTCGCAAGTTGGGCGCTAAAAGTAAAGACCGCGCAGACACCAGCAACAGCGCGGCATCAAGATGCCTTAGCCAGCGGAGGAAATTCTCAAAGACGGGCATGTCGACTGCGGTCTTATTATTGTTGTTATAACCATGAGTGGCAATTAAAAACGACTTTACGCCTGATGGGACCGTGGAACAGTTGAATTATATCACGCATTTATCATGTTTCAAAATTCCATTACAAATTATTAATAAAGAAATGTTCACGTAGTTGGGCAGTCGATTTAAGTGTAATCGTAAAGTAAGGATTCTAAGCTCAAGAAGCCCAAATACTAAGATGTTTCCAGTGCCCGCCATTCCCAATTAACAGTTCATCATATTAAAATACTGAAGAATTAGTTCTAAAAGCCTATTATGGATTCGATAAAGGGTTCTAAAAGTCGATTATGGATTAGTCGACCAATCGACTTTTTGTTGCGAAAATTGATAATGTGATTGACTTTTGTTTCCGATTTTCATCGATTTTTTGCTGCCAAGCATAACAAATATTTATACCCTACACCAAAGAGGATAAATTGTAGAAGATGGGCGAAATGAGCTTTTACGAGAATTTGAGAAACACTACAATAATCTTGCAAGAGTTGTTACTTTGTATTTAAAGTGTGCAAATATAGTGATTTTTGTATATCAATATTTTTGAGTTCTTGTGATTGTGTACAAACGAATGTAGAAAAATAAACTGAGAATTTGCGCGTTACTGAAGTGTGGTTTTTCTACACTTCTGCAAAGAAGAAGCATAATGCCGATTTGTAAAATTGATCGTGTTTGCCCTACACCACTCTGTGTTGCAGAGTTTCATAAGTTAGTTTTATGGCAAATATACCAAATAACTACCAAACATATTTAAGCTAGACATACCTTGAAGTGTACCAATCGCCTCAGATTCAGGAGTGGATTCGACTTTATGCTTTAAAATAATCTACAGGTCGCAATTGTTATCTGATCAGCATGACATTCGGATGACGTTATTGAATTAAAGGAAATCGGTTCAAATTTAGATATCACACATATGTTCAAGCAATTTGTAGTCCTGAAAAAATTTGGCACAGCTCAGTACAATAGAACCAGCTCTGATGACAGTGGATTATACGAGGTTGCTATTTATATTTCGGGTGCGGCAATAAAAAACACAAAACTTGAAAAGAAAGGTTTACAACAGTAGTTCTCATTAGTTTGGGGAGAGCCTGGCCTTATAGAGTGCGGTTTTACTTTCAACAATAGCTGCGAAGCTTTCTGAAGAGCGTTGTCACGAAAATCAATGTCACCTTGTCATTTTGTTAAAAACTTGTCTTCTATTTAAATATAGATGCAAGAGGTCTTGAGCCGGTTAATCCCTGTTCGACACAATAATTTACCATTGGAAATGGTTTTATTGTTTTTCAAAATATTCTCCCTTAAGATCCTGCATGCGCACAAACCAATTTTCGAAGCACTTTTTCCACTCCGATTGCGACACCTCCAAAACAAGATTTTTGAATGCTTCAACAGCTGCTTCGGTCGATTAAAAACGTTGAACACTCATTTTTTCGTGATACTAGGAAATAAGTAGAAGTCATTGGTTGCCAAATCAGGACTGTACGGTGGATGGCCCATCAATTCGACATCTTGAGTGATCAAATAGCTCATCGTTTTAGCTGATGTGTGAGAGCTCGCATTGTCGCGATGCAAAATGATCCGTCTTCTCTTATTACATTTCCTCATTTCTTCGAAAACTGTTGGCAAACAAATGGTTGTATACCATTCAGAATTGACCGTCCTACGTTCCACTAAAGGCACTGTGGCAACATGGACGGTTGGTTATACCGAAAAAAAACGGAATAATTTGCTTCGATGTACTTCTTCCACGAACAACTTTCGTTGGATTTGGCTCGTCTTAAAAGATCCATACGGTCGATTACTGGTTTGTTTCGGGTTCATATGCATAAATCCATTATTCGTCACCTGCAACAATGTTTTACACTTACTTTGAGCTAACGCAGTTATACTTTTTCAACATCTCTTTGCACCACTCCATGTAAGCCTTTTTTTGAGCATTAGTCAAATTATGTGGGATCCAACGAGAACAAATTTTTTTCATGGCCAAATGAACATGCAATATCGTATTGAAGCTTGTCATACTAATACTCAAGGATGCCTTTATCTCGCGGTATGCCACATGTCGGTCTTGCTTAATCAGTTCACGCACAGCATCGATGGTTTCTGGCAAAGTGACCGAAGTTGGACGTCCTTCACGAAATTCATCCTGGAGCGAACGGCGTCCGAGACTGAACTCTTGGTAACAGCGATTAACAGTGGTTTTTAATGGTGCTTCATTGCCAAAAGTCGAAACAAGTTGATTTAAACACTCTTGTCTCGATAACCCACGCTAAAAATCGTAAAAAATCATCTTACAAAAATGTTCACGCGATAATTCCATTTTTTGACTGAGATGAATTTTTCAACACATTGTCAACAAAACAAATCACCCTCAAATGACAAATCGTTCTGAGTAAAATTATGCTAAAAAATGTCAAAGTTTCCAATGGAATTTACAGTTTGCATCTGGGAGCACTAGTATTGTCAGGACGCGAAATATAAATAGCAACAAAAACCATTATTGTGACAGTTTGGCTAAATTTTGCTGGCGATTCCTATGTCCGAAAATATGACCAATTTAATCATGGACTTATACGAGTAGGTACCAAAAGCACAAATTCAGATATGACCTTATTTGCTTAAGATCAGTTCCAGGGCGATATACTTTACTTCTAATACGGATAATAATTCCTATCCTTAGACAAAAGGCTATAACCGTAATGTCGGTTAATGCTAATTTTTTACTTTTAAAAACCGGAAGCCGAGTTTTTTAAAGCGCAGTTTAAAGAAAAATCCAAAACGCCGACAAACGAAACGCCTTTTCTGAAAACAAAAATTACATATTAAATTGTTTATTTGTAAAATTACAAACCTATTCCAATCTGGTATATTATTTTTTTAAATTACCTATAAATAGGTAATTTAAGGTTTTTTTAAATAAGTGAATTTTTAAAGAAGTTAATTTTAACAGCATAACTTATGCCCGATAACATCCAAGTTAAGCATTTGTTTGACCTAACGTATATAAGTTACGAAAAAACGCACCTATTATGCATTAAGTTTTAGAGGGAAAATAACCAAGAAACAGTCAACATTTCCAGGGAAACGTCTTCACCTTTTGGAGAAGGATAATTGAACAAATCAGTTATTGCTAACCAACCAATCCACCCTCACACATGTTGAGCCCTTGCCGCGAAAAAGAGGTAAGCGCCACTCGCTTTTAAATGAAATTCGATAGAAAATTGTACGACGGTCTTAGGCTTACATTTTAAAAATTAAATATTCATATTTACAAAGGTTTAGCAAATTCAATTGTATCGAAATCCGCCAGATGATGAATTTGCTAAAAATATACTCTCCTGAAAAATTTTCATTTTGTCGTTTATGTCTTTTTTTTGGTTTGAGCTCAAAGTGTTGAGCTGCAGCCGCGAGCATTTTGCTTTTGGTCTTCAACGGGAAACCTCTGCGATAAGTTTCCCGTATTTGATCCTGTTGGTGTTCTATCTCTTGTTTCTACTACACCATTGACTGTTCATGTAACAGGCACAGCGTCTATAGATTCCACTTCAAGTTGACGGAAGTTATCCCTCTTTTTGCAATGGAATGTAGTTAAGGTTTAAAGTCCAAAGGGTCACTGGCAATGTAGGTATTTTATGATCACACATTGTGGATAGTATCAACGAAAATCTGAGTACCTCTTGCCATATGTTGCCAGTGCATCTCCCTTGCAATATTCGCAATTGTGACATTCTCTCGCCCAGCAGTGGGATCACAGGCATCGCTTTCGAAATTCTTTGTGTGAAATCACAGCATTTTGTCATTAACGATAATAATGCTTCCTAATAAACTGGAGTAATTGTGCGGGGCTATACACGCATTCATACCACATACGAGTACATTTAAATAAGATTTATGGGTTTTAAATTTACACAACATCGCACCAATTGCACTTGAATGGCAAACCGTGATATTTGATGCGCACTTTGTGGAATTTTTCCCCATTTAATGGAGCTACATTTAAAGTTAAAAGTTTACATTGTCCACAAATGTAGTCGTGGTCGTGGCGTTTTTTTACCGGATGCAATAAAGTTGCATGTAGAGAAATGTTGATGGGTGTAGATGCATCACATAGTTTGAATATATTCGTTGTCAAATTCGTAATTGCATTCTGAACTATCACTTGGAGTCTTCGCGCCTATATAACTCTTATAGTATGTGATGAAAGTGTATTTGATTCAAAACATGTTCCTAGATTGAAATAAGGAGTGTTTGAAAAGTGTCGTTAAAACCAATAATTAATTTTGCCAGTGTCAAGGTCGGCCAGGTTTCCATTCTTTATCTGTTTTTTGGTTTCGAAAGTAAACCTAAAATAACCACACAACTTTGTATCAAGTTGTAGCTTGCCACTATTTGTTCCCCACGATATGTACAATCACGGACAAATAATAGGGTCACTAAGAATCTACACAATTTTCGAGACTTTGGACAAATTGGTTTTAAATTTGTTGGTTAAAATTATTGTGACTGGCAAGAGTTTCTAAAAATTACAATCTGGTAACGCCTTACAATTTAAAACAATATGGTATATCGTCATTGACTTAAATGAGAAAGGTTTACCGTAGATGCGAACAAAAAAAGTAGAGTCAAAGACAAATTCCATAAACAATCAATTATAATTTTCAAGAATTACAGCGAAAATTGCTGTATATAAGATTTTTTTAGAAATATATTTCTCACAAAGTTTGTAATGCCAAAAATATGACTCGAACTGTGCGCCGTAGGAGGTGAATGTTCGAACAGTAAATGTCATTCGAAATTTAAAAGATAAAGACCAAACTTAACATTACTTAGTAGGGACATAAATACTGTTACAACATTAAACACACCCATTTCAATAGTAGAACTGAACATACCCCGTTAATGTCATATGGGTTTTGAAAGCTAACCTCAATAGCGTTAGTCTGTAACTGGAATTTGAAATTGTTTCAACTTTCATCATGGAGTGGTCAGATAATGAGAACCGTATCGCTGTAATAGCGTTTTTCAAGTGTGAAATAAAAAAAAAACATATTTTCAATACGCTTCGGTCACTAGGGATTAGCCGCCTGTTCGTCTACCGATGCATTAAACTGTTTGAGGAGACTGGAGATGTAAAAGACCGCCACCGGTCGGGCCGCCCACGCTCTGTTCGAACGCCTCATGTTATCAAAGCCGTTAAATCAAGAATTTACAGAAATCCGCTCCGAAAACAGAAAATCGTGGATCATGAGATGAATATCACGCAAAAGTCCATGAGTCGAATCATTAAAAAAGACTAAGGACTTGGGGCTTTCAAACGACGCACCGGACATTTTTTGACTGCAGCTTTAAAAAAAATAGGATTGAAAAATGCAAACGTCTTTTGGTGAAGCACGCTGATAACTTGCATAGAAAAATGTTGTTCACCGATGAAAAAATTTTTACCGTTCAGGAAAAAATTTAACAAGCACAATGCTAGAGTGTACGCGCGGTCATCTAAGGAAGCATCTGAACTGATCCCAAGGGTGGAAAAGGGTCATCACCCAGCATTAGTGGGGTGAGGTGGTTTGGTGGGGTGTCTTTTACGATGGGGTCACTGACCTGCATTTCTGCGAACAAGGAGTCAAAACATCGGCCAAAGTTTACCAAGAAACCGTTTTGGAAGCTGAAGCGTGAAGCCTCTTAAAAATTCCCTGTTCCAAAACCAGCCAGGCCCATAAGGCTAAAACGTCCCAGGCCTGGCTTCGAAACAATTTACCAGCGTTTATTTCCTCTGAAGAATTGCCCTCAGGCTGTCCAGATTTGAACCCATTGGATTACAAATTGTGGACGGTTTTAGAGGACAAGGTTTGTCACAAAAGATACCCCAACATTGGATCTCTTAAGACTGTTTTGGTTCGAGCTGTGGCCAATGTTCCAATGGACGAGGTTCGTGCAGCTATTGACGATTAGCCAGTGCGACTTAAGGCGTGTGTAAAGGCAAAAGGCGGACATTTCGAATAAGTTGATTCTTTTTGGATACAATATACATCAATAAATATATTTAAAAATATTTGGTACAAAAACATTCAATACTTTTTGTTTTACTGCATAAAACGTGTGTAACAGTATTTATGTCCCTACTAAGTAGATATCCAAACAAACTTGAAAGATCGAATGGTGGAATTTATGTGCAACAAGATTCATGACAAAAATAATTTATTTTGAATGCTAGACCGCAAAAATTTAGCTAAAGAGAATAATTCCGTGACTTTTCAAATAAAACTAATTTTTTCCAAATAAAAAGAAATTATTTTTCAACATAATCTCCTTTAAGCTCAATACACTTAGCTTTATACCTTCCAAAAAATAGTATTTTTCGAGGCCCATAAAACGGGCGTTTGTTTGATCAACAATTTCATTGTTGGAGCTAAAACGCTTTCCACCGAGCCTTCTCGTTTGGAAATTTCTTTAGGTTTGGAAATAGAAAATAGTCTTTAATTCCATTTTATTGCCAAATTGATTTTTTCAAGTCACTGTAAACGACACAAATGAATGAAAATGTCATACGGAACAAAATATTTTTCTTCCATTTTAAGCGTGGTTAAATTTTAAGGGCCGCTGTTGATTTTCAATAAAACACAAATTATTTAGGAAATTATTGTCATTTATTTTTATTATGATAATATTGGTATGGTTAAATTATGTATGGAACAAAATATCGGCCAAATGGCCGCCGATTTTCATGTCGGCAAAATGGTCCATGATTTTCTTCGAAAATTTATCATCCACTGTTGCCATTTCTTGCCATCATTCTAAACATTGACGACGTTTGGAATGGTCAAGAGGCTTTAGTTATTGAGTCAATTGCACCTTGTTAGCGTGTAAATGCAAGTCTTTATGCATAATGTTCATCAACGACGAGCGTGAGAGGTGCAATTGTTGGGCACGACGACGAGTTGAGGTGGACGGCTCATCAGCTCTACAATATTTTCTGCAGTACGAGCATGTACTGGTGTTTTCACATCTCCTGCATACCCAGTTTGCCTAAATTTTGGTCAATTAATTGACCGAAAAAATCACGAAGTGCACGATATGCATTTTGATTTGAACGCCCATTTCCATTCTAAAGCCTGAATAACTTTAACGCGTTGCTCGCTTGTGTATCTTTCCATGGTTCAAATTGAGTTAGACTAAAATTGAGAAATATAAAATGAAATGTAAAAAAAAACTTGACGTTTAGGTGCGGTTCACAGTCAACATCGGCCCTTAAAATTTTACCACCCTCTATTTTTTATGTTTCAAACCTTTCAAAAGAAATTTGAATTTGAACCACGTAAGGAGTATGTTAGCAGCTAGACAGTCTGCTATTACCGGTATTGGCCAACGTAGGAGTTTTGTAGGCCGTTCAAAATGACTCAACGAGGGGGACTTAAGGTACGTTTTTTATAATGGACTGCAAAATCTAAGGGAGTCATTAGATAGCCAAGGGTACAGAAGTTAGCCAAGTTAACCTTAAACCCAATCTTTGCTTTAATTTACTTATCCAATGTCCTTAATATCCCATTAAGAAACAAATTAAAACCTTTGGCAAATTAATAAGCAGTGTTCATGTAATTCCCGACACACAAAAAATTTAATAGTTTATCATTCAGTTGGACTTCCCTTATAAAATGTTATGAATCAAACCTACAAAGAATACCGAATCTGAGTTTTTATAAGGATTTACAATGCCATGAGCATGTCAATTGACGACTGATCATATTTCAAAGAAACCTGCAAAAGAATAAAACTCGAACACAATACTCTCAGTATTGAAAATAAAGAATTATACAGGAAAGAAAAAACAGCATTTATATTTACTAAAGGTAATTAACGCGGAATTAGTTGTCGCTACCCTGCCGTTGATGAGTTCAATTTTATTTCTTCAAACATGCACACATAAAAAAATCGCAATTGCTGTTCACTCATTTCTGAACGGGTGATATCGATTACACGGTAATTACCTTTGCAATGCACAGGGGTAGAGAACAGGCCTACATCGGAAATACGGTAATGTGATATCCTTACTTTGAGGTCTGTACCTTCGTGCTTATTACTAACTACACATTTTGTTCCTTCGATTGTTGTTTTTCTGTTGTTAGTTTTTGAAAGGCTATTCAGTTATTCACAATAGGTATAAAAAACAGAAATGGAAGGGTAGGGGCCCGATTGAAGTTGTTAAAAAAACCATATGAGTTTGCAAGGACTACGTATACACAAAGAAAAATGTACTTTAAATTTGTATACGGATAGTGAACATCTGGCGGCAAGGATATCATTTATATAAAATAGTCTAAAAACAACAACACGTTGTAGGTTTAGTTTGATTTTAATCCCTAGATTTTGTCTTATAGTCTTACTAATCGAATGTAAAAGTAAGGATTACTACCTTGGATATAAGGCAGTTTACAACCTCAACAGGTCTCAAATCGCGATGAGACAAGAATTTCACGCGCTTTGATCTTGTGTATGTGACATCGTAACTTAATTAAGCGGACTACAAAAACTCTTGTTGCATAGGCACTTCTATATTAAGCGTGCTTCCTCCAGCTTGCAAATTTTTGATCCTCAGACCTTCCTCCACCAGAGTCTAGTTCTTCCCTGTCTGCACTTTCGTGGTAGTTATTGTTTAAAGTCCATACTTTCTCGCAAAAGAACTTTGTGAGTTCCAAAAAATATTTGGAAGACAAATTGTGTCAGATATAAATTAACACGTATATAACCCTAATCTGCACTGAAAAAAAGAAAAGCATTTAAAGTAGGGAGGGTTGATTTTTGTGGATGAAAAAAAAAATTAAAAATCGTGTAGCAAAAACGTAATCTACAAAAAATTCTAAGAAAATTCTCCGAAGAAAACATGTATCTAAACTAAAATCCTAGTCCGCGCCTCTCGACTTGAAATTTTTTTTCCTCTTCTTTCGTTAAAGTTATTACCTTTTTTTGAAAATATTTTGCATAATACAAAATATAATTAAAAAGAATATTTTTTTTGTGATAAAATAGGAAAAAAAACATGACCTCTAATTCGTTTTCTGTAACTTCTACAGTCTCGGCACAATTATTTTGACAAATTGTTCTCTTGTATATTGATTTTTTTTCAGTTAAGTGCGTAATATACCGCTAACTCAGTTTTGCAATATTTTGAGTGCAATTTTTTTTATTAAATTATGAAAGACAATTTTTTTTTATCTATGTTCCTTATAAAAATATTAAATATAAAATTATATACCCTGCGCCTTATCTCTGCATTTTATAAGTTTATTTATAAAATATGTATGTATTCAATAAATAAATAAATAAATAAAATTAAATACAAACTTTTTTGCTTGGGTGAATATTTTTTAATGAAAAAAATTTTTGAATGTAGAAAAAATATAAAGTGCTAAAGAACCACTTTACTAAACAATTTTATTCAAAAAATTCGATTTATTGTTGAAAAAAGCTTATTTTTTGGCAAAGGCGGGCATACGAGCATAAATTTTCAAGTCGAGAGGCGCAGGTTAGGATTTTATTTTAGATACATGGTTTCTTCGATGAATCTTCTTAGAATTTTATGCAGTTTAAGTTTTTGCTATACAATTTTAACAAAAACAACCCGCCCTAATGTACAGCAAGTCAATGAAAAAATGTCTTCAATAATTCTACATCAATTTGATGAAAATTTCATTGATCTGATGAATGTGAGTTAGCGTTTACCGAAATTGCAGTCATAACTACTGCTTGCATCTAATAGTCTTTTCGATTCTTTTTTTTAATATTTGTTAGGTTAGGTAGGTGAAAATACATTTTCATCAGATTGATGTAATATTATCTTTAAAATAATGTAAAATTTGCATCAAGTTGATGTTCATTGTTCATAAAATGTATGTACATTGTTGATGATGTAGGTTAAAAAGTTGTGTCGAGATCTATGAAGTTGATGTACGAGGGCGACCACAAAAGTAACTGGCCTAACATAAAAAGAACCGTTTTTTTTTGGAATTATTATTATTTATTTTTCAACATCATCTCCTTCCAACTCAATACACTTCATCAAACGTTTTTCAAGTTTTTTAATTCCATCCGAAAAATAAGATTTTTCAAGACCTTCAAAATATGCCTCAGTTTCAGCAATAACCTCGCTATTGGACGAAAATTTTTTGCTACCGAGAATTTTTTTTAAATTTGGAAACAAGAAATAATCAGAAGGAGCTAGACTATATGGTGGATGCGGAGCAATTTCAAATCGTAATTCGGCCAGTTTTTGTTGAGTTAAAAATGCACCTGGATATGATCTTATCAAGCCCAAAATGATCTTGGAACTTCCCTATATTGCTGTGAAGTTCCTGGCAAAATTATTTAACACTATTTTGAGACATGGTTACTTTCCTAAAGTGTGGAAAATTTCTCTGATTCAGATGATTTTAAAGCCAGGAAAGGACAAATCAATACCTTCCTCATACAGGCCGATCAGTTTGCTTCCCTGCTTATCCAAGCTATTTGAAAAAGTTCTTTTATCGAAAATAAAACCGTTCCTCCAGTTTGGATTCCGCGAAGGTCACAGCACTATCGAACAAGTAAACCGTCTGACCCAAGCAATTGAAAAATCATTTGAACGGCGAGAATATTGCTGCGCCGTATTTCTGGATGTTGCTCAAGCATTTGACAAAGTCTGGCACTTTGGCCTGACCTACAAAATTTGCAAATACTTACCGGCAAATACGCATCGAATTCTTGAGTCTTACTTAGAAAACCGCAGATTCAGAGTCAAATGTGGACAACACGTCACCGATGACCGCGAAATACTAGCAGGTGTTCCCCAGGGAAGCGTCATGGGGCCTATCCTTTACCTTCTGTTTACCGCAGATATCCCTACCAGCCCAAACGTGCTAACATCTACTTTTGCCGATGATACCGCTAAAATGGCCACACAAAAAAAACAGGATATTGCATCTATGAATCTAGGTGTACATCTCAGACGAGTAGAATCTTGGCTCTCTGACTAGAGAATAAAAGTCAATGAGGCTAAATGCACACAGATAACTTTCACATTGAATTTTAGCACTTGCCCGACATTAAAACTAAACAATATCCCTTTTTCTCAATCTGATCATGGTTCATACCATGGAATCCACCTGGATCGCCGACTCACCTGGAGAAGTCATATCGAAGCCAAGAAAACTCAACTGAAACTCATGGTCCATCAACTTCACTGGCTCCTAAACGCGAACTCAAAACTAAGCCTTGAATATAAGGTCCTGCTATACAACAGTGCAATCAAACCTGTCTGGTTATACGGTGCCCAGCTATGGGGCAAAGCAAGCTCGAGCAATCTCGACAAAATCCAAAGAGTCCAATCGAAGACATTGCGGCTTATTACCGGTGCCCCTTGGTATATGAGGAATGAAAACATCCACCGAGACTTGAAAATACCTCTCGTCAAAGAGGCAATTCAAAAAATCAATATAAAGCACAAAGAGAAGCTCCAACGTCATGATAACATACTTGCTAGACAATTATTGTGCAGTCCAAGCTCTTTAAGACTTCGGAGAAACGAACGCCGTGTTTTCTAATCTGCACTTGTGCTTCATCCGTAACAGTAATCGCGAACACACGCGCCCGAAAGACTGTGTAGAATTCTTTTTTCTACGTCACGTAACTTAAATGCTCCTATACGTGATCTTTAAAACAGTCAATATCAATCGCGGACGAACACTCAAAAAAGACTGTGTAGAATCCTTTATTCTACGTCACGTGGCTTAAATGCTCTCATACGTGATCCTTAAAACAGTCAACACGAAAAACCAACATAACCTAAATTACGTCGTCCACTCTGCTATTCTAGAGTTATCCGTTATACATACATAACTAGAGTTCTTCACTCTACATAATATCGCGAACACTCTGTAAATGACTGTAAGGGTTCTCTGGCCCTTTATCACGAGGTTCAAGCCAAACTAGGTTTAAAATTCTCAGACATGTGATCCATACCAGTTATATACTATTTTGACCAAATTAATTGAAATTCCTGCCAATAAGCAGAGATCCACATTACAAGAAATCCATACTAGGATTCATTATTGAATTATACTTAAGATTCGTATACTTCCTGTAAGGCTCCTTTGGAGCAGATTCAATAATTCAAATAAAGCTTATATAAAAAAAAATGCAGTGTGTGAAGGAGCATTATCTTAATGAAAAAGAACCTTTTTTTCTAAATGCGGTCGTTTTATCTTGATTTCTTCACTCAGCCGATCCAATAATCAACAATAATATTCACTATTTATAGTTTTTCCTTTCTCAAGATAATCAATAAATATTATACCCCTTGCATCCCAAAATACTGTGGCCATTACTTTTCCTGACTTAACTTAACAGTTTTCGCCTTCTTGGGACCACTTTTACCAGCTTCTATGCATTGTTTTGACTGTTCTTTGCATTCTGGGATGTAGTGATGGATCCATGTTTCAACAGTTATGAATCGGCGCAAGAACTATTTTGGATTATGCTGATAAATCGCTAAAAGCTCCTCGGAATTGGTCCAACGGACGATTTTTGGGGCAAAGTCAACAAACGCGGCACCCATTTTGCGGATAGCTTTTTCATGTGGAGTTCATCATGTAAAATACTCTAAACTTGTTTTTCGTGTATTTTAACAATATCAGCAAGTTCTCTGAGCTTTATTCGTCTATCTTTAGTCACTTCATTAAATATTTTTCTAATGTTTTCACTAGTAGTAGCAGTTTTCGGTCTTCCAGAGCGTTGTTCATCTTCCGTACTTGAACGACCCATTTTAAATTGTTGAACCCAGGATTTCACGGTGGATTATGATGGTGCATTATCACCATGAACAGAATCCAATTCATCTTTGATTAATTGTGGCGTATAACCTTTCATATAAAAATGTTTCAATCAACTGTAAAAAAGAAAATAATCATTAAATATTTCGGAAATTTTGACAGATGGCTTATAAAAGATTGCTTTTAAAAAACAAAAAAAAAACAAAAAGTTGCTAGTAAAACAGAAAATGTGCCAGGCCAGTTAGTTTTGCGGTCGCCCTATGAATTCATCAAATCAAAAAATTTGTTTAAGTGGGTGCGAGCTGTTAGGGCATGCGGAGTCTTGAAACGAGTTAACGGTTTAATTAATCTATTAGCAAAATTTTTAATTTCATAGTAGTCCGGTTTAGATAGGGTTTTATACTATATGTACTAAACGTCGACTTTTCGAATTTTCCACTATAACAAAAAAAATCAACTTTTAGTATAAAAAAGTCGATTAAAGTAGACTATTAGACTTTTCGACTTTTTAGTTTAAAAAAGTTGAATTTACGACAATTGTCTTAAGGGAAATGAAAATGCAATATTTTAAAAAAAAAACAAGATTTCTATGTATAAAAAAATCAATTTTTAATTTTTTGGAGAAATAAATCTTCGAATATAAGAAGCGATAAGTCCTGGCTGCGAAAATAATCTTTTTCTCGGGATAGAAGTGGCAACGATTGAAATTGAAAAAGATTTTTTTTGCTACTTTTACAAAAAATTGATACTCGTTTTCAATTGTTCTCCAGACAAGGTTTGTTTTACGACATACAGTCGTTGTCTTGAGAAAGTGCGTCAATTGTATTAAAACACAATTGACATCATTTTTGCGCCTTGTGCTTACAATCGTGCAAAGAACCCCAGTAGGGTTGCATATATATATTTCTGGCCGAGGCAACACTAAGTGTTGCCTGGCGCCATCTGACATTTCCATTGGAAAGTTTGACATCTTTTTTAGCATAAACGTACTCAGAACGTTTTGACGTACGACCATGATTTGTATTGTTTACAGTGACTTGAAAAAATCAATTTGGCAAAAAAATGGAATTAACTCGTGCACATTTTCGTGCGATCATTTTTCACAACTTTCGATGTGGATTATCGCAACAATCCTATAGCACTGTAAATAACTGGTTTAATGAATTCAATCGTGGTCGACGCTCGCTCAAAGACGAAGGTCGTCAAAAAACGGCCGTTGTGATAATGCAAGATAGTCATGTGACATACTGTGAGATAAAGGCATCCTTGGCCATTTCTTCCACCTGGCCGTAAAAAAGGTTTGTTCTCGTTGGATACCGCACAATTTGACAATCGCTCAAAAAAGGGCTCGTGTCGATTGGTGCAAAGAAATTTTGAAAAAAAACGATCGCAGAGCTTCAAAAGACGTTTATAAGATCGTCACAGGTGAAGAATAATGGATCTATGCGTATGAGACCGAAACAAAACATCAATCGACCGTGTGGGTTTTCGAAGACGAACCAAATCCAACGAAAGTTGTTCGTGGTAGAAGCACTTCGAAGCAAATGGTCGCCTGTTTCTTCGGCACAATTGGTTATGTGGCGACTGTTCCGCTTGAGCAACGCAGGAGGTCAATTCTGAGAAAGTCAATTCTTCGGAGAAATATGAAAAACTAACAAAAGAAGACGAATCATTGTGCATCATAACAATGCGAGATTTTGACCGACCAAAACGTCGAATTGATGGGTCATCCGCCGTACAGCCCTGACTTTGCACCCAATGACTTCTTTTGCGTGGTGAACGATTTTCGTCGACAGAAGATGCTGTTAAAGCGTTCAAAAACCATGTTTTGGAGGTGTCTCAAAGTGCTTCGACAATTGGTTTGAGCGCATGCAAAAGTGTATAAATCATGCTGGAGAATACTTTAAAAAACAATAAAACCATATTTGACGATAAATATTCGCATTTTCATTCTTAGGCCAGAAATACATATAGCAGCCCTCGTACTAATAAAAGATAAAAAAAGAGAGTCGAAAAAGTCAACTTTTAGACTTTTAAAAACAAAAGGTTGAATTACCGACTTTGACTTTTTTCCACCCAAAAGTTGATTCATTAATTAGTCGAAAATCGACTCATAGAACCCTAGTGCAGAGGTAACAGGAAACCTCCGTGGCAGAACAAAAAACCAGCAAGCTCTTAAATGGGTCTAAATCTACAATTGTGGACCAGGACTGGTTAAAAATCACAACAACAAAAACTAAAGAAAGAACTATGGACTTCACAGATGATATCTAAGAAACATTTTTTTGGTAGTATTAAAACGAGCCAAATATTCTGAGTCTTTTAACAACACCGACTTTATACGAACTTCCCAGGTAACTCGCTGGATAACTTATGGTCGTACAGATCGACAAATCACGTCGCGTCAAATGTTGCCCTGCACATTGTTTACATTGAAACCCTTTAAGTCCCCGGGACCCGGCAAATTATGGCATTGAGATGCAAAACGGATGGAACATGTTGATTCCCCGGCTTTTAATCTTATACACTCGCTGTATCGTATAAAGCTATCGTATATTTACGTCAAATATGGTGTGTATACCCAAACCTGGAAAACCATCACACATTAATTCTTGGGATTTTCGAACTATTGGCCTGTTATCAGTTCATCGGGGTATCCTAGAGAGGGTATCCCAAAGATGCCGCGCCCAAAATCCACAACAACAGTGACTCGTTGTGTATGCATTGGCCTTTCCAGCCTACAGTGCAAAAAAGCAAACTACGGCGCTCCACCTTGTGTTTAGTTTAGTTTAGCAAATAAAAAAATATTTTGTGGACGAATAATGGTTTAAATAGGTTCTTTTAGTTGGAACGTATTAAATATCGCAAACGAGGCGTATTTGCTGGACTGTGTGGCTCATGAGGCCCAAATAAAAGTACCAAATGGTCAAAATGGGTGATAAATAGTCAATATGCATACGCAAATTAAAGCATATTTTTCTACAAATAAAACATAGAGTATGTTTTGGCTGAGGTTAGAGACTGAGGACTGGGTCAAAAGGGCCCTAAAAACGGAGCCTTTTTGCGCTTTAGTAGCGTAGGGACGGTGGAGCGTACGTTTTTACTTGTTTTTTTGTTGTTTATTTTAAATTAAAACAAATTTTGCTACGAATCAAAACATAGAGTAAGTTTTGGCTGGCATTAGAGACGGACGTAGTCCAATAAGGACAAAAAACGGACCATTTTTTGTGTTTGCGCTTTAGTAGTGTAGGGTTGAACTTAACGATGTTCTTACCTTTTTTAATTTCAATTTAATAAAATTAGGATTTAGACCACGCTTTTAATGGTGTTCCTATTTAACGTAACTAAGCTAATATGACCAATCGAACACAGCTAATAATGACATGCTCTGCTGCTGCTGGAAGGTGTTGAGGTGAGATGATGCAGTGGCGTCTCCGTAAACTGTCATTTCCTGACAAATGTAATAATTCAAATTTGAGTGTGTGTGCAATTGTTTGCATTTGAGATTTTGAAATGCACGCAGTCAATCGGCAGCACGTCTGGTAAGATGGCGGTAGGAAGACATTGAGGGGTGAAGAGTGCATGGGATAGCTAGAATTCAGTAAAGCAAAAACATGGTATAATTGTATTCAACGGATATGTGCGATCGTACTTATGTGTACGAGTACTTTACATACAGACGTTCAAACGTCTGTACTTACCTTTCAAAGGATACATTAATTTGAATGTGGGCTCATGTGACTGCGAAGGTGTGACATTATGCCAATTCGTATGACAAATTGTCTCAGTACATTTACACTTTTATGAATTTCATTTTTTTAATGAAGAAATTGTTAAAGACTAGAGTTGACGATTGAGGATGCTACTCAATCCGAAGCGACATGGTTTTTTTTGTGGGATAATGTTATCAAAAATACATCGGCTGGGAGAAAAACATTTATTAAATAGATTTTGTAGTTATTGATTATCTTCTCTTCCTTTGAAAGTTTCCTGACTTTGATAGTTTTAGTAAATACATAAGATTTCATGGTCATGGAATCCAAATATGGTGTAATTTTTTTTGGCTAAGATAAGGGACGGAAGCATGGGCCGAAAGGGCCAAAAAACGGACCATTCACATACCCTCCCCCGAAGGGTAGATGGTATATAAAATTTGTCATTTCGTTTTCAACACCGCGAAATATTGATACATATATAACTATATTTTTGATCGTCGCACAGTTCTGAGGCGATCTAGCCATGTCCGTCCATGTGGCCGTCCGTGCGTATGTTGAACGGACTATGGTCAAACGAATTAGCCAAGCATCCTGAATTATTGTATGATGACTTACGGTCATAAGCTGTTTATTTGTGCCTGTTGTTTGTGCACTTTTGTAATTCCCATTTGTATTTTTCCTGTAATTATGTTAATTTAATAGGTTTTTTCTCCCTGTTTATATTTCGCCCCTTTTATCCCAATTTCCATTTTTAATTTTATCCAGTTAATAAAATATCGTTTTTCTCGCTTCCTGCTGTTTTGTCCGTTTCGTACTTTTTATTGCCATTTCTATATATTTTAACTTAGCGGGTGAATTGCTGCTTCGGGTCGATCCGTTGCATGGAACCGGTTTCGTTGAAGCATTATTTATTCTCTATCCAGCATGGAATTAACTACCTTTTTTTTATTTAGAATTGTTTCGGTGTATTTAGCTCAATTTAAATTCTGGCTGTAATCAAAATTCAACTTTAATAGTATTCAAAAGTAACGGTATTTTACAGCACTCTGTCGCCTACGGTGGTGGGTAAGAGATTCGTGTCCACGATAAAAACTCTTTCAAGTAACCTCACCTCAACCGGGTGAATACAAAACAAATTAAAATAAATTCAACAGACCGTAGCCAAAGTTTCTTGGTAAACCTACACTTCGTTTTGAAGAAGTGCCTTATTTGACCGCTTTTGTAGAAATTGTAGAAGATGGTCGAAATGAGCTTCTACGAGAGTTTGAGAAACACAACAATCATTTTGGGATAGCTGTTTTTGTATTAAAAATGTGCGCATTTAGCGTTTCCTTTTTTATTGTGTTTCAATTTTGTCATGTTTGAGTATTTGTAATCAAACGAAAGTGTATAAATAAACCGAGAAGAAGCATATCGCCCATGTAAGCCCAATTAATCGCCTTAGGTCAATTTATCCTCTTTGGGCAATTTTTGTTCTCTGGTCAGAATCCTAAAATCTAATTTTCTTAATATCGAATACAATGTACTACTTAGGAGGGACATAAAAAGTGTTACAACGTTGAACACGCCCATTTCAATAGTAGAACTGAACATACCCCGTTAATGTCATATGGGTTTTGAAAGCTAACCTCAATAGCGTTAGTCTGTAACGGGATTTTAAAATTGTTTCGACTTTCATTATTGACGAATCCACTGTGGTGAAAATGTGCATCATCACTGAAGATGACTTTTTCGAAAATTGATCATCCACTGTTGCCTAATTTTAACGCGTTGCTCGCTTGTGTATCTTTCCATGGTTCAAATTGAGTTAGTCTGAAATTGAGAAATTTCATATAAAATGCAAAAAAAAAACGACGTTTAGGTGTGGTTTACATTCAACATCGGTATTTTGCCTAACTCCGAATGAATTCGAAGCGAAATGTTCGCACATGAAATTTGATTCTTTTTGGTACTAATTCATTCACTAATTTGTTGCAGCGATGATAAATGAGGTTAGCGATGGCGAATTGGTAGAAAAAAGGTAATAAAAAAGTACTTTAGGGGTCGGATAGGTATCAAATTTTGTATACCATTCACCACTCTGTGGTACAGAGTAGTTGAGCAATGTCCATATTGTTCATTATCGGATCAAGAACAAACTCTTATTAAATAGGGCTACCAACCAAATCCAAAAAAAACGTCATTTATAAAAATATAAATTGTCGTAAAACTGTTTTACACAACCTAGTAAATTCTCACATAAGAAATTTACTTTTTTTCGAGTGACTTCTCTCAAGCTACATAATAACAGTTCTTCGATGACACTTTAAGTGTCAGATGGAAAAGGTGACAGAGATAACAGCTCTTGTTGTTGTTAAATGGGGACTTAAGTCAGCACACCACTTGTAAGAAATGTTTTGTCCTGGTAAAAGACGACTTTAAAAAACATATTTTATGCTTGACATGAACCAGACTCATAGAATTACGTCTTTGGTCTATAAGCTGCGAAATAATTATTTCAATAAATAAACCCATATTTATGAAAAAACCAAAAAATATTTTTTTCTTCTATTTTTCCTTTTCTTGATCTGGCTAGCATGTCAATCGTTGCCTAAATATTTTTGTCTTGATGAATTATTACAAAAACACGAGAAGCACTTCCATTTTTTAAATACGAACTTAACAAAACCTAAAGTTTGTCATTCTAAACATTTGCAAATTAAAATATGACTTTTTCTTTATAAGTATTTTACATAAATTGAGAATTTTGTAAATTGTCTTTTTGGCTTTTTTACGATGAATTGTCGCTAATCGCCATTTGGTCAAATTTAAGCTTAATATTCAATATGAGAAGTCCTGTTATTAAAATTTGTCAATGCAGGGCCATGTTATGATAACATACTAAGGAAGTTTTCGGCATTTAAACCCACGGCTCATAACAAAAGGGTAAATGCCGACTTGAGGTACTGCCGCTCTAAAAGTTTATAGTATGTAGCATGGGGCGTAAGGGGCGACTTAAATCTATCCTGCAGAAGCTTGACCATGTTGGTTCATTTTTGATGTAGCCCTTTCGCTCTACAGGACACATTTAAAGTTCGACCAAAAGAGCATTGTGTGATCTTTAAATAATTCCGGTAAAATTTTACTATTTTGGCTATGTTTTACAGAGCCTTCTACGAAATATGTTTCCATAAAGTCCCCATGCTAAGATCCTTTCCGATATGAAAACTCACCGCTCTAGAAGTACATATTAACACGACTTAGTAAACAACTATTAATTTGCGCAAAAATATATCAAATCAGTTTCAAAAGGTATCAAATGAGTTACGGGTGTACCACGGTACTTTTACACGTCAAAAAGTATCAAAAAAAGTACCAAAGTATCAACTTTATCATCCCTGATTTGATGATTTAAAAAACAGTCATACAGAAAGAACAAGCATTGTTTACATTCAATGACAAACACAATAGACAAAATTCGCATCCTTTTGGTCGGTGATTCTGGTAAGTGGTAATTTCCAGATACACTGCCCAGGCTCTACAATTCGACTAATTGCTTATTTAAGGTGTTGGCAAGACATGTCTCACTCATTTGATAGCAAACGGTGAAAGTCTGACCAGACCCGGCTGGACGGTTGGTTGTAACATCGAAGTTAAGCTACACGAGTTCAAAGAGGGAACACCTACACAGAAACCCTATTTCATAGAACTATTCGACATTGGTGGTTCTCTTAGCCATAAAAACACTCGCAGTGTCTTCTATGCGCAAACAAATGGCATAATCTTGGTACATGATCTGACCAATCGTAAAAGCCATAGCAATTTACGAGAGTGGCTATTTGAGATACTTAGCAAGGAAGGAAAGGATACCTATAAACCCAGCTATGCTGGTCATGCGGCAGGCGAACAGAATGGCTTCGATCCGGAGGAGTTCGTAGGCGCAGCGCAGATACCAATTCTGGTAGTGGGAACTAAGTTGGATTTGGTCGATGAGAGGAGACAACCGAAAGCTGTGCAAAAAGCCGGGGGAATAGGTAAAAGTAAATAGAATGAAAAGATAGTTAATATAATAGCTTACGAGTAAAAGCGGCTAATATGATTTGTATAACCTCCTTCGAAGGGTGAAGCGTATACTAAATTCGTTATTCCGCTTGCATCAACGTAAAATATCGTTAGGAAACATTATAAATTTTATATTTTTTTGATCGTCGTAAAATTTTTATCGATCTATGTCAATGTCCGATCTATGTCTATGTACGTCCGTTGGAAGAACGTTTGCAGTCAAACGAATTAATCTAGGATCCTGAGACCTTATGAAGGTTAATGGTCATGATCTGTTTCGGATTTAAAATGGGCGTTACGATAATAACAGTGCGAATCTTGCAAATCGGAAGCCAGATTCGGGATCAGCCACCAAGTTAAATAAAGTTGACCAGATTTTTTCTGAAGTTTTGTTGCCCAGTGTTCTTGTCAAAATGTATGCTCGGTGAAAAAATGTATCCTTATTCAGTATCCTGACATTTTCATCACAGTAAAATTTCAAATGACTTAAAAAAAGAACTGCTATTTACGATCCCTGATAAATGTGCATTATCGATGTGTTGATGTATATATAATTTATTGCACATTTCGCAATAAATTATATATACTTTCTATATATCTATATATATATATTTTCTAGCTGCAACCCGTAAATTGGCGACCGCCCTAAAACCACTTGTTCCACTTGTTTTCTTTTATAATAATGCAAAAGAAACATTTCGTTTAAATATAACATGTCAAAACTAATAAAAAAAGCTAAAGTCGGGCATGGTCGACTATATTAGAGTCTGCACTTCTGTAGTTCAAAAATGGCAACTTAAAATAGGGTTTTTGACCCCCTTAGATGGACTTGTAATTAACCTAGACTTCAAAATTTATGTTATATTTGAATTTGAGAGAAAATTATATAAGAAGTCTGCACTTCTGTAGTTCAAAAATTACAACTTAAAATAGGGTTGTTGACCCCCTTTAAATGGGCTCGTAATTAACCTAGACTTTAAAATTTATGTTATATTTGAATTTGTGAAAAAATTCTATAGCTAAAGCTTAATCTGAACTGCTTTTTCAATTTTAACGGTGATCGTCCTCGGCATAAGGGGATCCATCTAGAGGTATTTTTCAGAACAAAAAAAATATAAAAATTCAAATCAAGTGTGGAATCTTTATTGGTAATTTGAAAGGACATATTATGACATTTTTTTGAATATAATTTCCTTCAAATGTTGCTCGCCACTACGCCTCAGGGTTTTCATTCTGAGGGTCCATTTTGGACGACTCGTTCGAGCATTTCGACCGGTATGGCTTTAATGACATGCTTAATGTTGGCTTCCATAACCTGAATCGTAGCTGGTTTGTCAACATAGACGTTGGACTTTATGAAACCCCAAAGAAAAATGTCTAAAGGTATGATATCACTCGATCTAGGCGGCCAACTCACCTGTCCAAAACGTGAAATTAGCTGCTTTTCGAAATGACCTCTCAATAGATCCATTGTTTGAGCAGCTATATGGCAAGTGGCACCGTCCTGTTGAAACCAAGTGTCGTCAAGATTACGGGCTTCAATTTCAGGTAGCATAGAGATCGATATCATGGCGCGATAGCGAGCACCATTCACGGTTACGTTCCGGCCATCATCATTTTTGAAAAAAAATATGCACCGATGATTCCAACAGCTTATAAACCTCTTGAACCTCTTCTTGTTGCTCCTTAGCCCAGTTGTGGCAATTTTGTTGTTGTTGTTGTAGCGGCAACTGTGTGCCGGGGTGACTGACAGCCCTTGGCCAAAGAATTGTTCTTCGGGTCAATCCGGTCCACAGAACCGGCTGTCGTCAGAAATGGGCCTCCTCACTGAACAAAACTTTGGCCAAAAACAGCGGACCTTCCCGTTTCTCACCGAACGATCATTTCCATAATACAGTTGCCAACATTTGAAGGAAATTATTTTCAAAATATAAATGCCATAAAATGTCTTTTCAAATTACCAATAAAGATGCCACACTTGATTTGAATTTTTATATTTTTTTTTGTTCTGAAAAGATACCTCTAGATGGATCATCCTATACTTTGTATCAAATTTAGTCAAGATTTGGAGTAACATGTGACTTGTAGAGCTAAAAACAAAAAAATCAGATGAACATAGGCGTAGGAGCTATATCTAAATCTGAACCGATTTTCTTCAATTTCAAAAAATTGATCCAAAAAACTTACATTTTATGAAAGTCAGACAACAATTGCGATCTGTAGTTTGGTAACAAGCATAAGGTAGACGGACGGGCATTGCGATCTGTAGTTTGGTAACAAGCATAAGATAGACGAATGGGCAGACAGACATCTTAAAATCGAATCAGCTAGTTATTCTAAGTCGATCGGTACACTTAAAGGTGGGTCTGCTTGAATATTTTGAAACCATATACTATGAAACCAACTTATAAGTAGGTCTCTGCTTACAGCTTGAGCACTTACCAACAAACAAAACCCAGGGTCAAAAATCAAGAATATCTGACATATTAATCGCTAGTTCTCGTAATGATGGCGATAAAGCCGATGTTTAATGTATAAAAACCATGAAAACTCTTTTGTTAATATCATTTCGTGCGCCTATCACTTATTTAAAACATTCCTTGTTGTTGTTGTAGCGGCACACACAGTGCCGAGGTGACAGCCCTTGGCCGAAGAATAGCTAACTCTAATCCAGCTAGCTTTGATAAGCCATGAAGAAAAACCTTCCCATTACCAACGCAAAAACATTCCTTCATTTTTCTTAAAGAGATGTGGGCGAAATACGTACATTAACTATAGGGTGGGCGATTTACCATTTTGAATTTAAATGTAAAAAAAAGTACTGATAATTCTGGTTTTATTGGAAAGATTGAACTTTGTCATTTAATAATGAAACATGTCATTTAATAATGAAATGACTACAACAACTGGCTTGACCTCATCTGATCAACCAATTGTTTTAGTACACTTTCGCTTGTTTCGGGTCGAATCTATTCAATGGCAACTTCGATTTCATGTTTCAATGCTTAGCGCAACATTTTGTCTTGATGGCTCACCACAGACAACAATTCGAAGGGCTCAAATCACAGCTCCGAGACAGCCAATTGACATGACAATTCCGGCTGATTATTCAATTCAATAAAAACAGTTCGTAAAATATTGTTGGCTGAGTGGCATGTGGCCCCGTCTTGTTGAAACTAAATGTCGTCCATGTCATTCTCTTTTGGAAACAAAAATTCGTTAAGCATGGCGCGGTAACGCCGGCTAATTTTCGAAGAATAGTGGCCCAAAATCCACATCAAACAGTGACTTGTTGTGGATGCATTAGCTACTCAATAGTCACGTGTGGGTTCTCCAAAACCGCTATGCGGTAATTTTGCTTATTTACATAGCCACCGTGATGAAAATGAGCTTTATCTGTAACATGGTTTTTCGGTAATATTCTTCATCTCCTGCCAAACAATCTTTAGTCCATTGGGCGAAGAAAAAACGCATTGGATGGTGGTCCATTACTAAATGGCAAAGTTCAAACTTCCCAATAAAATCAGAAATTTAAAAAAATATCAGTATCTTTTTTACAGCCGATTGAAATATAAAATTTTAAATTCTCGTCCCTATACTTACTTTATATTAATGATCACTGTACTTAATCCGACTCCATACGGCTCAAGCTTATATTATAGAGGAGTTTTTACATGGCTTAAAAATTAATCATTGCTATGTGCGTGATGAAAAAAGTATGTACATATGTTCCTATATTTGGGAAGAAATAGATTCGATTAGGTATAAGCTAGTTTTAACCAGGATCTAATACTGTTTTCTACCTGAATTTATGTTCCGAGCTGTTCCTTGGGTTTAATTAAATCCATATCAGACTTTTTCTCTATTAATACCAAACGTTCATTTACTTGCAGCCGAACAATGTGGCGCCGAAGAAATTTGGTTGAATTGTCGTGACCCACGCAGTATTGCCGCAGGCACCACAGATGCCGTCAAATTGTCGAGATTCTTTGACCGTGTAATCGAAAAGAAACACCAAACACGTGACACCGGTATGACAGACCGACTATTCCGGCAAGGAATTTGGCCTCAACCAACGCCTACGGAACAGCTACAAAGGAGGCTGCCCTGACGCAATATTTAAAATCACCTTGCAGGGGAAATATATATGCATACCGTTATAACTTTCAATAAATGCAAACAATCTTTAGTTCTTTAAGGAATTTTGTTCCGTGTTACTGTTTATTAACTTTCAAAATTTTAAAAATTTAAAAAGGAGATAGTGTATGGTGGCACATCAATACAGTATTAACCTGGTGGCCATTTCATTTGACGACCACCCATAAAGTGCAAATGCAAATGGTACACTGATTGAGCTCCATCTTTGCCATTGTTGATTACGACACGATAACCCTGTTCCAGGCCCAAATCTTTTGCTACCTTGCTGCCCACCAGCATCAAATGGCCCAACAGACTTTCATCTTCTTGTGTGGCTTGTGACAACATAACAATCGGTTTACGTGGTATCACTAGGAAGTGAGTTGGTGCTTGAGCCATAATATCATGGAAGGCCACACATTTGTCATCTTCGTAAATGAATTCGCATGGAATTTCTTTACGTAAAATCTTGCCAAAGATCGTGTCTTCCGACGGCGCAGCCGTTTGTGCTTTATCCACTTCGCTTGACATACTGGCCCTAAATGCAATTGGTGTCCTAACGCTAAAATGGAACTAAATAAGGAGTATAGGAAAAAAATGGGAATGTTCCTTACCAAGTACTCCTTAAAATTGACCGGCTGCGTGAGAATAAATTCAATAACAGCATCTGTCACTTTTTTCTGGAACTTAACAACTTTCTTGACAGCTATCAGTTAGCAGTGTTGTCAATCCGATGAGAACAGTTGCAACGAAACTTTGTAACTAAAGGCCAGTACGGCGTTTTCTGGTTAATTTTATATTTATAGCCTAGTATTCACCGAAATCGATGGAGTTTTGCATTTATCTCTACAAGAAAAAATTTTAGTAAAGAGCAGTGAGAAGAAGCACCCATTATTCATTTTCAAATAAATTATTTTAATCATATTCATTAAAATACCCTCTAAAATGACTAAAACATTTGTTAATTATTTTTTTTGGCAAATGATAAAAATTGCTTGACCAAACAATTATCAGAACATTAACTATCGTTCGCAGATGGTAAAAAAGTCTAAATTGCCCTTATAAACATCCATGTAACAGTTGTTTATTGCGGCACCTTTCTTCGCTTCAGCTGAATAACACCAAACGAAAATAGCTAAACGGGATTTACCAATGGTAAATTTCGTTTGCTTTACTACTTTACTACGTACATCTCTTATAGGAGCAAAAAATTTGTTTTTGAGTTGAATACTAGGCTTTAGTGTCTAAATCTATTACAATTTGCATAAAAGTTGACAACCGAAATCCAATGGAAATTAAATTAAGAATGTTCGGTCGTATTATGCCTCTTCTTAGGGCGATGGCAGAGTGCGCGCTCAAAGCGAAGCCGAGCCGAACTAATTTCATGCTTTTATGAAATTTTTTAATTTTTTTTTTTATTTATGAATGTTATTATGTAGTTGATATTTGTAAGTCAAAATTTGGGTTAATCAATATTGTGACTAATTAATTAATCGAATAAAGGAAAATTCTTATTATTCTGAAGTATGAATAATCAGTTAATTATAAATATGATTGATCAAATTTAAATAATTTTCTTCAATATTCGAAAAATTTGTCAAACAAAACAGAGAGAATTATTTCAACACTATCAAAACGTTAAGATCCGTTTGCAAAATTACAAACAACTTAAATCTTTACACATACAATCAAATTTCAGCACCAATCAGCACGAAAAAACGCATCAAAACAGCTGGGCTCGGCGCGCACTCTGCCATCCCGACGCCGATTTGTACTAATTTGTATGGACACAGTTTTATGAATTTCAATCAGCTTTCAGCTCGGCTCGGCTTTAAGCGCGCACTCTGTCACCCCCCTTAGCTGAAAGTCCTTAGCTGGTCCCCTTAACCATAGCACCCCAATTTGGGGACGTGCCACATTTTTTTCGTGTCAGAGTATGGAAACTTACCGGATATTAATTCCACCTGATTTCGGCTTCCAATTTCCGTACAATTTTTTAAAAATCTCCGACAAAATCCTGAGATTATGGATTTTATTGATAAATGCTTTTGTGCTTTGCTATTATTTATAATTATTTATTAAAGCTTAAACGAGATTGCTTAAATAAACGTTTTTTTCATTTGTGAGCTCGGTCTTAGATTACAAGTTAAAAAGCTTGTGAGTAGCCCAAAAACTAAGCGAATAGTTTTTTGGCATTAACCGCTTGGTAGCCATTTTTTAATATAGGTGTACTCATAACACATATTGAAATTGTTTATCGGAATATAATGAATATATTTGCATTGTTTCTTTAAGTTGAGAACAAGTGAATATCAGAAGGTTTAAAGAAATCTAATTTTAATAATTATTTCTTTTCGAAAAATAAAGTAGAGCTTAGACCTGCGCGGCACTACAAAGCTCGAACGCTACGACAGTATACTAGTACTTTCACACACAAAATGTTCTGAACATAATTAAAACATTTTAATTAATAATCTTTTTCACAATTTATATTTGAAGTGTATTCCCAATTTATATAAAAGAATGGAAAGAAGTATTTTGAAAATCGTTTATTTCTTTGAATTTGTTTCAAAAAATACAAAAAAGGTGCGACAAAAGGCCAAAACGCTGCAAGGTGCGTTTTTTTAATTTGTCACACAAACATTTGATAAAACAGTTTTTCTTATTTAAGTGTTTTCTGCGTTTTTGTGTTTCAATTTTGCGTTTTTTGAGTTCTTGTGATTTTTATCAATCGAAGTGGATAAATAAAATAATAATTTGTGCGTTACATGAATGCAAAAATGCAGCACATCGCCCATATTCTACAATATGTATATCGTCTTTGCTTGCCACCACGTATTATCGATTACTCAAAACAAGAAATTTAACTCCCAAAATCCATTCTAATTTAAAATCGAAATCAATTTTCCCATCACTACCATAAACGCAATATATCTGTATCAAACAAAACAACCGAATAAAAGAGAATTGAGAGAATTTGTTAAATTTCCAATTATCCAAAAAAACGCGCAGTAATAAATTATTTGGCTTGGCAATAAACAAATTGCGCTTTTGTCAACAATGGGACTGGACTGGCAAAATGATTTTATAGAAATAAAACATCGCGGCCTACATTTATTAACTACGGAGAAATGGTCAGACTGTCGTTTTTTGGTGGGAACTCCTCCAAATCAGAAAGTTATTGCTGGACACAAACTGATCCTGGCGATGGCTTCGCCGGTGTTTGAAACAATGTTTTTTGGACATTTGGTGGATAAGGACGATCCCATAATTATACCCGATGTGCAACCGGAGGCATTTCAGTCCATGTTGGAGTATATTTATTCTGACAACATAAACATCACGTCCTTTGATAAGGCTTGCGAATTGTGCTACGTGGCTAAGAAATATATGTTGCCTCATGTCGTAGAACAGTGCACCCACTACCTGTGGGCAGATCTGAGTCCGAAGAATGCTTGCAGGGCTTACGAGTTTGCCAAGTTATTCGATGAACCCCGTTTGATGCAGAGTAGTATGGAGGTGGGTAACTATGGCTAATGCGATTTTCCCTTGTTCGGTTTTCTGAGAATATGCGTATCTTTCAGTTGATTGCCGGCAACACCCGTGAAGTTTTGGACGATCCCAGTTTTACGGACATTGAGGTATCCACTTTAATGGCTATACTTGATCAGGACAAGCTAAACATAGATTCTGAATTGGATTTATTTAATGCTTTGCTGCGTTTTGCAAATGAGCGGAGTATGTTCCGCGACGAGTCCTTACAGGTTGATAACGGTCAGGCTGACCAAAATGCCGTTGCTGCTGTTAATGGTGAAGGCATGTTACCTGTCGAAGAGATCAAAATGGAACCAGATGTTAATGCTATGATGCAAGGTCATGAAGATGAGTTCAATGATGAAAATAACGATGGAGGCAACTTCCATCATCGTGATGCTGCTCCATCACCCGATGTGGTTGTAGTGGACAGTGATGCTTCGGTAGCTGATAATTCTGACGGAGATAGGGCCGTTGTTTCGTCCAATGAGCAACCTTCCACCTCGTCTACAGCAGCAGCCGCCGCTGCAGCTGCTGCCGTTGCAGCAGCTAATCTCAACTATTTCATGGATGCTCAACGTTTAATTATCGATGAGGCCATGCTTCGCCAAGCCGTTAAGAAAATTCGTTTTCTTACCATGACTCCTCAACAGTTTGCCGATGGTCCAGCTCGATCGAAACTTCTAGAACAACATGAAGCTTTGGCTATACTCATAGAGATTTCTAGTCCATCTATAAACGATTGTCCCATGCCCGAGGGTTTCTGTAGATCTCGCTGTAGTCGGAATTATTACGAACAACGTAGCAATCAACGTGATTTGTCTTCATACCGACATTCTATACCGCCTCCCGCTGGTAGTAATAATATTTGCAATTTTGCCCCTATGGATTCTTCGATGGATCATATTCCAGCACAAGTACTGGCCTCTTCAAGTCGTAATTGCAACCTTCCAGCAGCCAACAGTTCATTACTGAATAGAGCCAACGCTGGACTGCCGATAGTTGTGGGGGATAGTGATGTGGCCACAAATGACACTCGACGTTCGTATTGTGTGTGCACTGGAAATCCACAATTTCATTACCGCAATACCAGTGTTTCCGATTGTGGTCTCACATTTCAAGTGGATACTAATATTTGGATAACCGGTATGTACATTAAAGTTTTGGTTAACATTTATTCTAGGTAGGAAAATGTTCGAATTCAATTCTTGATATCATCTGGTAGGTGGAATAGTTCAATTACATCTCCAGTTTAAGTTGATTTTTAAAATACTAAACTAAAATACTAATAAACTTAAATATCTGATAGCACTATGTACCTAATATAGCAAAAAAGAAAGAAATATCGTACAAGAGGGAGGATAGCTTGTAAAACGGCATGAACTCAGTGAATGTAAGCAATGAATTGGCGCGCTTCCTCCAATTCCCAATAGTTATAAGAGTGGGCACGACCGCTTATAAAACGCCATGAACTCAGTCAATGTAAGCAATGAATTGGCGCGCTTTCTCTAATTTCCAATACCAAGAATCCTCGCATCTTCCTCCTCTTGGTCCCTTTTTTTTGAGTCTGGGTCTTCCCTGTGTGCGTTTTTGTTTTTTTTTGTAATGCCGTGGTGGACATTATGCCGTGGTGGACATTATGCCGTGGTTAATCCGGTACAAAGAACCGACTGTCGTGAGATTGTCTGTTTTTTGTGCTTGGTATTGCTGTTTTTTGTAGTAGCGGCACGTATTGTCGGGATGACATCCCTGGCCACAGAACTGCTGCTACGGGTCGATCCAGTGCCATGAACCGGCTGTGGCGTTATCGTCTAACGTGTAATTAACTATAGTGTTTTTATTAGACCGACATGTCAAACCGAATATATATCTGACCGAATATATATATCAGAGATTAATGTAGGATATCATATAAACTCTATCTTGCTTAACTTTTGCTAAGCAAGATAACTTGAAGATCGATATTACATTTTTAATATTGTGTTTGCTTCCAGGTGTCCAAGTACCAACACAAGTTCTCTGCGGTGAATTGATGAACTCTGCTGGATTTTCCGAACGCTATACAGAAATACTGTATGCCCACATACAGGATATACAAGGATCTCGTCTAAGCTACACCCATTGTACATCCCGTGTACGTTATGATTCTCTTTTGGAAATATCTTTTGATCGTCCCGTCTACATCTATCGTAATCAAATCTACAAAGTGTTTGTTGTTTTCAACAAAATCGGCTGGTATCCAATGTACAATTCGGTTCTCGATGTCGAATGCAATCGCGTCAAGTTTTCTTTTAACGTTGGTGATCCGAACGAATCTGTTCGCAATGGCCTAATAAGGGCAATCGTGTTTTCAACACCACAAGAGCACACCCGACATATAATTGAATGAACGGTTGAATGGCATGACAACCCCTAGTGGAACAAAAGAAGACTTTCAATTGCAATATAAGCACAATTTGTTGAAAACAAAGTATTTTTTAAATGAAGAAAAAATCATCGCATCTCGCTCCTTGCTCCTATATTAAGTATTAATTGGGACTCTCTGATCTATTTTGTGTTATGTTTCTCTATGTTTTGTTTTTTTGAACAATCCCATGATTTTTTATCAAGTGCATTTTTATTTTCCGGATTACATTTATTATTATCATGATAAAGTAATACATTTTATTTTTAAATAAAATTACGGTAATCTCTCAAAGAAAATCTCTAAGCTTTCATATAAAATTATTTTGAAGATCCAGCAACCTTCCCCAACATATACACAATGGACATCCGACCGCCCAAGGGAAGGTTAGATTAGAAGGTTCTGTACAGGTTTAAACCCTTCAAAAGTTTACAAGCTGTACATACACTAGGTGAACCTTAGAGGGTCCAGTGTAACTGTTCTTTATATAATGGGTGATCCATCTAGAGGTATTTTTTCAGAACAAAAAATATATTAAAATTCAAATCACGTGTGGAATCTTTTTTGGTAATTTGAAAGGACAAATTTAGGCATTTATTTTTTGAATATAATTTCCTTCAAAAGTTGTTTGAAACTACGCCTCAGGGTTTCCATTCTGAGTGTCTAATTTTGGATGACTCGTTCGAGCATTTCGACCGGTATGGCTTTAATGACACTCGTAATGTTGGCTTCCAAAACCTGAATCGTAGTTGGTTTGTCAGCATAGACTTTGGACTTTACGCAACCCCGAAGAAAAATGTCTAAAGGTGTGATATCACTCGATCTAGGCGGCCAACTTACCTGTACAAAACGTTAAATTATCAAGTGGCGCCGTCCTGTTGAAAGCAAGTGTCGTCAAGATTATGGGCTTCAATGTCAGGTAGCATAAAGATCGATATCATGGCGCGATAGCGAGCACCATTAATGGTTACGTTCCGGCCATCATCATTTTTGAAAAAATATGCACCGATGATTCCACCAGCTTATAAACCGCACCAAACCGTGGTTTTCTCAGGGTATAATGGCACCTCTTGAACCTCTTGTTGCTCTTCAGCCCAAATGTGGCAATTTTGATTATTGACTTTGCCGTTGAGCCAGAAATGGGCCTCAACACTGAACAAAATTTTGGTCGAAAACAGCGGATCTTCCCGTTTCTCTCCGAACGCTCATTTCTAAATACAGTTGCCAACATTTGAAGGAAATTGTTTTCAAAAAATAAATGCCATAAAATGTCCTTTCAAATTACTAATAAAGATTCCACACATGATTTAAATTTGTATATTTTTTTTGTTCTGAAAAAATACTTCTAGATGGATCACCTTATACAAAAAGATACGAAAAATGTGTATAAGACTGACGAAAACTATGTACCAGGTCGATTTCTCATTCAAATTCGACAAATGTTTGACAGGAAACGGGCACGAAAACTTCTTGTTTTGTCTGCCTGAAATGTACGCTAACCAAAAACCCAAGCCGATTTGGCTACAAACTTTGTTTGATTTCCGATTTGGCAACTACGTTACGTGGTTCACTAACGAGTATTAAAAAAGTGTCAAACAACAAGAGGCATCATCGGCTTTTTCGTTACGGATTCAAGTGAATAAGATGAGACGTAGTTATAAGAAAATCTTGAAATCAACTCAAAATGATAGTTTAAAAATATTTTCTTATTAAATATTTTCGTACTTTAGAGATTATTTTATTACAAATCTTAGTTTTTTTTGTCTAATTTATACAAATACCCCATATTTTGCTCAAAGCTTGAATTTTCAACACGGCTCGAATTAGCCAATGAAACCTCTTGTTGTTTGACTCTTTTTGTTTTGAAAAGACTACAAACAAAAGACAAACAAGCAAACAATTTTCATAAAATAAAGTATAAAATGCACAGGACACGGTTTAATTGATTGTACTTAAAATAATAATTTTCAACCAGAGACACTCAAGAAATTGTCACAATGAGTCGTGATTGGCAAAATGATTTTATCGAAATAAAACATCGCGGATTATTTGTTCTGCAAAAGGAAAAATGGTCGGACTGCCGTTTCTTGGTGGGAACTCCGCCAAATCAGAAAGTTATCGCTGCCCACAAACTGATTCTGGCAATGGCTTCGCCGGTATTCGAAAGAATGTTCTTTGGTCCGTTGGGTGACGAAAGTGATCCCATAATCATACCAGACGTCCAGCCCGAGGCTTTTCAGTCCATGCTCGAGTACATTTATTCCGACAACATTAAAATTCGATCTTTCGACAAGGCTTGTGAACTATGTTATGTGGCCAAAAAGTACATGCTGCCGCATGTCGTGGAGCAGTGCACACAGTACTTGTGGCATGACTTGAGTCCTAAAAATGCTTGCAAGGCATACGAATTTGCCAAACTTTTCGATGAACCGCGTTTGATGCAGAGCAGTATGGAGGTGGGTAGCACTGAACAACTTCTCTTTCACTAGAACGCTTCCAACTAGAAACTATTTAATTTCTTAATGGTTTTAAAAACATTATGGCACTTTTCAGATGATTGCTGGCAACACCCGAGAAGTCTTGGCCGATCCAAGTTTTACGGACATTGAGTTGTCGACCATGATGGCTATATTGGATCAGGACAAATTGGATATAGATTCTGAATTGGATCTGTTCAATGCTTTGCTGCGTTTCGCAAATGAAAGAAATGTTCCCGGTGTCGAATCTTTTCAGAGTGCTAACGGACCCGGCCATGTAAACTCCATGTCCGGTGACGATGGTGGTAGTGGCGATGTGTTACCCGTCGAAGAAATCAAAATGGAACCTGATGTGAATGCAATGGTACACGGACACGGAGATGAATTTGATGATTCGTCTCTTCAAAATGTTAATCCGGCCTCTCCCGAAGTTGTGGTGGTGGTAGACAGTGATGATTCAAGTGGTCCACAGGCAGCAGCTCACTCTCCCAATGAACGGGCAACTACTTCTGCTGCGGCAGCGGCTAATGCTGCAGATGAAAGTATGAATTATTACATGGATACACAACGGTCGATCATTGATGAGGCTATGCTTCGCAAAGCCGTCAAAAAAATTCGATTTCTTACCATGACACCTCAACAATTTGCCGAAGGTCCAGCTCGTTCGAAACTTTTGGAACAAAACGAAGCTTTAGCCATACTCATTAAGATCTCTAGTCCATCATTTAATGACTCGGCTATGCCGGTGGGATTCTGTAGTTCTCGCATAAGCCGAAATTTGGCATCTTATCGCCATTCTTCTCAACCTGTTCCGGGTTGCAGTGGTAATACTAGATTTGCTTCTAATGACATGTCGATGGACCATACATCTTCTTCCCAAGCTCCGGGCACTTTTCGTAATTTCAAACAATCAAGAGTCAATGGTCATCCATTTTTGTCGGTTTGTCCAGACATTGACGCAAACGATACACGAAGATCGATGGATCATCTTCCATCCCAAGATTTGGGCACCGTTCGAAGTTTACAGATTACAGGAGTTAACGATTTCACAACTAGAGCCAACGCTGGACTCTCTATAGTAGCATCAGGGGGGGATAATGACGTTGCCACAAATGACACACGACGATCGTATTGCGTGCGCACGGTCAATCCTCAGTTTGACTATCGCAATACCAGTGTTACCGATTGCGGTGTAACATTTCAAGTGGATACGAATATTTGGATTAAAGGTATGTATGCGTTTTCCTCGCTCATGGTGTGATGGGACGATAATATACAAGGTTAGTTGACTCAGTTCATTCACATATCTGTTTTACCTGGAAAGAGACCCAATCGGTCTGCGTAATATTGAATATTTTTTATATTCAGTTACGACTGTTAATGCTGACTCCTTGATTTTTTTATTTAATTTGTGTGTTAATTTGATTTAGTCAATAAAATTGTTTTTACTTTGTTTCATTGCAGGTGTCCAGGTACCAACACAAGTTCTTTGCGGTGAATTAATGAACTCTGCCGGATTTTCCGATCGTTATTCGGAAATTTTATATGCGCATTTACAGGATATACAAGGATCTCGTCTTAGCTACACCCATTGTACATCACGTGTACGCTATGATTCTCTTTTGGAAATATCATTCGATCGCCCCGTATACATCTGTCGTAATCAAATCTACAAAGTGTTTGTGGTCTTCAATAAAGTCGGTTGGTATCCTATGTACAATTCCATGCCGGATGTCGTTGCCAATCAGGTTAAGTTTGTGTTCAACGTTGGTGACCCGAGTGAATCCGTTCGCGACGGTTTAATACGAGCAATAGTTTTCTCCAAACCTCAAGAGAACACCCGAGAACAACATAGTTTTAAAATGGACGAATGGAATGAAGAACAGTATCTGTAAGGGGGACAGATTTGCGAAAACATAAAGGTCTGTTTAAATATTGTTCCTCGAATTTGTCCCTTTCGTAGTTTAAGCATTGATTAATACTCAGATTTATTTTTAGTTATACGCATGTTCAATAGAAAATACATTCAATACAGTGATCAAGTTTAAAGCTTTGCAGTAATAGAATGATAAGGATTTCACAAATTCTTGTTCTACATACGGTGATTTGGAATCCCAGACCTAAGGACACTTAATGATTAAAAATAAAAAAAGAGAACAATTTAAATAATTGTTATGCAATTGAGCTAGCAAACAAAGGCATTTCTTTTTGATAGTCTACAAAAAATTCTTAAGTGGATTTGACAGTCATTAGTCACGATAGTGTGATATAAATTATAATGCTAAGAGCCAAGGATTATACAAATCAACAAGACTCGGAGATTAAAATAACTCTTAAACTATGTTTCTTGAGACTATTTACCTAATCTCTTAAATGTATCTTTGTTCATATATCGCTTCGTCCTGTTGTCTAAAAATCAAAGTTTCGAGTAGTAGTGTAAGAGTTGCCGACTATTTAGAAAATAATACCTGTGCCCAGTAAGTGAGTACTTAAAAACATATCAGCCCGAATTTTTGTCCGCTCCAGTTGGTATAGTAATGATGAACTTGTCCCGGAGGCAAAAAATCTTAAGTCTGAGCGAAGGGCGTCTATAAAAATGGCAGCCTACCTAAAAATTACAACAAAAAAATTAAAAGACTCGGATTTTATTCACAAAAATTTAAATAAAGTTGTTGCAGCAAGAGTTTTAAAGTATTTTCAAACAGAAAATTGGATTTGGACCATCCTGCAGTCACCATTTTCTTCTTCACTGCTCCCAACTTTGTACAGCTTGTAATGTAAAGTCGTCTCTATAAAAAATGCCTTAGCCGTTCGGTGCCTGCGTTAAACAATGAGTAAAAGAATTAAATTGTAAACTTCGTACCTATTTGAGAGAAGTTCCCCCTTGTCCCCTAATGGGATATTGTGGGACTTAAATAACTGAGAATCATCTGATGCCATTGAGCAGTTTTAAAATTGGTTTATATCGGTCCATGTCTATAAAAAGGTCATCTCTTTTTGAGATCCTGCAGCTCTAAAAGCCACTTTTATCTATGACTTTGACCAAATTTCGCAAAAATGCGTTACGAGTGATGAATTAAGGCTCTATCGGTTCATATTTTCGAATAGCCCACACAAAATTGTCATGACTTAAGGTTCTGCTGCTACACAGATGCGTTATGAGCGACCAACAATTGACGCTGGGAAAACAGTACCATATCGGACTATATATTCATATAGCCTTCATACAACGGTCCTTCCGTTTTGAGGCCTTGGGGTCACATATTAAATACGAACTTGCTAAAATTTAGCATAGTGCGATGTACGAGGCCTTTAGACAACCTTTGTGACTTTGCACCGTATAGGTTTATGTTCTCGGACAACCTTTGCACAAAATCGCTCCTAATTTGAGGTCCTGTTACTCTGCGAGTCGCTTTGATCGTGCTCCGATCGTGCTTTGATTTCGCTTAGTACGTTATGAGCGACCAATAATTAAGTCTGGCGAACCTACATCATATCGCCCATGTTTTCGAATAGCTTCCGTATCTGTGTTTATGTCCCGCCAGAGTTAACGGGACAGTTACAAATTGAATCCAATTGCGCTCTAATTTGTCATGGTGCATTATGAGCGACATAGCCATTGCTAATGAAACTCTATTATACCATCTGTTGAAATAGGGTATATTTTAAAATTGAGCTATTTTAAATAAAACATGTTTTATTTATTTATTTATTGAAACGATATTTTACAAATTAAATTTGAAAAATACAAAATATGTTCCTTGCTAAAACTCCTGACAGAGGTGCGAAATCTTTTGATTAGCCGATTGGTGTGGCATATCTCATAGTCATTAGAAAATTCAATGGAATTAGTGAACTGATCTCTTCATATTAACATATAAGTATAGTTGACAATTGTCCGTTTATTTTACACCAAATTCTGTTTTGCGCCAGAAATAACTTCCATTGTTTTGTTCATTAAAAATATATATCTTACCTCTAGAATTTTTCCTTATTTAAAGAAAAACATGTAATTCAATATCCTATAATCAGGCGACTTGTGTACTTGCGGTTCTATAACTCTTGTGTTAGTCGTGCGCATATTAATTTTACGTCAATAATTTTTTTTATCCATTGGCATGAACTGTAAGATCAGCTTTAAAGTTTTACATTATTTCAAACTTGTTGGACATGCAGATATGATATTCATATACATACGTATTTGCATAGTTTTTGTCAACTCCAAATCAAAGGGATACAATTTTGAGTTTGTTACATACGAGCGCTGCTATATATATTTCTGGCCTAATAATGAAATTGCGAATATTTATAATCAAAAATGGTTTTGTTGTTTTTCAAAGTATTCTCCAGCATGATTTATACACTTTTGCATGCGCTCAAACCAATTGTCGAAGCACTTTATCCACTCCGGTTGAGAAACCTCCCAAACGTGGCTTTTAAACGCTTCAACAGCATCTTCTGGCGACGAAAATAGTTGACCACGCATTTTTTTCTTGATGTGCGGGAATAAAAAAAAGTCATTGGGTACCAAGTCAGGGCTGTACGGCGGATGACCCATCAATTCGACTTTTTGGCCGGTCAAAAAGGCGCTGGCTTGAGCCGATGTGTAAGAGCTCGCATTGTCATGGTGCACAATGATTCATCTTCTCTTGTTCGTTTTTCGAATATCTCCGAAGACTTCAGGCAGACAAATTGTGGTGTACCACTCAGAATTGACCTCCTACGTTGCTTAAGCGGAACAGTCGCCACATGACCAGTTTTGCCGAAGAAACAGGCGACCATTTGCTTCAAAGTGCTTATTCCACGAACAACTTTCGTTGGAACACCCACACGGTCGATTGCTGTTTTGTTTCGGGGTCATACGCATAGATCCATGAATCGTCACCTGTGACGAACTAATAAACGTCTTTTGAAGCACCGCAAACGTATTTTTTTCAAAATTTCTTTGCACCAATCGACACGAGCCTTTTTTTGAGCGATTGTCAAATTGTGCGCGATCCAACGAGAACAAACCTTTTTTAATGGCCAGGTGATCATGCAATATCGAATGTTTGCTAGTGGAAGAAATGTCCAAGGATGCCTTTATCTCACGTTATGTAACATGGCAATCTTGCATTATCAGTTCACTCACTGCATCAATGTTCTCTGGCACAACGGGCGTTTTTGGACGACATTCGTCTTTGAGCTAGCGTCGTCCACGATTGAATTCATTAAACCAGTTTTCCACAGTTTAAGTTAATCGATGCAATCTTGTCGTGATAATCCACGTTCAAAGTTGTGAATAATTATCGCACGAAAATGTTCATGAGGTAATTCCATTTTTTGCAAATCGACTTCTTCAAGTCACTGTAAACAACACAAATGATGGTCGTACGTCAAAACGTTCTGAGTACGTTTATGCTACAAAATGCCAAACATTCCAATGGAAATGTCAGATTGCGCAAGGCAACACCTAGTATAGCCTAGGCCAGAAATATATTTAGCAACCCTAGTACGAGTATTTTCAAAAATCGAAAATGAAATCCGATTTTTGAAAAGGATAAATAATCTTATTTCGATTTGAAAGTCTTTCGAAAGGAGATACATACATACTCGTACTAAAAAAGGTACGATACAAAAATATAAAACCTGGAAGCCATCGTAAATTGTCGTTTTTGGGTTAGATATAAACCAAAAATGACGAGGTTTTATCCACGAATTCAAGCCTTTTGCAAATTTAAGTTCATGTGGGAGTTTTCATTAAAATAAGACAAAAAAATTCTAAATTGTTATAAAATAATTCAAGAAAAATATATTCAATCAATTAACTGTTTTCACGTTTGCTTTGGAAAAATGTGTAAAATGTTATTGAACAATCTGCTTGAGTTGAATGAAATATTGACACATCCCTTTGTCGTGCCCATAACCCCTATGTGAATTCGTCGATAATACTTCTTGTTGTTTGATTCGTTTTGGTAAATACAAGGCTTGAGTTTACTGCATTTTTAAACAAAAGTTATGCATTTATAAAAAAAATCTACTTCAAACAGATTTCGGTTGAGATTTTAAGGACATAATGCAATAGATTTTGACTTGAATTGAGACTTTCGTTTGAATATGCAAACAAGGGGTTGGACTGATCCGAAAATCTTTTCTACGCTAGACTAGCATTAGTATAGTATTCACCTAGAAACACCGAATTTATAACAAAATCTATTACAATTTTCAAGAAAATTGACAAATTTTGTTGATTACTTTTGAACCAGGGCTTGAAACTTTTATCATTGCGCTTATAATGGTTTTTATAATTATAACGCATGCAAGAATAAATCATTTCTCAAAGAAAACCCAGTTTATTGTTAATAAATAAAAACATCATTTTTTATTATTGTTTACAACAGTTTTATACAATTACAATAATATGTCGAGGATTGAAACAAATAAGATTTTTTTTAAAAAAAAGGAGTTTTCTTTTTTGCGAAGCAATTTCATAAATTATTTACAAATAAACAAACAAATGGTAGTGTAGTGAAGTAATAAAAGCAAGTGCTATAAAAATTGATTTATTTCATTTTTTGTATTTTGATGTTAGAAAATGAAGGGTTCTTATTTGCCAAAGCCGCCGCACTTAGCATGGGCCTCTTCGGGATCTTCGCAGGTTAAAGTTGTTTCATCAAATACTTTGTCTTCGCCACAGGTGATCAAACGGGGATGGCCCTCGACGCAAGTGATTAGACGATGGCAGTCGCCGGGCACTGCGAAACGTGGGAAAGGCCAGAAACGGGCAGCAGGACCATCGACTTTAGTGGGGCATTTGAAACCAACAACAGCTTTAATGAGAAAAATAACACAAATATTATCAAACATCGGGTACGTATGTACTATGTGTATGTAGCGTATTAATGCGCATGTATGCATTACCTTCGGGATTGCAAGAGTCCAAAAGTTGATCGGGCCAATTGCAGCCATGTATACGTTCATCATAGGCTAGACCGGCATCACATTCTTGTTCAATAGCCTCGCCAAAGGCACATTTTATGTATGTTGTCGAGCATTCCTTGGAGACCGGATAGATGCCAAACTGATATTCACAACCGGGAGTCGAAATTGGAGTGGCTAGTGTGTAGTGAAACAATTCAGATTTGTTAATTGGCCCCTAAAATGGTCATTACTACTTACGATCCCACTGTCTGCCTTTGCAATCCACAGCCCAGTTGTAGTTGCAATGATTGTGAACTGCGCCTTTGCCATCGAACAGCAAACCATTTTCGCAGGTCTCCAATGTTAGAGTGCCATTAGTGCACAAGAAAAATTGATCGCAGCTCTCAGTATGAGCATATGCTTGGACGCCGTGCTTCTCGGGACACTCAATGGAATCTAATGGAACGCTTTGTACTGAAAAAGAGATGTAAGTAGAAATGTTTGTAAGTAAATGTACTAAAATAAAAATGTTTTTCTATAATTGTAGATTATTAAAAAAAACTAAGAAATATAGATATTACAGGGTTACGCAATTGAAGTGTTACTTATTCAAATAACCCTACTCGTATTTTTTGTGTAAAATTATTTTTTATTGTTTCAAATTACAAACTTTTAGAATCTATTTACTTAAACTCGATTTGGTAACATTTTTCCTTAGCTATGGCCTTCAAACGGTTAACAAATAGTTGCATGCTGCACGAATATGACCGACCCTGCGGTATTTTGGTCGATTCCCGTATAAAGCTTTTTTAAACGCATCAATCAATACTGGCAAATTTTTTAAAGACGGACTCAACTTGCTCACTAAAATGTCACTGATGGAAAAATCCAGCAGATATTTATCTTGAGAATTCGAAAACCTTAGTGTGGACGATATGACGTAAGGAACAAGAGTTTTTTTTAGCAGTTCTTGGTTCACACAAGCTTTATGAGTCGCTGCCGAGTCTTGTTTGAACGTCCACGGTCTACGACTAAAATATTTGCGTGCCCACGACTCTAAAGCAGCTTCTAAAACATTTTCCTGATAAGTCGCATTGAATTTGACACCAGGCTCGAAAAAACAATTGTACAGCGTCCATCGGTGGTCACAGCTAACCATACAATTTAATGAGATGGATAATAATTACACGGGTTGCTGTTCGTAGGCTAAAGTTTCGTCAGTGCGTTCTGTTAAATAAATCCGATTATTTTGAGAGCTTCTGAACTGATAAAAAGGGTGTTTATTTTTTATTAGAGAACACAATGTTTGTTTTATTCACTTAGAGATGACTCAACACACATACAATAGATGGTTGTGATTTTCCGGCCAAATATAGAGTGATCCATCTAGAGGTATTTTTTTAGAACAAAAACAAATATAAAAATTCAAATCAAGTGCGGAATCTTAATTGGTAATTTGAAAGGACATTTTATGGCATTTATTTTTTGAATATAATTTCAAATGTTGGCCGCAACTACGCCTCAAATGTTGGCCGCAACTACGCCTCAGGGTTTCCATTCTGAGTGTCCAATTTTGGATGACTCGTTCGAGCATTTCGACCGGTATGGCTTTAATGACACTCGTAATGTTGGCTTCCAGAACCTGAATCGTAGCTGGTTTGTCAGCATAGACTTTGGACTTTTCGCAACCCCAAAGAAAAATGCCTAAGGTGTGATATCACTCGATCTAGGCGACCAACTCACCTGTCCAAAACGTTAAATTAGCTGCTTTTCGAAATTACCTCTCAATAGATCCATTATTTGAGCAGCTGTATGTCAAGTGGCACCGTCCTGTTTAAACCGTCAAGATTACTGGCTTCAACTTCAGGTAGCATAAAAATAGATATCATGGCGCCTTAGCGAGCACCATTCACGGTTACGTTCCGGTCATCATTTTTGAAAAAATATGCACCAATGATTCCACCAGCTTATAAACCGCACCAAACCGTGGTTTTCTCCGGGTATAAAGGCACCTCTTGAATCTCTTCTTGTTCCTCTTCTACCCAAATGCGGCAATTTTGTTTATTGACTTTGCCGTTGAGTCAGAAATAGTCATCACTGAACAGCGGATCTTCCCGTTTCACACCGAATGCTCATTTCCATAATACAGTTATCAACATTTGAAGGTAATTATTTTCAAAAACTAAATGCAATAAAATGTCCTTTCAAATTACCAATAAATTTTCCACACTTGATTTGAATTTTTATATTTTTTATGTTCTGAAAAAATACCTCGAAATGGATCACCCTATAAAAAGTAATCACAGTATTACGTTTATATTTCAATTCGAATAATTGTTGGTCTATAAAACATAGATGCTTATGCGTGTGGTAGCTTGTCATTAATATAAACAGATGTCATTGGTATGCATTTGACTTCGCTGGCATTATCGGTGCCAGTGTTCCTTACGTGAAGCTGGTAACACTTTAATCGCCTAGCCCTGTACATATTCATAATTACCTACAGTGAGTCTGAATAATAAATATTGCCTTCAAGTAATTTCATAGTTTTAAAAACAAAAGTCCGAATGAAATTACTTTTTAGTGAGTTTTAGCCTAAATCTTATTTTTTGAAGGTACATAAGTATTTTGCTTTTTTACTTTTAAGAACTTATTTACATATTAACATTGATTGGATTAAATATTTTGTAAAACAGCATCTAAGCGCGTTGGCAATGATTACACTAAATTTCGGCACATTTATACTTCCTCAAAGAAGGAATACAAACTTTCTATCGGATTTAAGTCCGGACTTTGTGGCGAGGTTGGAAAACGTTTAGGGTTATATAATTTTACATATACAGCTTCATGTTTTGCGCCGCTATCTTGCGGAAAATAAAATCCATTTCTCGGAATACCCATTATCTCGGCGCAGACGTGGAGAATTTTTTCAAAATGGACAAATATACGTGTATTTCCATATTGCCATCAATGAATACAAATTGTCGACTTCTTGGGCAGACATACATACATCCCCACACCATAACCACCTTCACGCTTAACAGTCCCTTTAAAGTTTTTAGGTTGAGGGCTTCAGGGTCGGAAATAAGTATTTCAGCCACATATAGTACATATATTATTGATTGTTATTAAATTCCACAACGATCTAGCCATGTCGGTCTGTTGAAAGCACGTTTCAGTCCAAACGCCTTTAACCTACCAGATATATGTCATATAGTCGACAATGGGTTGGTATTGCAAATGGATCAGGGGAAACAGTTCCCCTTTGTGAATTTTAAAAAAAGTCCTGATAAAATTTTGAATTTTTTGACATGTTTGCTATGAAATTTGATTAAATTATTTATTGAAACGATATTTTACAAATTAAATTTGAAAAATACAAAATAACAACGCAGGGTAACGAGACCATAATGCGTGAAATTTGATTAATTTACTTTTAAATCAGTTTTTTTTGGAAGTGTTAGGCAAAGATTATTTAGCCTTTCCATAAATGGATGTGGTCATTAGGCCCTTGGGATCCAGGTGTAATTTTATGAAGAATCAGAATACGAGTATGATGTAAATTTTACCATTTGCCTACATCCAAAGCCTTGGCCAATGGGTGTGATCCATGGGCTCTGAGGACTTACAACCGTGCCCTAATGTTCGAGGGCATGGGAATATCCAAAAACAGTGAAATTTCTAACAAATCCAAATATGTACCAATGTTTAAGAAATGTGCCAATTTGGAACTCGGACCAGTCCATGTGGGCTCTAGGGGTCCGAAAACCGGCCTCTTTGAATTATAGGCATAACGGTATTAAAAACATTAACATTTCGTCAAGGATCTAAATATCTTAATTTTATTATTCGCACCTAGGCACCCTAGGGTGCCGAAAAATTAGTTCTTTCGAACATGGACATACGAGTATGTGCATTTAAAACCAGAAGCATTTTGTGAAGAATCTGAATGTGCCATTTATATTACGGTTTGGAAGAAACGGAGACCTTGACCTACGGGTGTGGTCTATGTTCTTTGGGGCCTAAAAACCGCCCCTTAATGATTGGAGACATATGGCTATTCGGAAACAGAGAAATTTTATCTCAAATCGAAATATGTATCTATTTTAAGAATTTAGTTTAATTTTGCACTCGGACTTGATAATAGGGGTCCTTCAACTATGGACTTGAAGGACTGCGTATCAAAAAGCAACTGCATGTTTCGTCGCGTTTCCGAAAATAACGTTAATTCTACGATTCGACTATTGAGTTCTTGGACCTTAGGACAAATGTCCCTAGAGTGCCGAAAATTAAGTCCCTTCGAGCATTGTCATTTGGTTTGCTCAAAAACAGTGGAATTTCCTCACTAATCTCAATATGCTTTTACTTTTAATATTTGCTCAGTTAAAACCTGAATCTACGGACTTCCTAGGAACCCTTAACAATGGTCATATGGGTTGTCCAAAAACAATACGTGTAATCTGAACAGAAAAACGGTTCAAAGAGCCTTAACAATGATGCTCTGCCAAAGTCATTAAATTCGACCCTACTGGGGTTGTAACTAGGGTTTTAGCCCGGGAACTTCTATGCCGGTATTGACTTGAAATTTCACTTACGATTCCCAGTTTCCCGGGAAATTTTCATTGGGATCCCGGGAAATTTTTAGAGGACGAACATAAAACTAAGTATATTTTATATTAGATCATTTAACTTGCTGGAAGCAGAGTTTGATTGGCCACCAATTAACAATTTCCGGCGTTAGCAAAATAATTACGAAAAGGTTTTTGTTTTTCGTTTGACCGGTCTTATTAAAATCCAAACGAGTACGGAAACCGACTGCATGATTGATAATATGATAATTGTCCGGTCTTACGTCATGACATTTGTGTGAAGGCCATATCACAACATGGAACGATCTCGTCGATTTTCTTTAATGTTTTTTTAATGTTTGCAACGCTAATATTAAGATTGCTGTTAAATCTGATGAAATTTGCCGCTGTTAGGTTAGTTAGACAAAAATCTGCAAGTAAGAACTTGGTCTGATTTCTTGCAATGTATGTATATTTCAATATTCGAAAGCGCAAAAATGTATATTTGCTAAAACCACGTCCGTTACACCCGTAATTTCTACTAATGATCTCCAGCATAGCCATGGTTTGTCAACAAAAAAAAAACTCAAAAGCATACAAACTACATTTTGAAGTATTTTTAGTCCCCCTTGAAGTAAAATTTTTTTCTCCTCTGTAGGGTGTTATGGTCATAGCTCGATTGGTTAGATAACGTGCTTTCAGTTCATACTCAAACAGAAGGACATGTTTTGATGATTTTACTATTAAGCGAAATCATTTTTATGTAATTTGAGAGGTCTCCGAGCTATATTTTAAGAATAATGTTATTCTTAAGTACTGAGTTTTAGCAAGATCGTCTTTAAAATAGTAAAAATATTACAAATATATCAAAAGAAGATAAAAATTGACCCCTAATCGACAGTTTTGGAAAAAATATTATAGACTGATCCATTTATAAACAATTGTTAAGTCCTTTCTTACATTCTTTATCGTGCAAACCAATCATTTAGATGAACATTGCTTAAATGTCTTGTTGATTTGATTCAAACATACTTATACATACATGCCAAATTAATATAAAATAATAGAAGAAGGAAAGAATAGAGAAGAAAAGAATTAATATAAAAGAATATTTCTTCCATAAAGCTAAAATGTTTTTGAATAAGTTACACTTCTTAGTCGCACCCAGTGATACTATTTTTTTTTAAATTTTAACCGGCTGTAAAAAAGCGTGATTTCATATAGAATTTATTTTCATCTCGGTGGCTATGTCAATAAGCAAAATTGTCGCATATGGGGCTCAGAGAACCCAAACGTGACTATTGAGAAGCCAATGCATCCACAACGAGTCACTGTTTGGTATGTGTGGAAAATGAGCAAGGAGCCGCCATTAACGTCAACGTTACGCCCAACGAAATTTAGTTTCCAAAAATTCAAGAGAATGACATGGACGACATTTGGTCTCAACAATACGAGGCCACATGTCACACTGCCAACACAACTATCGATATTTTCCTCACTGTTTTTGAAAATCGAATAATCAGCCGAAATTTTATTATTTTCTGCGAGGAGCCATGTAGGATAAATGTTACGCAAAGCATCCAGAGTCAATTGAAATGTTGAAACATGAAATCGAAGTTGCCATTGAAGACATTCAATCCGAAACAATCGAAAATGCACTGAAAAATTGGATTGATCGGATGAGGTACTGCCGAGACAGTTGTGGTAGCCATATGAATGATATTGTGTTCCATTACTAAATGACAATTAAAATTTCCAATAAAACCAAAAATTTGAAAAAATTGTGTGGACTTTTTTTTACAGCCGATTCAAATGTAAGGAGATAAAACGCCCTTCCCTGTATAATGTATTACTCCTGGGGATCGGCATACTTCCACGTTAAAACAATACTCGAAGCAACTTAAAGTTTCTGTTTTCAAAACTAAACCTCTGAACAAACACCAGCTAGTTAATGTCCCATGCCAGAAAACATACAGGAAGAACTTTATGACTTGAGTTTGGCGAATAATAAACAGCGCATATCGGAAGTATTTTTAATCTCTCATCTCTCCGTCGTTGTCAAGTTAACATCTGTATGAGTATGTGGAAAAAGAAAAAACAACTGCAAAAAACCAACAAACACAACTCATCCATCTATTGTTGGTTGATATTTAGGGTTTGCGGTTCGGGAGTTAGTTTGTGTAGAAAAATAATTTCAGCTACTTATAAAAATAGTTTGACAGACTGTTTTAATAACTCGGACGCCTCGTTTTGTTTCGTGTTAACGAATAGAAGTTTTTTATGAGATTGGGGTCGGACTCATGGACCCTGGCATCTTCAACAGCGAAGAGTGGAGGTATATAAGATAAGGCCTAATCGGACTTAACCACGTTTTAACTTGCTGCAATTGTACGAGGGCTGCTATATATATTTCTGGCCTAATTATGAAAAAGCATGATTTATACACTTTTGCATGCGCTTAAACCAATTGCCGAAACACTTTTTCCACTCCGATTGAGACACCTCCAAAACATGGCTTTTGAACGCTTCAACAGCATCTTCTGGCGACGAAAATAGTTGACCACGCATTTTTTTCTTGATGTGCGGGAATAAAAAAAAGTCATTGGGTACCAAGTCAGGGCTGTACGGCGGATGACCCATCAATTCGGCGTTTTGGCCGGTCAAAAAGGCGCTGGTTTGAGCCGATGTGTGAGAGCTCACATTGTCATGGTGCACAATGATTCGTCTTCTCTTGTTCGGCAAACAAATTGTGGTGTACCACTCAGAATTGACCTCCTTCGTTGCTCAAGCGGAACAGTCGCCACATGACCAGGCAACCATTTGCTTCTTTCAAGAACAACTTTCGTTGGATTTGGCTCGTCTTCAAAGACTCGCACGGTCGATTGCTGTTTTGTTTCGGGCTCATACGCATAGATCCATGATTCGTCACCTGTGACCATCTTATAAACGACTTTCGAAGCACCGCGTTCGTATTTTTTCAAATTTTCTTTGCACCAATCGACACGAGCCTTTTTTTGAGCCATTGTCAAATTGTGCGGGATCCAACGAGAACAAAACTTTTTACGGCCAGGTGTTCATGCAGTATCGAATGTATGCTGGTGGAAGAAATGCCCACGGGTGCCTCTATCTTACGGTATGTCACATGACGATCTTGCTTTATTAGTTCACGCACGGCATCAATTTTCTCTGGCACAACGTCCGTTTTTGGACGACCTTCACGACATTCGTCTTTAAGCGAGCGTCGGCCACGATTAAATTCATTAAACTAGTTTTTCACAGAGCGATAGGATGATGCTTCATCGCCATACAAAGATTTAAGTTCATCGATGCAATCTTGTCGTGATAATCCACGTCGAAAGTTGTGAAAAATTACGAGTATCACACGAAAATGTTCACGAGTTATTAAATTTTTTTGCCAAATTAATTTTTTCAAACAATACAAATGATGGTCGTACGTCAAAATGTTCTAAGTACGTTTATGCTAAAAAAAATGTCAAACTTTCCAATGGAAATGTTAGATGGCGCCAGGCAACACTTAGTGTTTCCTAGGCCAGAAATATATATATATAGCAACCTCGTAGCTACGCTTATCAAAGCTGCAATTTGGCAAGGGCATGTGGAGCCAGATAAATAGATGGGCATAGGAAAGCAGCTTGAATGTAAAGATTTGATAGGGATAAACAAGTCTCCGGTTCCACTAACGAGTGGAATAATATAAGGTGTTCTATTTAAAATTTTAAATTTGTATCGGCAGTAAAATAAAGCACGGATATTTTTTTTTTTCAAATTTCTGGTTTTATTGAAAGTTTGAACTTATCTTAATTTAATATGGCCTTTTCTTTCCTAAGGCCTGACCTATCCACTTTTGATTGGCAACTTTTATACCCCACGCTAATAGGTAAGGATATATACCATTTGGTACGGGTAGTGTAAAGCATCAAATACATCATTTTAGACCCATACAAATGTACCATTTCGCCCGATCCCACGACAGCCTGTTCTACGCACCGGATCGACCCGAAGCAGCAATTCCTCGGCCAAGGGCTGTCAACCCGGTACGGTTTGCCGCTACAACAACAACAACCATTTCGCCCACTTTTGGTATTCTAGTAATACCTTTAATACTATTCATACGATCTTACACAATATCAATACTAAAGAATAGATTTATAGGCTTAATTATGTGACCAATAATTCCAATGATTCCTAGCGATTCCCCTTCTGTTACCTTCAATGATCCTGTTTTAGTCTTACGACAGGCGGTTTTATGGACCGGTTTGACCCGAAAAATAGTTCTTCGGCCAGGGGTTGTCAACCCGCACACAGCTGCCACAGCTACAACAACAACCCTGTTTTAGTTTAGATTATTATACACATAAATTGTCTCCTGGTACATAAAATTCGCTTTATTGCAAAATATAAGTATATACGTACTATTTTACGAAAAGAGTGGACGACACGCCCCATTCTGGTTTTTACAGCGCAAGTTCACCATTCCGCCCACTTTTGGTATTCGCATGAGTATTTTAATATTATTGATTCGATTCTGCTAAAATCAGTTATTGGAAAATGCATTATAAGTTAGACTAGCTGAGGAAAAATTTGCTTAGCCACGTCCATTCTTGTACCTCCCACACAAACGATATTATCCGAGGGTAGATTAAAACCCGCATATCTTTGGCCCTAATTTCCTTTGATTTTTTTTTATTTTTGTATGCGCATAAGAAAAAATGGATATCACGCCCCATTTTAGTACCTTTCTGAAAAACTACCTTTTTCCTGATTTCAATAAAATCGATATACTTTTGGCAATGGTGATGAAAATGAGTGGTTATCAAGATTTATTTTAGATTAAATACTTATATATGACGGGAAATTAAAAGTCTAGCCACTCCCATTTCTGCCATAAAAGTTGTTAGCCGGCGTATGGGTGAGGGTAAATGTAAGTCGGATTAAACGACTAACTGCAGTTCTTGGAAAGGCAATGAGTTGTACAGAGTTTAAACCTTTTCTTGCTAAGTAATCGAACTTTTTATAATTCTCGATGTCCTTGGGCCTATAAAACTTCTAAGTTACTTTGGATTAAAAGCTTGTTTTTGTATTTATTACACTGGGCAACAAAATTTGTAAAAAAAAATCTGCGGCAGAAGTTTTGATAGTCACGAATCTGGCCTCCTATTTGCCAGATACGCTCTAGTTTAGACGATATTCACATAAACCATTTTTTTTTGTTTTTTTAATAAAATGACATCAATGTACTTTATTTGTGAACCGCTTTTCAAAAACTTGAGCGCGTTATTTAGAGGGTTAATTGACCTTTCCAACGATATGTGAAATCAACTAAAGTTGACCTTCTGTCGCCAATTTAGTGTTGACCCGTGAGATCAATACAATCACCATTCTTGGTAAGTGATTCTTTGGAATAGACCAGACACAAACTTTCCCTTCGACTTATGACCCTGTCGCTCGTGGACGTTTTGATCTGACGTAGTAGAATTAAAATATTTTATAGGCTATTACAAGAGTAAGTCCATGTTCAAATCCGGGTAAGAACATCAAACATTTTTCAGCGGCAAATTTTCCGGCGGTATGCCGTTAGGCCCCACGAAAATAATTCCCAAAATAACAATAAAATTAGCCCCAAAAAAATATATGGAAAACAGCAACACGAAATTTTATGTTTTTTGGGGCCTAATTTCATATTTTTATTGGGGTATGTTTTAATAATACAATTAGACCCCAAATGTTTGTATAATAATATACCCCAACAATTTTTTGGGACATAATTTCATAACAATTTTGGAGCCTATCTTCGCATTTTGGGGTGCAATTTCATTTCGATATATTTTAGGGCCACACTAAATATTTTTGGGGTCTAATTTCCGTCGGTGAAGAAAAGAAAGCGTTGGTTTTTTATTGAAAATTATATAGTTTATTACCTCTGAACTTAATTATAAACTTGTATATCTTGTACGGAGGCACTACAGCAAGGACAGTACCGCAAAACAGTAAATTTGGTTTATGGCTTTGCATTTAAAATTCTCGTAGAAAATATTAATAATAACAAATGATTAAGATCAAAAAGAGAACCACTACGAAATTAGGTCTCAATAAATTTTTTGGGCCTGTTTTCATCTTATGTTTGGGGTATAAATTCGTGGGGTCTATTTTCTTAATACAATTTTTGGGGCCTAATTTCCTATTTGGTTTGGGGTGTATTTTCCTCGGGCCTAATGTCATACCGCCGAATTTTCCACCTTACAAATGCCGGCGACTTTACGGGTGAGCGATTATTCTCTCTGCCATGTCAAAGCATCTCTATAAAATGCATTGCCCGTTCGGATCCGGCATTAAACAACAAGTAGGTCACGGTCAGTGAGTAAAATAAAAAAGTTCTGGTGCTCAGCTTGCTGATTGGAGTGAAGTGTCCATGTATGTTCCTTAATTGGGTGTTGAGGAAAACAAGTGAATAATGAGTTTTGCGACCTGGGATCAACTCTGGGCTATGTTTTTATGTAGCCCCAATACAATCGATTTATTCTTCTAAGGCCCGAACCAAAAAGCCCACAATGAAGTTACAAAATTGCTTGACCATATCGTTTTTTAGTTTGATATAGCCCCATACGATACTCTTTTCCGACATAAGATCCTACCGCTGCAGAAGCCTCATATGAAGTCCGATCTGGCTAAATTTATTAACAGCCGCGGTGAGTTGGCTGTATAGGATATAATAGGGTGGGCGATTTACCATTATAAAATTTTAATCGGCTGTAGAAAGAAGTATTAATAATTTTTGAAAATTTCTGGTTTTATTGGAAAGTTGTTCAGCCGATGTAAATTTAAAACGTTAAATCGGCCACCCTTTATATTTACACTTTACCCCTTTCTGCAGGGTTTTTAATATTTGAAAGCAATTTTTCCCCGGGAATTCCCGGGCTATTAATGTTGTATTTGCCGCTCGTAAAATCTCAAACCCTATTTGCATTAAACATTCGTGAGCAGAGTCGGTAGTGGTTTCCTTAATAAATCTGAATGTGGAGACATCTGAAAGTGATGTGTGTTTCTTGCATGATGTTGAACATTTCAAAATACACATTTGCTGTGCGCCGTCTGCAACTGCGGCCGAGCGCACACCAGCACAATGGGATGTGAAACAAGTTTTCGGTGGCAAAAAGCTCATCTTCATACCTTGTTAGTTAGTTGGTTGCTAATACTCGTATTTGTTTACAGTTATTTAATGTTTTTATACTGCCACTGATTAAAACGGAAAACAGCATCATATGAAATAAACGGGTTTCTCCAGTGACGTAACCGCTCATGGTTGGCTGATCGTGGTGTTGGCTGGCATAGCTTCAGATGAACCGCCATGGTGGATGACGGACTGTCTGTCGGTCTGTATGCTTGCAGCGACTGTGTTTAGGTTGTGGTAAACAACCAGTTTGTCGGCCTGTCTTCGTCCGTGTGAATGGAATTCCATTAATTGTTTATTAATACTCGTCATACTCGTCAATGGCATTAATGAACCAATTACGTTCATAAACTCGAACATGCTCTATTAGTTATGTATGTCCAACTAACACTCTTCGGATGATTAAACTTGTCTGGATTTGGATATGAAATATTTATGTCTGCACAGAGTTTCGAGTTTTAGATTAATTTACTAGGTGAACAACATAATGTAACGGTAAAGGAGTGCCATTCCTTAGAAATAGTGAAAGAAGTTTTTTTCCAGAGCTTCGCTGAAAGAGAATATATTTGTTGTACAGGTTGGGCGGCTCTTTTTTGCTCAGTAACATACCGAGATGAAAATTAGCTTTATCTAAAAACACGATTTTTCTGTAAAATTCTTTACCTACTGCCGAGCAATGTTCAGCCGGATGGTGTTCTTTTTCATGATCGTTGTAAAATTCTATGATGATCTAGACATGACCGACCGTCAGAGCACAAAACTGAAATTTTACAGAATTTGGCTTGTAGTCAAGAAATATTTGGAATTGTAAATTGGGTGAAATCTGCCTAAAAGAAAAACTTATCCTTTTAAGTGGCCTTAAAGTATTTGCTTAACATATCTCAATTATTTATAGGCGAACTTTAATTTAAAATTAAATAGATAGTAAGGAAGAACTTAATACACTAATACCTCGTTATACGGCCTAGATGCGTTTCAAAAAAATTGGCCGTAAACCGAAAGACGTATAACGAAGTACTTATTTTCATACAAAACGCAGGGGATCGGTTCTATTTACCCAACAACACTAAAAATAGTTTCAGTCGAAATAACAAGTTTAACTAATTTAATTTATTATTTATTTATAAAAAGAAACATTCCAAATATGTATTACAAAGTGTTAAGATGTGTGAAAGAAGTTCTCATTGCTCTTGAATTTTGGGCTTACAAATTTTACTTAATCGTTGATGCTTTGAGATGTGTTTAAGGTTCTCCTGAAGTTGTTTGTAGCAGCCAAGAGAGTTATTCATAGATTGTGCAACTTGGGCACTACGTTCTTCAACAATATCAATAAGAACACTAATGCCCTGTTTAAAAAAATCAAGAGCTTCTTTAATCCTTGTTTGTAGTTAATTTTTTAATAGACTCTGGCTCCTCCTCACTGTCTGATGGTTCGAAAGAATCAAGTTGCATTACCCCTTCAGTGGTAAGATTACTTCCTTAAGATCGCAGCAAATCAATTAAATCATTTTCTTCTAAATAGCCAAAGCCGACATCATTGGCCATTTCCAAAATACTTTGGCAAATGACTGACACGGAATCAGCGTCGGATATTAATGACTCAGATGCTAGAACACATTCCGGCCATATACTTCTCCAAACTTTGTTCAAAGTTTCCAGTTTCACTTTGTTCCAAGCTTCGCCGATATTGACTACAGATTTTTTACATCATAACCTTTCAAAAGAGTTTTTACTGTAGTTTTATCTTTTACATCAGTTTCGGTAATCAACTCCAGTAATGCTTTGCGGAAATAAAGCGGCGATGGCAATAAAAAGGCGATGGCATCCATGTGTTGAATTGGAGCTGTGCTGTTTTTTTTTGGGAGTAACCCCACTTCTACTCCTTCCACTAATTCAGACAAGTTAACAGGATGTCCAGGAGCATTATCCAATAGAAGCAATATTTTGTCGCTCAAAGTTTTTTTTTGTTTTAATGTCTTAACTTTAGGACAAAAATAATTTTTAAACCAAACTTCAAACATAGCTTTTGTCATCCAAGCCTTTTTATTAAATTTCAAAATGACCGGCAGTTTTGACTTATTGACAAGCATTGGTTTTAATTTTAAGTCACCTGAAAGATTAGCTCTAAGAAGTAACGCCAATCATTCCTTTGAAGCCTTATGCCCAGACGCACTTTTCCACATTAAACACTTGATCAGAGCAATATCATCCAGTTTCAATAATTGATTTTAATACAGCAGGGTACTTTCTTGCTGCATCACCATCAGCACTTGCTGCTACTCCTCTCATTTTAAGGTTATGCAAGTTACGTCGTTTTTTGAATCTTTCAAACCGACCTTGGCTTGCTGTTAATGTTGTATCCGAAGCTGGTTCCCCTGTTTTTAGTTTATAGAAAATAGATTATGCCTTTTCTTGGATAGTCACTTGACTCATAGGTATGCTTAATATCCTCTATCCACAAGGCTAATAGTTTTTCTATTTTTTCCATAATCCACATCTTATAAATATGTGAAGAGCAAAGACAAAGTATGTACATTTACTGTTTTTGGCCGTATAACAAAAAAAAATGTCGTATAAGAAAATCAAGCCATAATTTAAAAAGGCCGTAAAAGCGAAAAAACGTATAACGAAAGGCCGTATAGCGAGGTATGACTGTATTACCGAATTAGACATGGTTGTGGGAGCTACGTTTTCTTTTACATATGGTTGCAGGGTTGAATGAAGGAAGCCAAGGGCCCAAAAAAAGAAATGCGACCAAAACAAACAAAATTAAGGCATTTTAGGATCCAACTATGGATATATTTATATTAAATTCCATTTTTGAATTTGTATAAAACCCTAATCCTTTTTTTAATTTTCAACGAACAAACGGGGGACTTCTCTGAAAACAATAAGCTGTTTACGATTTGATGTAATACTTACTGACCGTGACCTACTGTTTAATGCCAAAAAAACGTTTTTACGTGGATTAGAAATTAATATCCTACTCGAGCCAAGCGGAAAAACCCTCAGCTAAAAAATGTTCCTACCCGTCTTCGAAACTGGGTTACTTGTTTGATGGTCGTGAACACTACCGATCACATCACGGCTGCCTACAAAAGTAGCGTATCGTATATTCGTTAGTCAATTTTGCACAATGTGAACCTGTTTGAAAATTAATGATTTATGAAATGTTTTCGATGCTTTTGAGGTAATTTTTGTAATCTTAGATAATTTTTATATAACAGATGGTCCAACTGAAACGCACTATGTTAATTGTAGATAAAACAAAAAGTTTTCAGAGAATTATCTTAATATTTTTTATTATGATACGCAAAAGGATCAATTACAATTATGTGTAATACACAATATAGGCCGAATGCTTGCCTCGGCGCCGGTGGCATACCTCTGTCCGATGGTCCATATTTTCAATGGCTCTGAGACAAAATAGAGGTTCAATGTCATTAATGTGCCGAAATTTATTATCTTTTCAATATCCCCAAAGAAAGAAGTGCAACTATGTCAAATCACATGATCGTGGCGGCCAATTAACATCGCCACGGCGTGAGATAACACCGCCATTGTGTGGCAAGTGGTACCATACTGTTGGCACCACATATCGTCCAGGTCCATATCCTCTTTGTCTGGCCCCAAGAAGTCGTTTGTAATCTCGCGATAGTGAACACCAATTACTCGTATAATCAAGCCGATAAAACTAGAGCATTTCGGTGCAAGTTTTCATATAATGGTCCTTCCCGATTTGAGGCACTGTTGCTTTATATATATTTATTCCTTTTATTCCCATAAGGAGCATAGGGCCGTCATAATTAACTTCCAATTTACTCTATTTAATTCACAGTATTTTCATTCATTCCAGCTTAGGTTTAGGGTCGCTGCTTCTTATTCAATTTGCGGGCTCCAGGTGTGTGATGGCCGCCCCCTGCGTCGGCTCAATGGCCTGTCTGGCGATATCATCCGCTGATTTATTCAAGGTATGGCATATCGAACTCCATTTACGCCTTCTAATCTCGCTTTGGGCTGGTTGCTGTTGTGTTAATGCCCATAGATTGTCGTTGGTAATTGTCCTGGGCAAAAATATACGCAGAATTTTACGCAAGCATTTGTTCATGAACACTTGCATATTTTAGATGCAGCATTCCATAATTCGCATCCGTATAGTAGGACAGATTTTACGTTGGAGTTGAATATTTTTAGTTTTGTCCTTCTCGAGATATAGTTGATCTCCAGACAGAGTATCTCCATATGCCTGTCTGGCTTTCTTAGTCCGGTTGAGGATATCATTTTTGGATCCTCCCGCCCTATCGATTATGCTTCCTAAGTAGCAAAACGAGTCAACATGCTCTATTATCTTGTTATTTATACGGAGCCTTACAGTATTTGATGCATTTATGCGTATCTCGAGATATAGTTGATCTCCAGACAGAGTTTAAGAAGCCATATGCCTGTCTGGCTTTGTTTATCCGGTTGAGGATGTCATTTTTGGATCCTCCCTCCTTGTCGATTATGCTTCCTAATTAGCAAAACGAGTCAACATCCTCTATTATCTCGTTATTTATACGGAGCCTTACAGTATTTGATGCATTTATGCGGAGAGATTTGTTGATCTTCAGTTTTACGGACTAAACTCAGTTTGACTTGCATCGAATTTTAGGAAAGAAGGCAAATGTCGTCGGCATACTCAATATCTTCTAGTCTGCCTTGTAGTTCCCATGCTATGCATCTTCCCTGCATAGTTGTAATTTGCATCACTTGATCCAGCACAAAGTTAAATAGCAAGGGCGACAGTACACATCCTTGCCGGGACGCCCGCTTTGATGGTTATTTTATCACTTTGTAAGTTTTCGTGGAGTACGCGACACGTAGCCTTATTATCTTGGCAGGTACGCTTTTATAGGATCCTCTAGTACACTATCCGACCGTAGATTGAAACCCACACAACTTTTTGCCTAATGCGGGAACGTTGCTTTAATTTTATTTCTGCAATATGCTGACTTCATCTTTTACGACAATTCCGAGATATTTGAAAATAAATAAGTCGATCCAGGATAAGTGGGGTCGCAAGGGACCGCCTGTTTATTCCCACTTGAAAAACGTTTCCACCAGGGTTGTCAGTTTTATTGGCCTCTGTAGCCAAATGTTGGTAAAAATTATCAAAAAAAATCACCAAACTATATCCGCAGTGATACTCTTGCCAATAAATATGTTCCTCTATCTTATGATGGAAGGTACAAAAATACATAAAACGGAGTCTATCGGATATGAGCCAAAATATTAAAAATGTCGAAGTTTTAGAGTAATCTATTTTTTATTAAGCCCTTAAAAAGTTAAATTAGAGCGTTTTTATATAATCGCCAAATCACCAAAATATAAGTCGCCAAAAGTCTTCGAAATCGCCAAACCTGACATCCCTGCGTCACACTCATACAAAACCTGCCTTAGTAAAAAGCAAAAACAAGAGGGAAAAGAGAAAAAAGGACAAAAATCGGAAATCCCACTCATTGAAGTAAACGAGAAAAAACTCCCACTTTTAGAGGTAAATTCAAAAAAAACAAGTCCCACTTAAAGAGTTTCCTGCTTAAAGATGGGTTTATTTTATTTTTTTGTTCAAAGTGTGCAGGGACCGCCAAAACTGTCCCGCTTATAGAGGATTCCCACTTATCCAGATTCGACTGTATAACAGTTAGCCGGGCTTTCAAGGATTTTCAGAAATTTAAACGCTCATATCTCTGTCCAGACATTTCAAAGACATATAAAACCTTGTTAAAAACGAATAATTTGACATAAATGACTCATAGGTACCCGCAAACAATATTTACATGCCAGAGCAGTTCGATGTTACTACATCAAATTATATTGGAATAACTGATATATTGGCAGATATCGTTTGATTATTAAGTTCACAAAAAGTGAGTCGTTGCTATAGAAAGTGTGCTAGATCAACTGAATTTATCAAATCGATTTATTAGCTGCGCCCAAAAATAATAAAAAGCACCAAACGCACTTCCTCGCTTGGCAGTTTTTTAACGTTATGGACAACAGATTTTAGTCAGTATCTCTTCTCAATACCCATAAGAATTGTTTGAAATTTTATTCCGTTGAGTGCCAACATAAAGTTTTCAAAACTTGCCGACAACTGACCAATACTAAACAACAAACATGCTGGTGTTTGCTTGTTCTATTATAAACCACCAAATGGCCAAACTTGTTTCCAACTACAATGAATGTTTAAGTCCAGTTTTATATCACATCGCTAAGAGTTGTTCTTTAGCAAAAAAAAAAAATAAACCACTTTTTTTGTCTTCTAAAATTAAAAATGCTTCGATTTTGATATCGCGTTTTTTTTTGTTTCAACGGCCTTTAATTGCTTTTGCAGAACATTAGCCGCCATATGTGCGGGTATGTTGCTTTAGTTTTAGTTTTTGTGCTAGCGCTGGTGAATTGGATTTTTTTTCGATTTCAGTCTAGTTTCAAAATGCTAAAAGACTGGTTTCTATAATTTTCCTTTCATTTTGTGGCCAAACTCAATATTATACAACAATACACACCAACAATCATATTAGAATGTTGAATATATCAATCACACGAATGTGTAACATAAGAGACTCAACACACCCTTTCATTCGATTGTTACAATTATTAATTGTTTAGAAACCCGCGCTGCGCCGCGCTGCACAGTCCGTCTGTCTGTTACTTGGCCAATCCACTGAGACTTGTCTTGTGGGCCTTGCATGTTATTCACTTTTTCTCTGTCCAATTCTAGTAAGGCAGACTGTTTTGAAAAAGTGTTTCTTGCGGAAAGTGTAAAATATTTATTTTATGGCATTATGGCCATAAATGAGCAAAGTCGGAAATATTCATGTTAATGTTTTATGTGCCGAAAGTGAAGTGAGTAAATAATGAGTGGAATACTTCTTCATTCTGCCTCGCGTAATACCGCGTCCCAGCAAATTTTATGGTTCCTTGTCCGCTCACATGGGGCGCATGCGCAGAATTTTAATCACTTTTTGGTTTCCCACAAACTTGTAAATTGTACATTGTTTACTTAGGTCATTTTGCAATATTCATACCACTTTTGTTTAGCTTTCAGGTTTATATTCTGATTCTCTTTGTGTTTGAGTTGAACGTTATTGAATTGCAGACCTAGAACTTATTTTTTCCCATGACTAATTTTTATTCCAAATATCTTTATTAGGAATACGATGTCATCCCGCAACAATAAATTTTATATGTATTTGAGAATAAGGTATTCTAAATATTCTAGAATTCGAGTACCTTCGAAATTACGAAAATTAATTTGTATTAAAATTGCAAATATGTAGATGCAATAAATACGTATTTGCATTTATATGGCCGGAATTTTTGCTTAATTAGATACAATTACAGTCGAACAGGTGTATAACTTCGTAGTTAATTCTACCTGTACCAGACCATCTGCTAAATATTTTGGTTCACCTAAGCCGGCAGCAACTTCATATAGAAATCGCAAATCCTCAACACTGTATTCAAAGCGTGTATGTCCACTGCGAATAAGGCGATTCTTTCCAAACGAATAAAACGAGAAGAATCAAAGGTATTGGGTCGGTGGTACAAGTAATACGAGGGCTGCTATATATATTTCTGGCCTTATACTGAAAATGTGAATATTTATGTTTAAAAATGGTTTTAATGTTTTTCTAAGTATTCTCCAGCATGATTTATACACATTTGCATGCGCTCAAACCAATTGTCGAAGCACTTTTTCCACTCCGATTGAGACACCTCCAAAACATAGTTCTTGCACGCTTCAACAGCATCTTCTGGCGACAAAAATCGTTGACCACTTATTTTTTTCTGGATGTGCGGGAATAAAAAGAAGACATTGGGTGCCAAGTCAGGGCTGTACGGCGGATGACCCATCAATTTGACGTTATGGCCGGTAAAAAAGGCGCTGGTTTGCGACGATGTGTGAGAGCTCGCATTGTCATGGAGCACAATGATTCGTCTTCTCTTGTTCGTTTTCGAATTTCTGCGAAAACTTCAGGCACACAAATTGTGGTGTACCACTCAGAAGTTGCTCACGCAGAACAGTCGCCACATGACCAGTTTTGCCGAAGAAACAGGCGACCATTTGCTTCGCATTGCTTCTTCCACGAACAACTTTCGTTGAATTTGGCTCGTCTTCAATGACCCACACGGTTGATTGCTGTATTGTTTCGGGCTCATAGGCATAGATACATGATTCGTCACCTGTGACGATCCTTTAAACGTCTTTTGAAGTACCGCTTTCGTATTTTTTCAAAATTGCTTTGCACCTATCGACAAGAGCCTTTTTTGAGCGATTGTCAAATTGTGCCGGATCTAACGAGAACAAACCTTTTTTAAGGCCAGGTGTTCATGCAATATCGAATGCATGCTGGTGAAAATAAAGCCTAAGGATGTCTCTATCTCATGGTATGTCACATGACGATCTTGCATTTTGGACGACCTTCGTCTTTGAACGAGCGTCAGCCACGATTGAATTCATTTAACCAGTTTTGCGCAGTGCTATAGGATGTTGCTTCATCGCCATACAAAGATTTAAGTTCATCGATGTACTCTTATAGTCATAATCCACGTCGAAAGTTGTGAAAAATGATCGAAAATGTTCACTAGTTAATTCCATTTTTTAGCCAAATTGACTTTTCACAAATGATGGTCGTACTTCAAAACGTTCTGAGTACGTTTATGCTAATGGAAATGTCAGATGGCGCTAGGCAACTCTTAGTGAAATATATATAGGAGCCCTCGTATTATACTTTTACTGAATTCATTCTTTATAACACGTTCAGTAAAAAGAAGAAAGAGTTTATGTTGAAAAACTAATGGAATTTTCATCTAACTACAGTTTATTTTTGTTTTTTTGTTAAGGTTCATTTTAATGCTTACTTTTTGTTTGTATAGAGAACTATTTTGAAAAACACTCGAAGACGAAAGTATGCAATAATCCGAATTTTTAGATAATGCGAATTATGGTCTGCCATCAATTATTCGTATTAACAATGCCTTACTGCCTTATATCGAACACGATATTGATGAAATTCTACGAGAAAATGATTCAATTTCTTCGAGCTATCTTGCATACTTTGTTCCATTGAAAATCGGTTTACTAGAAATATTTAAGAATAAATTCCAAAGCGCACTTCTTGTGTTGACGGACTTTGAGTTATTGGTCCTATTCTCAATTTAATAAAGAAGGCAATTCGGTTACGGCAATTTTTGTTTTCATTATTGCCTTTTCTGACATTCTGTGATTTATTCGTTCTGATTTTTGTGTACAAAAAAATACTAAATAAACTGCAGCCAACTTCACACTACGTAAAACATAAAAGAAATTGGCAGTACGGGCAATTTTTTCCCTTTTCATTTCCCTTATCTCTTTGTCCTACAAATTGAGAGTTGCGGCAAGTAAAGTTGCCTCGTGTAAATGGGGACTTACATCGGATCAGCTGAGTCAATCGGTACACTTAAGAGTGGGTCTAGCTCTAATATTTTAGGTACTTACAAACATTTGCCATGGAACTAACTAATGCCCCATTCCAGGGTAAAAATACGGATTTATTTTCAAGATTTGGCTAGGTTGTAAGTCGGACCATGTTGTAATCGGAACCTTAACATGATTAGGGTTATGTTTCATTTTTTAAATTGAATCCATGGAGGAAATTTTATCCAATTAGACATGTCCGATCTTAATGCCGAAGGAATTCATATATTTTCAAATATGAAAACCTTGCGAAAAAACACCTCCTATTATTTCTTTATACTTAAAAGGGGTCGCAGAAAGGTAATCGGGAATACTTTCTTATTACTCTATACCTTTGAGTATATTCTGAGTTATCAGCACTAGTGCTCAATTTCGGCAATGCCCTTGGAATAATCGGGTGAATGATTTGTGAATGTAGTATTTCTTTAGCCTATATGGCTAACAGGATTTAAAAATACACAGGAGAACAGGATTTTAAAATAAATGTGACATTTTCCTATTCGATGTTGATCCTTTATGTATCGAGTACTTTAGCTTCGATACTATACTATTCTAATTTTTAAATTGATTCTTTGGAGCGTTGAGTACCATGACCTTAGTATCGACACCTAATTAATAATAATAACATTTTATTTTCTTCAACACTTCTGCTCAATTTCGGAGATGCCGTTGAAAAAATCGGCTGACAATTTTGTGCAAAATTAAGTCAAAATCTTTGCAGCCTATTCGATACCAATACTTCTGGTATCGATTACTTTAGCTTAAATTTTAATCTGGTTTTGTTTGATTAATAAAATTAGTACAATATCAATACTGGGTGTCCGCGGGAAGGTATACTACTTTGTTTTGCCGCCATTTTGGTGAACATTAGTATTGACAGTTCATATCTGACAGTCGTGAGGTAGAGACGTGGCAAATTTATTATGGAAAAATATTCAATAAACCAACGTGTTTTAATCGTTAAAACATTTTATCAAAATCAATTATCGATTACTGTGACTATGAGAAAGGTACGTGAAAATTTGGGAGAAACAACGTGACTATTTTTAACAAAACGCACTATTTGACGTGTAGTGAATGATTTTGAAGAAAGAGGGTCTGTGGCTGATAGGCTCAAGCATGGACCACAACGTACTGCAAGATCGGCTGAAAATATTACTGCTGCTCAAGAAAGAGTTCAAAACAATCCATCAACCTCAGTTCGACGCCGTGCTCAGGAGCTTGGCCTTCAAAGAACAACTTTGGCCACAATTTTGCACAAGGATTTGCATTTGTTTCCATTTAAGATGCAGTTGATACAAGAACTTTTTCCACAAGACCACTTATGCCGCCACACATATGCCAATAGGATGTTACAGCTCGCCCATGGCAACCCCGATTTTCATAAAAAAATCATAATAAGTGACGAGGCCCATTTTCATTTGAATAGATATGTGAATAAACAGAATAGTCGATTCTGGGCAATGGAAAACACTTAAAATATTCATCTGTCACCTTTGCATCCATTAAAAGTGACAGTCGGACGTGCAATTTGCTCAGGAGGAATCATTGGACTGACCTGAATTCTATGAAAATGGAAACGGCGTAATGGTAACTGTCAATGGGGAGCGATATCGTGATATGATGGAAAATTTTTTAAAGCCAGAACTGCATGCTTTGGGCTTAAGTAACATGTGGGCTTGATTCCAGGATTTCAATGGAATTAGTGCGAGACCTCTTTCCACAACAAGTTATTTCAAGAAATGGTGATGTTGATTGGCCTTCACGGTCGCCTGATTTGACTGCTCCGGACTTATTTTTGTGGGGATATCTAAATAGTAAGGTTTATGCAAACAAACCAGAAACGCTTGAGCAACTCAAACAAAATATTCGTGATAAAATAAATGAAATACCGCGTGAAATGTGTCAGAATGTAATGAAAAATGTGCTCGAAAGGGCTCGCATTTGTGAGGCTATCAGAGGCGGACATTTATCTGATATTGTATTCCATACATTATTGAAACATTTATCAATATAAGATCCATTCTCTTTCATTTAATTATAAATTATACACAAACAAAGAAGTGTACCTTCCCGACGGACACCCTGTAGTTATTCCTCCCTAGAAGTTACAAACTTAATAGCTCACCAGGACCCCGACAAATCTTGGAATTTTCCGAATTCCAGAAAATATAAAACTTTTCGTATCCATTGTGCAAAAACTGTGTATTAACCAAGAATCTCGAAGAATTTTGTTTGCCCCCACTGAAGCATAGAAGAATGTGTTGTAGAAATATGTAAACACTGGCAAAAATGAACGCTCCCCTAGGCGGAGCAGAGCACAATCTAATTTTGAAATCTACACCGAAAAAATGTAAATGTACCTCCTCTGTGGTAATACCCCATAAATGCAAGTACAATGCATAATAAATAAGCGTGTACCAGTTTGTCTGAATGTACGTACCGTGTAGTAGCAATAATTGAAAGTGGGTAAAACTTAACAATTGAATTGATTTTATAATTGACTGCTAAAAGCAAAAAAAAAAACAAAACAAGAGATAGAGAAACAAAAAAATGGCAACAGTCTCGGCTACCACGACCGAGACAGGCAGCTCCAGTTGCTGGCTAAAATTAAGTCATAATTTTTTGTTGCTGGTATTTTGAAAGTAAGCCACGAAGTGCCAAATTGCCTCTAAGCAATTGACCATAACGTGGCGGCACTTCAGCCTTTTTGTGTTTGATTTGGGATACGTAGGCACCCATTAGTACATATCAACGTCTTACTCACCGTATGTGACCAGTAGGGTCAATCCTAGCAGAACTCCAAACTGTTTCATGGTGATGTATATTAAATTTGTCGTTGTTGTAGTTTTTGGATATTTTTAGTGGCTGGTATTCCTTAAAAGGCCGCTGCCCAAAAAATATATGGGAATGAAAATTTTCGTACGTTTACACGCGTTGACCAACAAAAGTGACCACAGACCGTTCGTTTCTCGCAATTTATTGAGGGTGTTGTTTTCGGTTTCACTTCCGTGCGAAATGGTAAAACTACGTTTTAACGGTTACACGTTCCAAACTTAACTAAACGATTTTGTGAACAAAAGTTTGCAAAGCTTATTCGGGCCAGCCTGTCTGTCTGTCTGTCTGTCCATCCGCTCGCTCGTTTGTCCGTCCATATACTGATACTATATGTATATATTCAACCATAAATCTCTCGATATCTGCTGTTGTTGTTGTTGTTGTTCAAAATACCAAAAAAAAATATACACAATACGAGTATTTTGTTGGGTTTTTATTTTTATTTAAAAATTCATACTTTGCACAAGTCTTGTGTGTTAGGAAAAGATTTTTATTGGAATCCACAGCCAAAGCTTATCCACTTAGCTTCCAAGCAACCCAACGGTTTGATTGAAAGTAAAAGCTTGGGTTTGACCACCTAGAGATGTTGCATTCGAAACGAAAGCGAAATCATGTTGACGCGCTGCGCATGCGTAGCTTGTCAGGCGCAACACCGCTAAATGTTCGAAGGTTGTCAGATGTTATGAGGTTTAAAAAAACGAATTAAAAAAATAAATATACAAGTTTTCGACGATTCCATAAGGTATTGCATTCAGTGCTTTATCCATTGCTAGTAAGTAGATGGATTATCCTAATCTACATGCTAAGTGTGTGGTCTTTTTATAAGGTAATATACTTATAATAGTGGTGATTTAGGTCAAGCCTCGATAACTAAGACTGGATAGCAAAATTTTGTTAATAAAAACTGCCTACTTTGATTATGCATATAGAAAATGTACTGCTGTACTAGATTCCTAAAATAAATTTAAGAGCCTATTTTTTTGTGGAGCCTATTTAGTACTTAGCCTTGATAAAGGCTAATACAGGGTGGTTCAACAATAATGCACGATGTTAATTGTGAGTCACAGCTCAACGTAAATTTTTTTACCCAACCTAATTTGACATTTCTTTGTTTCAGTGTTCGACAAATTCAACCATGGAGAGTTACACAATTGAGCAACGCGTTAAGATTGTTGGAACGAAAATTGGCATTTAAATATAAATGCTGTTCATGTACTTTTCTATTTTTTTGTTTAGCATAATTGAGGTATTATGTTTACAATCGGGAGAATTGAGAGAAAATTTCAGCAAACATCGTCTGTAGGAAATGTAAAAACACCTGCATTTGCTCGTCCAGTTCGTTCTGCGGAAATCTTTGATGTTGTTCGCAATAGTGTGGCAAAAGAGTCGTCAACATCGACTCGTCGTCGTGCCCAACAATTAAACATATCACGAACATCACGTATGCGAATTTTGAATTAAGATTTGAATTTTCAAACTTACTCAGTTTTATTCACAGAAGAGCTAAAGCCTACTGACCATTTCAAGCGTCGTCAATACGCCGAACCGACAGAAGTGAATGGTGACAAAGAAAATCACACCCTTTCACCACAATGGATTTGTTAAGAATAAGATTTGACGCATTTGGGCAAATTATATTTCGACAATGATTGTTGAAAACCCAAGGCATCCGCAAAGAGTGACTGTTTGGTGCGGTTTATGGGCTTGCGGCGCCATCGTACTTGTTCTACATTGAGATAGCCCAAACATTTTTCGTGAATGGTTTTAGCTAACGCGAGATGATAACGAACTTCTTGTGGCCAGAAACTGAGAATTTGGACCAGGACGATATGTGGTGTCAACAGGATGGTGCCACTTGTCACACAGCCAGCAAAACAATGGCTTTTTTGCTAGAGAAATTCAATGGCGTGTTATCTCACGTCGTGGCGATGTTAATTGGCCGCGACGATCATGTGATTTGACACCGTTGGATTTCTTTTTTGGGGATTGGGGATTTGACAGAAAAAGTGTACGTCAATACGCCAAGAACAATTAAAGAGCAAAAGGATGAGATTATTCGGCACAGTAACGACATTGAACCTTCGTAATGGCTCAGAGTCTTTGAAAATATGGACCATCGGATAGAGTTATGCCACCAAAGCCGTGGTGTGCATTTGGCTAATATTTTATTTCACACTTTATTGTCAAAGATACTTCTATCATAAAAAAACATGTAAACAAAACAAAAACATAAAAATCTGTAAATTTGTTTGCTTTATTTGCAATTAACATCGTTCGTTTTCGTTGGACCACCCTTAATTTGACAAAATATAACTTTTCTTATTTTTGTTGAAAGAGTTAAGTACATCTTGACTTTTCCTCAAGACATCAACAAAATGGGAATTTTTGTTTACAAATAAACTTACTATTCCACTCTTAGCTATCAAGGCCTAACCTAAAACACCACTAATATGAAGGTACAGGTACAAAAGTGTCTAAAACGGAAAACCAAAATTCCGGTTTTTATCTTTAAACGGGGTAGTCAGTTTTTCAAAATTATCTAAAACCCGAAATGTCAGTTTACCCAGTTTTTTGTTGTTGGGGTTTCCGGTATTCGGTTTTTTGCTTGTTGAATAAAAAGGCAAAGCAACAACAATTTAAGCTAGAACCACGTTTAAGTGTACCGATCGACTCAGAATCACCAGTTTATTCGTAATAAGATTATCTGTCTGCCCATCCGTCTACTGTCGAAATTGTTGTCCGACCTTCATGAAATTAATCCGAAGTAAGTTTTTTGAACAAGGTACGGATGCTTTTGACTTTTATAAAAATCGGATAAAATTATGTATTTTTTCAGAACAAAAAAAATATGAAAATTCAAATCAAGTGTGGAATCTTTATTGATAATTTGAAAGGATATTTTATGGCATTTATGCTTTGATTATAATTTCCTTCAAATGCTGGCCGCAACTACGCCTCAGGGTTTCCATTCTGAGGGTCCAATTTTGGATGACTCGTTCGATCATTTCGACCGGTATGGCTTTAATGACACGCGTAATGTTGGCTTCCAAAACCTGAATCGTAGCTGGTTTGTCAGCAAAAACTTTGGACTTTACGTAACCCCAAAGAAAAAATCTAAAGTTGTAATATCACTCGATCTAGGCGGCCAACTCACCTGTCCAAAAAGTGAACTTAGCTGCTTTTGGGTAAATGTATTACTAGTTTAAGGTTTTTACTTTAAACAAAACCCAAAATGTCGGTTTTTTGAAAACCCCTGTTTTTGACACTCAAGTACAGGCCCAGTAAATTTCATCGATATCCTGTTCGATGTGTTTTTCTGTACAACATCTATGGTTATAAAGGGTGATCAATCTAAAGGTATTTTTTCTCAATAAAAAAAATTCAAAAAATAAAGTAAAATAAAATGTGGAATATTTGTGGTTCTTTCGAAAGGACATTTTATGCCATTTATTTTTTGAATATAATTTCCTTTAAATGTTGGCCGCAACTACGCTGCAGGGTGTCCATTCTGGGGTCCAATTTTGGATGACTTGTTCGAGCATTTCGACCGGCATGGCTTTAATGACACGCGTAATGTTGGCTTCCAAAACCTAAATCGTAGCTGGTTAGTCAGCATAGAATTTGGACTTTGCGTAGCCCCAAAGAAAAAGTCTATAGATGTGATATTACACGATCTAGGCGGCCAACTCACCTTTCCAAAACGTGAAATTGGCTGCTCTTCGTAATTACCTATTAATAGATACATTGCTTGAGTAGCTGTATGGCAAGTGGAGCCGTCCTGTTAAATCCAAATGTCGTCAAGATTACGGGCTTCAATTTCAGGAAGCAAAAAGTCCGATATCAAGGCGCGATAGCGAACTCCATTCACGGTTACGTTCCGACCATCATCATTTTTGAAAAAATATGGACCGATTATTCCACCAGCCTATAAAACACCAGACCGTGGTTTTCTCTGGGTATAAAGGCACCTCTTGAACCTCTTATGGTTTCTCTTCAGCCAAAATGCCGCAATTATGTTTATTGACGTTATCGTTGAACCAGAAATGTGCCTCATCACTGAACAAAATTGTGGTCGAAAACAGTTTCTCACCGAACGCTCATTTCCATTGTACAGTTGCACAATTTTGAGACGTTGTCTCGGCGTAAGTCTTTCCATGATGAAATGGCAAACAACACTGAAAAGAAAAAAAATAAAGTTGAACACCACAACTAACACGAACTATGTGAAAAAAGGCTATTGAAAAAAATACCTCAAGATGATCACCCTATATTTTTCCCATACTCTTATTACTTTTTGAAAAATAAATCTAAATGAATCAGTTATTCTTATATACTGTTTATACGTATACACACTTACTGAATTTCGGCTTAAGATCTATTACAATTTGTTTTTAAATTTATATCCGAAATTAAAGTGAGTTTCCGAGAATTTCGATCATGGCATATGCGAGTATGATCATTTCGCAAACACGTAGGAAACCAGCCGAAATTAAAAAAAACTGTAGAAAATTATTCGTATTGCAAAATTCACAATTAATAATATAGCATAAACAAAAGCGCGATTGGGCCAATATTCCTTATTAAATTTCACATACATGTCGTCCTAAATATCACATCGATGTCCTTCTTAATTGGATAATAAAATCTTAACCTACCATTTACATAAATAAATATCATTTCATACATACTTCAATAAGAAATTAAAATAAAAATACAAATCAGCGAATTACATAAACAAAGTTCAAAGAGTTTCTTTATTTGCTCAATTTCATTCAAAAACTATTGCTTTAAAAAATGTTTACACACCAATTGACATGTACTTGTAGATTTTAACACTTCACTCCAAAACTAAATGTAAATATTTGTTTCTGCAATATCCTAACAAAAAATTAAAATTGACAGGCTTGCTAAAGTAAATTTTAAAAGTAAACGACCCGCAGTGGTCCAGAATTAATTTCCACCGGCCAAAAGCTTATAACAATTGCTTTAGTCAACATTCTTCTAAATGAGCTGCAGAACTAGCTGTGTACCCAAAATATCAGTTGGAAATCGGTCCAAAATTTCTGTTGGATGAGAAAACTTTCAGGTTAAATCATGATGGAAATTCGGTTAGACGTACCATAAGATGATTGCTATCCCTATATAATGGTACAGATAACTTACTGTTTAGTCACATCAACCAATCGAAGTTAAACTTATTTGTTTCCAGAACCTCCTGTTGTTTATAGTTTTGTTATACAACTGTTTGATGCAACCAAGAATTGGTAATGACAACAAACTATTTCGTTTTAATAATTTAAAGGGGTGTGTCTTAGAACCAACAACAAAGGTGGTAAAAATAAAATTAAAAAAAATGGTAATAAAAAGATACTACGGCGGAATTTCAAGATTTCTCTGGAAATTACATAGTCGGAATCTAGTGAAAAGCATCTTTTTGAGATTTTAAAACTTTTTTTGTGGTTACAATTTCGCCCTTCTTGAAAATGATGCTAAGTTCGATCCTAATTTATACAATCGAATTTTACAATCGATAGTAAACTATTTGAAACGAAGCAATTCCATAGAGAATTTATAAGTTCGGTTATTACATTTAGGGTGTTTTTTTTAGACGTGTGGTTTTCAGTCTGACCACACTTTTTTCGGAGTTGGTCTTTTTGACGGCTGTCACTTGATTTATGCTCGGTTTGGTTTGCTATTTCATAATGAATAGACTAACACCGGAACAACGTTTGCAAATCGTGGTTAATGGACCCAAAACGAGATGGCTAGAATAGGTGGATTTTACCAAGACAATTTTGTTCAGCAAAGAATCTTACTTTTAGTTGAATGGGTACGTTAATAACCAAAATTGTCGCATTTGGAGTAATGAAAATCCACAAGCCATTGTTAAGATGCCGTTACATCCTCAAAAAGTTACTGTTTGGTGTGCTCTATGGGCAGAGGGAATCATTGGTTCACGATTCATCAAAAAGTAAAGCCCGCCATAATGTTACAGTCAATAGGGAACGCCAAAGAGGCATGATTAATGGATTTTTTCGTCGTAGACCTGTGGCGTGGCCTCTAAGATCGTGCGATTTAACACCGCTGGACTATTTTTTGTGGTGTTATGTGAAGTCGCTTGTCTACGCAGATGAGCACGACACGATTGACGCCTTGGAAGAGAATAGTAGGAGCGTTATTGCTAACATATGGCCCCAAATGCTGCAAAAGAGTGGTCGAAAGCTGGGCCTCTCGGCTGGAATTTATTTAAGCCAGCCGCGGAGCCCTCTTGCCCGAAATCATTTTTAAAACACAATGGCTAACCCTTATCTTTATAAAAAAAATTCTAAATTCTTGGCCATAACATTATATTATAAGCGTTTTATTTCTTCTTAAAAATCACACGTCTGAAAAAAACACCCTTTATGTAAACCAAATTATGTTGCTAGTACGATTTTAGGCACATGCAGAGAAATGATATGGTTACTTTATGGTCACGCCAACGATAGTATGTTCACTGCAATAAAAGCTCGTATGGTCGTCGCAACCATAGTATTACTTTTTGAATTTTATTTTGACAATAGTATGATTGCGGCAGTATTAATATTGTTGAAATGTAACCATAGTATTGTTGCCAAATTTAGAAATGAAAATATGGTTGTAGCAAAATTATAAATATGGTTGGTGCGACAAAACTATTGTTTTTTGGGTTGTTTGTTAACAATAATATTATTAAGGCAATCATACCGACAAAATCGTAATTTTTCTTAATTTGACAATGTTTTTGTTACGAATCTTAAGCAATAATAGTATGTACTTTTTATATGAAAATATTTTTTTCAAAACAAATTACTTTGGGTAAGTATAACTAAAATATTTTTAATAAATTAATTTTTAAATAAATTGCTAAATAAATTACTCCTATTAATAAGAGTTTAATGCATTTTTAAATAATTTACTTAATAAAAACCTCTATTGTTGATTAGCAACTTAACCCAATCCTTACACACATTTTGGGGATCATAGTATGATTGTAAGGATCAGACTATGGTTGTATGTGAAACATACTATGGTAGTGAGGAGTATAATATGGTTGTTGGGATCATAGTATGGTTGAGTGTGAATAATAATATGGTTGTGGGGATCATATTATTGTTGTGTGTAAATAATTATATTGCTGTGAGGACCATAATATTGTTGTGGGGACCATAGTATGGTTGTGTGTATACTATTGCTGTGATGATCATAATATTGATGCTATTCGAATATGGTTATGCCAACCATAATTTTTTTCTGCGTGCAGAATTGGAGGTAAAAATCGGGCCAAAAACAATGATTAGATTCAATACAACCGTTTCCTATATGGTCTGTAGATTTACAAAGTACTTTAAATCTTATTTGGTGAGCAAATGTAATGGATGCTTTGACTAATGTGGCGAAATGACTGCCAGGAAAAGGGTCGATAAAAAGGATGTAAAAAGGGACCGTCTGCTATCCCTGATCTGCTTGATGATTGTTTATTTTACGGCCAACACCTATTGCAACATTTCAACGTCTGTATGTTTGTTAGTACAAATACGCCGTTAACGCTAAGTAATGACCAACATTTTTCAGCTCAGTTCGTTGTTAGTCTTGTTGCTATTGTTCATTATGCATGTACGGTGGTTTTTTTTGTTCACTTCTTTGACTTTTTGTTTTGTTAGGTTGTTCGTTTTTTGTTTTTGTTTTCTGGTGTTCCATGAATGGTTCGGTTCAATGGTTGATTGACATATAACATTTAACATTGTGTTTAATGATCGTGTTACATAATTTCGGATACTCGCAAACTGGCTTTTAGTTAGAGCTTTTGTTTTTATTACTACTACATTAGCTCCACATAATGTACAGTGGAGTGAAAAAGTATGCTACCTAATTATAACTTTGGAAATAAATTATGATTTCGGAGTCGGCAATAAACAGTATGTCCTGATCAGAGTCAACCCATATCAGATGGGCTAATTATTTGACAAAAATGTTTAAGTTACGTCTTTGCGGCAGTCTTATTTAAGTGTTTTGATGCGTGCAGAGGAAGTCGGTTAGTAATCGGTCCGACATACAAAATTTCTGTTCAGTTCAAATCACCAAATGCTAATAATCTTTGTGGATATTCGGTTGGATGTACCTTATGATGATTACTATGATTATATTAAAGTACATACAACTTAGTGTTCGGCTACATTAACCGAACGAAAGCTAATTCATTGGTTGCCTGTTGTGGCAACTAATAGTTTTGTATAGAATTGCTCGATACAATCAACAATTCGTAATAATTTAATTCGCTCTAATAACCACAAACGGGTACCTCTTAGAAACAAATAATTTGTAAAAATAAATGTATTAAAAAAAGTTAATACGCCAATTTTCAGGTTTTCTCTGAAAATCGTATTGTTAAAAAAGAAATTTAAATATATATATATAAGTATAAAGTATATCTTGTTTTGATCCATTTTTTTAATTTGAACTTTATGACTTTAATTGATGCATCAAATTCTAATGCGTCAATTAAAGGATATTTAGGACAGCACATGTAACATTAACAAACATTTTTGGTTACATATCTAACATTATGTGGACTTCAGAAAAACTTCGGCAAAATGATATCCCAATTTGGCATTATCATTCGCACTTACAACCTATGAACATTGTTTCATTATTTCCTTGTATCAGTCCCCGTTTAAAGGCCCGCGCACAATGAAGCTTTTTTTGTTTGAAACTCCGTTTGAACTTCCTTCCTTACATTTTGATTTTAAAATAATGTTTAATGTTCAATCTTCTACGGTAGAAGAATCATACTCGTACCATTGCGGTTCTCATTCTATAATTTCCTATAAAACATTTAAATACATTTCGTGGAAGGCTGGAGTCGCATCAAGACTCGGAGTCCGGTTTTTTTATGACACTCGGAGTCGGAGCAGGGTCGTCTGATTTTGATAAACTCCATGGCCCAGCTTAAAACTGCGTTCATTTATGTTCAGTTTGTCTCTTCTTCAATTGGATGAACACGAAATTAAGCATATTTAGAAAACACATTTCTATTTCTGCACAACAATTTCCGAAAATATATATTTTATAAATCTATTTAAATTTATTCTACCTAACTCACCCAGTTGGGCCGCTGTAAACGTAAAGACTGCAAAATGAAAAGAGGTGGAACAAATTGGAAAACATATTTGAAGTCAGGATATTATTTAATTTAATCCTTTTTTATTTAAGTAATAGCAAACGAAGTTAATTAATAATTGTTCTTATTCGAAGTATTTATTTTATTTAATATCGTCTCCTTACATACTCTTTCTAAAATGCAAGTATTTGGTGTAGTTTCGGACCTAAATTGACAACATACGTTAAGAAGAGTTTCCTTTTCAATTTATTTTAAAGTTGTCACGCGCTCATGTGGGGGCTAAATGAAACATGGCCTTTTTTGACAGGTCACGTGTGACACGACATGCGGTCATGTTATTTTTGTTTAGTATTGTTTGGCATTTCATCATGGAAAGCCTAAACAACGTTTACAAATCATCCATGTTCATTACGAAAATTGACGTTCTGCGAGAAATGTGTTTTGTGCACTTCGTCCAACTTATGATCAACATAATCGGCCTACTGAGCGTACTATTCGCAACACCATCACCCATTTTGAGACGCAGCATTCATTATTAGATATTATTCGACCGAATAGACCACGTCCAGCACTCAGTAAAGAAAATGTAGCGGCCGTAGCTGAGAGTGTACACCAAGACCGTGGAGAGTCGATTCGGCGCCGTTCGCAGCAACTCGGACTGACGTATGGAATGACTTGGCGCATTTTACATCGAGATCTTAAATTGAAAATACAGCTTGTGCAATAACTAAAGCCGCCCGACCTTCCCAAGCGACATCGCTTCGCTCTATGGGCTCCTGAAAAGTTCCAAGAAGATCCGACGTTTTCGAGCCAAATTTTGTTCAGCGATGAGGCCCATTTCTGGCTCAATGGGTATGTAAACAAGCAAAATTGCCGCATTTGGGACGAAGAGCAACCAGAAGATGTTTAAGAGCTGCCACTTCATTCAGAAAAAACAATAGTTTGGTGTGGCTTGTGGGCGGGTTGAATCATCGGTCCATATTTTTTCAAAAATGATGCCGGTGAGAACGTCAGTGGCGACCGTTATCGTGCCATGATAACCGACTATATGCTGCCTGAAATTGAAGCTCGTGATCTCGGCGACATTTGGTTTCAACAAGACGGCGCCACTTCCCACACATCGCATCAATCAATGGAGTTATTGAGAGAACACTTCGGTGAGCAGATAATTTCACGTTTTGGGCCGCCAAGATCGTGTGATATCACACCGTTAGACTTTTTCCTGTGGAATATGTAAAGTCTATAGGTTATGCGGACAAACCCGCTTCGATTACCAGTCGAAATGCTCGAACGAGTCATCGAAAATTGGACTAAACGGATGATGGACCATCTGAGACGTAGCCGCGGCCAACATTTGATAGACATAACCTTCAAAAAATAAATGCCAAAGAATGTTTTTTCAAATGATAATAAACATTCCCCATTCAATTTGAATTTTCTGTGTTTTTTTCTTTCTAAGCAACCTCGAAAAGGATCACGCGTTACATTGATTGAGAAATGTCGGGCTTGAAACGCGCCTTAGAGAGCGGTAGTACTTAAAAGAGACATAAATACTATTACAACATTGAACACACCCATTTCAATAGTAGAACTGAACATACCCCGTTAATGTCATATGGGTTTTGAAAGCTAACCTAAGCGTTAGTCTGTAACGGGATTTTAAAATTGTTTAAACTTTTATCATGGAGTGGTCAGATAATGAGAACCGTATCGCTGTAATAGCACTTTGCAAGTGTGAAATGAAAAAAAAACGATATTTTCAAAACGCTCCGGCCACTAGGGATTAGCCGCATGTTCGTCTACCGATGCATAAAACTGTTTGAGGAGACTGGAGATGTAAAAGACCGCCACCGGTCGGTCATCAAAGCCGTTAAATCAAGAATTCACAGAAATCCGCTCTGAAAACAGAAAATCATGGCCCGTGAGATGAATATCACGCAGAAGTCCATGAGTCGAATCATTAAAAAAGACTTCGGACTTGGGGCTTTCAAACGACGTACCGGACATATATTGACTGCACCTTTAAAAAAAACAGGATTGAAAAATGCAAACGTCCTTTGATGAAGCACGCTGATAACTTGCACAGAAAAATTTTGTTCACCGATAAAAAAAATTTTACCGTTCAGGAAAAATTTAACAAGCAAAATGATAGAGTGTAGCATCTGAACTGATCCCAAGGGTGGAAAAGGGTCATCACCCAGCTTCAGTCATGGTTTGGTGGGGTGTCTCTTACAATGGGGTCACTGACCTGCATTTCTGCGACCAGGAGTCGAAACATCGGCCAACGTTTACCAAGAAACCGTTTTGGAAGCTGTTGTGAAGCCTCTTAACAATTCCCTGTTCCAAAACCAGTCATGGACTTTCCAGCAGGATTCTGCGCCGGCCCATAAGGCTTAAACTTCCCATTTTCATTTGCTCTAAAGAATGGCCCTCAGGCAGTCAGCTTTGAACCCATTGGATTACAAATTGTGGACGGTTTTAGAGGACTAGGTTTGTCACAAAAGATACTCCAATATTGGATCTCTTAAGACTGCTTTGGTTCGAGCTGTGGCCAATTTTCCAATGGACGAGGTTCGTGCAGCTATTGACGATTGGCCAATGCGACTTAAGGCGTGTGTAAAGGCATAAGGCGGACATTTGGAATAAGTAGATTCTTTTTGGATATAATATACATCAATAAATATATTAAAAAATATTTGGTCCAAAACATTCAGTATATTTTATTTTACAGCATAAGACGTGTGTAACAGTATTTATGTCCCTACTAAGTAGTTCCTACATTGGAAGTAATTCGTATATGGGGCTGTAGAAAAACATGAACACGTATCATGAGAAATTTGAACAAAATCAAATTTAATTTTTGAGTTTTCGATTGGCGGTGGGCTGAGTTTTAAAACCGGTTTATTAATTTACAGTAACCGTATTGATAACATATCGATAAAAAAAAATGCAAATAAGTGAATTTGACAGGATGGGAATTTAAAATTTTAAATTTGAATCGGCTGTAAAAATATAGTAGGATAATTTTCAAATTTCTAGTTTTATTGGAAAGGTTAAACTTTGACATTTAATAACGGAACACTATATCCTTCATATGACGGCCATAACTGGCTCGGCAGTACCTCATCCGATCAACCCAATTTTTCATTTATTTCCGATTGACTCGAATCGAATTTCTTTATGGCAACTTCGATTTCTTGTTTTAACGCTTCAATTGTCTCTGGATGCTTTGCGTAACATTTAACGTTAATGGCTCCCCACAGATAATAATCCAAAAATTAAATCTCCTACATTTCGCTGCGCTCAATCGGATGGTCATACGGTTTCAGTTCTTGGACCCATTGAACTTTGGAAGCCTACATACCGAAGTCTTTATGCTAAATTCTTGTCAAAGAAGTGCACAGTTCGTACATTCGCAGTCACAGCAGCAATGTTTTTGATTTAACGCACTGGCGAGAACGTTATCGGGTTGGTTTGTCCAGTAACGATCCATTCTTCCTTTACAAACGAGTGCACAAACTGCACTGAAGGCCGATCTCTTCTCGAAAATTTTCCACGTAAATTTCTTACAGTTTGCGTTAAGACTCACTCCTTTGGAAGTAAGTTTTTAATATTTCCCAATTTTATTTGAGCGTACAGCGTCCCATTTTGCAAATGTCAAACATAAACCTGTAAATAAAATTTCATGTTATTTAATGTAGTTATTTCAAAACAAAGTAATCGATAGTTTAACTTTAAAATAAATAACTAAAAGTGGTCCAAACTTAATCATAAGAAAATAAGTAAAAACATGCAGTTCTATTCACATTGTCGTCGTCGTTTGTTCCGTCGTCGACGTCATATCAACACCAACTTGGTATTCAGCAAGGACGACGCGTCCCCGAAGCCGTTTTATAGAAAATGTACGAAAGAAAAACCATATCTCTTACACTTGCATCATCAGATAGAGCTGAACTGATAAACCAACTGAATTTCTTCTTTTGCAACCCAATTTATAGAGTTCCAATCCATTTCCAACGTTTTTTTTTCTCTGTGCGCTTAATAAATAAAAATTTAGTAAACGCCGATTTGTAGAGCAAGTGAGATATGTATTTTTCTCGTATCTTATTTACCTTATCATGAAAATGTGTGTTCTCTTTAGATTTATATGGTCGTTTTTATACATTTTAAGATTTATATGGTCGTGCCTTTCGGTCGAATATTCTACGAGGCCCATTTTTTAATGATGCCCCATATTTTGGACGATGATGTTCTGAATAATCCACACAAAGTCCACATGGCCACAGACATTATTTTTTTTTACATACTCGTAGCTGATGTTTTTACCTGTATCGATAACGTAATGAAGATCGACTGGGAAACAAATAAATCTTGACGCCTCATCATATGCTATCGTTTATTTAAGTATAAATACACGTTAAAAACCTGCACTAAGTTTAAACCATAAGTTTTATTAAAGCGTGAAGAAGGTTGTTCGTTTTTTTTTTTAAATTTAATGTTTCAATATTGTTTATTTAATTGGCTACCAGAAAGCCCAACAATAAGTATTACAATTATTATGTTTGGCTGTGTGTGAAATGGAAACTTTTTACTACCTAGCATGGTACAGGGTGGAGCGCGGTAATTTGCTTATTTGGGAATGAAATAAAAACATAATAAACCTTAGAAAAATTTATTTTATATTTTAAATATGTTGAACTGTAAAGGAATTTTTAAATTTCATGGTTTTAAATAGTGCATCTGGCAAATGTCGACCTTCGCTATCCACACACTGCTGTATACGTTTTCTGAAGTTTTCCTGAACTATAACAATCGTGTCGACTGGTATTCTGCCAATTTCAGCCTCAATATTGTTAATTAGGTCTTCCAAGGTGTTGGGACGGTTGATATACATCTTCGACTTCAGGTAACCCCAAAGGAAATAATCGCATGGAACTGAGTCTGGTGAGCGTGACGGCCAGTTCACACCACCCCTCAAAGAGATAAGCCGTCCAGGGAACATTTGCCTCAAACAATTCATAGTAAGCCTCGCTGTGTGTGCAGTGGCACCATCATGTTGGAACCATGCCGCCTGAAAAAAAGTCTGAAAATGCCAAGAGCAAGTGATTGCTTCCGAGCAGAGCGTTTCGGAGATTGCAGTACTGCTGCTCTAACTCTCTCGATGTTTTGTGGTGTTGTAATTCTTCTACACATGACGCATTCCCTGCTGTTCTCAATGAAGTTACCCAATTTACAATTCTTGTAATTCTTCTCTCAGGTCCCCTTTGTACACATGACGCATTCCCTGCTGTTCTCAATGAAGTTACCCAATTTACAATTGATTGCAGATGAATACAACTATCCAGCCAGTGATACTATTGCCCATATCAATGTTGCTCTATTCTGTGATGGAAGATACAAAAATACATAGACAGAGTTATTAAATCGGATAAGATCCAAAATATCCAGAATGCTGCATAAAATGTGAGACCCTGCGTCTCAATCCGCAAAAACTCCCTTAGTAAAAAGCAAAAACAAGCGAGAAAAAGACAAAAATTGTTAATTCTAGGTTAACGAGTTCAATTAAAAGGTTAATTCTAAAAAATGCAGTCCTACTTGAAGAAGTTCAAACTCCTGCTTAAAGTTTTTTTTTAGAAATGTGCAGGAACGGTTTAGGAAAAATTATGACAACAACCTCACCACGCGCGAAACTTCATTCATTTTACACACAACCTTTTATATATAAATTGATTCCATTGAGTTGTCGGAATAAAAGTTTCAACAGGCGTTTGTACATAATCAATTCTCGTTGAAGTAAATAAAAATAAACAAGAACCATTGACGCCAGCTATCGCGAAATAAGTCGTCTATCTACCGCATACGATCAGGGACCAAGTAGCCACTATATGCCATATTCTGCAAAAGACCCGCACCATAAATATGGGTCATGTAATACAACATATACATATGTTCATCCAATTTTATGTTTAGGAGTTTCTTGTTCTACGGACAGACGCTGTTGAAATTAGAGAAAATCGGGTTAGATTAAGATATAGCTATTACATACATGTTTAACCGTTTTTTCCAAAAACAACGAATTTTTCTTACAAACTCAAATATGACATTAGTTGTACAATCTGGATAAATATAGTGGCAGTCTAAGGGGGTTCCAAACCCTAGTTTCCGTTGGCTTTTTTAAAGATCCACAAGTGAAAGGAATAATATAGTCTGCCACGCCTGACTTTAGCTTACTTTACATGATTTCATTTAATTTTTGATTTCATGGTATATTAGACAGTTCTTTTCATTTGTTTTTCAATTCTGGAAATTTGCATACCATTTGAAACATAATTCTTGCACCAATCATAATATTCATGGAGCATAATAGAAATATTTAAAAAGAACTTTATTCGAATTGCTGAAACTTGTATTGTTATGTTTAAGATTATAAATTAATAACAAAAACATTTCTTTTGATAAACACTTTTTAATCCTAATTCATATTATTTTGATTTTTTGTGAATATTAGTTTTCCTTATTGCATGTTTTGAAATTTGTATGCATATTTCCTAATTATGCGCTTAAAACAAAGTTTTTAAGTGCCTGAAATGCTAATATAGAATTTGTGTAGTTACAAAAATAAAACTATTAAGTGATCAGATAAGGTAAGAAATAAAAAACTGAGCGTGAGATAAATGTAGGATGCGGAAGTCAAATAAAAAAGAGTTAAAAGAACAGATAAAAAAGATACAGTCGTACATAGATATAACGAACACGAAAGTGCCTTATAACTTGGTTACTTATAGAAGTAGTACAAAAATTAGGCATTTAACAAATTTGTGGTTTGATTTTAATTTTTATCTCAGTTTCAGAAAGGATTTGCATTTTGGTTATTTTATATCCGACGTTTTATTTTTTGTCAAACTATAAAAAATATGCTTTGAGTTTTTGGTTTGATGTGATCATTTGTTGTTATTACTTTTGAAAGAGGAATTACTCCACATTACACCATTTTTTTGGTTACCCAAAATTATAGTACACTAATCAATGTATAGTTACTAGCCCAACAACAAATGAAAAGTTCGCTGTACTGTCAATCTGACTTGAAATAAAATGTCAAAAACAAATTTTTGTGAATTATTGATGATTGTTGTGAATGTTTAATATAGCAATTTATCTTTACAAACTTCAATAATTGTCTTTGTCAAACTTCAAGTTTAAAAGTTTAAAAAAAATATTGTTAATCACTTGAATGCATAACAATACCTTCTTAATTGTACCAAGCCTAAAGTGAAACAGCTGCTGACACTATGAGTTGCCATATTCACCCTTATTCTGATTGTCGTCGTCAACGTCGTCGTCAATTTAATATCAATATCACTTCGTTTCAATATAATATCACATCAACGCATTTTTGGTATTCCGTATCATTATTGTCTTGACGTTGACTGTTTATCGATAACTTCAATAAAAAAATCACATACCTAACATTTTTCATCCAATTGTTGAAAAATGTTTTTTGTTTCTGATTCAAACTCTGATTCAAGTGATGAAGAAAATAAAAAGAAACTTATTTTACAGAGAAAGACACTGCGATATAGGTCTGATGTCATGAAACTACTAGACAACAAGTAAGTTTAAGGTTTAATTAATTTCCATTGGCAATCACAAAGTTTTCTTTCATTCAAGATTTCAGAAATACTTTCGTTTAAACAAAAATGCGTTTAATTATGTGTTGGAGGAATTTGCTCCTGAGATGGAAATTGGAGCCATGTCAAATTGTGTATCCAACAGAATAAAGTTAGCTGCCACCTTATTATTTTTGGGACAAGGATCCTATCAGCTAAGTGTTGGTAACGATTTTAACCTCGGACTATCGCAGCCGGTTGTTTGCAGAATACTGTCGGAAACTCTAAGTGCGTTGGAAAATGTTATTTGCCCACTTTGGATTAAACTTGAAATGAGCGATGAAGAAAAATCAGAAGCCAAAGTGGGCACTGAGCCAAAGTGGGCTCAGTGTAATATATTTATTTACACCGCCACCTGTTACTCTCATCTCCGATTTGTTTTCAACCATTTTCCTTTTGACTTTGAACTTTAAGTCTCTCCAAACCTTAACGAAAATATTTAATTTTATTAATCTACAAAAAACCAGGGATATAAGTTAGTAACCTTCTGCCAGCCATCACCATCTCTACTCGGTGGTCCGGAAGCATTTAAAACACTTGCAATGTTCTCCCATTGCTGGTTAAAATTTGTTGGCACTGTTCCTCTTTTGAAACCTTTGCTAAGGATGGATTTTTCTCCAACTCTTCAACAAGTTTTTGGAACTGTTCATTATTTGTAATTTTCATATTTGCACTTTTACTTTTGCTTTTTTTTATTTTAACAGCAATCTTCTTTCTTAGTCGTTACCAAAAACTGCGACGACAAAAACAGAGTCGTATCAATTCAATAACAACGTCAATATCATTTAGAGAATACCGAGTTGTGTCAATAGTTATCGAAAAACGACTACGCGAATACCAATTATCAACAGTCGTCGCAAGATGTCGTTGTTTTGTCTTGACGACGACAATCAGAATAAGGGTGATTGTCTATAACAATTAAGGAATTTTCGAGTTCGTTATAAACGTATAGAAATTAGTGACATTTCGCACAAGATAGTTTCGAATTTGTTCGATATATAAAGAGTTTGTTATATCCACTAGTTCGTAAATCCATAGTAAATTGTATGAAAAAGCTAGGCAAAATATTTGGGACCTCATATAACCGTTCGCTATAAGCATAGTTTTTATAACCGCTGTTCGTTATAAACGTGCTCGACTGTGTATCAAATAAAGTTACGTATATAAAAGATTGAAATCGTATGTGGAATTGATATAAAAGATGTAATAATATAGAAGATGTGCAAAATGATAAGAATTGAGAAAATCTAGAAAACGTTTTTTTTTATAAAGGAGAAGGTTAATAGCTGGTATTTTTCAAGTACATGCAGAAATAAAATCGCCATGATTTACACATGAAAATGGCAGAAGAAGGTAACGGTATCGTAGGTTTTTATGAAAAATTAACTCTTACTCCTCTAGTTGTATGGCAAGTTTATATAATGGGTAACATGAGTGTGAGAATTACAGAAGAATTTAAATAGAAACTGAAAAATATAATAATAAAAACATATAAAGTATAATAAAAGAGTTGAGCTATTCAGAAAAGATGAAGTTACAGTGAACGAGAGGAGAAGTAGTACGCTGAAGTGAAAAGTTAGAATAGTACTAAGTTACAAAAAATGTCAAGAAGAAAGGATTTAAAGAACCAAGAATAGATAAATACTGAAAGAGAGTAAATCATTTATATCTTCAAGTACATAAAGATATAAAACCGAAATGTGTGTTTAAATTAGGAGAGTTAAATATGACATCGTTAAATATTTCAAGTTCAGAAGAAATTGCAATTTTATACATATATATCCTATATATATCTGCGTATATTTATTGGAAAGATATATTTTCTACGCACATCTAAGAATATTTAAATTCTATAGAACAGGGTAAAAGGCAATAAGAACATAAGAGTAAAATAATAATGCATATGTAGAAAGAAGTACAGAAGTAGTACGTTAGAAGTACGTTAAACAACTGAGATTAGAAGTATTTATTAAAAATGAACCAGTGGAAAATTAATACACTGGAGTGAAACTATAGATTAGTTTGTAGTTACAGATTCAAGTGAAAAAAGAAAAAAAAATTGTAAAGAAAATCATAAAAAATCAATGTTGTTTTTAAATTAATGGCAGAGAATTTATTATGGTAAAATTAATTTCGTGCTTTGTTAATATTTTCCATTCCAAATATATACATTCATAATAAAGAAAGATGCGGACCAAAGTTCACCTAAAGTGGAACATCTAGATTGTTGTAGACCTGCTAATAAAAATTCACGCTGGTATACAGGGTAAATTAATTTACTCCAGTTTAAGAAGGACTCTAATCTGATATGCATTAAAGGTTTCCTAATTTACTAACGAATGATTTTTTCAGCTGCATTATATATGATTTTTTCCATTCCTGGACAATTTTGACTTTCGATTGGTATTATCAAAATAGTTTCGCTTAATTAGCAGCCTTTATATCCTATGTTCTGATTTACAAGAAAGCAATTTAATCAAGAGCAAAAAAATATTTCGTGGGTCCCGTAAATAATTTTTGCACCACGAGGTATTAGCACTATTATTAAACATGTTTTTATAGGATAAGAATAATTTTACATTCCGGAATTAGAGTCAGTGACCCAATAACACAAAAACTGTCTTTTGAATTTTTCGTTGGTTGGAAACACATAAAAATTATTTAGTCCCACGACCGCTGGTTCAATGTAACGGATTGTCCCGAAGCAGCAATCTTCGGCCATGGGCTATCACTCTGGCTACATGGTTACTACATGTACCTCTACAACAACAACATAAAAATTATTGTAAAGAAATTTTCAGAATGTTTCAGAATGTAGAAAAATCCAGTGTCAATGGCGAAATACTACAATATGGATTGAGTAGTCTCGGGCCTTTATAGAGGGTGTATCATGATAAAAGTACGTACTCTAAATAGACGTAGAACAAAAAAAAAGTAAAATGAAAATAGAAGACAATAGCCGTGTTCTCTTGAGATATGTAACTTATTTACCCAGTTACTTTGCAACATGATAATCTGGCAACACTGACGAAATTGAGAGTAGTATAGCAAAATTGCTTTTCTTTGTTACGCTAGAGAGATTTTAAGAACAATAGGGTTCATCGGTGAATTTGTCAAAAGCAGACAATGAAAATCAAATATTATAATAAAATAATCAATAAAATATAATTTACCAATTAATATAAGTAGCTACGCTTTTGCTTTGTAAAAATTAATAAAATGTCTTTGAACTTTCAGTTTGAGATTGATAGTTTCGCTAATCCCGTCTCTTGCAGATATACCTTATACGAATTTGTCGATGAGACCTTTTTTTTGTGTTTCATTTGCAGTACACATAACAAAAATATGTTTTTATAAAGCAGGGTGTGTCATGTTAGATTTTTTGTTGAAAAAATTAGCGTGGTAACTCGTACTCGTTTCTTAATCTACTTGAAGCCAACTCACTTCTATACAAATTCTAGCTTAATTAACACAGCTATTGAAATAGATAAGCTTAAACAAGTAAAAACGTCGTTAAATTTGACCAGGCCGAACCTTACGCTTCACCGTCACTACGATATTACAGTGCAAAAAATGGTATGTTTTTGGGCTTTTGCGGCCCAAGCGTCCATCCCTAGTGTCTGCCAAAACTTCAAAATTACTCTATATTGGGATTGGTACGAGTATCAAAATTTGCTTTAATTAACGTAACCATGATCTAAAATTACTACTAAACCCCCGTTTTGGCCATTCGGGACGTTTTTTGAGCCAAGTGCAGCGAGTTAGTGCGTACTAGTGCGTTGGGGTAGTTAGGGCTTCCCAACTAATAGTACACATTTTAACCATTGTCCGTCCACAAAAGGTTGAATTTTTAAGAAAATGCTCAAAAAGGTATTTTTTTACCGTGGTACCTTTTGAATCTTGAAGGGGAACTTTATTTCCATGGGCCGAATTTACCCATTTACAATCACAAATAGCTTATGAAAATAATCCATCATCACGCAAAATTTAAGGATCCTTATTTGATCGTTTGACTGCTATCATGCTTTCAACAATGACACGGACGAGCATGGCTAGATCGTCTTAGAATTTAACGACGATCTATAATCTATGTTTTTTATAAGGCCTCCGAACAATATTTCGTGGCATTGCAAACGAATTGGCAATTTTAATATACCCTCCAATCTTCGGTGGAGGTATAAATATAGTTTGGGTACAGTTACAATAAAGAATAGGGAATAAATAAAAAAAAGGAAATTAAAAGACTCAGAAAAGTTTTCAGATCAGATAAAATAAGAAAAGTCCCAAGTTAAATTAGTTAAGTGCCGAAATATTTATAAAAAAATAGACAGTCTAGAAAGCAAAGAACTAATTCGGTAGACGACAAAAAGACTCGGATAGTTTTTCAGGTTATCTAGAATTAGAATTATATAGAAAAAAAGAGCCAAGTTAAAATATTTATGTTCCGAAGTAAATTAGATTAGTGCAGAATTAAATATAAAAAATACTAAATATAATAAGTAAGGAATAATAAAGTAAGGAACGAATTTAGTAAACGACAAAGAGACTCGAAAAGTTTTCAGATTATATAAAATTAAAAAAAGTGCAAGTTAAATTAGCAGGGAATGAATTTAGTAGATGACAAAAAATATTGAAGAATGTTTGTCAATAAATAAAAAAAATTGAAGATTCGAAAAAAAATTCCAGTTAAGTTCCGAATTAATTATAAAATAATAGACGGTGCAAAGAGCAAGGAACGAATTTAGTAAATGACAAAAAATAGTAAAGAAAGTTTGTGAATAAATAAAAAAATAATTTAAAGTTTCGAAAAAAAGTCCGGAATAAATATGAGATTACTTTGTTATAAAAAGGTTGAATACAACAAAAAATTACAGACAGTCCTTAGGCCTATTTAGAATATCTTATTAATCAGTGAAAAATGGCAAACTATAGATGGCGCTAGAAAATTTTTTCTCCTATTTAGTGAATTGCAAACAAACCTATTTATAAAAGTGTTATCCCCAATTACTAATTTAAGCCTGCAAATATCTAAAATAATAGTATCTAAAATTATTTTTTGATATTTGAAAATGTTAAGAAAAGAAGACAAGAAGTAGGCCCTTTATCTTATCATCAAGAATAAGGATTTTAGGAAAACCCTAAAGGATATGAAGGAAATTGTTAATCAGTTATAATATAAATAAAATTATTTGGAGTTGCATTAATAGTACTTTGAGGTTACGTGTAAGGTTAAATAGAGTCAGAAATGACAAACTATAGATGGTGCTAGTGAAATTTCTCTTCTATTTAGTGAATTGCAAACAAATCTATTTATAAAAGTGTATGTCCCCAACTATCATTCCAAGCCTGCAAATATCTAAAATAATAACATATACAATTATTTTTTGAACTTCGAAAAAGGTAAGAAAAGAGGATAGATAGTAGGGGACTTTCGTTATAATGTTTCAATGAAAGTTAATGGGAAGAAAACGGAACCACTATAGAATAAGTTAAAAAACGAAAAAAGCATTGCATAGAAACTGCTTTAGAAATACAAATTATAATTTGTATAATAGAAATAAAAATTATATTAATTATTAGAGTAAAGGAAGGAAAGTTGATAATGGTAAAAAGTGAAGGGTATAATATTACATATAATATGACTTTATAAAGAGGTGAGAAAACGAAAGATTATATTTAAATAATTTACGAAAAACTTGAAAATGAAGTAGGCCCTCTTTCTTATCATCAAGAATATAAAGAATTTTAGAAAAACCCTAAAGAATATGAAGGAATTTGTTAGTAATATAAATAAAATTATTTGGAGATGCATTAACAGTACACTTTTTGATGAAGACAGATAGTAAACCTCTCGTTATAGGGTTTCAATGATAGTAAATGGAAAGAAAACGGAACCACTATAGAATAAGTTAAAAAAAAAAACATTGCAGTTTCTATGCTATAGAAATAAAAATTTAGATTAGAGCGCAGGAAAGAAATTTAAGGATGGTAAAAAGTGAAGGGAATAATAGTACATATAATATGACTTTATAAAGAGGTGAGAAAACGAGAGATTGTATATAAATAATTTACAAAAAAGTTGAAAATGAAGTAGGCCCTCTATCTGATCATCAAGATAATTAAATTATAAAAGATAAGATAATAAAATTATTTGGAGATGCATTAATAGTACACTGAGGTTTCGAGTGAGGCTGAATAGAGCCAGAAATGACAAACTATAGATGGTGCTAGTGAAATATATCTCCTATTTAGTGAATTAAAAACAAACCTATTAATAAAAGTGAATGTCCCCATCTATCTTTCAAATATCTTAAATAATAGTATTTAAATTATTTTTTTTTTATATTCGAAAAAGGTAAGAAAAGAAGACAGATATTAGAGGAAACTCGTTTTAAGGTTTCAATGAAAGTAAATGGGAAGAAAACGGAACCACTATAGAATAAGTTAAAAAACGAAAAAACATTGCATAGAAACTGCTATAGAAATAAAAATTATTAGAGTAAAGGAAGGAAAGTTAAGAATGGTAAAAAGTGAAGGGAATAGTAGTACATATGATATGACTTTATAAAGAGGTGAGAAAACGAAAGATTATATTTAAATAATTTACGAAAAAGTTGAAAATGAAGCCCTCTATCTTATTATCAAGAAAATAAAGAATTTTAGGAAAAACCTGTAGAATATGAAGGAAATTGTTAATAATATAAATAAAATTTTTGGAGATGCATTAATAATAAACCGAGGTTACAAGTGAGGTTAAATAGAGTCAGAAATGACAAACTATAGATGGCCTATTATAAAAGTGTATGTCCCCCAACTATAATTCCAAACCTGCAAATATCTAAAATAATAAAGTATACATTTTTTTTTGATATTCGATAAAGGTAAGAAAAGAAGATAGATATTAGAGAACTCTCGTTATAAGATTTCAATGAAAGTTAATGGGAAGAAAACGGAACCACTATAGAATAAGTTAAAAAACGAAAAAAACATTGCATAGAAATACAAATTATTAGAATAAAGGAAGGAAAGTGGAGAATGGTAAAAAGTGTAGGGAATAGTAGTATATAAAAGACGACTTTATCAAGAAGTGAGAAAACGAAAGGTTATATTAAAATAATTAAGAATATTTCGAACTTTAGAAAAATCCTAAAGAATATGAAGGAAATTGTTAATAATATACAAAAATTAATTGTAATTTCAATACACTGAGGTTAAAAGTGAGGTTAAATAGAGAATATATGAATATATGTAAGAGTTCTAAAAGAATGGACTTAAAGGCAAATACTCGTATATGGGAATCATTCGTATCCTAATGATTTGTATTAAATTTATCAATGAGACGAGAGCGTAAAAAATAATTTAAATTACATTTTAAACAAATGGTCAGCAAAATTCCAAAATAACGAAATATGAGAAATTAACTTGTTTTTGTTAACTTGTTGATGCTAATACCAATTTGCATCAAGAAGTTAATTAAAAATTTTAATAATACTTAATAGTTGTTTGGAAATGTCTACAGGAAATACTCTTGGCAGTTGCATTTATAATCTGGTTGGTGTCTAAGTCTTTATTACAGCAGAAAAAATGCATCAAGTATTTTCTTTATTCCACAATAATTTTTCGGAGTTTTTACGTGAGTTTTAAAATCTGCACAAGACTAGTTAAACCTTTGCGTCTTGCTTATCTTTGTTTTAAATTTAATGCAAATATTGTGCAAATATTTACAATTTTATAAAATCAAATTAGGGACCGGCAGCACGGTATACAATGTATGTATATACCTATATATTGAATAACTGAGTTTAGGGTAGGCTTGAGAAAATAGTATAGAGTTTATCAGAGCTTTGAAGTATTTTAAATTTCTCCAAATCTCAATTTTGCCAAAAACAGAATTTTAATGCCAAAAAGTTTTGAACATTTGATCTGCAGACCCATTGGATATTTATAAGTAGTGAAGAGCTAACCATTTTAAAATATTGTTTTTTTTATCCAAAACTTCGGTTAGTCTGCCTTAAAATTGAATTTGAACGATTTCCCACTAGTGATTTTCCATCGACTTTATCTCATAGTTACGTAAACCGCGTTTAAATGTAACAATGATTAAACCGACGGGTAAATGGGCCAACGATTGTAATGTGCGGAAATAAATAAATAATATTTTTAAAGTTAAAGGGGCTTATAAAAAATAACTAGAGAGCTATCTACTCTACGAGTGCATAAGATAGAAGACAGTTGTAGTTAAATGCATAACGAATAAGACAGTGGGTAAGAGAAGGTAAAAAAGAAAGTGAAAATGCATATACTCGTAGGTAAGAAGAAGGTGTCAAATAATATAAATAATAAATTATATTAAGTTAAAGTTCACTGTGAGTTATATGCTTCGGTGTAAAGAAATAGAGAAAGGAATCTTGTGCATAAACATGGCTATGATTTCAATAGAATATCTATTGTGATTGGAATAATATTGAAAACAAGTAGCAACTGTCAAAGTGGATATTAATTTCAATTGTAATCGCTTTTGGTATGATTGCATTAGAAATTATATTACAGACTATCTATGTTTTTGTTTACATTTATTCGGTCTTTTATCGCGGACAGCTGTTAATGTATTTCCGCGATTATTTCAATCACAATTGTGTGTTGAACTGTAATTTGTTCAAAATGTGAGGCTATGTTTACATTAGAAATTAGAAAACAGATTATCAACTATTCTTTAATTGTTTACATCATTATACGAGAGCGATAATTTTTATTATATTTTTAAGGTAGACAAAGGTTATGTGCCATTAAAAACTTAATCCGGATTATCTCTCCTAGTGTGTGAATTTCACTTTTAACTGACAAAGATTATAGAAATTTTAAGACACATATAATGCAAACATTGCTTGGTCAGCTATCGACAGAGATTAACATAAGACCAATATTTAAGCTTAAATTGTGAACTTTTTCCGAACTCATCTACGAAGTTTAAAATCGGTATTGATTCAAATACTCGTAGCATACATCCAAACCAGCCGGTCGTTTAGATTTAGAATGTTTACATTAAAAGTTTATTTCTGATATCCCCCTATTGTGATTTAAATAATTAGGGAATTCAACTTTCAGACCGACAGCGATAATCTGGTTTATAATTTCTGGCGTCAACATGGCCATAGAGTGTTAGCATACTAAAAGGTGGGAGGTTTTACAATACAGTCTAATTATGGCATTTAATGTCCAGATGTTTATGTTGAAATAATAAAAAACATAGTATAACATCGGAATAGAAAAAAGTTCAAAATCAGAAACTCGTAATGTAAACATTGTCTGGCCAGCTTTTCGCAGAGAATGACATATTTTAATTTTAAATGTTTTTGTTACGGATGATTTGAACTTTAATTGTGACCTCTTTTCGAACTCCAATACGAAGTTTAAAAATGGTTATTAATTCAAATAACATAAATCCAAACCTGGCGGTCGTTTATGTTAAAGTTTAATTCTGATTATCGCCCTTTTGAGATTTAAATATAAAGAGAATTCAACTGTTATACAGCGATAGTCTAGATTATAATTTCTAGTGTGAACATGGCCATAGACTATTGACATACACAAAGGTGAGAGGTTTTACAAAACCGTCTAATTATGGCAGGTAATGTATATATGTTTAAGTTGAAATAATAATAAAGTATAAGCATAGTATATTATCGGAAACAACTCTTAATCGTGTTTTTATTCTGATATGTGCTTTCAGATATGAGCTTGATCTCAGATTAAAAGGTGTAGTGTAAACAGTGTAAATGTACTGCCTGACCCACGGTGTCGAATGTTAACGTTAGCTTGCCTTCTATGCGACAAACAGCTGATTTGCGACCCACCAACAAACGTCAAAACGACAAAGCAATTGCAAATCTAGTCAAAAGATACTTGATTGCTATGATTTGTATTCGAGATCCTGAATCAGGCAGTTAAATCGTATAACTAAAGCGATGGACCAACTGCAATAGAGGAACTAATCTCCCTAAAAAGTACCCACACAAGCACCGATAATGACAGCAATTGCAGTGTACGTATGTAAGTAAAGTGATGAAAGTGGTAAGAAGAGAAAATAGTAGTGGTGGTAGTTAATTTTAAATAGTTTAATGAGATTTTTGTTTTTTGTCTTAAATATTTACAAAAAGTTAAGATACAAATTGTATACAAAAGCTTTGACTTTGGATAAAACAAAAATGTAAAAGGAAATATTAAGAGATGAACAGGGGGATATTTTAAGTTACAGCACAAAGTTATCAGTCAAAGTGTAAAAGTTCATGGTTAAACTCATCTCTTAAAGGTTTAACGAACTATGAATGCATGGTTCTCCAGCTGAAGGCTGCATGCAAACTCAAACTAAATGAGTTTTTCTGAAACACACTGATCTGTACAATCTACATACATCAATGAGGTGGAGTATATCGTTTGGAAAATTACAAACTATAGGAATAACCTAAATGACTATTAGATTTGTAAAAAAATAACACAAAAATAGTCGAGAAACACACGGTTAGACTCTGCTATACGAGTTCAACTTAATGTTTCTTCTCATCGGAATCCTTGTACCAGTCTTCGCAGCCGGCCACATTTTCGGGCGCATCGCACATTTCCGATTCGTCGTTGTAAACTTCACCGGTTTGGCAGCCCAAATCACGAGGATCTTCACCGTTCAAGCAGACGTAGAACTTTTGGCAATCGGTAGGATGGGGATATCTGGGATGGGTGACTACTTGACCGCGAGCATCGGTCTTTGCCTTATCCTTGGGGCAGGTGAAACCGCTGTCAGATTTCTCTGTTCAAAGAGAAAAGAGAGAAAAATATAGTACACTTGTTTTTTAAAATCGAAGCTATTGAGTTTCTTACTTTCAACTACGCCACAGTTTTCACGCTTGGCAGTATCGGGCCAGACACAGGTGCCGCTGTATTCGTCAAAGTGCAAGCCAACGGTACATTTCATTTCCAAAGCATCACCATCGATGCAGTTATAGAAGATATTGCAAACGGCCTCATCGGGATGGGCAAAGAAGCCATTCTTACGTGGGCAGAATTTATTGGCTTTTGGTTCCTCTACATAGGGGAAAGGGATTAAAATGAGTTTAATTTTGCGCCTTATATATATTTTTCAAAATACTTACGCAATTCGACACGATCGCCACAGTCAACATTGAAGGGTTGATCACATTTGTTGACTTTACGGTTCAATGGATCGAACATCAGACCATCTGGGCACAATTTCTCTTTAGCCACACCGTCGTCACATTCGTAGTATTTGTCGCATTGGATGTCATCCTCAAATTGACCATTGGGTTTGGGGCATTGGAAAGCAGCGTCTAAAAAAAGGAGTAGAGGAAATAATGGTTATAAAATCAGTTTGAACATTTTCATTTAAGGAAACACTTTGACATAATACTAGTGGCCAGAGATCGGCCTTGAAATACAAAAAACACATCTTCAGAAGCTGATTTAACTATTGCCAACCTCGTTATTAGACCTACTAGGTGCGTAGCTACTTACTAGTATTTACTAGCGTATTAGTAAGAACTACGGCATTTTTTTTTAGAAATATAATGCTGATTATCATATTAAAGAAGCACCAGTTAAAATGTACAAAAGATCAGGGAGTGAAACTCCCTTTTTGATCTCGACTTGCCTGAATTTTTACTGGTGTTGATTAACATTAGCTGTGTTTTTTAGGTTACTAAACATGCATTTGTTTGGAAGTTAGCAAGCAAAAAGTTGGCCCTAACTTGCTTGTGAAAGTTAGAGTTACAACACACAATTTTCCAAGAAAAAATCAAACATGGCACACCCTGCTTTATAAAAACATACTTTTTTTGTTAAGTATACATAAAAATAACCAAACAAGAAGATGTCTCAACGGCAAATTCGTACTGGATTCTTCTAAACGAGATGGTATAAGTGAAACTATAAGTTAACTCAAACTGATAGTTTCAGGTCATTTGGATTATTTAAAAAAAGTGTGGCAATTAATTGATTAATTATGTTTTAATAACTATTTGTTTTCAATTTTTTTATGGTCTGCCTTTGACAAATTCACCGACGAACTCTCTTGTTCAATTCTTTTTAGTGTATGCAAAGAGAAACAGCATTGCCATATTTGCAAAAAAAAGCATTGTCATTTTTGTTCAATGGTGCCAGATTACCACATCTGGCAACACTTTTATTTGCAGTTTGTTTACATAAACGCCCAGCACAGAAAAATATGTAATACAAAATTAAAATTTCAAAGGGCCGCCAAAATTGGATAAATTGGACTGGCGGAAAGGAACTCAAATTGCAACTAGTACGGAGGTATAGATTTTGAGGTTAGAACTATTTATGAATTGATTATTTACGCTTAAATGCGTCCTGATAAAAATAAACGTGTTTCGGCCAATTTTAACAACGATTGGATGTACCATGTGGCTTCTAGAGCTAAAGACATAAAATCGCTAAAAATGTGTGGGAGTAATAGCTAAATCTGAACCGATTTTCTTTATTTTAACAACACCCTTTCTTGGTCCAAAAAACTAACTTGTGCCAAATTTCATGAAGATCAGACAACAATTACGTATAAAGTCTAGTTTACCAGTGAAAGGCGAAGTTACACACAGAGAACGGATTCCTTGCCACAACTGAATTTTTTCGCCCACCGAATAATTATGGTTGCATGCACCTCGAGTATGCCATCAGTACAACCGAATTTTAGTTGGTGCTCTGTAACGTTCATTTATTGTAACTGAAGTATCGGTAACAAGTTCGAAGAATCCAAACCTCCAGAATAGAAAATTTGGATCTAGAAGACCACATGTCTTACATGTTTAAAGAAAATTGTTAGTAGAGGCAAACAAAATATTATCTTATATACTTGAAGTACTCATAAGCATAGGAGGGTCTTGTAAAAGAAAAAGTGGAAAAGTTGATGGAAGATTTATACTGAATAAATTAGATTAAACGATTTGCTTAAAGCATTATTAAAAGGATTATTTTCACTTTTGGCTATGATGAAAGTTTAGATATAATCATCAATATTCGTGAACAACAACAAAATGTTGGCAAAGCCATTGGTTGTCGCAACCACCAGTAATGGCATCTGAATTAATTTCAGTTCATTGGTATGACCGATCAATTCGTTGTGTCTACTTAACGAGGATCATATTTATCATCTTGTGGTATGTAGAACCGAAAATCCATAAAGATTGTAAACATTCGCATTTGCATTTCGCATTTTAGTAGCCTCAACAGATTTCCTACTAAGTTTTTCTCTGTGTCAAATTCACTGTAAACTCTAGTGGATATTGGATAGATAAATTAATCCAATTTCCACTATTTTGAACTAATGACGATTTCACAATCTCTGGTTAATATATGCCAGCTAGCATTGAATTTGACATTAGTTACCGTTGCTAAGCTCTTAATCGTTTATCTATACTTTCGACTTAAGGTCATTTTTGTAATCACGGATTAAAAGCAATAGCTTACCACAGACTGTGATTGATTGTGTGTCCATAAGATTTCTACACCATATTTGTCTGGCATTTAACTCTAGACAAAGCTAGCCACAAACTCGAAACTTGTTCGAATTCAAATGAGGCGGTTTAACACTCACACATACGAGTACGTTGGCATGGTCCAACTAAATAAACTTCACTCACTTTCGTTTCAGAAAGTACATTAACCTCAATTGTTATGCGATTTCAATTTCAATAGAAAATAAAACTAAGGAAAACCTAAACAAAAACCGAATGTGTCTGGCAATGGTCAGCAGTAAACAACGAAAACATATTTTCCAAGCCATAGCCGTCAACCTCCATCGTTTGTCCGTCAAGTCGCTCGCTTTCATTACCGGGTGTCTGATGACTAAACAAATCAGCAATTCCGCCTTGTGTGGGTAAACTGAATAAATTTAATGGAATTTAATGCATCTGTTATAAGTAAATGCTTTAATAAAACAATTTCTATGCTTTTGAACTTTAAAAAATAAATAAAAAGGCGCATGCGTGTTAAGTGAACCACTTGCAGTCAGTACCACAGCTAAATTGCATAACCAGGCGGGCTTAAATGGCAAGCAGCAACAGCAGCAGACAGGCAAGCCAGTACAAGTAACGAGCGAGTAGTAAAAACCAGAAATCAAATTATAAGTTAACCGGTAAAATGGAACGAACCAATGTTTATGTGACTTGTTTATGAAGAGTGCCCTACATCCACCATAAGATATCGTAGCATTTGAGGGGGCGTGTTGTAACAGAAAAACACAAAAGAAGGTTTACAGCAATTTTAGGCTAAGAGATAGCTTTAATCCCTCCCGCTAGTTGAAAATAAAATTTTGACCCTCACGAAGGATACGCAAAAAAATCCGCCCTACACTATGATTTTATAAATATTGAATTTGAACATGACTAGAGGAAAAAAAAATTCCAAGTCTTTGTTTCAATTCACATAATCGGTGTTGGAATTGAAAAATACCTTTGCTACAGAGACTTAACAAAACAAGTCAAACTTACTGAAAAAGTGCGAATTAGAAAAGTACACACAGACAGTTATGGACTTGACAACAACCCATAAAAAATTAGGACAAATCATTAGTAAATCGACAGCGACACAGAATTTTTGTAGATTTTTAAGTTTTTACGGATAAAACGACATAATTCTGCCCTACACCACACTTTGGTTCAGGGTATAGAGTGTATACAAAATAGGTAATTTTAGAAGGACGATTTTTGGTTTCATCAAAAAATTAAATTTTCAAAAACCCGGTTTTCGGCAATCGGCTTTTTTTTGTTAACCAGCGAAACTTAATTCCACCAACATTCCATAAAGAAACAAACGGGGAACGAATTTCGAATCAGTAAGCTGTGCACGATATACAAGTTATACGCACCGACCTTCTGTTTAATGTCGACTTAGAGATTAATCGTTTACTCCAAAAGTCGCCGGATTTACGAGGTGGAAACCGGTCGCTGAAATTTACTTGTGCAATTGTTGTGCATGCTAACCATAGGCCCACGGCGGCCTACTAGACGACAAACTATTAAGAAAACAGGACAGGCCATAGACCAACAGCAAACAACAACAAACCTGATCTAATTAGCTTGCGGAGTAATTCACTCTTTCAAAAATAAAAACAACAACAACAGCGGCATTTGAAAAAAAGTAGTTATCTATTTCAAAACCATTTTAAACATTGACCATATCGGTCCATGTTTTCATATATCCCCATGAAAAAGCTCTCTTGCGATTTGATTTGGAGGTATCTGAGTGTAGGACCTGTTCTTGAATATGGATCTATTAGAATAAAAATAAGTTAAGACCCGAACACTCTAAATAAAACTAAGTAAGAAATATTATAAAAAAAAACATTTTTTTTAATTTTTTTCTGAGAGACAAGTGTTATTAAAAGGGCTCTTCTAAAATATGGATTTATTAGAACTAAAATATGTTATGGCCCGAACACTCGATAGGGGCACACTGCTTAGAATTTTTGATATTCTATTCAGCCTACAAGCATAATTTCAAGGACATTCAGATTTCTGCCGAAACTGAATATGACATTAATTTTACGATTTGGCTAAATTGGAGGCCTTGACAAAGGGCGTGGTCTCTGGGCCCTTAAACCGTCCCCTATTGTTTGATACAGTAAAATTTTCTAACAAATCCAAATATAATATACCTAAAAAATAATTTTGAAATCGGAACGACCCATATGGGCCCAAAGATCTGCTCTCTTGAACTATATACAAGTGAGAATTAAAAACATTAAAATATTGTCATGGATCCAAACATCATATTTATTATACAATTCCACTAATTTTAAGTCCTTGACCCATGGGCTAAGGTACCTAGGATGCCGGAAAATAGGTAATTTCAAACATAGACAGATGTGTCCGCAGAAGCAGTGGAATTTATAGGCGTGGTCTATGTACCATGGGACCCAAAAATGCTTAGTTAAAATTGGAAGTGACCTCTCCGAACAATTCACTACGACTGATATTCAGCCTACAAGCATAACTTCAAGCTAAGTGTGTGCTTAGAAACAATAAAATTTTTCTGACGAATCTGAATATGATATTAATTGTACGATTTGTCTAAATTGGAGACCTTGACCAAAGGGCGTGGTCTATAGACCATGGGCTCTGGGCCCAAAAACCTTCCCCTATTCGTTAAGGACCTATGTGTATAAAGAAACAGCGAAATTGTCTAAAAAATCCAAATATAATATGTATACCTATATTAAAGAAGTGTGTCAATTTTAAAATCGCAACGACCCATCTGGTTTCTTGAACTACGGACAACTGAGAATTAAAAACATTCAAAATAATGTCATGGATCCAAATATCATATTTATTTTACAATTCCACTAATTTTAAGTCCTTGACCCATAGGCCTAAGGTACCTCGGATTCCGGAAAATAGGTAATTTCAAACAAAGACAGATGTGTCCGCATAAGCAGTGGTTTTATAGGCGTGGTCTATGTACCGTGGAACCCAAACATGCTCAGTTAAAATTGGAAGTGACCTCTCCGAACTATTCACTACGACAAGAGGTATCAGATAGTGTGACAGCTTATCGTGTAACTTCTTTAACATCTCAATGGCGAAAATCTTAGAAAACGCAAAATTTAAATAAATAACACCAAGGACCACAACCTTCTCGCGTATGCAGACGACATTGACATTGTCGAAAGAACAGAGCGAGATGTAACTGGAGCCTTTTTAAGGATTGAATAAGAGTCGTCTAAGATGGGTCTGATGTTAAACGAGGGCGAGACTAAAACTGCTAGGCCGGCATTTGCAACGTTAAAGTAGTAGAGGAATTTGTATACCTCAGATACCCATATGTTGGCACATATGGGTTTTCAGAAACCGTGGAATTTTCTCACTAATCTTAATACTCGTATAAACAGGACAACGGTTCATAGGGTCCCAAAAATCTAGTTAAAACATGGACCCAGTACACAGAACCATATCCCTAATACTGCCAATGCCATAGTACAAAGGAATCCATGGTGGAGAGTACTTCGGCCAGCCGAAATTTCAATTTGTCCACAAGGTTTTTTTAAGTTCGAGTACAGCCGGATTTTTCAAAATGGTAACTTTTTTATAATAAAAGACTTAAATGTTGCGGTTGTGTTAACGAGACATGAATAGTTAGAGTGTTAGCTCTTTCAAATAAACTTATTATGTACAAGTATACAGAAAAAATTAATTATTTGATTTTATGAAAAGAATTTATAGTTTGGATCACTCTGTGCGTTTAAGGCGTTTTATTAGAATAGCTCTTATCGTATAAGAAGAATACATGCGATAGAGACCTGGCCAAAATACTAAGTATTTAATACCCGCTACACTGTAAATGTTTCAATTAGGTTTTACCATCTTATGGAATGAATTCACATACATTTTAGATAAAATTTCATAATTTATAAGTGGCGGAAGGCACCAATATGCATTTACCAGACTATAATAAATTTGCATGAAAATCGTAAGACTTTTATTTCGCCATCATCTAACACGAATGTCACCTTAGATGCACTAAACAACATAGGCAGACACGATGTCAGGGTATGAACTAGACGGCTGTAACTAATGAAAACAAGTATTGGGAGTGGAGTATTTCCAATACAAGTTTTTCAAAATTGTCTTTTTATTAAACTCCTACTCCTCTACCCGCTAACGTGACTACGCAAAACTTGTCTATGGAAATGTACATTGTACGTATTTGGCCGTCGATAGCAACCGTTGCGTTTTTTTTATTTCTTCACAACCAGTTTAAAATGTTAATTTAACATTAACAATGTTTGAACTGTGGCATTTAAACGGAATAATATTGAAAAAAAAAACAAATAACTAACATTCTCCAACAATAACGTGTTGAAGAAAATGCCATTACATAGCGTATGTTGAGCCCGTCGATTGCATAGTTTAAAAAACTTTTACTTTTAGTAAATGGTAAATATTTTCTTATTTAATGGGTGTGGATAATTACTGCCAGCTCTTGTAAACAATTTACATTTTTTATTTTTAATTAAAAAAAAACTAAATGACTGGAAATGTTTTTTTTTTCAATCGTAAATTTTTTGTGGTGGGAAGTATTTCTTTATTTTTCTATTGTCTCGTGTTTCGAAATTGAATCTTTTATTGAATGAATGGTTGATTGAGGCCAATGTCAACCTGATTAGCATACATTTCTTTAAATCATTAAACAAACAGCCAGAAAAAAAGACAAAATTCAAGTTCATTATTATGAAATATTTTTTTAGTGCATGCATGAGCTTCTATTAACATTATGGAAATTATCATAAATTTTGGAGACTTTAACTGATAAGCACAAAGTAAACATAACCAGTTTTTATCAGCCAAAATGTCAAATAACCAGAAATTGATACATATACATATCATTATTGAGATTGGAATAAAATTCAGGCAAATTAATCGTTTGAATGCTAATTTCTCACTATCGGCGTTTGGATTGTGTAGCGTTGAAATGGCATGAAGCACATTCATGATATTTTTTATTTGCTCCATTTTTTAATTTGTAGGCAGTGTACGTGCATTTCTGCTAAATTCAAATCTGTTGGCTGTAGGGATATTCTTAGATTTTGCAAGTTTGAATCTTGCGATTTTTTTTTAACATTTTTAAAGCAATTTTTGTAAACGTCTATTAAGAAATGAAATATTTCAGTATAAACACATTTATTATACCTTACTCAACGAAGACAAAGGATTTAATGGGTGGGACTTTTAAAATTTTAAATTTGAACTACCAATTACTTTGATTTTAGAATCGATATCCTCTTTTATTACTTTGAACGACTAAATATGCTTTTGAACAAGACGATATGTTGATTTCTACATACAGAGAAAAAATCAGTTGAAAATTAGTCCGAACTACAAATATTCTGTTGGAAAAACATACATTTTGTTGCAATTACCAACATTCCATGATATTGATGGTTACATGCTATTATCATTTTTGCATAGATCGTCTAAAACAAAATTAGAATATCTTCATGATAAATTGTCCCTTTTCACCCTTTTTTTTTAAACAAAAATAATTTTTTTTAAAAAAATTCAATGACTAAGTTATGTTCAGAATAGAAATCAAAATCGATACAGAAGGGCGATTTATTGAATTCAATTTTTTCCATCTATTTTTTTAAGAACCTATAAAATATGACCGATATAAAGGTCTTAATTTTTTCATCAGATGTAGCCAAGACTTCAAGCATTCATTTGCAAAATGGGTAGCACGAACAAAATTGGAAAATATTAAAAAATATCATCCAAAGTAGTGAGTCTTTAAAGCAAACTGTAAGAAATTTACGTGGAAAATTTTCGAGATTAAATCGGTCTTCAGTTTGCGTCATTTTGTGAAGCAAGTTCATGAAAATGGATCGTTATTGGATAAACCAACCCGAGTTCGTTCTCGCCCACTGCTTTCAATCGAAAACATTGTTGCTGTGACTGAGAATGTCCAAGGGCATCCATCAATATCAACCTGTCATCGTCCTCAGGAAGTGAACATTTCTCGCACGTTGAGAGCAATTTTAAATAAAGACTTCAGTATAAAAAGTTCAATTGGTCCAAGAACTGAAGCCCCATGACCATCTGATTCGTTTTTACTTCGGCCAATGGGCTGAAGATTGTTTGACAGGCGATGAAAAATTTAACCGAAAAATCGTGTTTCCAAAGAAGCTCATTTTCATCTCGGTGGCTATGCCAATAAACAGAATTGCGTATATGAGGTTCAGAGAACCCACACGTGACTATTGAGAAGCCAATGCATCCTCAACGATCACTGTTTGGTGTGGATTTTAGGCTGGCGGCATCATTGGGCCAGTTTTCTTCGAAAATGAGCAAGGAGCCGTCTTTTACGTTAACGGCGAGCTTTACCGCGCCATGCTCAACGAATTTATGTTTCCAAAAATTCAAAAGAATGACATGTACGACATTTGGTTTCAACAAAACGGGGCCACATGTCACACAGCCAACGCAACCTTGGATATTTTACGCACTTTTTCTGAAAATCGAATAATCAGTCGAAATTGCGGTGTCAATTGGCCGACTCGGAGCTGTAATTTGAGTCCTTTGGTTTTTTTCAGTGGGGAGCCACTGAAAGGATAAATGTAACGCAAAGCATCCAAAGACAATTGAAGCGTTAAAAGCGTTAAATCGAAGTTGCCATTGAAGAGATTCGACCCGAAACAATTGAAAATGTACTGAACAATGCGATTGATCGAATAAGGTACTGCCGAGCCGGTTGTGGTTGTTATATGACTGATATTGGGTTCGAATATTAAATGACAAAGTTGAACCATTTCAATAAAACCAAAAATTTGCAAAAAAAATTATCAGTACACATTTTATACAGCCGAAATTTAAAATGTTAAATTGCCCACCCTGTACACAAATAGATTTGCCAACCATCGATCGAATGTGTATGGAAAATCGACTTGGGAAAACTACTTGTTTTTGTCAAGCTGCCCTCATTTAATTTCTATTTATTGATCTTCTGTTTCAGAATGAGAGAAAATTGGTAATAACCGAAAAATTCTCAACAAAAGAAAACGTCTCCATATCAAGGGGCAATCACTTGGACCATAAAGGTTAAAATTATGATATAAGGTCTATTCAGACTGACGAAAACAAATGGTTTTCCAGGTCGTTAGCTACACAAATGCGACCATTGGTTGGCAACTCTCTTTTTATTATATGAAAAAAGGAAGCACAAAAACAGCTGTTTAGTCAGGGCCAATTCAGACTGCCGAAAAGTTGTAAGTGTTCATACAAAAAAATCCCAAAACTATTTTTTGTCATACTTACTTATATATAAGTATATGCAAGAAAACGGTCACATAAAACTACTTGTTTTGTCACTTTAAAAAATGTTGCCAGTCTATTTAGACTACAACCTTATGAATTTACAGCCTTCGTAGAATTGTGTTTGTGTCGGATTTGTATGTGAACATAACCTATAAAACAGCGGCTAGGTCCTACTGTCGTAAACTAGAAAATTTGTAAGTCGCTTCCGCATACAAATAATTGGCAACTCTATTTTTTTTATATGCGGTTAACAAGAACGAAAACCAGGTTAGTCATTTTGAAAAAGCTTTAAACCTTAATGGATTTACAAAGGATTTAAAATTACGATGCCACGTTGTATGACCTTGGCGAAAAAAATCAAACTACAAGAGATGTCATTGGCGAATTCAAGCTTAGATACATGAGATAAACCCCTATCTCATGCATCTAAGCTTGAATTCAACATAAGAGTTAATTTAAATGTAGAGGTACACATGAATCTCAAAAATAGATCGGATAGCAAATATTTTTAAAAATTAACACTTTTTGCACCGCAATATTCCAATATTTTTTTAGTTAAAAATTCAATTCGATTTTTACCACATTTTATAAAAAATAAACCATTTTATATTTTATTATAATTATTTAAACCTTAATTATTGAATTGCTTGTAAAACTTTCAGGCAATAACAAAAAAAATCAGCATGGAGTGTCAGAAAATTATAGTTTTTCTAGATTCAAAATCATTAAAAATCACAATATTTTTTTTTGTTAAAAAAAATATTTTCCGAAATCGTGTTTGTTTTTTTCTCTCAATTTTATAATTGTTTTAGTTGATGTAATTCACAAAAAAATGATTAAACACTCACTTGCAGATGCAACACATAAAGCTGCCACAATGGTACATACGATAAATTGCCTCATTTTGTTTTGTGATTTGTGTTTTATTTTTTTATCCTTAAATTATTTTCTGATACACTTCACTGAACAAAAATACTACGGATCAGTTTAAATATGCGACGACTTGGCTGAACGCTGGTTAAACTGAAACTATCGTAGGAACGCAAGCGACTTGTACTTTTGAAGACTAAAAACTTCGCTGCTTGCTGCTGCTGGCTGGCTTTGAGGTGTAAGTTGTCGGGTTGCGCGTGCGCATGCGCATATTGAAAAAAAAAAACAACAACGAAAAACCACAATACCGGGTTTAATCATTTGTCGGGTGGATGATTGTTGCTATTGCGGCTTGTTATTTTGTTTTTCTTGTTGTTTCTCCTTTGCCTTTCTTGTTTCTTTTGGACTTGGTAGTACAGACATACACATGCACGTATCTTTGTGCAGATCGGGGAACCGGGTACAAGTGAAGTCTTAACGTTAAAGTGCGAGTAGTTTAACATGCATAACGAAAACGTTTAGACAGAGACAAAAGTAATCATGATGGAAAAAAATAAGTTGTTAAGCAGAAGTATGTACAAACATAAATACATATGTATGTAGGCACATAAAGTGCAAAGGCAGAATATGCAAATGCAATAATTAACCAAATATAACATATGCACCTACAGACAGACATACATAAAGATTAACTTGCGTATGATGCATACACGTTGAATTTGATGAGTACATTTTCATATTGACATTTGTTATTTTTTTAAGATCTGTATCTCGAAGATACTTTTTTCTTTGTATAAGCGGTTACTCCTTTGTTTAAAGACGTGGCTGCAAGCTTTGAACGGCTGCTTGCTTTTTAGCCATTTCTTGTAATTCAAAAGGGACCAAAGTTACCTTGGTGCCAGAATAAAAAATACGAACCTTAAAAATTTCTAAAGCTCAAATATCCTATAAAACTTCTTGAAAATTGTATAAATGACTATAATTTTTCTATTAATTTTTTTTAATTGTTTTTGGGGGTTGAATAATGGTCAAAAACGGCATCTTTCCACTCAGAATTTTGCTGTTCTGAAACGTTTTGACCTATTTGTACGAAATTTGGTTCTTGTAAAAGAGAACACTACTGTCTCTATTTTGTAGTTAAATAAAAATTTATAATTGTTTTTTTTTTTTAGATTTTAACTATTTTTGCAGAAATTTAATTTATTTTTAATTCTCGAAGTCGCCGATTTTTTTTTAAATTTTTACTAAATTTCCGCATTAGTCTAAATCCAAAACAGAACTAAAATTGTTGGCCATAGACCGTATCCTGACGAGTCAACTTGTCGGTGCGTTTTTTCTTAAATTTTGTTTTAATGTCTCTTTGTACTTATATTCGTTTGTGTCTAGACGAGGCAATTGAGTCACAAGTGAAAATGTGCCTCATCACTGAGATGATTTTCTTTGAAAATTGATCATCCGAGCCAGAATAACTTTAACGCGTTGCTCCCTTGCGTTTCTTTCCTTGGTTTAAATTGAGTTAGTCTGAAATTGAGAAATATCAAATAAAATGCAGAAACAAACTTGACGTTTAGGTGTGGTTCACATTCAATATCGGCCCTTAAAATTTAACCACCCTTCATAAAGTAGATTCAAGGCAAATGTTTATAAATATTTGAGCTTTGAGTACGTCGATCGGACTCGTATAATCACCTGCTGTTTTCATTTAACGATGTCTGTCTGTCAGTCCATTTTAAGCTTGTAGTCAAAATACAGGTTACATTTGATGTCCGATTTTCATGAAATTTGACAGGAGTAAGTTTCTTGGACCAAGGACGGACGCTATTGAAAATGAAGAAAATCGGTTCTATAGTTCATCCTTGTTTGATGTTTTTAGCTTGTTGAAATAAGGCACAGGTTAGTTGTTTGGCTCTCACCTATGTGTTTATCCGAATTTGATGTTTTAAGCTCTAGAAGCATCTTGCAGAAGAAAATCAGTTCAGAATATTTTCATCCGATTGTTATGTTCTTAGCTCTAGCTGTAATATTTTTTCACAAATTCAAATATGACATAACTTATAGCTTTCAGATCTGAGTACATTGGGTCCAAAGACACATTTTCAGTGGTCTTCCTGAACATGCAGGAATGAAGTGTATAAGGAAGTCGCCTGACTTTAGCTGTTTTTACTAGTTTCTTATTTTTGAATATTACAGGTTTCCTACATCAAACTGTTGAACTGTTGTTGCATTATGACTTAGAACTGATGTTTTTAAACACGAAAACGAAATGTTTGTTTATTTATTATGCCCATCGAGTCAAAAACACTGATTCCATTGAGCGATGTGGGTCTATCTAGTTATGGTTGTAATTAAAGTAATTATAATTCGATCTCGAAGAAACTTGGCGCATTTGTTTAGGTTTGGACCAAGGAAGAACCATATTGAAATTGGTATATACTATACTCGTATGCAGGAAAATGTTTAGATGCTTTGATGCAATGTTATTTCCTGGTATCAGAATCTAAACATTTAAAAAATTAAATTCTAAACAAATTTCGCACGGAATGTTATGATCGACCAGTAATAAACTCTGTTGAAATTGAACGTTATCGGGGTAGGTTTTCGAATATCCCCTACACATGGGTCCGACCGATTTGAGTTCCTGCCGTTCTAGAAGCCTCAAATTAATCCCTATCATGTATTTTGCTTTATTGGTGGTATGGTTCATTGTAGGATCTAGATAGATAGGTCTTTTTTTACAATGCTAATAAAAAATCGTTTAATAATTAGCTAAGTAAGTTACTGGCATGTATGTGGGCAGAATTACTTTAAACCGGGTTTTAGGAGCGACTACCAGATTTTACGGGTGTTTGAGAAATTCCACAAACCGATTCTTGTTATATAATATTTTTAACACAAAATCCGTTTTTTTAGTTGTGACATTATTGCATTATAAGTATATGCAATATGAGGTATGTAATGGTATGGTTCATTGTAGGAGATCTATTTCACAATGCTACTAAAAAATCGCTTAATAATCAACTAAGTTACTGGCATGTATGTCGGCAGAATTACTTTAAACCGGGTTTTAGGAGCGATAACCAGATTTTACGGGTGTTTAAGAAATTCCAAAAACCGATTCTTGTTGTACTCAACAAGACCTTCATTTCGTGTATGGTACACAAATTTAACTTTTAATAAAAAATATTTCTAACACAAAATCCGTTTTTTTAGTTGTGACATTTTTGCAATATATATGCAATATGAGGTTTTCAATTAATTACTCGAATAGTAGACAATCTAGTTCATTTAAAAAAATAACAAACTTTCTATGATACAGAAGACTGTTAATTATTCAAATATTTTTTTGTCTGTGCACGTTTCCGGCTTCCGTATAAATAGCGAGTTTTCTGCACATAATTTCTAGAACATCAACGAAATTAGTTTTATTTTAAACAAGTCATGGATAAATTAAAACTACTAACTTACTTCTCTCAGTGTTCAAATAGGGAAGAAATTAGAAACTTTTCTTAAATCTGCGAGCTGTATATTTATTGACCGACTGTGAACGGCTATTGCATTTTAGTAACCGGCATATTCAAAGTTAAATACCATCGTGAAAATCATGTTTTTAGATAAAGCTCATTTTCAAAAAAACTCATCAGTGCCTATTGCGAAGCCAATGTATCCACAGCGAGTCAATGTTTGGTGTAATTTGTGAGCTGGCGGCATCATTGGGCCATTTTTCTTCGAAAATGAGCAAGAAGCCGCCGTTAACTTCAACGGTGAGCGAAACCGTGGCATTCCCAACGAATTTTTGTTCGAAGCATTTAGAGACAATTGATGCGCTGAAACATGAAATCGAAGTTGCCATTGAAGAGATTCGACCCGAAGCAATCGAAAATGTACTGAAAAATTGGGTTGATCGGATGAGGTACTGCCGAGCCAGTTGTCACGTAAATGATATTGTGTTCGTTCGGTTATTAAATGACAAAATTCAGTCTTTCCAATAAAACCTACAATTTTACAAATTATTGGTATTTTCTTACAGCCGATTTAAATTGTAAATGTTAATCGCGCCCCCCACCCCCCCCCCCCCCGTCCAGATGAAAATCTGATCGGTGGTCGTCATCTCCACTCAAAAATTATGAAAGCCGCAATTTTCATAAGTTTTCACAGCAGTAAAAAATGTGAAATTTAAAGTTCTTAAAACAATTGTGTAGTTTTGTTATTCGCTAATAAAGCTTCCAATGTTTTGAAATTAAACTCAAAATAATGCTAATAATAGTTTAACATGGACCGTGTTCTTTTGCTTAGGAGGTCGCTAGCGCGATAACTTCATACCATTGTACAAAAATATAAAAATGATTTTGTTTACAGAAAGCTATAAACAATTTGCTTAAAACCCGTTTGTTTTAAATAAATAATTAACATTTTTAAGGAAGCAAGTTATTCAAAAAAAAACCTTTAGCGCTTTAAAATTCTTTCTTGAATAATTTTTTTACAAATTCTCAAATCAAACGGTTCATGATGCATAAAGTCTATCAGTTCTTGTATAAAAAGTAATTTAAAAAATGTCTTGTAAAGTTTTGAAGTTATCGCCTAAGTGACCAATTACTTAATAAGCGAGTAGCAATAGCATACACCAACTACTACTGTTTCCCTAGTACCCTACCTAGTTACTTTGCAATATGGTATTCTGGCAACATTGAACAAAATTGGGAGTAATATGGCAACATTGTTTCTCATTGTACAGGGTAGCTGATGAATATTGCTACATTAAGAAACTCAAATAACCTTTTTATTTAGTATATGGAATTCAGTTTTCTTTTATTCATGTTAAAGCCCATTCAATTTTATTAAATATAGCTTAATTAGTTTTGAAAAGAATGGTATTTAAAAGCCCCCCCCCCTCCTGCTCGTTGATGCATGTGCGGGATCTTACCAAAAAGTTGTTCATTACTGCTTGGAGAGTTAAGACAGGAATAGCCGCAATTGTTTCTCGAATGGATTGCTTTAGTTTATTCAAATTTGTTGGTTTTGGTTCCTGTTTGCAATAACCCAACAAGAAAAAGTCAGATGCAGTAAGGATGGTCAACGGAATGTGGAGTTTCTGGATATCAGCATATTGGGAAATTTGCGTCGCAATTCTGTCATAACATGCCAGGCATTCGCCATCTTTCTGAAACCACACAGAGTCGAAAGAAATTCTCATTCGGAGTAATTCTGGATAGAAAAAAACTCTCAACGTGCTCCAGTAACGATCTCGAGTAACCGTAACGGTGTGACAGCTTTCTTCGAAAAAGTTGGGCTCGACAATGCAGCGTGATGTAACTGCACACCACACTGTGACACGAAGTCGATGCAATTCCGTCTCATGAAGTATCTGTGGGTTGGAAGCATTTCATATGCAACAATTTTGTTTTTTATGTTGCTGTTTAAATCGAAATGGACCTCGTCAGACTTAAAAAGACAGTTAAACATGTTTTAGTCCTCTTCCACCATTTGAAGTATCTTCTGGCAAAATTCCAAGCGTATCAGGAAGTCCGTTGCGTTCAGTTTGTTGGCCATTTGAATTTTATATGGGATTAAGTCCAAATCTTTGTTCATAATTGACTGCAATGACTGTCTGCTTTTACCCATTTGAGCAGATAAGCTTCTTGTCGAAAGTCTTGGATTGTTTTGTATGGTAGCTGCTACAGCTGCTCAGCAAAATTGTTAGCAAGTCTCATTTTGGCCCATCTGCTCGGAGGATTGCCGCCAAACGTGCGACTATACCCTCTTTGAACCGAAACTACGGACTCTAGAGCGTTTAAGTGTCCCAGTAGTCTATTTTTGTTAAATCTAAAAATCAATATGCAAAATAAAAAAAAATTAACCAGATTTTTTTAATAGAAAAAAGTAATTAAAATTTTTTTGTACCGGCTTCCATCATCAGCCATACTGTACATACCAAAGATAATTGAACAGCAACAGGGTTCATCGTCGAATTGCTTAGAAGCAGTCACAAAAAATCTATAAATGGTAATAAATAGCACAGAGTGACAGAGAAAAAATACCTGGGAAATGATATTCTTGCTGAGTACAACAAGAAACCGGTTTTGAAATTTCCCAAACACCTCCAAAATCTGGAGTTACGGGTAAAAAACCGGCTTTTCGGATCTTACGGATCACTTATATGCCAGTAACTTATATGCGGCCTTTCGAATGGTGTATACACGTTTAAAATCACACTGAAAAAAATCTGCGTATTTTTCCTGTAAACTCATTTATTAAATTTTTTTGTAATTTTTTAACTTTGGATGCATAATAAGAGTGTTCTTACGGTTAAAAAAGAGTGTTCTTACGAATACAATTCGGTGTCATTTTTAAAAATCCGTTAGAAACTGATTGAGTTATTTAACTTTTATTGAAACAAAATTTTTTTTGAAAAAATAAAATTTTTGGCCAAACTGCTCAGAAATATTTGTTTGACCGATTTTTTATATTAAATATCTCAGTATGCTTGATAAACATAATAACTTTTGTTACATTTGTGGCCTATTTACGGATATCCGTCATAGTCGTGATTTTAAAAAAATAAAATAAAAATCAACTAAGTGCTACATACTCGTATTACTTTATACAAATATGGAATTTGTCTTTTTTGAACAATCAGTTTTAATATAATTTCACATATACCATCTCGTGCAAATGAACTCAATATGAATTCGCCGATGACACCTCCTCTTGTTTAAATCTTTTTAGTACACACAACAAAAAACCAGGGTGTGTCATGTGTGATTTTGTTTTTAGAAAAAATAAGTGTGGTAACTGTTATACATTTCTTAAGCGACTTGAGGCAAGCGCTCTTGTTAACCGAGTAACTAACATACAATGATAGTGTGCCGATGAGACCTCTTCTTGTTTGAATACTTTTTACTATACATAACAAAAAAACATATGTTGTTTTATAGCAGGATGTGATTTTTTTTTGGGAAAAATAAGTGCGGTATCTTTTACACGTTTCTTAAGCGACTGGAGGCCAACACGCTTGTTAACCGAGTAACTTACATACAAATGATAGTTAGTAACCGGGTTTTCCATTGTGTAATTCAGATTTAAAGCAGGGTCTTCTGCACTAGGAGCCAAATAATAGTGCCCGTAAAAAAATTCTTAGACACTTTTGAAAATTCCGGAGATTTAAAAAATATCGATAATCTCTAACACACAATCGCATCTTTTATTTATTCATTTATATGCATGAAGCGGATTATTGTCGAAATAAAATCAGCACTAGTTTAGTTTTTATGTACGCATTCTTCGATATTGTCATTTGTATCCACATCTTGAGCATAGAAACTAATCCATCATGGGTTTGGAATTGGCAGCTGACACCACTCATTATTCAAATTGTTCAGTCATTTTAAAATTCATCAAGTGTTGCAAATGCTACGGCCAATGGGATTCGAAATATTGGTAACAGTTTTCTGTTAACTCCATTTCTTCTTTCTACAACTGCGTGTCGTTTTGCATTTGTTATTAGTTTCTCATTAATCGATTATATCGAATGGATTCAACGAAATCAGTTAAGTTTATGTAATTTTAGATATATACAGACGTGTACATACTCGCAAGCAAAATAAAACTTACGGGTTTTTAATGGCAGCCTGAAAGTTCATTCCAATTAGTGAGTCAGTATTTTTATTTTAAATAACCAAATGATGTTGTTTGCTACCGGGGGGAACGTTTCTACCTTAAAGATAAGTATTAATCTGAAACAATCTGTATGCGATTTAATAATAAATTGTTATTAATACATCTGGGGTGTGCTGTACAAAAAAGAAAATGTGGAACAAATAAAACTTTAATTGTTTCTTTTGTACGGGTATATCCAAAATTAACCGCAAACCAAGCGGTTGCTTGCCAGTACATGTAATACAATCAGTCAACAGCGATCATTTAACACTTTACAATACCAAGACTGCTTTTTATTCGCGAATTGAGCTGGGTTGTTTTAATACGAGTACCATTTCGTACTTGTTGGTGATGGTTCTAGAACCTGTTACACTGGTCAACACACAAGTGATCTGAGAACAGTTTTATTTTGTTAAAAGCTTCATTGAATGGGTTAGTTGGTTGCATAAGGGATAACCGATATGATGCAGGCAGGAGTTCTTCAAACTGGAAACAAACTATTTTTAAAATACGATTGCTACAGTCTTTATAATCAGTACCTCGACTTTTTAAATCCCGATCGAGTTATTTAAAAAAATGGTTTTTATTTTGATTTTTACATACTCGTACAATTGGATTTAGCTTGTCGTTCAAAAATTCTGTAACTCGTCCCAGCAAAACAGGCCATCTAAAGCAGTGAAAAATATCCGAAAGTTGTGATCCGGCATTACTTTCAAATTGGATCGGATCCAATGATTTTCACTGAGCCTTGTCATAGTACGGATAGTCTTTTTTTAGGCTCGCTTCTTAAGCAGAGCCTCGGGTTTTAATTTTAATAACTTTTTCTATACTTAAAAGAAAAACAATATAGAGAGAGACAAACCACAACCTCTATAAGTTATGGCCACCTAAACCGCATCACGGATTTTCATATGGCAACACCGCGCAACTTAGACGCAATACACGGTCATGACATTAGCACTATTTTGTTTTCAAAAAGTTAAAGGTTAATTAAGAGTTTTTATAAAAAAAAATATAAAAAAACTGGTAAAAAGTAAAAAAGCAAAGTCGAGCCAACTATATTACACACAGCACTTCTAAATGTTCAGAAAAGCCTGCTTAAAATAGGTTTTTGGATCCCCTTAAAAAAACCAGGAAAAAGGCAAAGTCGGGCCAACTATATTATACCCTGTACTTCTGGATGTTCAGAAAAGCCTACTTAATGTAGGCTTTTGGACCCCCTTATATAAATATACCAACACTTTTAAACTCATGTCCAATTGGCTTTTTTGAGAAAATTTCATTGTTTTTGGTAAAATCGGTTCAACATCACATTTATGTTATCTTAATCTATATCTTATAAATATAGTGAATTTCTCCAATTTCAATCGTGTCCATCCTTGTCATAAGAAACTAACTTGTGCCGAATTCGTTGGCTGTATGGCTTCTAGCGACGGTTTATAGAGCCATGATCTATCTTCTCCATTGACTATAACAATTTGGCCGGCTTCATTTTTAAAGAAATATGAACCAATGATACCCCCTGCCCGTAGAGCACACCAAACAGTGACTTTTTGAGGATGAATCGCAACTCAAGAATGGCTTGTGGATTTTCATTACTCCAAATGCGACCAGTTTGGTTATTACCGCCGAACAAAATTTTTTTCATCAAGATTAGATGTAATATGTTGCTTCTAGAATGAAAAACAAAAACAACGGATGAACATATATGTGGCAGCTACAAGGGCACATCAACAATTCCGTCCATTTTCCAACATCTTCGTAGTTATATAAAATGCAACACTGTTCCTAGCAAGTACCATATGTTAGTAGACTACTGTCAAATTTAGTGTATAACAGCTGTTCAAAACATACAACCTCGTGGATTTTTTTAAAAATGAAACAAAGTGCTTCGAGAGCTCATTAAACATTATTTTTTGCGGAAAAAAACCGTCTGGCTCGAATAAATTCCAGCCGAGAGACCCAATTTTCGTCCACTCTTTGCAGCATTCGGGACGTATGTCAGCAATAACGTGCCGAATATTCTCTTTTATTGTGTCAATCGTGTCGGGCTTTTCTGCGTAGTTAAGCGACTTCACATAACCCCACAAAAAATAGTCTAGCGGTATTAAATCGCACGATTATGGAAGCCACGCCACAGGCCCACGCGGAGAAATAATGCGCTCACCAAAAGTTTCCTTCAATAAATTGTTTGCTTTGTTGGCAGTATGGCTTATAGCGATGTCTTGTCATAAATCATGGCTTATAGAGCCATGATTTATGTTTTCCTTTGACTATAACAATTTGGCCGGCTTCATTTTTAAAGAAATATGAACCAATGATACCCTCTGCCCATAGAGCACACCAAACAGTGACTTTTTGTGAATGAAACGCAACTCAAGAATGGCTTGTGGTTTTTCATTGCTCCCAAAGCGACCAGTTTGGTTATTAACGAACGCATTCGACCAAAAGTGAGCTTCATCGCCAAAGAAAATACTCTTATAAAAATCAGGATTGGCGACCATCTCGTTTTGGGCCCTTTTACCACGATTTGCAAACGTTGTTCAAGTGACAGCTGTCAAAAAGACAAACTCCAAAAAAAGTATGGCCAGATTGAAAACCACACGATCATCTCGTTTTGGTCCCATTCACCACGATTTGCAAACGTTGTTCAAGTGACAGCTGTCAAAAAGACAAACTCCAAAAAAAGTATGATCAGATTGAAAACCACACGTTTAAAAAAACACCCTTAAAACAAATAAAACATTTCTTAAAAAATATGAAGGACATTCTTAAACAACATGAAATCTTTCATTAAATTCCTAAACATCACCAATATATATAATTTTTTCAGTATATGGTCAAAAATCCAGTGTGTGATAAAAATCGATCGAAATCAGTTTGCTCACGATTTGAGATTTTAAACGAATATTTGTTGAATATGGGGCGATTTTTTTCACATCCATATTGATTTACTCCAAAGGAACAAAATTTTAATTCTCAATCGAATTTACAAATAATCATGAAAGAATGCTCATTCAAAGCTATCTGCCAAAATTATGGTCTCCGACATAGTGGCCGTTGGGCCTTAAGATTTGTCAATAAGTGTGGCTCGTAACCCTGGACACTTTCGAAAAATGCATTCTTCAGATCCAAGCTATCGACTATAGGGCCAAGAGATATAGCTAGTAGTATCTTTCCCATTTCAATAACTAATAACGCATTAAGGTAAAATAAAAATCACACCGAAAAAGCAAAACGAAACCACATCGACTTCAGCACGAGTATAGTAGGAGAAGCTCTGCCTGCAGCGGTGTTGCAATGGGAATCGCCAGGCAGCAAATCGAGTTGTTGTCCTTGAAAACGAAAACCAGCGTTGTTGGAAATGGGTCGATAAACTGGTGATGCTGTTCGTTTTTTTTTGTTATTTAAATTATAATTGAAACTAAAGTATGAGTAGACAAAACGAAACACTGAAGACACAACACTTTTACTTTAAACCCGATAAACGAGCATCTGAAGCTTTGCGGCTAATTGAATAATGCGAGGGCCAGCCGGCACAGCGAAATTATCATCAGACTGCGCTGCCCTGTTGGTACCCATCGAATTTTAAGTTATTAAAAAAGGCAGTTTATGGAATAGATATAATAGAAAAACTTTTTTCTACCAGTTTTCAATAATGAAGCGCCGTGTGAAGGAAAACGATTTGGGATTTCAAACGAGTATTATTTGAATACGCTGCGAATAAAATCAATTTTTTGCACATCCACGTTGTTGGCGGGCAGAAGAAATAAAATCTATCGATTACCATCCAATATGTCACGATCTAATCAAATTAAATATACCGATAAAAAAATGTAGTTGAAAACGAAGGTTTTATTGTTTACGACATATTTAACAAGTCAAAAAGGCTACAGTGGGACATGACCGACAATGTGATACACTTTTTGTTTCTATGTAAAATTTCGCTTTTTTCGAAGCAGGACCATAGACGCATAAGGGTTATTCCAAAATATGTGTAGCTAATTTAATAGGATTCGTCCTTGGTCCAAACCTACACACAGAGAAAGAAATTAGTTGGAAATAGGTTGAAACTACAATGATTCGTTTGCAAAAGAGAAATTTCGGTTGCAATTGCCAAATTTTTATAATCGTAGTGGATATTCGGTTTAAAATACCACTTGATCATAAATATGATCATCGTACTGTACTCACAACTTATTGATCGCTCATATCAAAGAAACACGAAAAAGGTATTTAGTTGCCACAACTAGTGCTAAACTAAAAGTTTTGCAAACATTTTGTTGTTGTTACCAATTATTAGTGATAACCATAGAGAACAACCGGTTGTTTAATGAAATTATTTTAAAAATAAATTTATTCGGTTTTTCTGTTTTTCAGCCAATCGATTAACAAATTTTTTTCCAGTAAAACTCATCCATCATAATAATAGGGTATTTAATCCTAGTTAATTAATAAAATTTTCAAGCTTTAATTAACTTATTATAAAATTAAAATTTCACCTAATAAATTTAAATCTATTTTTATATAATCAATTTAACTTTAATTAAAGTATTTTATTTGCATTATTCGTGTAACCGCGGCTGCTGGCACAAATTTAGCCAATACTTTTTTTTACCTCGACATGAGCCTCCTCTTTTTTCCTCGACATGAGCCTCTCTACGAGTACTTCAAGTACTACGATTGTGTAAGCAAACAGTTTTTTGCATCTGACTATCTTTTTTTTCGATCAACAAGTGTGACATGTGGATTTTTAGATCCAAAACTTCTCTCCTAAAGGTTCGGATACTTGTGATGTCGCACTGACTACAGTTCCAATAGCTGAAAATTCAGAGCACCATATATATTCGGTTGTGGCTACGAATCTGTTCTCTGTGTGTGCTCAAAGTTTCATCGCAACCAGAAAAAGAAATAATTTCGAAATCAATCCGAACTACAAAAATTCGAACAGAGTTTCAGTTGCAGTCTCCAACATTTCATGGCTGTGATGGTTAGATAGCTACTAATAGTAGCTACAATAATATCACGGTACGCAATGCCAATAAATTGGTTATAACATCCGAAGTTTTTGTAGGTAAACTAACCAATTATGAAGGACATATTACTTTGGTACCAACAATTGTTGGTGACAACAACAAAATTGTTTGTAGTAACCAACCCCCGTTTATTTCGCTTTTGTGACATATTATTAGTTATCTTAACAACAGAATATAAACCCTATAATGAAATGTCTGTTCTAGTTCGTACAAAATCTTTATCGAAAACACATTTAGAAATCCAAAAAAGGAAATTAATGGAAACAAAAGCAATTAAAAATGTCGAAGCTTTAATACTCTTCACCATGGATATCGCGTAGTACGGCATTGACAGGATTTGGCTATTTTGTCGTTAGAGGTAGGTCCATGTTTGACAGAACAACATTTTTGGGGCCCGATAAAACAACGTCCTATGTATGTATTGAGATACGTGAAGAACGTTTTAATGCTTTTTGACAATCCATATGTCTATTGCCGAAAGGGTCATAGGATGCCTCTAGATTAGGACCCTTAATTAAGACAAACCTAAAAATACGTTGAACAGCGATTAACCGGTTCAAGACCTCTTGTATCTATATTTAAATAGAAGACAAGTTTTTAACAAACTGGCAAAGTGACATTGATAGCAGCCGTGGGCAGTTGTGTGAGATTTACAACAGTGGTTCTCATTCGTTTGGTGAGAGCCTGGTCTTAAAGAGTTCGGGTTTTCTTTCAACAATTGCTGCGAAGCTTTCAGAAGATGGTCGTCACGGACATGAAATGGCGATAAAAGCAGTGTGCAGCCACGAAAATCAATGTTACTTTGCCATTTTGTTAAAAAAAAATTCTTCTATTTAAATATATAAGTAGATACAAGAGGTCTTGAGCTGGCTAATCCCTGTTTAATGTGTAAAAGCAAAAGACCGAAATAAAACAAACGAGATTAAAAAAATCTAAAAAGCTAATGCAAAAGAGGCCTTAACCTAATGTAGGGCCCATAGGTTAAGGCTTCTAATTTTGGTAAATAGTAAAATTCAAATTCTTAAGAATATTCAACTGTTTCTGAATTGTTTTACTGGTTATTATAAATTTTTGGTTATCATCATCATTAATTGGTTAAAACAAATAATTTTCACCAAAACTATGAGTTGCCACATCTACCAGTTGCGTGCAGAAAGTAGACTTCGATCTGAAGTTTCTCGAAGCAAACTCTCAACCAGCGTGTATCGAAGCTTTCAGCACCCCTGGGAGGGGTTTCTAGCCATGGTTATTAAGACAACATCAGTCTTTCTTACTATATGCTAGGTCTAAAAATGCTGTTTACATGTCTGACTGACCCCTGTAGTATTTATCCCAGCCAGTACTTAGCCAAGTCCGAAGCTTCGTATCCAAATTTTGGTTGGTGGTATACTCGTAATTCAACAGTTCGATGTACCTGGATTTCGTCGCATATTCTCGGTCACTACATTTCCATCAATGGAAAACGTGAGACATTGTACAACGAACTTTTTACCTAAAGTTGCAAAAAGCACGGCCGGTTGGTTCTTCAGTTTGGCAAAACTTTTTTGCACTGCGTCCACTTTGTAAAAAATAGCGCAATTTAAATTTACTCCAGACTATCTCGAAAAAATCAGATTCAAACTTGGGAAAGAAGAGTTGGTAGTTTTTACTTGGAATACTGACAATATTTCGAATATTAAAGTCTTAGAAAAACTGGTCTGAAACTTTCAACAGCCATTCAGTGCCGCCTCCAGCTGTAGGGACGGATCAGCGAGTATGAAAATAGTTTATATCTTAATATGTTTCTAAGGCAAATAAATACGTAAGACCTACAAATTCCAAAGCTAGCAATGGACATTGAAGTTGATCTACAAATAGACCACTCGAAAAATGTTCAAAATACTCGTATTTGTTGGCGGAAACATTTTTGTTTTCATAACTTTAAATTAGCATCAATACATAACAAATTGCACAAACATACAATCAGGTATAGCTCATTTACCACAAGAACGTCATAACCCTGAAAATATTCTAGAGATATTGCAAATGATACTACGGACATATTCAATCGACCCTGCTTTTTGATGTAGGAGCAGTTATATCGCTTTATACAAACTTAAATTTTTTGAGTTATAACATTCTTATGGCAAATGAGCAACATAATATTTGTTCCAAATAATCTTTGCAATATGACTTTATCATTAGCTAATGTCCCATAAACAATTAAACGATTTCCGAATAGTAGCAACGGTAGCTTTTAAATACCAAGAATATTCTGATTAATAATCCTAAAAATATGCAAATTAGATAAGATTCAGTATGCTAAAATGACAAACCCGATCGACAGGCTGTTAGAAAAATAATTTCTGGATTTTCTATGCGATCAACTTTAATCTTTGATAGTTAAAAATTAAAACGACAAGAGAAGGCAATGCTATAATATGACATTTGCAATCAATATTTTAAGTTAAAATCTTGATTTTTTTTTATCAAAATGTACATAAACGGAGTTAGTACGTTGTTGATTTAAATATATTTTTTTTAAAGTTTTGTCAGCGGACAATACGAATTAATTTAGGGTGATCCATCTAGAGGCATTTTTTCAGAACAAAAAAAAATATCAAAAGTGTGAAATCATTATTGGTAATTTAAAACGACATTTTATGGCATTTATTTTTTGAATATAATTTCCTTAAAATGTTAGACGCAACTACGCCTGTGGGTTTCCATTCTAAGTGTCCAATTTTGGTTACTCGTTCGAGCTTTTCGACGGGTATGGCTTTAACGACACGCGTAATGTTGGCTTCCAAAACCTGAATCGTAGCTGGTTTGTCAGTATAGACTTTGGACTTTATGTAGCCCCAAAAAAATGCCTAAAGTTGTGATATCACTTGATCTAGGCGGTCAACTTAACAGTTCAAAACGTGAAATTAGCTGCTTTTCGAAATGACCTCTCAATAGATCCATTGTTTGAGCAGCTGTATGGCAAGTGGCACCGTCCTGTTGAAACCAAGTGTCGTCAAGATTACAGGCTTCAATTTCAGGTAGCAAAAAGTCCGATATCATGGCGCGATAGCGAGCACCATTCTCAGTTACGTTCCGGCCATCTTCATTTATGAAAAAATATGCACCTATGATTCCATCAGCTCACGCGTAATCGGTAAAAAAACCCTATTGAAAAAAATACCTCTATATTGAACACCCGTTAGTAATAAGTTTATTTAGTAACTTATATCTGTAGGACGATATTTTGCTTCATACATAATTGTCATAGATCCTTCTTTCAGAAAATATATTAAGATAATTCTCTGAAAACTTTTTGTTGTATTTACAATTGAAATCGTGCGTTTTAATTGGACCACCCTTTATAATTTTGAACGTTAGTTGTTAGCTAAATCGTATTTCCCTATAAATGGAATTTATCAGTTTCTACTCGAGATGAAATACCAAATCGTTTCCCTTACAGATTGAATGAGTTACGATCAGTGTTAAGATGCCTTGATATTGCTCTTTAAACAGGACTACGATTCTTCAAAAAAGTCAGGCCCGCCTAAATTATAATGCACAGCACTCTGCTATATGGAAGGCTTCTACAAAGCTCATAGGCGCAGTAATTTGAAGTAGGTCTTACTTATTATGTGATTTCTAGAGCAGGAGGCCATTACGTTTTTCATGGTGGCTAGAAGAACACGCACTCTGCTTTATTGGAGCTACATCACATTTAAAATGTGACCTATAGATTGTCAGAAAGGACCACTGTACGGCGGCCAATATGGCCGGGCTTCGGTATATATGCTACAAATTCGCTCATAACACACTATGCTAAATTCGATCAAGACCGGATTTGATAAGTGGCTTCTAAAGCTACAGAACCTCACATCGGAAGGGATCTTTACACGTGAGATACATATAATCGTGAAACGATATAGCCTACTTTCGAAATCAGAGTTATATGAAGTGGCAAAACCTCTATGCGAGAGGCGCCCTTGCATAAGGGCTATAGGAAAACATGGACCGATATAGTCTTATCTCACTAGAGTCCATTCCTGGTCGCTCATAACGTTTTATGCGATATTTAAGCAATATCGGATTAGTTTCTAGAATGGCAGGTCATACAGGGCGGCGCAAAACTACCGTTGTGGTTTGAATGTTTAATAACTTTTTAAATTTATTTATATTTTTTATTTCAGAATTTTGTAAAGCAAACTTGGGGAATTTGAAATGGAACACTACACAACAGAACAGTGATCAGCAATTGTTCAGCCACAGCCCACACGGCAGAGACACAATGCTCTGTTATGGGACCTCTTTGGCGAACGCATTATTTCGCGCAGAAGCGATTTCAATTGGCCCTCTAGTTCACCGGATTTAACAGCGCGAGACTGTTTTCTTTGGGGTTATTTGAAAGAAAGGCTATAAATAAATAAGCCAGCGGCCATACCACATATAATTCAATTCAAGCCATAATAACGGGAATTTTAAGAAAAGTTATGCAAAATGTACTGGATGGAGCACGAAAATGCGCAGCTGAAAATGGCCACCACTGGCGGGATATAATTTTTCAAACTTAAGCCAAAAATATTCCCCATTAATAACCAATAAGTAAAAAACTTATTAAATATTCAAACCACAACGGTATTTTTGCGTCACCCTGTATATCTCTAACAACGCGTTTTGCAAACTTTGAACAACAGCAGAGGTAAAATGTGGATTGTGGTGGGGCAGCACTTATATCGGGAGTGACCGACCCCTATAGGAAAACATAGACCGACATGAACTAATTTTACTAGACGTGATTATGGATCTCCATAAAGAAATGTACAAAAGTTTTTAATGTAATTTGTGGAGAACAGAGAGAAAAAAGTCAGCTGAAAATAAAATGTGGATTGTGGAATAGCTAACGTCGTTGGATTTCGGCTATAGGAAAACATAGACTGATATGATCTTATTTTACTAGGCGTGAATTTTGATCTCCATAAAACACTGAACAAAGGTTGGAATTAAAGATGGGAATTAAAATGTAAGTTGTGGAGTACATACAGAGAAAAAGTCAGCTGGAAAGCGGTCTTCTCTACTTTATTTCTGTTAGACAAGATCCATTTACAAAGTGCTAATAATCATGATGTAAATTCGGTTGCTTGTTAGGCCAATAATATGGTACATAAAACTTACTTTTCGGTCACACTAACCGAATGATGTGCAAATTATTGGTTGCCTGTTGGGGCAACTAATTGTTTTGTACAGAACTGTTCGATGCAATTAATTATTGGATATTATTTCGCGCTTATAATCAAAAACGTATGCATCATAGAAACATTTTACAAGGAATGTCATATATGTGACGCGCATAATAGAAAGGGACCTAAGGGTAAAAACCAGTTTTGTTCAGGAGAGACATTTTAAAGATTTAAATACGTGTATCTTTGGTGTACTATCACTTTCATAAAACGCGCATATCTCTGGGAGGGAACACTTTTGGGACATGGTCTCATTCGATGCTCAGATGTTGTCCACGTCAAAAAAAAAAGTGAAAATTGATTTTTTTTTAACCCTTAGGTCCCTTTCTCTATGCGCTGTCACATATATTTCTGTCCTACTAACATTTCCATTGGAAATTTTGACATTTTTTAGCATAAACGTACTAAGAACGTGTTGACGTACGACCATCATTTGTGTTCTTTACTTACAGTGACTTGAAAAAATCAATTTGGCAAAAAAAAATGGAATTAACTTGTGAACATTTTCGTGCGATCATTTTTCACAATTTTCGATGTGGATTATCACGACAAGAGTGCATCGATGAATTTAAATCTTTGTATGGCGATGAAGCACCATTTTATTGCACTTTGAAAAACTGGTTTAAAGAATTCAATCGTGGCCGACGCTCGCTCAAAGACGAAGTTTGTCCAACAAAACGGCCTTTGTGCCAGAGAACATTGATGCCGTGTGTGAACTGATAATGCAAGATTGTCATGTGACATACCGTGAGATAGAGGCATCCTTGGGCATTTCTTCCACCAGCATACATTCAATAATGCATGAACACCTTTATCCCGCACAATTTGACTATCGCTCAAAAAGAAGGCTCGTGTCGATTGTTGCACAGAAATTTTGAAAAAATACGATCGCGGTGCTTCAAAAGACGTTTATAAGATCGTCGCAGGTGACGAATCATGAATCTATGCGTATGAACCCGAAACAAAACAGCAATCGACCTTGAGGGTCTTCGAAGACGAGCCAAATACAACGAATGTTGTTCGTGGAAGAAGCACATCGAAGCAAATGGTCTCCTGTTTCTTCGGCAAAACTGATCATGTGGCGACTGTTCCGCTTGAGCAACGTAGGACGGTCAAATTCTGAGTGGTACACCACAATTTTTTTGCCTGAAGTCTTCGGAGAAATTAGAAAAACGAACAAGAGAAGACGAATCATTGTGTACCATGACAATGCGAGCTCTTACACATTGGCTCAAACTAGCGCCCTTTTGACCGGCCAAAACGTCGAATTGATGTGTCATCCGCCGTACAGCCCTGACTTGGCGCCCAATGACTTCTTTTTATTCCCGCACATCAATAAAAAAATGCGTGGTCAACGATTTTCGTCGCCAGAATGCTGTTGAAGCGTTCAAAAACCATGTTTTGGAGGTGTTTCAATCGGAGTGGAAAAAGTGCTTCATCAATTGGTTTGAGCTGAGCGCATGCAAAAGTATATAAATCATGCTGGAGAATACTTTGAAAAGCAATAAAACCATTTTTGATAATAAATATTCGCATTTTCATTATTAGGCCAGAAATATATATAGCAGCCGTAATTGTAAAAATAAAATATAAAAAAATGTACAAAAATAGTTATAACGGAGGCATTTTAAGGTTCATCTGTACATAATATCGTCGGAAAGAAAATTAAATTGTTTCTTCCTCCGATAGCCAAGTTGTTCTGAAAAAGTATATTAATGTGTCCCGAAACAGGACAATGTTATTTGTATCTTGATATGCTTTTGACTAAAATTTTTAATTAGAGTTTATAGTCATTTATTGAAGCTTAAAATACTGACAATATCACTTATTTTAAAACTGAAATTTAAGGTTTTGCTTTGTCACTTTTACCGATACATTCAGTTCCATTTACTGAACATTTTAGTGCATCAACTAACATTCGGTTGCACCGAAGGCAATTTGGTAGTGCGTAAAATTTCAACCGTTTGGTTGGCAAAAACATTCGGTTATGACAACGAATATTTTTTCTGTGTGTAGCAGCACCTCAAGTCGGGAGGAAGAAGGGCTGTAGAAAAACGTAGGCCGATATGGTCCAATTTTACCAGAGTTTTTATTATTGATAGTTTGTTATGTTCTATGCAAAACTTGGTCAAAAATTATATTATTTATATTAGTTTCGAGAGCTGTATGTTGTGAATTTGGAAAATACCTTTGTAGATAAACTCCGAACATTAGGAAACGAGTTTTGGGCCGATTGGATCCTAGATCCCATTTTATGCGTTTGTATCGACGAAAAAGTGATTTTATTAAGTTATATAGTGGAAATGTCAAAATGTTTGCCTTTTGCCCGATTTCTTCCATTTTCAATACCAAACTTTAGAGTGGGTGATTTAAATTTTTAATTTGAAATTAATAAGATTTGAAAGTACACCTCTTATACGGGAAATTAAACCAATAAGACCGATCGTTGTTTTATAAATTAAATTATTTGCCCCTACTGTGCGACATACAGCAATTATGATTTACCAACATAGTGAGACAAACGTTAATGATAAAAACGATCCGCATAAATTGTAAATTTTTAAAACTGATAAACGATCTCCCTCAAAAAAATACTGACCAATGTGCGTGCATCGGTGTGTGTGTGTTTGGTTGCCAAACGAGAGTAAAGTTGAGTTGTAAACCTTGAAATAAAAGCGGACAGACCAAAAACCAGCAGCTAATTTTCATTTTCGTAAAAGTGATCGGATTTGTGTATTTACAAACGTGTGGAGGGAGTTTATATGCATCAGAAGATCGATAAATGATGCTACAGAAAACAAGATGTGCGGTTCAGCCGACGTTTTGAGTTTGTCTACAATATTGATGAGTACGAGGTACGGCATAGACAGTCACAATTTCGTTCCTACGACAGTGACAATTTTCGTTCGTTGGATCTTAAATCTCAATTTCCACGAAGTGATTTACATAAGAGCAAATCAACTGTAAATAAAGGGGGACAGATGAATATGGCATAACTTGGTTAGAAGGGCATGAAATAAAGTTAGTTCAAATGCTTATCTGCTGTTACTTATCAGCACACAAAGAACAGATTAGTTGCCAAAACCAAATTGTTGCCAAACAAATGAATGAGGTTGCATGTATCTCGAGTATTCCATTAGAACAACCGAATGTTAGTTGCTGCTCTGCAATTTTCAGAAATTAGAACTAAAATATCGGTGAAATATACGAAGTATCCGAACCTCCAGAAAAGAATTTTTGGATCTAAAAATCCACATGCCGGCTTGGTTCAACGCAAAAATTTAAAATTTTCATTAGAGACAACAATACGGTTGATTAAACACTTTAAGCAAAGGCGATAAATTGTAGAAGATTGTCCCATGAGCTTTTACGACAAATTGAAGAAAAAAAACATTTTGGGAAAGCTGTTTTTGTGTGTGTTTAAACTATGCGTAAAGCGAAGCCAGTTCTGCTTACAAAAAGTGGCCAACTGGGAACATTATATCACAACCACTACCTTCATACCAAGAAAGGTGAGGTTCTTACCCATTTAAAGTTTGAGAAAAGGTTAAGGTCGTTTCGGCCCTAAGGCCTCTAATCATTCGCTTTACTAGATAAGATTATTTTACATAATCTTTAAATGCACCAGCTATCCTGAGGGAAACTTCGGAGGGAACCAGCTACTGATGGTTCGAATTTAAAAAATGGAATTTAAAAAATAAAAAAAAACACAACTTTTTCCAAAAAATTCTTTTTTTTTGTAATAGTAACTAACGTACTGAGAATAATAAAATATGCCTTGTAATATCATTAGAAATATGTTTTACAATGAAGCCAAAATTGATATTTCTGCCTTACAAAAAGTAAATAATGGCTTTTTCTATTAAATCTACAAGAAATAGCATCGCATTTGCATTTTTTTTTTAAATTAAGACCAACACTCAGGGGTGTCCCCTATATATACAGTGCATTACATCGGTCAAGGGAAGATAGGTTAGGGTAGGGAAAGAAGGAATAATGTTTATGGACATTTACTTTAAACCTGTTCATATCGTACGTGGCTTTAAAATAAATACACTTTTGCATGCGCACAAACCAACTTTCAAAGCACTTTTTTCACTCCGATTGAAACACCTCCAAAACATGATTTTTGAACGCTTCAACAGCTGCTTCGGGCGATGAAAACACCCAAATAAACATGCAATATCTTATTGATGCTTGTCATACTTATGCCCAATGATGCCTCAATCTCACGGTATATCACATGTCGGTCTTGCTTAATCAGTTCACGCACAGCATCGATGGTTTCTGGCAAAGTGACCGAAGTTGGACGTCCTTCACGAAATTCATCCTGAAGCAAAAGTCGTCCAAAACTGAACTCTTGGTACCAGCGATTAACAGTGGTTTTTGATGGTGCTTCATCGCCAAAATTCGAAACAAGTTGATTCAAAACACTTGTCGGTAACCCACGCCGAAATCGTAAAAAATCATCGAACGAAAATGTTCACGGGATAATTCCATTTTTGGCTAAGATGAATTTTTCAACACAATGTAAACAAAACAATTCGCCCTTAAATGACAACATGTTCTGAGTGAAGTTATGCTTAAAAATGTCAAACTTTCCAATGGAAATTCCAGTTTGCATCTGGGAACACTAGTATTATCAGGACCCGAAATATCAACCCTCGTATGTCCTAAAAAGTGATTATAAAAATTATATCGCTCCCAACAGAGTGAAGTTTTCCTTTTGTTCCCTAATAGGATTTAAAAGGAAATACACTTGGATGTGAATATCAGAAAAAGAGTTCGAGCTACCATCTAAAACACACCACTCAATCGTCTATATATAAAATTTATATATCAACATATTAAATACTTATACTTATATATAAAATTGCATTTAAAAATTAAATTTCACAGTGCAAGTAACTTTTCCATAATTAGTAATAATAATTTTTTTTATCAGATCGAAATGTATGTTAACTTTCTTTTGACACAAATTCACAAATTTATTTTCTTTGCGGGTGTTAGTTTGTTCTTTGCGGTTCAAGAAAATAAAACATGCTTTAGTGCGGACATTTACTATGTACAAATATTTAAAAATTTTAATATTCACATCATGCATTTGTGAGTTTGATGACTTTCCACATAAAAAGCTTAATCAGATATTGTAATAAAAATTATCATCACGTAAGAGAACATGGACGTTCTTAGTAACATGAAGCATACTTTTACTGCCATTTCGCTGGCAGTTAGTAGCGTTCTATACCGGGTACAGTGACACTCTCCACAGGGGATAGGCGCGTAGTGGTAGCGTACAAAAATAAGTGGCCAAACATTGAACAAAGTGTCTCATGGTATTTTTGTAAAAAAAACTGACGTTTTTTTTACAATAAAATAAGTCATAAAATTTGGAATTTAAGATTTGGTAAAAATAATTACACCAAATCTTAAATTGCAAATAGTATGGCTTATTTTGCGTTATATAGAGTTACAACCATCATTAATGACAAATTAAAAAACAATATAAGTTATATTTAGGTTAACTAACTTACCGACATATTCTTGGTTTACGAATAACATCTAAACATTTACTGAAAACAGTATAATAGGGCGAAGCGAGAAGGGAACAAGATGGATTTTGTAAGCCTTAACACATCGTAAATCGAAACTTAAGCCGCCAAAATAAACATGGCATGGATGTTCCATACATGTTTCAATTAATTCACAATTTGGTGTAGGCTATTTTAAATTTAATACTTTTCCGATTCCTTCAAGTTTTTCCTAACCTTCCGTCTGGAAGTGTTTTCTCTGACAAAGACGCAGATCTTCAAGAACCAAAAAAGGGTCAAAAATTATACTCGTATAAAAGTTCCATGAATTGTCAATTTTATATTAATGAGCGGTGAACAGAAACTTTTAATGTCTTGAAGAGAATTGCCTTAACAAGCAGCTAAGATTATCTAAAGGGCAGTCGGCTTATCTCTAACATGGGGGCTGATACAGTTTATTTCAAGAACAGAGAATTAATAATTCAGCCCTATTAAAAAATGTTGGGAATTCCCTTTCACAAAGGGAATTTCTACTTTCAAAAAAGAATTGTATGGGAGTTCCCATTAAGAGTAATTTGCTATTATGGAATTTTGGGAACAATCAAAATCAGCAGGTGCTTTCGAATATTGAACTATTTATCAAAAATGAAAATTTTAAAACGCAATTACAAATTTTGGAATATGTTTGAAATAAGTGAACACAACCGAAGAATGTTGCACGCTGCTTTTAGTACTCTGAGATTCCCAGATTACTAGTTTTTTTGGTTCATACTAGGGTTGCTATATATATTTCTGGCCTGGGCCACCTGACATGTCCATTTGAAAGTTTGACATTTTTTAGCACAAACGTTTTGACGTACGACCATCATTTGTGTTGTTTACAGTGACTTGAAAAAATCAATTTGGCAAAAAAAATGAAATTAATTCGTGAACATTTTCGTGCTAACATTTTTCACAACTTTCGACGTGGATTATCACGACAAGACTGCATCGATGAACTCAAATCTCTATATGGCGATGAAGCACCATCCTATAGCACTGTGAAAAACTGGTTTGATGAATTCAATCGTGGCCGACGCTCGCTCAAAGACGAAGGTCGTCCGAAAACGGCCGTTGTGCCAGAGATTAATGTTCTCTCGTGCGTGAACTGGTAATGCAAGATCGTTATGTGGCATACCGTGAGATAGAGGCATCCTTGGGCATTTCTTCCACCAGCATACATTCGATATTGCATGAACACCTTGCCGTAAAAACGGTTTGTTCTCGTTGGATGACGCACAATTTGACAATCGTTAAAAAAGGCTCGTGTCGATTGTTGCAAAGAAATTGGTGAAAAAATACGATCGCAGTGCTTCAAATGACGAATCATGGATCTACGCGTATGAGCCCGAAACAAAACAGCAATCGACCGTATGTGTCTTCGAAGACGAGCCAAATCCAACGAAGTTGTTCGTGGAAAAAGCACTTCGAAGCAAATGGTCGCCTGTTTCTTCGGCAAACTGGTCATGAACGGACTGTTCTGCTTGAGCAACGTACACCAAAATTTGTTTGCCTGAAGTCTTCGGAAAAATTCGAAAAACGAACAATAGAGACGAATTATTGTGCACCATGACAATGCGAGCTCTCACACATCGGCTCAAACCAGTGCCTTTTTGACCGGCTAAATCGTCGAATTGATGGGTCATCCGGCGAACAGCCCTGACTTGCCACCCAATATTTTTATTCCCGCACAATGAGAAAAAAATGAGTGGTCAACGATTTTCGTCGCCAAAAGATGAAATTAATTCGTGAACATGTTTTGGAGGTGTCTCAATCGGAGTGGAAAAAGTCATTCGGCAATTGGTTTGAGCGCATGCAAAAGTGTATTAATCATGCTGGACAATACTTTGAAAAACTATAAATGATATAATGATAAGTATTCGCATCTTCATCAATAGGCCAGAAATGTATATAGCAGCCCTCGTACATATTTTTATTAAACAATTGGTTTTCTTTTTAAAATGCTTTATCGTATTAATAAGAATGCTTTTATATATCTTCTCGATGAGATGAACTTTTTGATGACAGAAAAACGGTACATGTTTAATGAGACAAAAAAATCCTAAGGTTTTTAGTAAATATATAATTACAGTTGACTTTTAAAAAACCTTAAACATTATACTATAAACTTTATAATACAGGGTGGGCGTTTAAATATATTAGATCTAAATCGGCTGTAAAAAAAGTACTGATATTTTTTTCAAATTTCTGGTTTTATTGGCAAGATTGAACTTTGTCATTTAACAATGGAAAAAATTGCCATTCATATGACTACGACAACTGGCGCGGCAGTACCTCATCCGATCAACACAATTTCGATTTCATGTTTGAACTCTTCAATGGTGTCTGAATGCTTTGCGTACCATTTATTCTTAATCGCTCATCACTGCAAATAATCCAAAGGGCTCAAATCACAGCTCCGAGGCGGCCAATTGACATGGCAATTTCGGCGGATTGTTCGATTTTCTAAAACAGTGCGTAAAATATCGATGTTTGCGTTGGCTGTGTGACACGTGGCCCCATCTTGTTGAAACCAATTGTCCTCCATGCCATTTTCCTGAATTTTTGGAACGGTCATTCTCTTGACGGTAACGATCACCGATGACGGTAACGGGGGCTCCTTGCTCATTTTCGAAGATGATGATGCCGCCATCCTAAAATCCACACAATTTTGCCTATTGACATAGTCACCGAGATGAAAATTAGCTTCATCTGAAAATACGATTTTTTGGTCAAATACTTCATCTCCTGCCCATTGGGCGAAGCGAAAACTCATCGGATGGTGTGCCACTGTTTGACAAAGTTTAACCTTTCCAATAAAACCAGAAATTTGAAATTTATCAGTACGTTTTGTTTACGGCCGATTCATATTTTAAACGGCCCACCCTATACATGAGAAATGGCTATTCGTCATACGACAACGACATGATTGTGTTCAGGCTCTAAAGCGAAATTTGTATCGCTTTTTAAGCAGAGTGGACCAGAGAAGACAGAAGGGTTTAGCAAAAAGGTCACGGAAAAGTTCCATTATGTCTCTTGCAGTATGCGCAGTGGCGCCGCACCAAACAGTACATCGGGAGGGGTGTCTATGTCGCTGATGCAATATCCTAGGATTCTGATACAGATCCCTGTTCTTCAAAACTATATAAGCTGCAAAAGAGGACACAAGTTATGAACAAAAAAGTTTTATTGGGTCACCCTGTACCTGGTTTACTTTTTGCATGCACATGTATGAGGTAAGAAAAAAACTTTGGTGTGTCTAATCCTTAACAAGATACCTTAGCGAGAAGTTTTCTAGCTATAAAGAAGCAGAATAAACATGAGCTTATAAAATTGAAAAGCAAAAAAAAAATATTTTTTAATTTTTTACAGTTTATTTAAATCATAGCAATTTATCAAATAAATCATAGCGAATAAACAAAATAACTCTAGGAATTAAACATTTTTGCAGTATCAAATTTTGGTTTGGGCTTCGTATTATAACCAGCCAGCAACTGTTTCAACTTGACTATAGCTCTGGCGGGATTAAGATTTTTCGGACACGTATTCGTACAGTTCAGAATAGTGTGACAGCGATAGATTTTGTAGGGGTCCCTCAAAAAATTCAAACGAGCTTCAGTGGCTTCATCGCGTGAATCGATGACCCAACGATAGGCTTGCATTAAAACTGCCGGACCCAAATAACGATCACTATTCCACCAATACGATGGACACGATGTTTGACAGCAGGCGCACAATATGCACTCGTACAAACCATCTAGAACTTCTCGATCTTTGGGATGTTGCAAGTACTGGGCGCGTCCTTTGACCTCACTTTGAGTATCTCTGCGTTGAAGCCACGGTTGAATTGAACGATATTGTTCATAGAACTGCGACAAATCTGGAACCAGATCACGTATAACATACATATGCGGTAGGGGATAAATACGCAAAGGTCTCGAAAGATTTGTGTCAGTCTTGAAAATGCAGGCCAGGGTATTGATACCGCCGATATTCATGGCGCACGAGCCGCAGATACCTTCACGACAAGAACGGCGAAATGTCAACGTTTGGTCTAGTTCATTTTTTATTTTTATTAAAACATCCAAAACCATAGGGCCGCATGAATTTAAGTCGACTTTGTATGTTTGCATTTTTGGCTTTTCGCCCGGTTTCCAGCGGTAAACCTGTATTGTTTTAATTTGAGCCGGCTTGGATTTCTCATGAACAGAAGCTGACTTTGTAGCGTTGGCATCTTTAGCTGAAGATCCATTCGACTTTTCACCTGACGTTTTCGGTGGTTTTTTGCCAGCTGTGACCATATAGCGCCCCCACCAAGTATTTCCCAAAGATCGCAATGACTTGCAGTTTTGTGCTAATGTGTGAAAAAACATTTTATAGTTTTTGGATTTGAGAAATTTTTAATTTCAAAATTGTTGTGTGCTGAGAAAAACTATTTTGACGCTTGAATGTTAATTTTCAAGGATTTGAAGACTTTTTCAATGATATAAGAAAGTTATAGAGTTGTACTTTATATCAAACTTTATCTTTAGGAAGAAGGTCTTAGTGACTGTCTTCGAGTCCAGCATGCTTGATAGGTTAAAATTGTATTTAATCTTAGTATTCGATTTTGCTATACATTTAGCTATCTTGACTGGAGCTCATCATACCATCGATTGGAATCTCAGTTTGATATTTGAATTTTTGATACAGTCTTCGAGCATTATTTCCACTCCTGCATTTTTAAATTACGAACATTTGTAAGACTAAATTAACCACACCTAACCTATTTCTACTCCTGTATATCCAAATCGGACGATTATTCCTTGTTTTTCTAAAACGAAATGTGAGTCTTCTGATTTCTTATATATCGTGTTATAATCGTTTGTTGTTGGCCGAAGAATTGATCTTCGGTTTAATCCGGTCCGCGGAACCGGCTGTCATGGGATTGGTAATAAACGGTATTATTTGCTTCTGTAGCTTTTTAACCTCCAAACCATGTTTCTAACCACAAAAGTGGTTACCGATTTTAAATCTGCAGCTCTTACACTAACTAAATCCGATTCTGATCAATTTTCGCATAGAACGTAACGAGGAATCAGATACCTCCCCATTTAAAGTTCTGCTGCTGTAAAATACAGAAATTTTAACCGATCTTCATTAAACCTAGTATGTATAGTGCATTATTAGCAACCGAGTTAGCAATTATACCTATTCGGTCCTTGCTTTCAAATAGCCCCTCACACAAAGGTCCCACCGAAATTAAGAACCTGCAGCTCAAGAGACCACGTATTAAATCCTTGAGAAGTAGGAAAAGAACCTTAAGTTTGACAAAGAATTGTTAACAAGGCCATAGGTCGGTCTGTGGTTAGATATGCGGCGTCAGTGTGTTCTGCGCAGGGGAGAAGTATTTAATCCTGTCAGAATGCCGCCCTAAGAACTGCAATAGGGTGCCTTCTAATATATGCAGTAGACCAGTTTCATGAGGAGTACAAGATTATACCCGTGCGTCAACAGAACAGAATGTTGTCGACGTAGTACCTGCTTTATACTGCCGAAGTCATTCCAGCCACTTTCTATTGGACAGGCATCCTAATGCAGTTGCCGATGTTTTAAACCAATAAAGTTGAGTCTACCCGTCATTCAGCAAGAGGCGTCTTGGCCCAACTAAGACCAGGAGTTGCCGCCGCCTCAATTCTCATGAGGCCCGCATTGACAGCACAACGCTGCACCTATTACGCTGCCCAGGCAAGCCTTCTCTTCTCACACCGGTATCGCTTTAGGCACATACTAGCCAGTTTGCCTCCTTTTTGAATTTGGATTTAGAAGCAGAATCGGATTAGCAAACTAATTAAACATGATATCTTTTAGCTGCTACAACAACAACATATGAATCATAGCAACATCGCTATATTCCTGCTTGTTCAATACCCGAGATTCGACCAAATTTTACAGCAGAGGCAGTAACAGTGACAGATTAGATGCGGTGCTCGAGTTATTAGAGAGCGATAAGGCGAACAATAAGGAGTATTCCGTCGCATCCGCGCTCACCGAGCCAATTGCATCTACAGCGCAAAGTCAACCAAGGCGCTAGTTCCAGACAAAATCTCAATGCTGATGTTGAAACATTTGGACACCCCGGGACCACAATTTATCGTTGGTAAAGTTGCCAATGTCCTCGAAAACGCACAGTTAACGAAGGCGCTGGGTTCGGACCAAATCTTAATGCTGATGTTGAATCACTTGGATACCCCGGGAGTAGAGCTCATGACCATTGGGCTCAATCTGTCGTTAGCCACTTATCTAGTTTCCTTTGCCTGAAAAATAGGCAGAGTGGAACCGCTACTGAAGCAATGCAAAAACGCAAGCAGAGGCGAATCGTAAAGGCCGATCTCCTTGCAATCGCCAGTAGCAAAGACGCTTGAAGCACTGCTCTTCTCCTACCTAATCTAACACCGTCGATGTGCTGATCATCAGCATGGGTTCCGCAAGCAGCACAGCACAACAACTGCTTTACACGCCACCACCAAACGAACAAGTCGCGGCTTTAAGCAGAACCAGCCCAACGACAGTACGGTCCTTGTGGCTCTTGACCTCACCAAGGCCTTCGACACGTTCAATATGCCACTCTATTAGAGGAGATTACTTATACGTCCCTTCCGTCAAGTTTGAAATGTAGGGTCGCAAACTATACGAAGAATTTTTAAACAGGAAGTAGAGTTAAACTGGACGGGGTGATATCTTTGGCACTGTTAAACCTCCACCTCTCTAATGTTAGTGCACCACCAGACGGTGTTGAAATTGTGTCGTACGCTGATGACTCACAGTTTTGGCATATGGATCTAAGTGGATGACATATGCAAGAAAATCAACTGTTAGATTTCTGACTTGGCACACTTCTTCACTACCGGGAATGTGAAAATATCTGCCTCTAAATCATCAGCCATACTGTTCCCTACATGGACCGCAAAGGTGCGGTTGTCACTTAATGTGAAAATCGATGACGTCGACATCCCGTCTACGTTCCAACTTCCCCCAAAATACTTGGGGTCACATTGGACAGCCTTTTTTGAGTCTCTACACATGTGACAGCTACAGTTGAAACAAGGTCCTCAAGTCACTAGCCGGCAGTACTTGGGAAGCCGACAAAAAAACCTTGTTCACCTCGTACAAAGCGATAGATCGGTCTGTAGCGAACTACGCAGCGCCGGTGTAGTCGAAGAACGGGAGTATGATGCAGTCGAAGAAATTTAAGACTTGCCAGAATGCCGCCTTAAGAATATCAACGAGTGTCGTCACATGCCATCTGAGAACCATCATCTTTGGCTGTCATCGCTGCAGTAGTCCCAACCACCATCTCAGAATGGTGATTCAGGTAAGGCGTTCATGATCTAGAGTACAAGAGAGCCCTTAGATCATTGAAACTATCAGGCAGGTCTGAAGGACATTCACGCAGACTAATTCGCTACAGCAGTATAACGCTATAGTGTGAATGTAGTTCTAGGGGAACATCCCCAGGAGATTTCGCCATCGGAGAAGACGGTACCTCGGCAGACGTGCGTGGTTCTGGCTCAGCTGAGATCGGGGTGGTCCAGCCTCCTTAATTCAAATCGGGCACGAATTGGTGCAAACGTTCCGGACATTCTTCCGGCCTGCCGTCAGGGACCACATGATGAGATGCACTTTTTCAATTGCCTGGTTAAGCCCACTCAAGCAACTATCAGGTATCTTTTAAAGCATTGAGTTCAAAAAGCGCGATTTCTTCACTATGTCGCTCTACAAGCTACATCTGAATCTGATCTGTTGTATACTGCTCTATGAGAGATCAATGTTGAAATTTGACCACATCGGTTTATGTAGTTTCTATAAAATATCACTCCCAGTTTAAGGCCCTTCCATTTAAGATGTCACCATTAAATCCCATCATATTCAAGCTTCGAGTATTCTGTAAGCAACGACTGGTCGACTGTAGACATTTCACAAATTATGGTTTAGAAAATTTGGGTCTTGGAAGGATTACCGAAAAGCATGAAATTGAAGTACAAACCCCAATGAGCACATATTTTTTAAATTTGGACCCAGCAACTCGGAGCCTAGAGCCCAATTAGTATTCATGGGTTTAGATTAATATTATCAGTAACGTCTACCTTAAGTAAGTTTTTTTTTCATGTCCAATGATATTTAGAGAATACATAATATACGAGGTAGGCTCCATTCGATTTAAGCTTCTTTTACTTGTTTGCACTCTTCGACTTTCTATGTGTTTTATTGTAGCTGTATAATTTTCTGTGTGGGCAGCCTATATGTGAAAGTGTGCTCGAATATTACATAAGTTACCACGGGTTCAAATCCAGGTATAAATATCTAATAACTTGTTTAGTCTCTAGCTTTTCCATCTTCAAAATGCTGCCAACTTTTCTACTAAGAAGTTTATATAAGTATATAAGCCATGGAAAGACGTTTCTATGAAATGTTTTCGCCGTTCGCAGCCAGCATGAAGTAGCAGGTCCTGGTCAGCAAGTATGAGAAGTATGTCTGGCACCGATCGCTGTTTCGAGAGAAGTTCATTGTTTGATTCTAAAAGGATGAGTGTATTCAGTCTATTTCTTCTTTTTTTAAAAAAAAACCATATGAAAATAAAGCCGACGAGATAGAATAGTTAAAAGGAATTAACATTTTTCAATTAGTGAAATCAACATCAATCGGCTGTAAACAGAGTCAGTAATATATACATGCATATTTATTCCCGTCGTTCCAATGTGGAACATAGAGCCACAAGAGTCAATAATAGTGTGTTTTAAAAATGTTACGACATTTTCTGGTCTACCATAAATTAATTTAATATTCTATTTAAAATAATGACAAAATTGTCAATTCTCTTCCTCGTGTTCAGCTCCCGCGTCGCCACGCAGCTTGTCATTCATCAACCTACTAAAGTTAGCTGACGCTCGTGCGTCATCATCAGCAGCCGTCTGCATAAGTTCGGAAAATGACTCAAAGCCCCAATTGCATTCGTTAAGAAGTTGATCCTCACGCGTGACCTCATACCAATACTGGCGTTCCGTATTGCCACCCAAAGATTTATTGACATTCTTTCGACGCTCTCCGCCACGATGCAAAATATCAGCATAGTCGACATTTTGAAAATCATCGGCCAACTTCAGAATGCCATCGATTTCCGTTTCAATGTCCTCATAAGGAGCAGCATCCTGCAATATCATATCTACTGATGATTTTATCATGTCGTTGCGTTGTAAATCGGGTATTTCCAGGGGTAAAATTCGTAAACGAACTGTAGCTATTTCATCTCCCACACGATTCAAAACTTCGGCCAAGGATTCCTTTTTGGCCGCTTCATAGGCCAAACGCTCCTTCTCTAATACCGTTTCATGCCTTAGCTGTTTTTCATTGACTCTTTTGCGAGTCATCAAAATGCTCAGTAGACGACTGAGATTTAATTCGTACCACTGGCGTCTCATGCGCTCGGTAAACGTCACATAGGTAGGAGGTGCGGCGCTTCTAAAGGACAAAAATGTATTCAAATAAAATTGCTATGCATTGGTTATTCTATGAAGCCTACCTTTTAGCTTCTTCTTCTTCTTTGGCTTTTTTCATTGCCAGAAAAATCTTCTCTTTTTCCAGACGCTCCATTTCCTTGTGGGCATCGAGTTCAGCTTGCCTTTTGGCTTCAATAACTTCCTGATTTCGTTCATAGTAAGTTTGCTCCCAGACCTGTATGTCCTTCTTACGAGTTTCTTCATTTAAAATATATGCTTCCATGTCCTTGAGGGGGAAAAAGTATACAAAATCAAAAGTTTCTCTAAGGCTTATGGTACTTGAAATCTTTTACGGAACCTCCATGTCCTGATCAAACTGATGATAGAAACTCCTGGGCAGTTTAATCATGCGCAAGCTACTATTGTAATCGCCAATACCAAGTAATTTTTCAGGTTCCACCGGTTTGTGATCACATATCTGCGTTATAATGCCACCACCCAGGACCTCATTTAAACAGGCATCATCATTACGTGCTACAATTATGCAAATGGAAACGGACTTTTTAAAAATATTTCCATACATGAGATGTAGAAACTCACCCAAAATGTCCCAAGCTTCCAGACTACCATCTATACGTGTCAGAAATAGCACAGATGGTCGCGTTTCACTCCAGGAGACCGCCGTCAAATCATTTTGACGCCTGCGCCAAAATATCGGTGAATAGTGGTAATCCTCTTTCCAGACCGCAAAAACATTGCGACCAATCGACACAAATAGCCACGAAAAGAAGGGATTTCTTTTCATCGATATGACCGGACCATCGTGAACGCGGGCAAAGTTCTCGGATGTAGTTATGACTTCCATACATCCGTCCGCCTCAGCTTGGAGGCCCGACCATGATATTCTTTCTATGCGTCCATAAAATGACGAAATGATGCACGACTGTCTCACTTCAGCCGGATCGTTGGCTATCAATTCTACTGGATAATTATAAAAAAGTTTGCGAGTTTTTGCCATTGCCTTAGCCGAACACTTAAAGTCCGGAGTATCAGCCACAAAAGCTGTCAACGGTTCATTAAAAGCTACCGTAAAAATGGGCTTCAACACTTTGCCTTTATGCGATGACTCACTTTGTGCCAGTGCTTTCGGCAGATCTCGCCTTATGGAGCTGGCTACTTTTTTACCCGCCTCCGAGTCTAAATTCCAAAATGATATAGTGCCATCCAGAGAAGTGGTCATAAAGTAACGATTAGTGGTTTTAATATTGGCATCCACGTTAAACTTGCCCAAGGAATTGACCGAACAATGTTTGCCTAGCCACTGTATGGCCATAATCGCACCCTTGTGTGAATTCTCCAAACGCGATACCGTGGCCGGGAACACAATCATGTCTTCGTCTATTTGTATGGTCCATTTTAGGAATTCATTCATCAACACCCGGTAGCGTATTTGAGATGATGATAACGTTTCCGTACAATTCAAACGTTCGGCACGATTTTGCAAATCCCACAAGATTATTTGACCATTACTGGCACCACCCAACAGTATGTTGGCGTCATAAGGACAAAACGACAATGTCACCACTGTCAATGGTGATTCAAATTCGAGTTTAAAGTTGAGATTATCATCAAAGCTCCACATCAGTATGGGATTGGGCTGTAGAACTGTCTGTTGGGTTAAATCAACTTTGGTATGAACTGCAATGAGGGTTATCAGGCATTTCAATAAATAAAAGTGAAGAAAATTGAGCTAGGAAGAAAAAATGCTTACCCGATTCCACGGAAGCTGCTGTACTAAAAGTGTACGAGGTCACAATTAGGCCGGCTAACGTTGGATACCAGTCATAGCCACATATATATCTTTGTTGGCTTTTAGAAATATTAGCGAAACAGAGAGTTTCCTCCAGATGTGGTGTGGTATGATGCATTATGCAGGTATTGGATATCAAGGGATAGTCATTACTGAAAGTAAAAATATATATCATAAGGGATTTCAGGGATCCATGTACAGCTACTGCATGATGATTACTGTTAGAAATTCCGATTTCCGATACATTACATCCAATCATGTTTACATATTTAGCACAGCGTACTGTAAGAGATCTTAAACTAACCCCGGTAACCTATCGTCCATGTTTTCATATATGCAGCTCTCATTTTACTTTACGCGTGACTTTTAATCCTCATAGATTTCATGTAGCTGTCTTACAAGGGTTTGGGCCGCCGTGGTTTTATGGAAGTGTGTGCTACTATCATACCAGGTAACCCAGGCTCAACCCCGTGTGAGAACATCTAACAACTTTTTCTGCTGCGATTTCTAACTCGTACTTTACGAGTAGTAGATTAATCTCTAAGCCAAGTAAAAACTTCTCTATACGAGGGCTGCTATATATGTCCGGCCTCATAATGAACATGTGAATGTTTATCATCAAGGTGGTTTTATTGTTTTTCAAAGTATTCTCCAGCATGATTTATAGACTTTTGCATGCGCTCAAACCAATTGTCGAAGCACTTTTTCCACTCCGATGAAGACACCTCCAAAACATGATTTTTGAACGCTTCAGCAGCATCTTCTGGCGACGAAAATCGTTGACCACGCATTGTTTTCTTCATGTGCGGAAATAAAAAGAAGTCATTGGGTGCCAAGTCAGGGCTGTACGGCGGATGACCCATCAATTTGACGTTTTGGACGGTCAAAAAGGCGCTGGTTTGAGCCGATGTGTGAGAGCTCGCATTGTCATGGTGCACAATGATTCGTCTTCTCTTGTTCGTTTTTCGAATTTCTCCGAAGACTTCAGGCAAACATTGTGGTGTACCACTCACTTGCCCGTCCTACGTTGCTTAAGCGGAACAGTCGCCACATGACCAGTTCTGCCGAAGAAACAGGCGACCATTTGCTTCGAAGTGCTTCTTCCACGAACAACTTTCGAAGGATTTGGATCGTCTTCTAAGACCCACACGGTCGATTACTGTTTTGTTTCGGGCTTATAGGCATAGATCCATGATTCGTCACCTGTGACGATCTTATAAACGTCTTTGAAAGCACCGCGATCTTATTTTTTCAAAATTTCTTTGCACCAATCGACACGAGCCTTTTTTGAGCCATTGTCAATTTGTGCGGGATCCAACCAGAACAAACCTATTTTACGGCCAGGTGTTCGTGCACTATCGAATGTATGCTAGTGGAAGAAATGCCCAAGGATGCCTCTATCTCACGGTATGTCACATGGCGATCTTGCATTATTGGTTCACGCACGGCATCGATGTTCTCTGGCACAACGGCCGTTTTAGGACGACCTTCGTCTTTGAGAGAGCGTCGGCCACGATTGAATTTATTAAACCAGTTTTTCACAGTGCTATAGGATGGTGCTTCATCGCCAAACAAAGATTTAAGTTCATCGATGCACTCTTGTCGTAATAGTCTACGTCGAATGTTGTGAAAAATGATCGCACGAAAATGTTCACGAGTTAATTCAACTTTTTTCCCAATTGATTTTTTCAAGTCACTGTAAACAACACAAATGATAGTCGTACGTCAAATGCCTGAGTCTGAGTCAAACTTTCCAATGGAAATGTCAGAGGGCGCCAGGCCAGAATTATATATAGCAACCCTCGTAAAATGTATAAGCCGTTTGGAGCACAGCTTACTGATTTGCGAGAAGTAACCCCCTTTTTTCTAAATGAGACTTTGTGGGACTTAAGTAAGTAGTCTTATTAGTGTCCCTTAATCTGACGTACCGCCGCTTTTAAACATTTTTCAAGGAATTCGTCTCCCCGCGAGTATTTATGAATTTGAAGTAATAAAGTTATTAGCCAACATGAAAATTGATCGAAATTAATTACAAAACTGTTTTTAAAGTTATGATCGAATACGGAATTCCCCCAAAAAGAACTAAACATTTTTCTTTTGCAGTTTTATAAATGTTCGAAAATCAAAATTAGTGTACCAAAGAAGTTAAAAGTAATTGAACTCACCGATACATGTCAATTTGATTAAATTCTAAAGTTTTCAACAGAAATTTTATTCTGTCTGATAAATCTGGAGGCGGTTTTGGTGGCTTTGGCGGTTCTGGGGTTACAGCTCTACTTGGTACTCTACTAGATGGTTTAGCATCATCTTCGGCTTCCGACATCGTATCCAGACAGTCCTCTGTAATGAAAATATATCATTTGAAAATAATGGATCTCTTCTGTTGTAATTTGTCGGTGGTTAGGAAACTTTCCTAAAGTGCAGCTGATGAGCATACGTTTTAATTTAGATAACAGCATTGTTGTAAAAGGCAGTCATCGGCAATCTTTCTTCGGAAATAGTATGACCTTTATAAAATGTTAAATTCCACAAGGAATTGTTTCCATATGCACCATGTCTGTAGCTTTGAAGTTTGGGACAGTGACAAAGAACGTGCTCCACCGACCCCAGCTTATCATGCATGCTGCAGAAATTGACTCATTTGTTAGAACACATTATGGTCCACGCCCTTAGTGTGCAGTGAGACTTGATAACTACTATTACTGGTGAGAGGCTTCCTAGCCAGTCGCATATTTAACCTGGCTAGATGATTTATCGATACGGTACACCCTATTTGAGCATAGAAGCACTGGATTACTCCCCTTTTCTTGTGTGTCCTGAAGATAAAGCAATTCGGCGGGTTATCTGATCCTCTATATTCATGGCAGAACCTAGTCTAGCAGCATTCCCTCCATAATCGCAATGGCCTGAAACCCTGTATAGGCCTACGATGTTATATTAAAGTCTGCCTTATCTACTTCATTAGCCCACTCCTGCCTAATGGGTATTTAAATACCCAAAAAAGTGTTGATACATAAATAATTTTAGCGTGGGCCAGGTGAGCGATATCGCGGTATTTTTTTTTAAAGAAAAGAGGAAAGAATGGGCTATATTAAAGCATTCAGCAGGATTTTTTAACATTTGTTTTTTGCAGGCAAAAATTCAATATTTTATTTCGGAAAATAATCTGGAAAACCTAGGAAAATGGTAGAAATAAAAATTATAACTTTACCGAACAGCTACGTCAACACACCTGTCCTCCAGATCCGGTCAAATGCAAATGGGTAATTTTATTAAGAAAACATGGTACTTAAAAGAAATAAATCACTTAGCCTTAGCAATTATCACAACACCGTTGTGATAATCCAGAAGGCAAGTAGCGGGATGCAAATTCACCTTGCATAACGCATTTTTTGACTGATAAACAAATTTATTTTTGGAAGCAAAATAATTTGCAATTTTGTAAATTAATACAAAATAATTAATACAAAAGCAACTTTGTAAATTAATACAAAATAATTTTTGCATTTCAGTCTAACAGTCATAACTTTGGAACGGTAAGACTTCGTTAAGGTAATTTTGGAAAAATCCGACCACTGGTTCAGAACTTAGCAATTTTTACCCTAGTATCCTCCGACCACCAATCAGGAAATTTTCAAACCGCTGCCATTTCGCCCCTTTGCATTGTCAGCCATGAATGTACATATTTTCATGAAATTTGTCAAGGAATACTATGGTGAAATTTGTTTAGTCGTGATTAAATCGCCCTGTATAGGTTTTTTTCTTTGAACTTCTATAGTCTTTTGGACATAAATTACATAAAAATCGTACGAGCCGATCTATGGCCAGGCAGTAACGGGTTAGACACATCCGGATGGCTTGTCTTTTAAGTAGCCTGGCGGTGGTAATAAATGGTAACTCCTTCCCTTTCGGTACTGAGAAGCATTGTATAGCTTCCACGGCTTTTTCGCTGAATAATACAGTATTAATTTATCAATTAAAATACATGGTGAGCGATTCAAAACTTTTTAAGTTTGAATCGGCTGTAAAACAGAAGTACTGATCGACAGTACCTCATCCGATCAACCCAATTTTTTAGTACATTTTCGGTTGTTTAGGGTCGAATCTCTTCAATGAAAACATTGATTTCATGCTTCAACGCTTCAAAGGGCTCTTATCACAGTTCCGAGGCGTCCATTTGCCATTACAATTCAAGTGTGTAAAATATCTATGGTTGCGTTGGCTGTGTGTCATCTGGCCCAGTTTTGTTGAAACAAAATGTCGTTCATGTCATTCTCTTGAAACAAAAATTCCTTGAGCATGGCGCAGCAACTCTCACATTTGACGGCAACGGCGGCTCCTTGCTCATTTTCGACGAAAAATGGCCCATTGTTGCCGCCAGCCCAAAATCCACACCAAACAGTTACTCGTTGCCTATACATTGGCTTCTCAATAGTCACGTGTGGGTTCTCTGAACCACATATGCTGCAATTTTGCTTATTGACATAGCCACCGAGATGAAAATGAGCTTCATCTGAAACACGATTTTTCAGTAAACTCTTCATCTCCAACCAAACAATCCTTAGCCCATTGGACGAAGCGAAAACGCATCGGATGGTGTTCCATTATTTAATGATATTTAAAGTCTAACCTTTCCGATAAAACCAGAAATTTGGGAAATGATCAGTACTTTTTTACAGCCGATGCAAATTTAAAATTTTAAATGGCCTACCCTATATTTTAAAATGTCCGCTTTTTACGTAAACAACTCGTACCTGCTTCCATCTCTGAAGAATTTGTAAAAATGGCACACCTCTCGCTAAAGTTTATCATTCATGTTTCAAGGCCCCGGGCGGAATCTCCAGTATGTTAATGTAGGGAAATTGTGTGATTTTTACTAAATAGTCTGATAATCCTATATAGCGTGGAATGAACCCGAAAACAAAACTATTGTAAGGACAACTGCTGGTGTCTCACCCATTATAAATTTCACTGTATTTATAATCGCCCTTTTAGTTCTTTGTTGCCACCTATTATTCAATACCCCCATTTTTAAAGGCAGGCTTTAAAACTACTGTCTCCTCCATTTGGCTTCTTGTGGTTGCCAGCTCCAGTTTTTTTCCTATGAAGTTACTGCATGCTTAGTGGGAATTTCCTTGGCACTTATTCTCCATAAGAGCTGGCTGTTCTGAAATACCACTTGCTTTGGTACTTTTGCTCTGGAGTTTCCTCCATCATGCACTGGCAGTCTAAACTCTTCTTCGTTATGTATGTATGTACTTATATATGTTGTATCTGTTTTTACTTGGTTGTAAGTCAAACAATGCTTTTGGCCAATAGTTCACCCAATGCTGTGTTCAAGAATGACAAGTCGCATTCTAAGCTTCATTGGAAGCCCCACGCCAAAGCTTGAGTAGATAATTTCATTGTTTTATCTGTCGCATTCTAAGTTTTAGTCATTAATGCTTACCATCTTCCTTAATTTCATAGAAATATTGTGCCCATGCATTGGTAGGAAATGTCGGATCTGTCTGCTGTTCAACATCTACGCGTGGCATGGCCGACTGTATTCCCACTGTTATCCGTCGCCGTTCCACGTTGTCGAATCGTGCATTCTCCGATGGCACCAACTCCACATATCCATCTCTCACGTCCTTGGTCAAGCGAAATGTGAATTCTTTTTCGGCCGGAATATTCAAAGGATAAACACTTTGAATTTCCACATCGACTGCCTCCGTAAAACGCTGAGCTATGGTCAAATTAACCTCATCTTCGCTGCCGTGCGAGACCCAAGTTCGTGGCAACTTAACCAAACGTTTATTTATCATTAAACGTTCATAGGTCTCTATATTGCGTATGATAGCTAAGGCCAGTTTTGAATCAGCTGGATCGATATACATGACAAAAGGATCACCGGTGGGAGGATCTTCGGCATCTTGTGTTATAAGGGGAACATAACCAATTAAAACATGACTGTCGGCATCGTAACCCTGGAAGGCATTGTAATACATTTGGCCATTTGGTAGATGATCGAAAAGATTATCACGTAAATTTCGAAAAGGAATTTGTTTCCAGGGAAATTCTTGGGTAACATTAACGCCCACCACCATATTCAAACGCCTTTGATTGGAGTCTCTAAAATAAGCAGATTAATTGCGAATATTAAAAATTCAAAACTATACATATTTATAAAGTTGTTCTACTCGATTATGATTTCCTGGCAACTCGGCAGCGTTAGAAGAGCCTCCCAGGCCTTTGCAGTATCGAATGTTTCCATGGGCTCAAATTCACTTGACGGCGCTTTCCATTTCAAGACATCTTTATTGATTCTTAGAAACCTGTGAAAACAATATTATGTAGTTTTGTGGTAAATTATCAGTTTCCTTTTTATATGATTGGCTTCTGTACTTGTCCATTTCGTCTTCAGGTTCTTCTTGTTCCTCTTCCATTTTGGGCGTATCCGTCATTGTATTTAAAGTTATTTTTGTTTTCGTATACAAATTTCAATACAAAATGCAAGTACATACGAGTTGTGAATATTGTCTCTTATTATGTTTTTTATTTTATTTATTATTGCCTTGTCAACGGGAAATGTCAAAAACAGACATGCTTGTTTCCGCTTATGAATGTTCCAACCGCTTTAACCGTAACTGAAGTTCCCGCCATATGCAAAAACAATTATTTTCTCTGGAAATCGTCTGCGTGAGGAAAGCCGCAAATTATATGCCGATGAATAATATTTGCGAAACAAGCATAACATTTGAATCCACTCGAATTTTGGAGCTCACCTGTTCAATTTTAATTTTTATTTATGATAACTAAAAAAGCGTTAAAGCGTTAAAAAAAAGCGCTAAAAATCGAAAAATATAAAAAATTCATGAAAAAAAAACGAAAATTTATGCAATGAAGGAACAACTAATTTTCGCAAATATAACTCAGAAAATTAGCAAATAAGCATCGAAAATCAAAATATGCACACATCGCAACTAAGTGTGTTCGTTTACTTTCCCAGTAAAAATTTGCAAGTTTCTACTTTTGAGAGCGTAAGGCCAATTTTAATCTCTTAATTAAAATTTGCAAGAAAAGTAAACGAACAGTTTCCAGTAAAAATTTACAATGAAACAGCTGATTTTGCTTTAAAGTGTTAAGATTTGTAATAAAAAAATGAGCAAAAGAAAACTTTTTTTCTTTCTAATTTCAGTGATTAACATATATATTAAATAAAATAATATTCCAATTTTTACTTACCTATTTTGTTGTAAATTTATTTTTACTTTTATTTGTTAACATAAAACAGCTGATTTCAAACATCTGTTCTATCTTGCAAATTTTGGTTGGCTAAAATTTCTACAAACAAAATTTGCAAACTCTCTAACATCGAACTGTCAAAAATTTCTCTTTCTGGTTCTCTTTAACTGGACTTTTTGTGTAAACACCTGGTTTACACCTGGTGTAAACTAATACGATCCAGTAAAAATTTGCACAAATTTGTACAAATTTCCAAGTAAACGAACACACTTAATATCAGCAATTGTGTGCAGTGTAATTGTTCGCCGATTAAATTTCCTAGTGGCATGGTTAAAGTATTCCTTAATTGACTTGAAAGATATATACAATCTAATAGTATTAGAAATTTACAACTACCGTTGCTATAGTTACATGTTTGGGTTGTACATATCAAAACGAAAATTTAAATAAAAAAACGGCTTATATTCTCTTTACAATACAGAGAATACACTGAACAGAACCGTCAGAACGGAATTTGGCTTCCACTGAACATACCCATACAAAACTAGATACAACGAAAACAAGCAAGTGTCATGGTACAATAAAGAAGGTAGAGTTATGCTATTAGCTGATTTCCAATTTTGTTCTCGTAGATATTTAAACTTTCAAACTTGAAATTTGACAAAGAGATTTTTTGAAGTTTGTAAACCTAATTTCTATATTAAACATTCACAATACTCATCAAGCATTTACAAAACTTCATTTTTCAAGTTACTTTTGCAGAACAGCGAACTGTTTAGTTGTTGTTGAGCTAGTGACTATACCTCGTTATTTTAGCATGGCAAGTGTGTTTTAAAATTTATAATTTTATCATCCATTGTACAATAGAGAAGGTAGTGTTATGACAACAGCTGATTTTAAATTTTTTAGTTTGATTTTTGACAAGAACAATTGGCACAAGTAAAAATTATATATCAAACATTCAAACAAATTTATTTTTGGGATTCTCTTTCCAGTGATAGTTAAGGGATATTTTTATTTGTAGTTAGGCTAGTGTCAATACCTTGTTTATGGTGCCGTGATATCACATTTTTAAATAGAAGATACGTACCTGTTGAATTGGGAAACAAAAAAAAACAATTTGTGTTACGTGTAACAAAAACATTTTTAAATGTCAAACGGAGCAAAACAGTTAGCTTTGGTCGGTTGATGTGATTATAAATGGGCCAAAACATCTTGTTGTGGATTAAATATGTATAAAACAATTACAGCTTTAATCTAGTCTAAGTACAACTCTTTGATCGACTCCATCGACATAACTTTGTATTTTGATCAAAAAATAACAGCTACAATTTTTGGCGGCAACCAATAATTTTCAAGTTACGGATCCCCAAAGCTTGACCAATTCTTATTGGGATCGATTACAATCCATTACGATTACAACCCATTACCAAGACAGAACTACCCCTATTCTCCCCCTATATTTTTTAAAAGTATTTTTCAAATATCGCAGAGTCAAATTAGTATTTTAAAATAAATGAAAAATTATTTTACCTGGGCAATACTAAACATAAAATTTTTTACTAATACACCCATGGTACAATAAACAAGGTATAGGCATTAGCCCAACAACAAAAATACATTTTTGTGATTGTTTGTTAATAATTCTGAATGTTGGATAAAGAATTTTTCCTAAATTGACTAATTAAATTACTAAGAGAAAAAATTTAAAATCAGCTGTAAGCTTAACTCTACCTTCAGTATTGTACCATGCATACACCTAAACGTCTCTAATCGTAAAAGAACACAACAGTTGGAAAATTTAAAAAAAATGATTTGAATTTGAGATTGTGGTATATTGAAATTGTTATATATTGTCTAAAAAATGTGAGCCAATCAAAATCAGAGCGCGAAACGACACCAACGACGTTCAATAGTGTATTGTGTTCATAAGTGTCTGGACGACAACGTCACACAAACAATTTTTCATTTTTTTTTATTATTTATTAAAAACCGTTTCTTAGCCTAATGTTATCACACAAGTTTACTGAGTTTTAGTCGCATTATGCAACATTTCATCTAAAACATTTTCCTTTCAATTGTTGTTCTTAATTGTTTTTGTCAGTTGTCCCGTATAAACGCAGGTTTGATAAAATCTCGTCATTATCTCCGATTTTTAACGTCAAATGTGGTCTTAAATAAAAGCGTCAAGCACTGGCTACATACCTACAAATCCCCTAAAAACTCCGACTCAAATAATTTAAAAAAACGCTACCGAGGCAATGGTTTAATGGATCGACAAAATGTATACACCATTTGGAAGGCATTTCAAGCTTTCCAATGGAACCCATATTGTTAAGCCGAACCTGTTTAAAATCTTCTTCAGAAAGAAATATAATTTCTCTGTTTCTTAAAGTTAAGAAAAATTAAGGACAGGAGAATGTCAAACGGCTCAAGCAGATAAAAAGTCTCGGCTTCTTTCTTGCAATCAAATAAAATAAACTCAAGCAAAGAAATATGCTCAGATTTTCTATCTTCAAATAAATTGTAAGTGCTTGAAAGATACAATAAATGTAAATTTTATAAGTAGATAGTTTTGTGTACGTCAAGCTGCTTCAATCTTAGTCTCTATAGAAACGGATTTTTCGCTTGGTACTTTTACATTTACCCCGCACGGAAAAACTGCCTTGTAGAGCAGTGCAGAAAGAAACAGCCGTTAACCATTTTCAAATGATTTATTTTAATCATATTCGTGTGTATACCTTCGAAAATGTCCCCACAACATTTTTGTTTGCTAATGTCAAATATTCCTTGACCTTACAACTGCCAAAACATTAATTTTCGCTACAGATGGCGAAAAACGTCTACACTTTATCACTAAACATCCCTTTATAAGTTGCAAATTCCGCCACCTTTTCTTTCCAGCTGAGAACCATCAAACGTCAATTGCTTAATGGAATTTCCAAAACGTAAACTTCGTTGCTTTGCTACATGTAAAATTTCGTATGAGGTGAATACTAGGCTTAAAGTCCAAAATCCCTTCGTCTAAAGGCGCCATATTAAGATAATTTATTGTACTGGGTTACTTTTGAGTGTTGAGTACTCAAAAAAACAGTCGGTATTGATTACTCTGTACTCCAGTAGTCAGTACCTGTCTAACACTCGCTGAATGATTAATTGAAAAAAGAAACTGGATTGTGTTGTCACGGAAAAATATGTTGTATTAAGTACTTAATTAAACGATAAATATATAGATTTCTGTATAAAAAGTTAAAAGAAGGTATAGAAAATCATACTAAGTAAAAGTTAATAACGTACTTGTGGTTTTAACGAGAAAAAACACGAATACAAAACTGGCTGCAGAAAAATGTTGCACATTAAAGGAAATCTTTTATACTGAAAAGGTGCAGCCAGCCTTCGTCTCTCTTTTGTGTGTGCAGATGCAATGAAAATCGGAATATTTCGATGCTGATTACACCTAGTTTTGGTGGTGGATATTGATTTTTAACAAAAGTGCTGCACTTTTCTTTAAGCAAATCTGAAAGTGTTTAATGTATTACTAAGCCGTCTGTAAAGTTGGTAACAAATTTCTTAGTGGCAAATATGTATTTGTTAGCTGGTGACATCATCAAAGCCTTATTTGATGATGACTTGATATGTGAGATACACCTTTACAGCATGGTCTATGAGGAAGTGTTTGAAGTCGGCGAAGAATTCCAACTTGTTAAGGCAGCTAATTAATTCAAGATAGATGTTATAAAAAAAAATATGGTAGTTAGCAAGATATGCCATAAAAGATGCATGTATACTGTGTATACGACAATGGGAAGAAAATTGTATATTATATATCGGCCAGTCATAGTTTTTTCATACGATAATAGCTATACAGTATACCTCACCATGTGTTTAATTGTGCCAGGATTTTGTGAACAAATGGAAATTTCAATCCAATTTGAATTATTTTGCACCGTTTCTGTGTTCCTTGGCTCTTCCTTAATGCGCGGAGAGTGACTAACATATCCAATTAGAATGTTTTTTTGCAATCTCTTCAGGTACATGCATTGTTGAAGTTATTTAAGAATAGTGGAAAAGATATACTTTTCGCATTAACGTCTTGAAATCTTGCCATTATTACAGATATACCCATTTAAAATTATACCTACCGATTCAAGATTAGTTTCTCCGTCAATTTAGATATGTCCGTCCGACCGGCTCATCTTTTCTTGTTATCAAAGTGAAGGTCGCATATATGAACCAACCAACCAGCAAAAATAGGATCGATCATCCAAAGATTAATATTGCATCGCTTGTTTGCCAGCAATGGATTACTCCATAAAACTCCGAGCCTCATGCATTTTGTACTCCTTTTTAACACTGCGTGTCCGCAAAAGCGAGTACGCCTTTTTAACTTATTATGGATTACAAAAGGAGTATTCCTTTTGATCTCGGAAAGGATAGGGCAGTAATGCATGACAAAACAAGTTAACAGCAGTTATGACAAACAAAAAAAAAAAAACACATTGAAAAACGAAAAGGTAGTGATGTATCTCATTGATTCATTTCAAGTATTAAGCGACGAAGAATTTCTTAGCAAAACAAAACTGCAAAGAATTTCTTAGCAAAACAAAATAAAAACCTTTCGATCGCTCGCTATAACTCCAAATGGATATTGCTCGATTATGGATTAATCAATATATTTTTTACTGGGCGGTATCGATGAAACTTTGCGCATTATTTTGTTTTTGGCTAATGGTCCATCAAAATTCTAATTTTAACCCAATACAAATGTGCCTCCCGATTTTGTGTCACACAGACCTAACGCGGAAACTTCCTCAGATTTTAATGTAGTTTGTTTGTAGCGTTGTTCTGCACGCAGGATAAACTTGCTAAAAATATACTAAGACTTGAAATTGATCTCATACAAATGTAACTCCCGATGTTGGGTCTCGCCAGCCTCACAAAGGCAAATTTCATTAGATTTCAATGCAATTGGAGTTGTAGGTTAACGGTTTCGTGCCTGATATACAAAGGTTCCTCCGTTTTGTGGTCCAACAGACATAGGACCTCCAATTCCAACAGGTTCCATTAATATTTTATGTACGGTATTTGAGCGCACATAAAAAAAATTTGCTCAGATCGGTCCGTGTTCTCATATAGCCCTCATAGCTCCCATTTAAGCCCTACCTGCGAAAAATACTGACTTTTGGCTGGCGACAGTATTGTGCTAAAGGGTGGTCTAACAAAACGCACGATTTAATTGCAAATAAAACGAAAAGTTTTGAGAGAATTATCTTAATTTTTTTTTATTTATTATGACAGAAGGATCTATTTTAAGTATGTGTGAAGCAAAATATCGGCCAAATGCTCGGTGGCTTACCTCTGAGGCATAAAAAAGGTTCAATGTCGTTAATGTGCCGAATTATCTCATCCTTAGCTCTTGAATTGTTTATGGCTAATGGCTGAAGTACGCTCTTTCTTTCAACTATCCTCAAAGACCAACGGAGTCAAATCACAAGATCGTGGCGGACAATTAACGTCGCCACGACGGCCATTGAATTCCTTGCGCAAAAGAACCATTGTTTCGTTGGTTGTGCGGCAAGTAGCACCATTCTGTTGGAACAACATATCGTCCAGGTCTATATCCTCAATTTCTGGGCACAAGAAGGCCGTTATCATCCCGCGATAGCAAACACCATTCACAATAACTGCTTGGCCGATCTCATTTTCGAAGAAGTACGACCCGATGACAGAACGAACTGGGCGAGAATGTACAATTGTTTTCCCATTTCCTACAGACCTGGTTTGCTGAAATTTGCGCACAACTCTCCCGATTGCGGACACTTTCGGTTGATTATGCTGATTAAAAAAAGGTGCACAAAATGAATTTTGATTTGAACGCCCATTTTTGTAAAAGACTTCACCAATCTTTACGCGCAGCTCAATTGTGTTTCTCCCCATGGTTGAATTTGTCAAAGACTGAAACAAAAATGTCAAATTAAGTGGGCCGAAAAACTTGGCGTTAAGGTGTGACTTACTATTAACATCGTGTATTATAGTTTGACCACCCTATACATGAGCGGTATAATTCTCTCGAACATAGTAATATCGGAAGAATATGGAATCTAAAACTTGTGGTGAGGTTACCATGTGGTCGGGCAATTAAATATATTTTTATCTAATTTTGACAAAGTCCGACCTATTGCTCAATAATATCTTGAACAATTTACTAAAACAACCTAAATTTGGTTATTAACTTTTTAGTTAGTTTCTTGTTGACGAAAAATATGCTATCAAGAATACACAGTCTTACAATAGTTTACATACCCCTGATATATTTCAGTATTTCAATAAGATTTCTTATTTGGGTACTTTATGGATTTAAAAAAAAACTTCAAATATTTATTTATATATTTATTTATTTATTTTTTATAAGTTTTATTTAAATTACATGAGTTTATAGGAGTTTATAGGAAACCTTAATTAGCTGTAAGTCGAGATGGCTTGGATAAAACTAACTTTTATCTTTTTTCATGTGTAATTCTGTTTCACTCCATTAACGCTTCCTGCAGTCTTTAGGTTAGAGGATGTCCTAGTTTATACCTACCATTATAGGGCAGCCATTCTTTTACAATGTCGAATATCATTTTGTGAAGATTTATAGAATTTCCCTCAAGATCTTAACGCTAGGGAGATAGCTGTCCTTTAAAATATCTATATACATGATTATATCCAGAATGCCGGTGATGAATGTTGGTTTGTCAGCCGCATTTCAAGCAATACATCCCCAGACCATGACTGACCGACCTCCATGTTACACCGTGAGGTTGTAATTTTTAGTGAAAACTCAATATTTGGCTTTCACCAAACTTTAATCCGACCATAACCTCCAAAAACCATAAATCTGCGTTCATCTGTAAATATTGCCCTTTTCCAAAATTACTCCAAACGTTTTTAATGTTCAAGTAAGAGATTTATCTCTAAGCCGTGTAAAAACATCTCTTGTAATGCATCTGCCTTGCAGAGCCGGCGTTTTACAGTATGTCCCGGCCAGAATTATATCGAGCACAGCTCACTGATTTCAGTGAATTTTACCCTATTTCTTTAATTGGATGTTATGGGAATTAAGTAAGTAATTTAGGGTTCGTTCAGAAAGTTTGCAATATTAATTGCCTCTGCATGGAACCAAGTCGTAAGGGACGTTTTTTTTTTTGTGAGTATATAAAAACATGGTCCGAATCAGAACCTTAGCTTACACGAATTGGTTGTAGGGCTCGCGCATAACTTTCTATGCGAAATTTGGTATGAAATCATGAAGAGCATTTGTATTAACCAATTCCAATAGGGTTTCATCGAGATCGCTTCTTATTTGTGACCTGTACTTTGATTACGGCGATAGATTAACATACATCGATAGATGGACCGACATAGAAGCAGTTAGAGATTCTAAGTCAATAATCAACAAGGTTTAGATCTTCTTACATTTTAAGTGTTTTTAACATCAGCGAAAGTTATAATATCCTGCACCACAGTAAATAAAATAATCTGTATTTTATGTTTGTAGCGGCACATAGTGCCGAACCGTTACAGGCCATTAATACTCCATATATAGGTAACAATAAACATCTGTTTAAGGATAAGATGAAAAATTAGGTATTTTTTAAATATTCTTGAAGTTTTATAACGTTGTTGTTAATGAATAAGCCCCAAAAGCGTGTAAAACGTCGGTTTTTAAAGTTACGCACGTTAACATACCCGGCCTATAAAATGATGTGAAAAATCTAATATTCAGTGTGGTTGACCTCCCAAAAAAATATGGCATCCTAATCTGAATGGTTCAGGAAGCACGACATTCAACGTAATGAGTAGTGGGGCTGGAATCCGTGGCATACACTTTTTTCGACAATAGCGATATTTTTCGATCGAGAGTCCTATTTTTGTGGTAAATTTTTCCACCCGCTCAAATTTAAGCCAAAAAATGTATATAGACCCAAAAAGCCTATATAGATCCATCCATTCTATCCATCGCTCGTATTTAAAGACTTATGTTTGGACAGGCCTAATATATAACGAATTTATTTGCCAGTGGTATCAAATTAAAAAACTGTACTTAATAACAATTTTCTCCATATTTATTACAATTGTCTACATATTTTTTATCGTTTATATTTTCTTCTTCTTTTCTAGAATTCCAAGCTCTTGAAGTCTTCAAAAACAACCGAATATTTTAACTATCAATTGTCACAAATAGCTTGAAGACATGGATCGTAAAGCTGAATTAGAACGCAAAAAGGCCAGATTGGCCGCTTTGCGTGAGGAAAAAGACCGACGCAGACGCGAAAAGGAAATGAAAGATATGGAAGAACTTGCCGTGCGAAGTTCCGACAAAGATCAACGAAAGTAAGGCTACACACATTTTTTTTAAATGTTCGATTAAAAATATTTCAATGCAAACATTCTTTTAGGGATTTAGATGAAATGCTGTCATCTTTGGGCGTAGCACCAGTATCCGAAGTTCTAACTTCTTTATCTTCCGTTAATTCACTGAACTCGGAAAATTCAAATACTCAGACACCGGATGTTAGTTTGCAGACAAATATGAATGGGCCCAGGTAATGTGTTTGTTTACATTGGTCGGTGGTAATTGTAAGTAAGGGTTTAATCTATAATTGCAGTGCTGGCAAGAAACCCTTGAATTTGAGCGTCTATAATGTTCAAGCCACTAACATTCCACCGAAAGAAACTCTTACCTATTCAAAACAGACACAAACGCAAAGTTCTGGCGGTCATGAACGTGATGGTACGTATCATTATTTGTTGTTATTAGTATATGTGTGTATGGACCCTATATATCTTTAAATGTTTTCATAAACCCGTTGACATTATTGTTTACTTTCTCCAAAACAATTTTATGGATGCAATGCAATTATTCGTTTTTCTATTTATGAAACATGTATGAACATTTTTGAAAAGCTTTTTAAAACAACATTTTTGTTAGTAAGAAATTCCTTGACCTGCATATTTCTATCAAAAACTCGCTTATTTTTACTTGATGTACTTTGTAAGAAATACAGTCTACTCTGATTTGGGTGTTTCCACTACTAATTGTCACAACATTTTTTTGTAATTTTAATTTTCCTCTTTCCCTCTAATTAAAATTCTATTTTATCCCTGAAATGGTAGAGACAACGGCAATGCTGCTGCAATTATTTATTAAATTGACTATATATCTCTTGTCCTTTGATGTATCCTCTAGTTGTCTTGTGAATCCCAATATTAATTGTGCTCATTAGCACTTTCAACTAAAACGCACGATGTTAATTGTAAATAAAACAAAAAAAAATCAGAGAATTATCTTAATATTTTTTTTTATTATAATAGAAGGATCCATAACAATTATGTGTGAAACAAAATATAGGCCAAATGCTCGCCATGGCTTCGGTGGCATATCTCTATCCGCTTGTTTATATCTTCAATGACTGAGACATAATGGTGGTTCAATGTCGTTAATGTGCTAAATAATCTTATCCTTTAGCTCATAATTTGTTCTTGGCTGATTGGCGTATACTTTTTTTTTTTGAATATTCCCAAAGAAAGAAGTCCAACGGTGTCAAATCACATGCTCAATTAACATGACCACGACGTGAGATAACACGGCCATTGAACTTTTAACGTTAAGAGCTATTGTTTCCTTAGCCGTGGGGCAAGTGGTCAGGTCCATATCCTCAAGTTCTGGCCACAAGAAGTTATCATCTCACGATAGTAAACACCATTCACGGTAACTTCATGGCCGAACTCAGTTTTGAAGAAGCACGGCCCGATGACGCCGTCAGACGATAAACCGTACAAAACAGTCCGTCTTTGTGGATAAATCGGCTTTTCAACAATCACTCGTGGATACTTATTTGCCCAAACGCTGCAATTCTAATTGTTAACGAATCCACTGAGGTGAAAGTGTGCCTCTTCGCGGAAGATGATTTCCTTTGAAAAGCACCGATATGCATTTCGATTAAAACGTACATTGCTTAACGCTGCTTAATGGTTAAAATTGTTAAACTCTAAAACAAAGAAATGCCAAATCAAGTTAGGCACAAAGTTTGACGTTAAGGTGGGATTCACAATTAACATCGTGCATTATGGTTGGACCACTTCTTTTAATATTCATATGAGGATGAATCTCGTACAGTTCACGGTTAGTTCCACTTCTATACGTCCCGTGGTAGAAAGGTTTTTTTTCCTCCAAAATCGCTTTATGTGGCTTATTTCGTGCAACTCCGATACAATCGTTATGTCGTTTCTGATAAAACGACTTAAGTAATGCGGGGGGGGCGATTGAGACAGTAAATCACCAGTTGTGTAACTTGCCGTCCCTTAAGGGAACACTTATGGGCGACTACTATCTTCGAGATCTCGGGAAAAGTTAGCACATTGCAAAATTTTAGATCTGCTAGATAGATCAGGTTTTTCGTGGTTCAAACTGAACTTAAAGTGTAGATCATCACAGATAAAGGTCAAGCGAAATGGATAACCATCTTAACAGGTCAGTAATCGGATGTACCGCTTTCAAATTTCATGCTGAACACATGTACAAGTCTTTCTAACATAACCTTAATGCAAACAAATCAAAACTAAAAATAATACAATCTCGAAAATTATAAATACTTTTTTAAAGAGTATTTTGAGTATTTTGTAGTACTTGGGTAAAAATTGCCCGATTCTGACGGTCTTGCATCAAATGTGCGATATGCCCTCATGAGAAGCCATAAACAAAATAAGCATCTCGTATCTTGTACAGAGATAGTTCTGTTCCTCATTATTTTGCTTATCCCAAAGTACAATTTTTTTGTCAGCTAAATTCTTTCTTATGTATTACTCATATTATTCGCGGACCCGAGGTGTATAAATCCCGCCTTGCTTCAGGCGTAACGTATTTTTATGATTGACATTAGACATGGGGGTTGTGAATGATGGACTCCGGAAGAAATAATCCCATACGAAATCACTTCAAGTCAGAAAAAGAGTTGCGCGTGCACACAAGTTTTCGTCAAAAGGCGCTTTTTTTTCTCAATTCTCTAAAAAAAATAGCCTTTATATTTCGCTCAATTTTTTCGATAATGTCGACATAGTCTGCATATAGCATATGTTTTTAAGTTAATTATTAGCCAAACATGTTCAACTGCCCCCATAGAATGTGATACAAATATATTGTTATAGACGCCATATGAATTTCATAAGCAACCTTTCTACGAAGGTAATAAATATTTCAAAATATAAGTGTTGAATGTTTATATTCTGATATGACTTTTCGTTTTATATTCAAATCAATGAATGATAAAATCCTTTATTTAATAGCACTTTAATAATGTACATGAGTGTCGAAATTCTATAACTTTTTAACGATAAACTACAAAAGTAACCGTTGTAAGCCTGCGTAAACTTGAAACTAATATTAAAGAATTAACTAAAGTCCAACTTTTGGTCTTAAAACATTTACAGAATTTCGACACAGTATTTAAACAATTAAAACTGAAATTATTTAATACGGCATTCGCATATATGAACAAAATCCTCTGGATTTCATTTTCATCGGATTTTTGCTGTCAACTTTTAAACAAAATGTAAAAGATTTTGAGATGAAGTCCAATGAACTTGAATTTTAATTGTTTATGCAAATATGGAATAAGAAAGGTTTTGTCTAACCTTTGATTGTTTCTTTATTATTTGAATGAAATTGTTCGAAGGTAAATTCATGCAATTGTGATGAAAGTAATGGAGTATGTAACGAATTGTAGTTTAAAGGCACATTAACGCAAGGTAGTCGTTTCAGTAGATACGAGTAATTAAAAAAACGTTAGAATCGCCCCTATACCGATAGTCGCTGTCGTCTCAAAACGACGTTCCCTTTAGATTATAATTTTAAATAATTTCTACACTGGCTGGCTTAAATCGATGCATGATGAAATGGCGAACATTTCTAAATATTTTGACAGATTCTGAAATTGCTATTTATTTATTAAATTATATATAAAATATTACACGGTAATAAACCTCTGAGTTTTGCACAAACTTATCTTAATATATTTCATTACAAAAACATTCATCTCTACGCCGAACCATTCGTTTTCTTAACCAAAAATAAATGGAAAATAAAAACTGATCCCGTCAGCAACAATAAAAAATCGTCGATAGCATCGATCCTAAAAGCTACTGCGAAGGGGCTTCATAAATCCGCATCAGTTTTAGACGAAAAACTTTATTAGAGTGGGAGAAAACGCGCAACTCATGAGGAAAACGTTTCCAACACCGATTAAAACATTAAATGATCTCTAGACCCTAGAAATGAAGTCCTAAGGTCATTAGTCTTGTCTTGTTATATCAGTACTGTTTAAAAATGCCAAATTTGTGTCGGAAGTTATCTTGACGTCGAAAACAAGTGTTGTAAGCACAAAAACGACTGAAGGTCTGTGAATAAAGTTTACCAGTTGGTGCCTCTATGGTCGTGGTTTAGTTTAAGAGATTGGTAAGGATGTTAGAGGATTTCCTCTCTACTCTTTGTAAACTCCTTTCTCATAGAATATCCAAATCAAAGCTTATTCTTTGGGTTTATTTAGAGAAAGTCTGACACAAATGCCAAAACCACATTACATAGCAATCTGATCAAATTATCTGCTCTTTTATCAGTTAAACCCCAAAAAAGAAGATGTTCAAGGGCTATTTGGTTTGTTCTATGTGCGTACTTAATTCACGGATCAAATTTCATTGAAATCCTGGGTCTAGATCCAATTTCCGTGGCAACGGACATTTATTTGTTGCGGCAGTTACTGCTATTTTCCAAAATAGTGGGTTGAAAACTATTAAAAAAAAATTGTAATTGTGAACCTGTAGATGGCGCTGTAATTGGAAATCAACTGTCTAATATTCAATTAAAATTGTTTTTTATATGAAATACGAGCACGTAGAAGTCGAATAGCACATTAGAAAGAATAGAAATAAAAAATACGCAATGATCTTCAGAGATGCCTTTTAGGGTAACTTTTTATCCTTCTTAGTCGATATCGCAAATTTTTAAAACATCTTATATCTACTAGGGTTGCTATATATATATTTCTGGCCTAGGCAACACTAAGTATTTCACTGTGAAAAACTGGTTTAATGAATTCAATCGTTGCCGACGCTCGCTCAAAGACAAAGGTCGTGAAGGTCGTCCAAAAACGGCCGATGTGCCAGAGAACATTGATGCCGTGCGTGAACTGATAATGCAAGATCGTCATGTGACATACCGCGATGGGCATTTCTTCCACCTACATACATTCCACTTACATTAACACTTGGCCGTAAAAAAGGGTTGTTCTCGTTGGATCCCGCACAACTTGACAATCGCTTAAAAAAGGCTCGTGTCGATTGGTGCAAAGAAATTTTAAAAAAATACGATCGAAGTGCTTCAAAAGACGTTTATAAGATCGTCACAGGTGACGAATCATGGATCTATGCGTATGAGCCCGAAACAAAACAGCAATCGACTGTGTGAGTCTTCGAAGACGACCCAAATCCAACAACATTTGTTGTGGAAGAAGCACTTCGAAGCAAATGGTCGCCTGTTTCTTCGGCAAAACTTGTCATGTGGCGACTGTTTCGCTTGAGTAACATAGGACGGTCAAATCTGAGTGGTACACCACACTTTGTTTGCCCGAAATCTTCGGAGAAATTCTAAAACGAACAAGAGAAGACGAATCATTGTGCACCATGACAATGCGAGCTCTCTCACATCGGCTCAAACCAGCGCCTTTTGGACCGGCCTTTTTGACAGCCCTGACTTGGCACCCAATGACTTCTTTTTATTCCCGATATCAAGAAAAAAATGCGTGGTCAACGATATTCTTCGCCAGAAGATGCTGTTGAAGCGTTCAAAAATAATGTTTTGGAGGAGTTTAAATCGGAGTGGACAATGTGCTTCGACAATAGGTTTGAGCGCATGCAAAAGTGTATAAATCATTTCGGAGAATACTTTGAAAAACAATATAACCATTTTTGATGATAAATGTTCGCATTAACATTATTAGCCCAGAAATATATATAGCAGCCCTCGTATAAGACGTTATTGCGCTAAATTTCAGGGTTTTAGCTTACTTCGTTTTACAGCTATCTTGGTTTGAGCAGACACACGGACGGACATGGCTATTTCGCCATACAATTTAACGACTATCTATAATATATACTTAGTAGGGACATAAATACTGTTACACACGTTTTATGCTGTAAAATAAAAAGTACTGAATGTTTTTGGACCAAATATTTTTTAATATATTTGTTGATGTATATTGTATCCAAAAAGAATCTACTTATTCGAAATGTCCGCCTTTTGCCTTTACACTCGCCTTAAGTCGCACTGGCCAATCGTCAATAGCTGCACGATCCTCGTCCATTGGAAAATTGGCCACAGCTCGAACTAAAGCAGTCTCAAGAGATCCAATGTTGGGGTATCTTTTGTGACAAACCTTGTCCTCTAAAACCACAATTTGTAATCCATTGGGTTCAAATCTGGACTGCATGAGGGCCATTCTTCAGAGGAAATGAACGCTGGCAAATTGTTTCGAAGCTAGGCCTGGGACATTTTAGCTTTATGGGCCGGCGCAGAATCCTGCTGGAAAGTCCATGGCTGGTTTTGGAACAGGGAATTGTTAAGAGGCTTCATAATAGCTTCGAAAACTTTTTGGTAAACTTTGGCCGATGTTTTGACTCCTTGTTTGCAGAAATGCAGGTCAGTAACCCCATCGCAAGAGACACCCCACCAAACCATGACTGAAGCTGAGTGATGACCCTTTTCCACCCTTGGGATCAGTTCAGATGCTTCCTTAGATGACCGCGCATACACTCTATCATTTTGCGTGTTAAATTTTTCTGAACAGTACAAATTTTTTCATCGGTGAACAAAATTTTTCTTTGCAAGTTATCAGCGTGCTTCGCCAAAAGACGTTTACATTTTTCAATCCTATTTTTTTAAAGCTGCAGTCAGTAAATGTCTGGTACGTCGTTTGAAAGCTCCCAAATCCCAAGTCTTTTTTGATGATTCGACTCATGGACTTTTGCGTGATATTCATCTCACGGGCCATGATTTTCTGTTTTCGGAGCTGATTTCTGTGAATTCTTTATTTAAAGGCTTTGATGACATGCGGTGTTCGAACAGAGCGTGGGCGGCCCGACCGGTGGCGGTCTTTTACATCTCCAGTCTCCTCAAACAGTTTTATGCATCGGTAGACAAACATGCGGCTAATCCCTAGTGGCGGGAGCGTTTTGAAAATATCGTTTTTTTCATTTAACGCTTGAAAAGCGCTTTTACAGCGATACGGTTCTCATAATCTGACCACTCCATGATGAATGTTGAAACAATATTAAAATCCCGTTACAGACTAACGCTATTGAGGTTAGCTTTCAAAACCCATATGACATTAACGGGGTATGTTCAGTTCTACTGTTGAAATGGGTGTTTTTAATGTTGTAACAGTATTTATGTCCCTAATATATTTAAAGTGTCTCCGATCACTACTTCGAAGTGTTGCATTAAATGACAAATTAAGTGTTCCCTCCATACATCGGTGGAGGATATAAAAAAATCTACTGATAAACCAAGAAAGACTACCTTGCGAGAATGTGCCTTGCGTAGTTAATTTTAAAAATTTCATTAAAAATAAGTTTCGCAAACAGAATCATTGATCTTTAGTTGATTTGAATGTATGTATAAGTATGTGTTGTTATGTATTTTAAGTTAACAATTGGAGTGTCATTTATAATAGATACAGTTTTGTCGACATTGCATTTTTGTTGTTTAATATGTAATATCTATTGTTATTGAGGATGTTGTAGAAAATTGTATATTTATATTGTTTTATGACCAATTTTGATACTATTATATATTTGATTTTGTCAGGCTATTTGGTCAAATTATGATGATGAAAATAAACTAATTTATTTTATTTTCAACTCAACGTTTCGTTGGCTTATTTTCAACTTCTTTTTTTTATCAAAAAATGAAAACCTTTTTGGCATTGACATTAAACTAAGTGAAACTAATTGAATAATCTTTAAAGTCGCTCACAATTTTAATATTTGCCAACAAAAACAATAACAATAGATTGAAATCCTTACGTCCCCTCTACCTAAAATCTTTAAAATTAATATTTTATTTATATTTAAATTAAAAACGTAATAAAATTATGAATTTGTACCCTTTTTATTTCAAACATAAACAAAATTGATTAATTACGCATTAAACCTTTTATAGCAATTTGGCATGTATCCCCTCTCTTACTATATTTGTACATCTTTACATTACACTAGAAACATGAAATTAACTTTAATAAGATATGAAAATCGTAGTGAAATAAAATAACAAATACAGTTCTTTCTTGCCACTCCTCACCTCTGTCAGGATATATGGAGGATTGGTGGAGACCACGCAAAGGTACTGGTAATTTTACTAACTTGAATAATAATTTTGCATTTCTTTTGGCTACTTAAAATACTTAAAATAACTAAATGATTTCTTTTATTCAATACTATTGTTTTTTTTATTGTTATGACTTTAAACACATTGTGCACATGTACTTTTAAAGTATTTGCATAAATATTAATTTCTTTTTTTATATAGTATAAACAAAATGCTTGTTAAGTTTTCACCGATATTTCACACGATCAATACTTTGATGTAAAATAGACATTCGAAATAAACCAAATGATGTTGTCAATGTGGAAGTAGTGGTTGACAAATGTTCTGCAAAATTAAAGGGAATAAAACTCAGCCAGTACGAAATGTGGTTCATATTATAGTGGAAACAAATACAGAATATCGGTTCCTCGAACTGTGTAGTTCGTCTTTACTGATAAACATAAATGTTCGAATTGAATAGGATGGGCAGACAGGAAACTATCAAAAAATACTAAGTAGCGCCTATCTATGATCGCCGTGTTGTTATAGTTAGTGTACATAACAATCACACATGTGTACATAACAATCACACATGTGAACTCAGTTTCACACCTTGAAGTGCCTGCTACTTAAAGAGTAAGAGATTTATCTCTAAGCCATGAAATAGATTTTTTATAAAATGCATTTGCCGTTCGTTTCGACTTAGGCGAATATGCTAGTGTGCATAACTATCACATATGTAAACCCAGTTTTAAACCTGGGTAAGAACATCTAACATTTTTTCAGAGGCTTAAGTGCCTGCTACTGTAAGAGTAAGAGATTTATCTCTAAGCCATGTAAAAGTTTTTTTTTTTAAATGCATTTGCCGCTACTAATTGCACACCTACTAATTCGCCTTAGTCGAAAAAAAGCTCAAACCCGAGTAAAAACATCTACAATTTTTTCAGTGGCTGCGTCTTTAAGAGTAAAAGAGTAATCTCTAAGCTATGTTAATGCTTTTTTATAAAATACATTTGCCGTTCGTTTCGACTTAGGCGAGTTTTATAAACACGAGTTGTTAGTATGTACAGATTATCGCTTAATTTAAATGCCCCTACCTGGCTTGGCTGGCAGTGCTTTAAGCAGCCGTCGCTGTATCCAAATTATTGCTTTGAAACTATGAGCATTGTGTCGTTTTCTGGCAACCTAAGGAAATAGGTTAATAGCTACCTATACCGACAACCATTGACATATCGGTGACTCCTTCGCCATTGCATCAGAAAGGTCTGACAGTGCAGCGATGCCGTTATTCGGACTTCATGATGTCGAACACTTGTGAAATGTATTCGTGCCAGTAATTCCAAGTTTTTCTGTTGATATAGCCGATGGGTAAGGTTAAAAAGGGCATAATCACAATCTTTTACGGATATTGATTTCTAGTTTATTTTTCGATACTTGCCCCTCGACGGCTTTGTTTTCTTCGATTCGCACCAATGCGCAGTACGTCAAATTGTCTACAAACTGTAGCCATGATGCACAACTGTACCGAAAATTCGATAATATGCTTTTAATAAATTCTACACGTTTCACAGGCGTGAATAGAAAGCTTAATAAAATGGCAAACCTTACTGAATATTTTAACAGCTAGATTGTATTGGTGCTCCTGAAGTAAAACTTTTAGGAACTGAAATGTTACGCTTATTGTCCTCTATTCTAATACTGTTTAACATTTTCTATCAAAAAAGTAACATTTGGAAGTAAGTGTTACACTTTTGTCTTTTGGACCAAATTAAGAACCCTAGGAAGACTGTACAAATTTAAACAACACTCTCTATAAAGAACAAATTGCAAATGCTTAGACAGAAAAACTTAAATAATAATTCGCAATAACTCTAGTTTTGTATATTTAAAGAGCCGATAACTTAACATTTCTTTGCCATAGAGCTTATCTTGGTTGACATGTTTTGGATTGGTATATGTAGAACGAGCCCCAAATAAGTCATTAGGAATACAGGAAAATATAGTAAAAATGTTTGCCAATGATTGCAGCAGTTGGTTTTGAGTTGTTTGCAATACAAATTAGTACTTACGTATCATATGACACAAGATTCATGAGAAACATTAATTTGTTTAAATAATTCGTGATACGAAATGTTGGAATCAAACTATTGAAATACCTGCTACAGCAGGAATTCCTGCCAGTCTTCTGTTAATCGTACATCTAAAATCATCAGTTTGCTTGATCGTTTAAAGGCCGTGCAGGTACTCAATAGCTTCAGATGGCTCGGTAAATATGCAGATAGAGTCATAAACGCTAGCATCTACATCAGATATAGTTCTGCTCGTTAGGGCTATAGCCCTGCCACTAAATTCCTTCCATTTTCTATAATAAAACGAAAACAACCTGATTATCCTTATTACAAAACGTTATTTGAATGTTTAATTTTCACGCCAGACATCATTTGGTTTATTGTTGCGTAAGCTATTTATCTGTGTATCTTTATTGTAGATCAACTCTAAAGACAACTATCACTATTAATTTGCTAATTGATAATCTTCTCTTTTTTATTGTTGCTTTTTTAGCTCATGCTACGGATTATTATGGTGAGTTTTACTGTGTACAATTGTGTCGTAGAGAGATTTCGATATACTCGTAATTAGTTTCGTTGTACTCGTGTGTGTAGTATTTGTCTTTTTTATTTGTTTTGATTTTTTTACTAGTTTAGACTGTTTCATAAACGAATTAGAATTTAATATAATATGTTCGTACAATTTTTTTGTTTCGTTTTAATTTCCATTACTTTCGAACTCTTTTTTCAACTTGACATCAAATCGAGTTAATGGAGTTTTGTTTGTTTCGGATACGATTTTTTTTATTTGTATATATTTAATAGCAAAATATATCACCATATTTATTTTCTCCACCCATTTTTTTAATTTCAATTGACAGATACAAGTATTATTTTTATTAGAACAAAAAACAAGGTTGAAAAAATAATATAAGTTTTAGACGTTTTCCTTCATTTTATCATTTAGCTATAAAATTAAGAATTTGTGTACTTTTAAGTTTACCGAAGAGAGTAACCATTCATTATCGAGTTCTTTCTATATACATATTTATATATATGTTAAATTATTTATTTTCTTTTTTTAATTCTACGTGAAACACTTTGATATCATCATTTGTGTTTAACCCACTTCCCTTTTAAATAATCAAATCGTTTTGTTGAACTTTTTTTAAAGGGGTGTATTTCTCAAAGAGTTTGCATGTTTTAACATAGAATTTCCCAAACGACAGCTTTAATGCATTTCTATTATTATTTTTTTGGTTTTTTCATTTACATACATTTTTAATGGATAGTTGATAATTTGGGGTTGTTTTTCTTTAAACGATTTTCATTTTTTTATTTTTTATTTTCAAATCTCGTTGACAACACAAAAAGAAAAAAACAAAAATGTCGAAACTTCTTTTTTTAATTTTCTATTTTTCAAGATGAATACAATCTTAATCCGGGTTTAGAATGGGAGGATGAGTTCACAGGTAGGTACTCTTTTGAAATATGTTCCACAGTGACGGAATGAATCGACATGAAGCAAAATAGGAACGTCAAAATTCGCCATTGCGCTGTTTTTGATATTCTATTCTGGAAACGTAGTCTTTTTGAAGCTTTTCTTCGGTTTCACAGAATAAAAAACAAAAAAAGAAATAAAATTATTCAAAATTAATATCATTATCAATCAATTACTATCCTAACATGCACTACTTGAAGCAAACATACTTATAATCTCATATTCTGTGTTAATGCTTTTGTAAATGTTGTCTTTCATATTTCCATACAAATAGTCTGTCCATCTCTTAATTACTGCTCTTGATACATGCGTTGTGCTCGAATTGCCCTAAAGTTATCTATTCTCGAAAAGTATGTGTACGTGTATGTTGCGTTTACAGTATAAATAAATTTTTAAAAACTGCAGCATTTTTAAAATAATAGTTTGGTCAATCGAGGTGTTGTCTACTAGCTCTTGTATTTTTGCTTAAATGGAAATAAAATATCCAAATATGTTTAATCATAACAATACAATTAAAAGAAAGTTTTTACCTACGTGAAATGATTGACTATTCGAGCCATAAATCTTTCGTTTTAAAAATTTAAATTTTTAGAAAATATTTTTTTTCATACATTTAAAATATATAAAACTTATTTAATTTGTCTAAAGAAATACATTAGCTTTTTGAAAACAAACACATTTAAAGTGATTTTGAAAGTATTAATTAATCGCTTTTACGCTCACTTATTCGAGGAGATCGCTAGTGTAAGTGGGATTATTAAAAATATTTAGCTGTGTAAAGTAGTAAAATGGTCCCCAAAATAACACATTTTATCCACCATTTCTTTACGTGGTGCCTCGTACAGTAGAGATGAACGAAAAAAGTATTCCACATTTTCAATCAATGTCAAAATCAAACTTGTTTTATGTAGAATGTAATTCTTTCGAATAAATCGATATAGTTTGAGTTTTATTAAGCAGCTGCCAACTACTTAGAAAAAATTCATAACTGATTTCATTCTATCTTTTTTGAATTAGGTACAACAAAAAATTCCGCGCTTTCCATTTCCACCATAAGGGCTATATTTGTAATACAGGGTGGCTGATGAATATTGCTACATTTAGAAACTCAAATAACTTTTTTTTCAGTGTGTGAAATTCATTTTTCTGTAATTCGTGTTAAAGTTCATTTAATTTTATTAAATATAGCTAAATTAGTTTTAAAAATAATGACATTTTGGTTGTTGTTGTTGTAACAACAATATATTTATTTTGAAGTCTTGTTCGTCTATGGGGGATCTGCTTCGATATCCAGGTGAAGGAAACGCGCCATTTGAACTGGATGCGTTCACAGAGACCTGGGGGTCAGCTGAGTGGGCTTGGCCGGACAATTGAAGAGGTGCAGTACATCATGTGGTCCCTGATGGCAGGCGGGACAGATGTCCGGAACGTTAGCATCAATTCGTGCCCAGTAAGAATTGAGGCGGCTGCACCATCCGGATCTCAGCTGCGCCAGAACCACGCGCGTCTGCCGAGGTAGTACCTTCTCCTCAGGTGAAATCTCCGGGGGATGTTCCCCTAGCACTGCATTCACACGGTAGCTGGATACTGCTGCTGCGACATCATCGGCGTGAATGTTGTTCAAACCTGCCTGATAGTTTCGATGATCTAAAGGTTCTCTCTTATACCGCTGGACCTCTCTCTCTAGATCATGAAGATCGTACCTGATCTGCCTGGGTGGAGGCATCCTGTTCAAGAGATGGTGGTTAGGATGGCTGCTGCGAAAACACCCTAGCAGGTATTGCTTAGACAACAGGAAATTGTGTCTGCGCACGGTAAGGACCTTCGTCTCCTCATGTAGGTGGTCCTCAGAGGACATAAGAAGACACCCTGTTGATGTTCTAAGGGCGGCATTCTGGCATGTCTGAATTTTCTTCCACTGCGTCGTACTCACGTTCGCCGACCATACAGGTGCTGCGTAGTTTGCTACAGACCGACCTATCGCTTTGTAAGAGGTCAACAAGGTTTCTTTGTCGGCTCCCCAAGTACTGCCGGCAAGTGACTTGAGGACCTTGTTCCTACTTTTGAGTTTATCGCAGATAGCTGTAGCATGTGCAGAGGATCTAAAAAGGCTGTCCAATGTGACCCCAAGGATTTTGGGGTAGTTGGTGGTCGGAATGTTGACGTCATCGACTTTCACATTGAGTGACAACCGCACCTCTGCGGTCCAAGCAGTAAACAGTGTGGCTGATGATTTGGAGGCGGATATTTTCATATTCCTCGCAGTGAAGAAACGTGCTAAGTCAGTGAGGTAATAGTTGATTTTCTCGCAAATGTCATCCACTTTAGGTCCTGACGCCAGAATTGTGCAATCGTCAGCGTACGACACAATTTCAACGCCGTCTGGTGGTGCAGGAATTTTAGAGAGGTAGAGGTTAAACAGAGCCGGGGATAAAACTCCACCCTGGGGAACTCCTTGTTTAACTCTACGGGGCTTCGACTTTCTGTCTCTAAATTCTACATATGACTGGCGCCCACACATATAGTTTACGACCCAACGTTTCAAACTGGGCGGAAGGGACGTTTCTTCAATGTCCTCGAACAGAGTGGCATGATTGACCGTGTCGAAGGCTTTTGTGAGGTCAAGAGCCACGAGGACCGTCCTGTCGTTAGGCTTGTTCTGGTTAAGGCCGCGACTTATACGTGTGGTGATGGCGTGTAAAGCAGTTGTTGTGCTGTGCTGCTTGCGGAATCCATGCTGATGATCAGCACTAAGAAAGTGTTCGATCAGGCTGGGGAGGAGCAGTGCTTCAAGCGTCTTTGCTACTGGAGAAAGCAAGGAGATCGGCCTGTACGAATCTCCTTTACTTGCGTCTTTGCCTTGCTTCAGTAGCGGGACCACTCTGCCCATTTTCCAGGCATCGGGAACTTCGTGAGTGGCTAGCGACAGATTGAGCACTTTGGTCATGTACTCTACTCCCGGAGTATCCAAGTGCTTTAACATCAGCATTGAGATTCCGTCCGGACCCAGCGCCTTTGATGACTTTGCGCTGCGGATGACATGGGCAACTTCGCCAACGGTAAATTGTGGTGGTGCCTCTTCGACTCGGAGAGCGCGGATACGACGCAATACTCTCCTTTTCGCCTTATCACTCTCTGGGTGCTCAATAAAAAGCCGGTTAAAATAACACGCGCACCGCTTCGGATCTGTCACTGTTCTATCACCGAACGTGACAGCTGTCCGATCATCCTTCCTTACAGGGTTAGAGAGTGATTTGACCGTTGTCCACAACTTACCAATTCCGGAACTCAAGTTGCACTGCTTTAAGTGGTCTAGCCATTTGGTCCGCTTATATTCGTTGACCAACCTACTGATCTCGGAGTTGAGATCCCTAATTCTTGGGTCAGTAGGGTTGGAGCGACGAATGTCATCACGCTCGTCTGCGAGTCCCGCTGCCTCTGCTGGGAAGTTTGGTCGTACTTCGGGTATTCGACCAGCAGGGATATGGCGAGCGGCTGCTGCGTTGATGATGGCCCGGAACTTTTTCTCGGCTACCCGAACGTCCGACGGAATAGCTAGATTATTAAAGCTGCGGTTGGTGGCTTCTCTGAAGGCCTCCCAATCAGCCTTTTTTTGATTGAGAAACGTACGGCGTTCAGAGGTTATGAAATCGGGTGGTCTATTAATGGAGAGAATTATGGGAAGGTGGTCCGATCCTAGTGAGATGACGGGTTGCCAGGTGACGTCGTTGATCAGGCCAGGCGATGCCAAAGTGATGTCTGGCGAGCTATGGCAATCGCCCATAATCCGCGTGGGGGCGTCCTCATTCACTGTGCAGAACGTAGAGCTATCAATTTGCTCTGCCAAAGCTATGCCCCTCTGGTCGTTGTCTAGGAGAGAATGCCACAGTTCGTGGTGAGCATTAAAGTCTCCTAGGACCAAGCGGTTATTGCCTTGTAGCAAATTGCTAATGTCTGGCAGATAACGCGGGGCACAGCTACCAACCGGCGGGATGTATACGTTGTACAGCTCTATTTCGGCAGTTCCAGACTTGACTGCTACCCCCATACATTCCATGTATGGGTCTCTAGAGTCAAGCTCAGGCGAAATAGGTCTGTACTGCACAGAATGGTGTAACAGGAAAGCAAGTCCCCCACCTCCACTTCTGGTGCGATCCTTACGTAGCACGTTGTATCCGTCACAACTGTGCAGGCTGCAGGTGGCATTCAGCTTAGTTTCTTGGATCGCGGCGACCATGATGTTTCTCCGATTCATAAATTCTATGACCTCACTGATTTTGTTGCGTAGGCCATTACAATTAAATTGCAAGATTGATGCACTGTCAGGAGTGGCAACAGCAATCTGTGGTGTAAGATGCTGTATGTGTTGATGCTGTTGCGAGGGCGACTGCGGGGGAGTCTCGTAGTTAGATGATGATGGTGACGACGACGAAAATGCAGACGACGATGATAACACCAAATCCAGAGACCCACTGCTAACTTCGTTGATACAGCATGAGGCAACAAAGTCTGCTTCGCTATACTCCCTGATGTGGTGCAGACCTGAACAGCTCCTGAAGTGCACCCACTCCATGCAACGATTACACCTTACAGACGTAGCACGATGGTGTATTCGGTTCTGACAAACCGAGCAGATCCAAGGTCCGGGGTTTTGTTCGATCCCGGCTCGGACCAGTAGTATTCGGAGCAGGCATTCCAGGAAGTGCTGCTCCCACGACGAAAAAATGGACGAACAAAAAACATATATTGTTGAGGTGACTGCCCCTGGCCGAAGAGTTTCGGGTCAATCCGGTACATAGAACCGGCAGTCGCGGGATTTTGGTTGTTCATGTTGCCGTTTCAATCGAAATGGTCCTAGTCGGACATGAAAAGACAGTTTAACATGTTTCCGTCCTCTTCCACCATTTGAAGCATCTTCTGGCAAAATTCCAAGCGAATCGGGAAGTCTGATTTGATATTTTTTATGGGAATAAGTCCAAATCTTTGTGCATAATTGACAGAAATGGCTGTCTGCTTATACCCAGATAAGCTTCTTGTCGAAACTCTTGGATTGTTTTGTATGGCAGCAGCTACAGCAGCCATTGTTTCTTTTTTCCGAACTGAAGGGTTTCGATGATAAGGTCTTCTGTTGACTGTCCCAAGCCCGGCCAAATTGTTAACAAGTCCTCATTATGGTCCATTTGCTCGGAGGATTGCCGCCAAACGTGCTCCTATATTCTTTTTGGACCGAAACTACCGACTTTAGTGCGTGATAGCGGCGGACAATCCAATTTCTTGTTTCAGTGTCCCAGTTATCTATTTTTGTTGGATCTAAAAATCAATTTGCAAAATGAAAAACAAATTAACCAGAATCATTAAAAAGAAAATATGTTATTAATTTTTTTGGTAGCGGCTTTCATCAGCCGCCCTGTAGTAAGACAGTGGATTAATTCTTTTTAATTGAGCTCAGGGACAGATGTGGTTATTTTAATTTTTTATTGAAGGATATTGTATTGCAATCTTAATAAGGCAATCTCCTAAAGAGTAATTTTTATGAGATATAGCAGCATGGTGTTTGGCACTTTTACTAGAGTACAAAGATTCATAAGAATTATTGTAGATTGCAAAATTTGATTTATATCAGGGAGAAATTTATTTTACTGTTAATTGTATTTTTTATCTTTGCCGGAACAGTGTCATTTTTATGTGGACAGCCAATGGTCAAAATTACCTTAAAGTAGCCGCACTAAACCCCTTTATTGTTAACTCTTACAAATAAATTTCTGAGTGTAGATTAAAACTCGCATAATAGCTGGGATCTTTTGAGAATACAAACCTAGCATTTATGTATATGTGACGCCCAAAATAGAAAGGAACCTAAGGCTAAAAACCAGGTTTGTTTAGGAGAGCCATTTTAAAGATTAGGTCCCTTTCTATTTGCGCTTCTAATTGTCGACTTCACTTTCATAAAACGCGCATATCTCTGGGAGGGAACACTTTTGGGGCATGGGATCGGTCTCATTCGATGCTCAGATGTTGTCCACATCCAAAAAGAAAGTGAAAAGTTGATGAAAAGTTTTTTTAGGAGAGCCATTTTAAAGACTAGGACCCTTTCTATTTGCGCTTAGAATCGTCGACTTCACTTTCATAAAACGCGCATATCTCTGGGAGGGAACACTTTTGGGGCATGGGATCGGTCTCATTCGATGCTCATATGTTGTCCACATCAAAACAAAAAAAAAATGAAAAAAAAATGATTTTTTACCCTTAGGTCCCTTTCTCTATGACACTTATGAAGTTACTCGGTTAGCAAGCGAGTTGGCTTCGAGTGGATAAACAAAACACTTATTTTTCCCAAAAAAAATCAAACATGACACACCCTGCTTTATAAAACATTTGTTTTTGTTATGTACTTAGTAGGGACATAAATACTGTTACACACGTTTTATGCTGTAAAATAAAAAGTACTGAATGTTTTTGGACCAAATATTTTTTAAATATTTATTCATGTATATTGTATCCAAAAAGAAGCTACTTATTCGAAATGCCCGCCTTTTGCCTTTACACACGCCTTAAGTCGCACTGGCCAATCGCCAATAGCTGCACGACCTCGTTCATTGGAAAATTGGACACAGCTCGAACCAAAGCATTCTTAAGAGATCCAATATTGGGGTATCTTTTGTGACAAACCTTGTTCTCTAAAACCGTCCACAATTTGTAATCCAATGGGTTCAAATCTGGACTGCCTGAGGGCCTTCTTCAGAGGAAATGAACGCTGGCAAATTGTTTCGAAGCCAGGCCTGGGCCGGCGCAGAATCCTGCTGGTAAGTTCATGACTTGTCTTGGAACAGGAAATTGTTAAGAGGCTTCACAACAGCTTCCAAAACGGTGTCTTGTTAAACTTTGGCTGATGTTTTGACTCCTTGTTCGCAGAAACTCAGGTCAGTGACCCCATCGTAAGAGACACCCCACCAAACTATGACTGAAGCTGGTTGATGACCCTTTTCACCCTTGGGATCAGTTCAGATGCTTCCTTGGATGACCGCGCATACACTCTATCATTTTGCTTGTTAAATTTTTCCTGAACGGTAAAAATTTTTTCATCGGTGAACAAAATTTTTCTTTGCAAGTTATCAGCGTGCTTCACCAAAAGACGTTTGCATTTTTCAATCCTATTTTTTTAAAGCTGCAGTCAATTATTGTCCGGTACGTCGTTTGAAAGCCCCAAGTCCCGAGTCTTTTTTAATGATTCGACTCATGGACTTTTGCGTGATATTTATCTCACGGGCCATGATTTTCTGTTTTCGGAGCGGATTTCTGTGAATTCTTGATTTAACGGCTTTGATGACATATCGCTTTTTCCATTTCACACTTAAAAAGCGCTGTTAAAGCGATATAGTTCTCATTATCTGACCACTCCATGATGTAAGTTGAAACAATTTTAAAATCCCGTTACAGACTAACGCTATTGCGGTTAGCTTTCAAACCCCAAATGACATTAACGAGGTTTGTTCAGTTCTACTATTGAAATGGGTGTGTTCAATTTTGTAACAGTATTTATGTCCCTACTGAGTATACTAAAAAATAATCAAACAAGAAGAGGTTTTATCGACGATTTCGTACTGGGTACATTTGCACTAGATAGGATAAGTAAAACTCTAACTTATGGTTCAAAAAATTGTACATGTTTCTAAGCAAAAGTATATTAATTGATTTTTTTATATTATATTGATTATTTTATTAAAACTTATATTCTGTTTTTAATAAATTTGCCAATGCAACCTCTTTTTGTTCAGTTCTCTTTAGAGTTAACGAAGAGAAACAATGTTGCCATGATACTTTCAATTTTGATCAATGTTGCCAGATTACAATTTTGCAAACTAAATAGGTAACTAATCTAAGGGGTGTTTTTTATTGAGGTATAGAACTTTAAGTTGGCATCACTTTTTTAACTGGCGGCCATTTTGTCAGCTGTCAAGTGATTAATATTTAGTTTGGTTTGCCATTTCATCATGAACAGGTTGACAAAAGAACAACGCTTGCAAATCGTGCAAATTTATTTCGAAAGTAATGGTTCAGTTCGCGAAGTTCACCGCAAGCTCCGTCCATTTTATGGTCGACATAATCGTCCATCAGAGCAATTAATTCGGTTAACCATGGATCGGTTAACATGGACCATTGGATTATTTTCTTTGGGGATATGTGAAGTCGCTCGTCTACGCCAACAAACCAGAAACACGTTAGGGGACTTGGAAGCCAACATTCGTGGCGTTATTGCCAACATACGGCCCATATGCTCGAAAAAGTGGTTGAAAATTGGACCTGTAGAATTGGCTTTATTCGAGCCAGCCGCGGCGGCCACATGCCCGAAATCATATTTAAACATTAATGGCATAAAATTATCCTTCCAATAAAGCCAAATTGATGGACATTAAAACGATTTTCTTGTGTTTTATTTCAATTCGAAGTTCTATACCTCAATAAAAAACACCCTTTAGTTACCTTTAATTAACAGTCTAATAAAACAGTCTTTACAGATGAGGAGGTTTCCTCATCTTTCCTGTTTTTTTTCATCCAAATGTATTATTCCTATTTAAGAAATACCTTAAAGTCGAAAAATATGATATATGAGAGTAAGTAAGAGATAACGTTTACTATTTACAGAAATAGTAAAAATTAGACTTCTGTCAAGATTTACACTTGGCAAACTTACTTTGTGGTTTTACATTACTTTCGTATGTAAAACCACAGTCGATCGCTAAGTAAGAGTAAGATAATTCAAATAAAGAAACAGATTATATTAAACTGAGTTTTAGTCCTGAAGAACAAAAATGTGTGACATGATATGCATATTAAAGTAATTAGTTTTAGTTTAAAATAATAAAAAGCGTATTGAGATGTCCTAAGCTGGTAATGATTTTAACTTACCGACTTATTCCTAGGAAGTGACTTATCACTTTGATAACTGATTGTGCAAATTACGTCTGTACTCCGTTAAATAACTTTTTACAAATGAATCATTGAATACAAGACCTCCTTTGCGCCCACCAAAAGAAAACCCCCCATATTGTGTATATCAGGTGAGTTAATACGGTGTTGGCCAATTCAACAGAACCAAAAAACACATTTGTTTTAAAAATGCTTCATAGAAAACACATATACATGGTACATATTTTATACTTATTCATATATAACAAATCAGACAAGAGCATGCATTAACACAACTATTGTTTTTATTTACAATAAACACATGCATTCTTAAACAAAACTGTGAATAACACTCATGTATTTTTAAAAATAATCAAATCTAACAATAAACATGGTCTCAACAAAATTGGCTTGCAAGTAGAAAAACACACAGAAATACCACTCACGATAGGGGCTTACAAATATTTTTTTATAATCTCCACCAAAGGATGGAGTGTATACTAAATGGTCCTTAAGATAATTATTTTAAACTTTACGTATGCTGTTGTGACTTGGCAGATCATCTCTGCTTAAAGATAAAACTTAGTTTAAGCAAAGAATTGAGTTTTAGAGTAAAAAGTTAGTTTAAACTGCAGTTAAACCGCCATTGATATCGTTTTTCGAATTTCTCCGTCTTCAGGCAAACAAATTGTGGTGTACCACTCTGAATTGACCGTCCTACGTAGCTCAAGCGAAACAGTAGCCACATGACCAGTTTTGCCGAAGAAACAGGCGACCATTTGCTTTGAAGTGCTTCTTCCACAAACAACTTTCGTTGGATTTGGCTCGACTTCGAAGACCCACACGGTCGATTGCTGTTTTGTTTCGGGTTTATACGCATAGATCAATGATTCGTCACCTGTGACAATCTTATAAACGTCTTTTGAAACACCGTGATCGTATTTTCCAAAATTTCTTTGCACCAATCGACACAAGGCTTTTTTTTGAGCGATTGTCAAATTGTGCGGGATCCAACGAGAACAAACCTTTTTTACGGCCAGGTGTTCATGCAATATCACGACCTTCGACTTTAAGCGAGCGTCGTCCACGATTGAATTCATTTAACCAGTTTTTCACAGTGCCTTAGGATGGTGCTTCATCGCCATACAAAGATTTAAGTTCATTGATGCACTCTTGTCGTGATAATCCGCGTCGAAAGTTGTGAAAAATTATCGCACGAAAATGTTCACGAGTTAATTCCATTTTTTCCCAAATTGATTTTATCAAGTAAACAACACAACTGATGGTCGTACGTCAAAACGTTCCGAGTACGTTTTTGCTAAAAAATGTAAAATTTTCCAATGAAAATGTCAGATGGATTTTACTGCAATTTTGTCCTGCTTTTCACTTTAACCCCATTTTAGGATGCAATCTATTCAGTTCAAAAGCGTGCTAAGAGCAATGTGAGTGGACAAGTTTCTCTGTAAAAAATATCAAATATTTTAAATGTTCCCCACTTACACGAGGCAACTTTACTTGCGTCAATTTTTATGATTCCCGTTTGAACTTGCCTCTTGTGTTTACAGATGGCAATTCGTTTACGGCAATTTCTGTTTTCATTATTGCCTTTTCTGCAGTTCTGTGATTTATTTGTTCTGATTTTTGTGTGAAAATAAACTAAAATAATCTGCAGCCAACATTCCACTACGAAAAACACAAATGGAATTGACAGTACGGGCAAGTTTTTTTCCCTTTTCCTTCCCCTTACCTCTCTCTCCTACAAACTGAGAGTTGCGGCAAGTAAAGTTGCCTCGTGTAAACAGGGACATATAGTTCTATAGAGAGCCCCGTTAATGGTTACTGGTTGACGCTCCTAATTTTTAAAAAAGCGTAAATCAATCACTTTATCAGCCATAACATCGCACCAAACAGTAAATCTGGAGCGGTGTAATTGACTCTGATGTAATACCCTAGATTTCAGACACTGATCCCTGTTCTTCCAAACGGGAAACTACGTTCCTAATAGAAATGGCAGAAAAATAATAAAATTCAAAAATTTTGAACCGTTGCTGTACATCATATATCTCCAAAAAAAAATACTTGTATACTTAGTAGGGACATAAATACTGTTACACATGTTTTATGCTGTAAAATAAAAAGTACTGAATGTTTTTGGACCAAACATTTTTAATATATTTATTAATGTATATTGTATCCATAAAGAATCTACTTATTCGAAATGTCCGCCTTTTGCCTTTACACACGCCTTAAGTCGCACTGGCCAATCGTCAATAGCCGGCGCAGAATCCTGCTGGAAAGTCCATGGCTGGTTTTGGAACAGGGAATTCCTAAGAGGCTTCTACAACGGTTTCTTGGTAAACTTTGGCCGATGACTGAAGCAGGGATCAGTTCAGATGCTTCCTTAGATGACTGCGAATACACTCTATCATTTTGCTTGTGAAATTTTTCCTGAACGGTAAAATTTTATTCATCGGTGAACAAATTTTTTCTGTGCAAGTTATCAGCTTGCTTCACCAAAATACGTTTGCCTTTTTCAATCCTAATTCTTTTTAAAGCTGTAGTCAATAAATGTCCGGCGCGTCGTTTGAAAGCCCCAAGTCTTTTTTAATGATTCGACTCATGGACTTTTGCGTAAAATTCATCTCACGGGCCATGATTTTCTGTTTTCGGAGCGGATTCCTGTGAATTCTTGATTTAACGGCTTTGATGACATGCGTTGTTCGAACAGAGCGTGAGCGGCCCGACCGGTGGCGGCCTTTTACATCTCCAGTCTCCTCAAACAGTTTTATGCATAGGTAGACGAACATGCGGCTAATCCCTAGTGGCCGGAGCGTTTTGAAAATATCGCTTTTTTTTATTTCACACTTGAAAAGCGCTATTACAGCCATACGGTTCTCGTTATCTGACCACTCCATGATGAAAGCAATTTTAAAATCCCTTTACAGACTAACGCTATTGAGGTTAGCTTTCAAAACCCATATGACATTAACGGGGTATGTTCAGTGCTACTATTGAAATGGGTGTGTTCAATGTTGTAACAGTATTTATGTCCCTACTAAGCATAACCTGCGAACGAGAAAACAAAAAATATTTACCAATAAGTTGTGAATATTTTTCCTATTTGGGGCACCTTCATTATGTAATGTTGTCGGAATTATATTAGGTATTTCTGTTTTGATTGGTTTTTATGCGCTTCTGCAATATATTTCCGAAATTTCTACCAAACACTATAAAACTCATTCCTTAGTTAAACTAAGTTTTCATAAAAAAGAGAATTACGAAAACATATGTAAGTTTAAAACACAATGGGATTGCTTCTTTGGCATAAATGGGCTAGTGTTGCGGACACCTGGTGTTTACATTTTTGTAAATTCAATGTTTGAACTACTTTTTCTGAAAAGATCTTTGTTATAAAGCACGATTTTTAGTACATTCTATACCAGTTATATTACATGCTATAGAAATATTTTCTTCTTCTAAATTATTTCTAGGTGGTATTTCTTTCTTACCTATTGCATTTGCCACAAAGTCTATGCATTCTTGGATACTATTTAAAAAAAGGCATATTCTTTAAATGAAATAAACTAAGCACTGTTGTGTTCCTAATTTGTATTCATTGAACGGTGTTTGTAAAAAGAAACCTACTTCCTCCCTCTTTATCGAAGACACCTACTAAAAAAAACTCCATTACTCGAAGCACTTCAACCAAAGCATTGAAAATATTGATATTGATTAAGTTTAAGTCATAATAACAGAGCATTCTATATCATATATTCATTTATATATTTAAATAAATAAATATTATTTAACTATATTTAAAATATTAGACATAAATCTGAAATTCAAATAACTTATTGAAATTAAAATTGGGTGGAGAAATTTTAAATATACACTTATTTAATTAATTGTTCTACATACATACATACTCGTACATAAAGTCAAATTTAAACATTGAAAATTGTTTAAATTGCACCGCACCAAAAGCAAACGTTATGTTCCTAAAATTGGTTCCTAAATTGATTTTCTTTGGCTTCTCCTTGTATTTTGTATCCAAATTATTTGTACATGTTTTTGGTGTTACGAAATTGTGCAAAGCAAACTCTTTATATAAAATTGGTCTTTTAGGTAGCCCACCAAGGATCTTTTGTACAACTCGAATTGATTTCCCATATTTTGTGTGTGTATAGACTCGAAACTAATACAAAACTTAAGAGATATATGAAATGTATGTTGTTTTCCTCTTCTTATTGAAATCTTAACATTTTTAAACTGAATATTCAAGCATTACCAGAAAAAACATTACGAAATAATGCACCACCGTAAGGTATTGTCTTTCTTTTTTGTGTGTGTGGTAAAATGAACAACAACAGAACACCATTTCTTCTTTTCCTGTGTCCATTATACTATGCTTTAACAGTTTCTTGTTTGTTTTTGTTCGTTCCTTTTTTGCACTAACTTATTTAGCTTTGTCCATACTACTTTTCTCCAATTGCAGCTTCGAAATTGTTCATACTGTGTACATTATGTTCATAATGTGTTTAACATTTTTGCACGCTTTAATACAAATAATTTCCAATATTACCATTTCAAATCAACATTAACACTTTACAATTATTCTACGCAATATCATTTAAATTTCAATCCGATTTGAATATATACGAGTATATACTTATATTTTTTTTTTAATAAAACAACATTTTCCTAATTCTCATTAAAAAATGCAATTGTAATTATTTGCAGACATATGCACATTTTACAAAACTTCGAAGAAAATTTGAAATTATATTGAAAAGAAGCATATTTTCCATAGGTGTTAGAACATTTGACGTTTTTCAGCAGCGAGGTGGTCCACATTCAAGTTTCTTTTTTATAATACAAAATTTAATTTTGTGGATTATTTGAAAAAGCAAACATTTTTTTATATCGTTTATGTGGCAGCCTCGGATGGCTTTGCTAATTTTCCTAGACCTTGGAATGGTTTCTGACTATCTCAATAATGGTTGGAACGATATTCACCTAATAGGCCTGAATCGCAAAAAAATGTTCGCATACCATCGGTCCTAGGTCAAGTTACTACACAAAAAATTCTAACGGCGTCAAATTGCAGCCAAGGCGTCTGATAACACACTTACCGAACTTGACCCGCAATAGATCGATTGCGGCTTGGTCTGTGTAGCATGACGCTCAATTCTGTTATAACCAAAAAGCCTCTAAGTCCATGCCTTCAATCTTCGCCCACTAAGTATTATTTATCATAATTATGTAGCGCTAACCGTTATCCGAAGTTTTGTTTCCAGCACCATATTTGAAAGAATGGGCCAATGCTGCCCGCTCCAAAATCTTTAAGGATTCATTGGCCTCTCGACGATCACATGCGGGTTTTCCGATCCCAAGATGCAACAGTTTTGATTGCAGTTTCGGCAACTGTGTAACGGGGTGACATCCCTTGGACGACGAAATGCTTTTCGGGTCAATCCGGTCCACAAAACCGGCTGTCGTGGTTCTGTAGAGATAAAAAACTGCTTCGCAAAAACAAAATCGTTCAATTTGAGCTCTTAGTCCAACACAGAAAACGGTACTTTTAATTGCTAAGGCACGGAATCTTAAAAAAGTATAATCTGAGTCTTTTTGTTGAATTTTTGCAAAAAAAAAAAATCGGTGTGTTAAATGTTGTGTTGTTGGGATTGACTAAAAGTCGATGTTCCTGGACGCAGCCTCATTTGGGCAAAAACTAATATTCACTAGACTTAGTTTAGGCTTAACTGCATTGACTTTGGAAATAAATTAGATTTAAATCGCTTTATTGCTCAAGATTAAACGATTCATGGCGGTTCATGTAGATATGATACCGACTTTCTGTCAAGATTTCGAGCAGGAAAGTCCTTTCACCTTCAAAAACACATATGATGTAGAAAGTATTACTAGGTGGATTGTCCGGTACAAATGTTACCAATAGCACCCAAGTATAAGAAATAAGAGTTGATCATTTTTACAAAATAAGTTGAAAAATAACTTTGAAATTGGTATTAGTATAGTGGTAATTGCTTCAAGTCGAACAATTTTCATTTTAGAAGCATAAAATGTTATGAGGAACCCTTTTGGGGAACCTGTCGTCCTACAAGCCTCAGATCACAAACAAATAAAATTCAATCTTGCTCAAAAAAAGCATAATGCATAATGGGCGACCTATAAAATTATAGTCCCCGGTCTCTTCCGTTTTGAGCGCTTCCGCTTTAGAAGACAAAGGAAACAAATCTGATGCATTAAGGAAACCCCGTACGTACATATATTAAATACAGACCATTTACACAACTAATTGAAGCTAATTGGGCATCCAATTATTGGTATGGAATTCAGAATTGACCGTTCTACGTTAAACAGATGAAACTGCATTTCCACACGACAAGTGCCCATTACACATTAAAGTTGCGGTCTAAAATGTAAGGTCTTGATTTTAAAATCGATGAAATCTCAGAACACTCAAGGTTGTCAGGGATTACAAAAATAATGAGTGACATTTGTAATTTATTTTTCTACAAAGTTTTCTTCGCATTTAAAAAAAAACTACCTTTAACCTACATTCCAAGTCTGAAAATTTCCACCAAAGTTTGTATTCAATCGTCCCAAGTTTATAATTACTTAACATCATATTTTTCAACATTCCATAAGAAAACAATCGTTGCATCAATAAGCTGTGTGCACTATATAATGCGTATATTCTCAGACCGCGACCTACTGCCTTTTAAAGGCATCGTTAAGAAAATAAGAAGCCGACATTTGTGAGGTGAAACACCCTCGAACTCCACCATACTAAACTTTAAGTCTGTTCTAGTATGTATTTTGTTTATTTTCAAAATTAAGCAATGGAGGATAGATTCTCTGACAACTAAATATTGCCGAAAGCAAGTAAAGATTCGATTCGATATATAATGTTATTGCATTGAACAAAATTAAAAAATAGTCAGTTAGTAAAAGTTAAAGGCAAAGTAGGTTAACTATACACAAAACTCACTCTAAGTTTTATTCGAAAAGCTATATTCTCACACATCCAATCATATACAATACCGAAATTTGTGTCTAAGTGACACTTTCAGCGTTGATTATTGTGAAAATAATCTTATTGTAATAACAATGTACAAAATTTGCTACCATTTGGTACAAATACAATTTGCTTTTAATAATTGAATTGGTTAGTTTAAAATATTATCATTTTAAATGTATATGTTCCCAATTCAAAAATAAATTTTTCAATATTGATTTATTGTTCACAATTGAAAACTTACACAACCCATTATTCTCATCACATCGAGGGAGTACCCATCGGCTCATAATATCTTCCTTATAATTAAATAAATTGTATTTCCATATTGCAGTTTCCATATTGTACTTTTGTGATTATTAACATGTAAATAATAATGTATATTCTATAAAGTACTGGTGGCTAAAATATATACTTATATACCGTGTTTTCTATTCCACTGCAACCTGCTTTCCCTTAGGTGAGTACGTTAAAGTGTTTTCGCCCGTTTCATGGATTTGAATCTATGCTTTCGGCCGATCATTGTGATTATTTTCACAGAAATGCGCAATATATTGTCGCATCAGCCGTGACGTTTTACAGGTTCGTACGTTATTTTACGTTGTCACGAAAAACGCTGCTGTTTTCCTAATTCACGATTGTGTTATGAACCATTTGCCGATATTCTCCTGTACAATTTTGAAATCATATGGTTTATCTTGCAGAATTTGTCTTATGTATATACAAATTTTTCCTCTCCAACAACTTTACAAATGTATGCCAATGTCATCATTAAATCGTAACAACTCATAATGCTGCAATAAAAAATTATCTGTAAGAAATAAGCTATAGCCACCTGAAAGCATCATTTATATACACACCGTATAAAAACTGCCTTTAATCTTGGAGGAAACTCTTATTCTCACAGAGTTGAGAGTTAGATTGTCAAATACTAAAGCGGACGTAGTCTACCGACATCGTTTTCTTTTTTTTAAAACCGTTTCAAACGGAAATGGACACATTTTACACTTACAGTATTGGCAACATTTTGATTTTTGGCTTTATTATCGCTTTTATCCCACACACAAAAAATGCACATTGCCCTTTTAAAAAACAACAACAACAACAATAAATGCACTGGAAGTACATATGTACTTTTTATACTATGTATACTTAATACTATGCTATGCATACTTAATACTTGTATATATAGAGTAAACTACAAATCAATGCATAAAACGAAAGGAAACGAAATTAAAGAGAAACAAAAATCTAAAGTGTAGTAGAATTTGTTCCTGTTCTGTCGATTGTCATGTTCCTTTAGCTGTGTTAGTTTTTATACCTTAAACAGTGCTTGCATTTGATGCCCAAGGAGATGACGAAGAGAGTTCGCTGCCACATATGGATGGATTTACCTCAAAGTTACCCCCGGGCTATTTGACACATGGTTTGCCCACAGTGAAGGACGTCGCCCCGGCCATAACGCCAATGGAACAAAAGAAGGAACAAGAAGAAAAGAAAGAAGGTAAGTTTTAACACAATATTTGAACAACAAAATCAGCTCCAGGGATAGGAGTTTATATTTATGTACTGTCTTTCCAAGTGCAACTTCTCGTTTTACTATTCCAACATTTCACCCCAGTGTGTATCAAAAGAGCGTTATGGAATTTAAAAACCATCTAGACTTTTATGGATTAATCATAAAATGATTATGCCGGTTGGTTAAAATATTGAATGGCCTTAGTCGATAAGTAGCAAAAAACTATCCCTAAAGTGAGTTCTTATTTGGATCAGTTGTTGTTATTGCAAGATTTCTGATCAAATGTCGTCATTACTATAAGTAAGGTTTTTCGATTGACTTACCAGAGCAGCTTTTATTCGGTCATATTCCTGTTATCAACATTACATTAACACTAATTTGGTATTCCGCAACGACGAGAACTGTTTATCGATAATTAGAATAACCAAAAAACACATCTCTTACTTTATTTTAATTGTAATTTTTGAAGGAAAATGTTTTTAAAATAATCTGATTTTAATGTTGCTTCGAGCGATTAAGAAAAGAAATAAAATCTGATATTACAATCAGAACTACTCAGGCAAGAGTCCGATATCGTCAACTGTCTGTTGTTATATTTTCCAAATGTAGTTACTTTCATCTTATTTAAATACCCTGTGGGAAACGTAATTTACTTGGAACTGTCTTAGCCTGTTGTTTCTAAGACACATTCTATATGATACTCTGCATGCCTCAGAGTGGTTATTTTGTCTTTAATGGATAATATTTTAAATGACAAATTCTAGATTTTTTTGTTTAAAAATGAATAGGAAGTTAATTAAAGAAGACCAACCAGTACCAATTGATCCATTTTTACGATTTTTAAATATTCATAAATGCTACCGGATGCCCTTAATAGAATTTCCTAGTCAATTTCCACATGCATTGTCAATCTTTCAATAATGTCAAGCACTATTAGACCAAATTTTGGAGGGTTTGTGCACATTTTAGCCGTGTCTGAACAATTGATGAACTTGATAGTTTAAATGCGTTATTGTGTACTGCACGTATTCGTTTTTATTTTGCAAAAAGAAATATGAGAAAATTTTTAAAATTAAAAAGTTGTTTGTGTTTTACATCAGTTGATCTCGTTTGGGCCGTGTTTGATTATTTGATTTAGTTCTGACTTGGTTATATTATTTTATGATATCTTTTTTTTCTTTAAATCCAAATATTAAAATCAAACGGTAAATCAGTTCTTGTAAAAAAACATTTCAAAAATGTATCTTAAAGTCTCAAGTTATCGCCTTACTCGTGTAAAAACCGAGCACCAATCGAACACGTCTTATGGGTTCGTAAATGTTTTGCTTTGATTTCCGCGTTGTACTCTCTGAGCAGTGCCTTCAGCGTTTAACTGTGTCTGAAACTTGCGAATACTCAACAGCATCCTCCAGCGGTCTAAGTGTAAATAATAATTTGAACCGCTTTAACCCCATTGGCATGTGTTTAACATTATTACCGCTGTTATATCATCAAACATGGTACGCCATCGAACTGGTGCGTCATACAACGCGACGACCAGCGCTTCTTCTCATTGATGTTGGGCATGTTTCTGTCTCTGGTTGAGGACCATCTAAAGTCTGCTACTCTATGGGTCTTAGCATGTGGTTGATTTGCAGCGTCTCGGCAAAACGAAACTTTTCTTTCGATTTAAGGGAAACTCCCCTAAGGCATGCCCAGTTGAACAGGCTAGAACAACAGTTCTAGGAGCTACGAAGTAAAGCAACTTCTTTCTATTGAAGTTCCACGCTCTCTAACTGCAAGCTGAATGTTTTCACCAAATATTTATTAGTTCTGTATCAACATTTAGAAACAGAGCTCCATTATAAATCGGTCCATAATGCGTGCGTTGTGTCCCTACGTCATGGGGACGTGGCGCCCTCGGTCGGCAGTGGCTTGTGTGAGAGGCGCTGGGCACGTTCGAAAAACAAAAGAATGGGACTATTAACTAATACTTATGGGATGCATTTTACTTTGTCCACCAGATCTGTATAAATTAAGATGACCCTATTTTAGGTAATTTCCAAAAAAAGGGTGATTAAAACAGAATCGTCTAAAAACCGTACAGACATAACATTTTCTTACAGAATACCAAAAACTCGTAAACCAACTCGTAGTTATCGATAATTCACGATAATGACAACTGGAATACCAAATCACAACAGGCGACGCAAGACAACATCGTCCAAGACAACATCGCACTGTGTCACGAGGCTGGCCAAAAATGGTTAAAGTCAATGTTAGAATTTGAACGTTTTTGTATTATTATATTTTTTTAACACTCTGTTTAGATGATATCTAAAATATCTTATTAAAATGTTTACAAATTTTAAAGTTATAGTGGTTCAAAGTCAAGGTTTGTGTACAGCATACGAAATTTATGGGATTTATGGGAAATCCCAAATTTCATGTTCATTTATAATACTAAAAATTTAAGTATTTGAATGTAACGGCTACCAAAATTTTTAACAGGGTGGTAAGTGATGCTTCTAGTTATAATTACAACACTGTTTTTGTTTACAAATATTGATCATATGTCAGATCCCGTTAGAAAAAGATAGTAGTGAGACATTGTCAAGATTTTTCAGCAACAGCGAACTTTCATAGAGAATTTAAAAGAAAGTAGAGATAACACTTTTCCAATTTTATGGTATTTTGTAGCTACAAGTATGTATTTTAATATATTTAAAATTCAGCTGCTCGATTTTGCACGAATTTCTGTTTTGATTGTTTTTCAGTGTCAACCTCATTGCGGATTCGCACTATTTTTCAATTGTGGCTAGAGATAAAGCAAAACAGACCATGCGATGTTATGCATCATGTTAAAGATTTTGTCGAAAAACGAGTATTATTAGAAAGTGAACAACAGAAAATAAAGCTTACTGTATTAAAATTCTCTAAGAATTGGTGTAAATATCATCGCATTAGAGACAGATTTGAAACTGAGTTGAGTGACTGGCTAGATAGCGAACTATTTTGTGAAATCATTTGTAATGTAAGTATCCGTGTAAAGTTTTGGTATTGCAAGAAAACTTAATTATTTTATACTATATTAGGAAGCAAGTACAAGCCGTAAAGGCCGACCGAATCTTTCTTATGAAGAGGGTTCAATGCGAACAAAAAGGAGGCGAGTGGAGGAACTTGTCGCTTCTACTTCATCTGAAGCTCTTAAAAAAGCCGCAGAAAGGTTAACAGGTTCAAATACTAATGAAAAAATTTCTGTTGAAAGTGCTCTAGCATTATACATTGATATGGATTTATCTATGAGGCAGTACAATATGATGAGGAAAGTAGTAAATTCTATTCACAAAGATTGCTTTCCATCATACTATATGATTGCAGAGGCTAAAAAAAATATATGATCACAATTTACAAATTAAAATAATTTTTTACTAAATATATTTACATGCAAAATTGTCGGATCGGAACAGATAAAAATAGGAAACTTATTGAAAAAGTTAAAAAAATGTGAAAGAGGTATTGACAATTTTCGTGGACAAATTGCATCTTTTACGTATCAAGGATATAAGGGTGGTGGGCGTGTCCTTTGAGATAATGGCATATTACTCAACACAGTTATCAGTTATATATTAGAGACACATCGAGCCGAATTTCGTTCAATTCCAACAACAATTTTGGAAAATCGATTTTTTTCATTTCTGGATATATGGGAGGTGAGCGAGTCCTTTGAGATATCATATAACTCACCACAATTAACAGTAATATATCAGAGACAAATCGAGCCAAATTTAGTTCAATTCCAACAACAATTTTGGAAAATATAAGTTTTTTCATTTCAGGATATATGGGAGGTGGGCGAGTCCTTGGGCCGATTTTTTCAAAACTTCTTTTTTTCCTTTCCTACTTATAATAGTAATGTGTACCAATTTTCATTCTTCTACGATAACTCCTATTTTTGGCCGCGGTTTATATGAAAACACGACACTGTGCATCGTCCGGCTAACTAGCACAATTTTCGACTCCCCGCCGTCCGGTTTAACGTTAAACATATAAATACAAAAAAAAACTCTCCTTGCATTGTTATAATATTTTAATCAAAAATAATTGCCCCCTTAAATCGTTATAAAATCTAATTAAATTAAATCTGAACATTTCAATAAAAACGATAGCAACACCTATACGGCGCCTGGTATACAAATATTCAAGACATTGGACTTCTATCCCTGGTTCTGTTTGTACAATATTCAAACATCATTTGTGACTTGTTTTGTCCATTGTAGTTAAGGAATTGTCGGAAGAACAGAAACAAATGATTGTCTTATCTGAGGACTTTCAAAGGTTTGTATTGCGCGCTGGTCGTTTCATGGAGAGGGCACTGTCTGAAAATGTGGATATCTATTTGGATTATATCGGTGGCGGTGACAACGAGGAGGCCAATGATGAAAAATCACACGCCCGCCTCTCATTAAATCGTGTTTTCTATGATGATCGCTGGTCGAAAAATCGCTGTATTACTTGCATGGATTGGTCTACGCATTTTCCAGAATTGGTGGTGGCCTCTTATCACAACAATGAAGTATGTTACTTATTACCTAGAGTCTACCTAAACATAAATATGTCTTCTTATTAAAAATATTTTATACTTTCAGGAAAGTCCCAATGAACCGGATGGTGTTGTTATGGTTTGGAATACAAAGTTTAGAAAACAAACACCCGAAGATGTTTTCCATTGTCAAAGTGCTGTCATGTCAACTTGTTTTGCTAAATTCAATCCTAATCTAATCTTGGGTGGCACCTATTCAGGTCAGGTGGTACTCTGGGATAATCGTGTACAGAAGCGCACACCCATACAACGTACACCACTGAGTGCGGCAGCTCATACACATCCCGTGTATTGTTTGCAGATGGTTGGAACACAGAATGCTCATAATGTTATCTCAATTTCATCGGATGGTAAATTGTGTTCCTGGAGCTTGGATATGTTGTCACAACCGCAGGATACATTGGAATTGCAACAGAGTCAAAAGAAGGCTATTGCCATAACGTGTATGGCCTTCCCGGCAAATGAGATTAATAGTTTAGTTATGGGCAGTGAAGATGGATATGTTTATTCGGGTAAGAATTATGATAATTTTGAACAAAAAAACTTTGTAAATAGAACGTTATTTTCACATATTTGTCGCCTTAACTGTCGCTTACTACAGATTATAATATTTTATGTTAATTTTCAATTGTTTAAGGATGTTAATACATAGAAGAAAAGGCGTTGCCTTAGAAAGACTTAAAAAATTAAGAAAGGGATTAATTTAAATTTTTAATAGCAGAACATTCTCTTCAAATCGAAAAGCTCGCTAATAAATGCAAATAATAATTTGCAAAATCTATCAGCCTAGCTGCGCTTGCGGAAAGTGTAGACGTCAAATAAAGTGTAAGCTGTATAGGGAATATTCCTATATTTTTGAATAAATAACGCGATTGAGATTGTGCTGGCTTAGACGTTTTAGTAGAATGTATAAGATCGCCCATGTTAGACTGCAGCGAAAAGGGCAGAAATGAAAGGTCGAGACTGGTAAAAATTGAAATGGATCTACTTATTCTGAACCGGGTTCTGAACTTCATAATGGTTTCAACCACGTTTGAGTACCATACCACTACTCAGTGGGTCAGTAGCAAAGACGCTTGAAGCCCTGCTCCTCCCAGCCTAATCGAACACTTTCCTTGTGCTGATCATCAGCTTTGGTTCCGCAAGCAGCATAGAACCACGACTGCTTTTCACGCCATCACCACACGTATAAGTCGCCACTCTGTTCGAGGACATTGAAGAAACGTCCCTTCCGCTCATAATTGCACAATTCTGGCGTCAGGGCCTAAAGTGGATGACATATGCGAGAAAATAAACTCTTACCTCACTGACTTAGCACGCTTTTTCACTGCGAGGAATATGAAAATATCCGCCTTCAAATCATCAGCCACACTGTTTACTGCATGGACCGCAGAGGTGTGGTTGTCACTCAATGTGAAAGTCGACGACGTCAACATCCCGACTGCCAACTACCCCAAAATCCTTGGGGTCACATTGGACAGCCTTTTTCGACCCTCTGCACATGCGACAGCTATCTGCGATAAGCTTAAAAGTAGGAAAAAGACCCTTAAGTCACTAGCCGGCCAACTTGAAAAGCCAACAAAGAAACCTCGTTGGCCTCTTTTAAAGCAATAGATCGGTCTGTAGGGAACTACGCAGCGCCATAGTTTTTTTTAGACTAATCAGAATACCCGCCCTGAGACATCAACAGGGTGTTTCCTTATGTATTCTAAGGACCATCTACATGAGGAACAAAGGATTACCGTGACAACACAATTTATTGTTGTCTAAGCCGTATCTTCTTGAGCGTCTTCGCAGTAGTCATCCCAACCACGATGCCTCTGATTAGGCAGATCAGGTACAATCTTCATGATCTATACACAGAGGTGTAGCTGTACTAGAGAGAGCCTTTGGATCATCGAAACTATCAGACAGGTCTGAAAAACATTTACGCTGGTGAAGTCGCAGCAGCAGTATCCAGCTACAGTATGAATGTAGTGCTAGGGGAGCATCCCCCAGAGATTTCACTAGGAAAAGGTACTACCTCGGCAGATGCGTGTGGTTCTAGCTCAGCTGATATCTGGATGATGCAGTCGCCTCACGTCTTATTGGGCACAAATTGATGCTAACGTTCCGGACATCTGTCCAGCCTGCCAACAGGGACCACATGACTTGCTTCACCTCTTCAATTGTCCGGCCAAGCCCACTCAGCTGACCTCCAGGTCACTGTGGACGCATTCAGTTCAAATGGCGCGTTTCCTTCACCTGGATATCGAAGCAGATCCCCCATAGACGAACAGGACTTCAAAATAAAATATATTGTTACAACCGGCACCATCTAACCTTTACCTTTCTAAAATTCCTGCACCACCAGACGGCGTTGAAATTGAGTCTTAAGCTGATGATTGCACAATTTTGGCGTCACCTGTTACCTCAATGCCTTAGCACGCTACTAGAAATATAAAAATATCCGACAGCTATCTGCGATAAGCTTTAAAGTAGGAACAAGGTCCTTAAGTCACTAGCCGGCAGTACTTGGAAAGCCGACAAGGAAAACCAATAAGTCGGTCTGTAGCGAACTACGCAGCGCAGCAGTGGAAGAAAATTCAGACTTTTCAGAATACCCGCCCTAAGAACATCAACAGGGTGTTTCCTTATGTATTCTGAGGACCATCTACATGAGGGACGAAGGATTACCGTGCGCAAACACAATTTATTGTTGTCTAAGCAGTATCTGCTTGGGTGTCTTCGCAGTAGTCATCCCAACCACCATCTCATGGACACGATACCTCTGCTTAAACAGATCAGGTACAATTTATAATCTAGACAGAGGGTTTTAGCGGTACTAGAGAGAGCCTTTCATTGAAACTACCAGGCAGGTCTAAACGTCATTACGCTGATGAAGTCACAGCAGCAGTATTCAGCTATAGCGTGAATGTAGTGCTAGTGGAACATCCCTCGGAGGCTCGGAGGAAGACGCGCTGGATGCGCGTGGTTCTGGCTCAGCTGAGATCTGGATGGTGAACCCGCCTCAACGTATTGGGCGCGAATTGACGCTAACGTTCTGGACGTTTCTCCCGCCATATGACGTGCTTGCACCTTTTCAATACCACGAATCTCTCTAGTTAGGCTAGGTTAAAGGGTAGCTCTCCAGAAAGATTAAAGGTTCTCTAGTTGCTTTCCCAAAATGATGAAAATAGTTGTAGGGTTAGGTACCTATGGACTCTGTTCATACAATTTGGCACCGCATAGACATAGAACTTTTTACAATCGACGAACAAATGAAAGACTCTGAAATGTATTTCCACCTATGATTGATCAGATGACCCTATTAACCCTGCCTTAGGCCAGTATTAACAACCGGTTGGAGATCGACCATAGCTATAACATATTCATAAGACTGAGTTTTTTTTCAAGTTTAATTTTCGATGTTCTCAAACATTTTAAGGAGTATTCAAAAGCTTAATATTGTTTTTTTTTTTATTTTTACTAATTAGCTGTTCACGATAATCAAATAACACTTGACCATTTTGTTTTATTTTAGCATCTCGCCATGGCTTACGATCTGGTGTTAATGAAACGTTTGAAAAGCATATCGGCCCTGTCACAGGCATCTCAACACATTACAACCAATCATCACCTGATTTTGGCCATTTGTTCCTTACCTCATCCATCGATTGGACAATTAAATTGTGGTCCTTGAAAGACACAAAACCGCTGTATTCATTCGAGGACAATTCCGATTATGTTATGGATGTCGCCTGGTCTCCCATTCATCCCGCACTTTTTGCTGCTGTTGATGGTAGCGGTCGTCTTGATTTATGGAATCTAAATCAGGACACTGAAGTACCCACAGCATCGGTTATAGTCGATGGTGCACCAGCTCTCAATCGCGTGTCATGGATGCCCAATGGCCAACATGTAACAGTTGGCGACGACTGTGGCCGGCTATATGTCTATGATGTGGCTGAGCATTTGGCACAACCATCACGGGATGAATGGTCTAGGTTTAATGCTACACTAAACGAGCTCAAAATGAATCAAAGCGATGAAGTTTAATAAGTGCATTGTCCACAATGAACTACACAAATTTGGACTCTCGAGTCTTATAACAATTCTATTTACAGCTTTAAAAAGACTATATAAAGTTGTTTAAATGGCAATTTTACTTCGGATAGCATTATTTTTGTTTCCAGCTTCTCTTCCCCTCTCCACATACACACATATATATGATGAGTACTCTAAAACTCGACTGTCTATACTTTCTTTAGTCCATGCTATATACAATTCTTTGTCCACATCTTTAGATTTAAATTTTAATTTGTATCTATTCTATTTTGTGTGTGTTAAAAACCACACCCTTTTTTCATTTTAAGTATTATAAGTTCATTTCAAATGAAGGTTTTCTGTATTAAATAAAAGCAAAAACAATATGATAAATTTGTTAAACAATTTTATTTTTTTTTATGTTTTTATACAAACTTTATTTAAACACAGACTTTTTTACAAAACTTTTTTTATTTTCTATCTTTGAAGTCATTTTTTAATGGTATTACTTATATGTATAATGTTTCTGGCTATTTGTTTATAAAAACTTCTAAAATATTATCATAAACTATGAAACAAATCGGAAATTTACGCCAGTTTCTCTAAGAAATCGTAGTGGAATGTTTATAACTAAAGAGAATATCTAATGTACGACTGTCACCACATTGAAACTAAACTAAATTTATGAAGTATAGAACGAAACGTACGTATAAAGCTGATCTACATCAGATATTTATTGAATCTAACATAATAAATATACATACGAAATTTATTGGAAAAGACTATATTTGTGTTTCATTCGCATTAATTTAAGTAACCAGTTTTTTCGACAAGTCGACCAGTTGCGACAGAAATCAGGAACGGTTGCCATAAATGGAATTTTTCTACATTAATTAGGATATTAATTTGTGTGGATACCCATATTGTGTCTCTGTCCGATAAGCATTGACAAAAACAAACGAATGTCCGTTTTGGATTTTAAAGAAATTCGGTTCTGATTTAAATATATCGGGTGATCCATCTAGAAATATTTTTTCAAAAAAAAAAATTATGTCAAGTGTGGAATCTAATTTTTATTCGAAAGGACATTTTATGGCATTTATTTTTTGAATATAATTTCCTTCAAATGTTGGCCTCAGGGTTTTCATTCTGAGGGTCCAATTTTGGATGACTCGTTCGAGCATTTCGGCCGGGATTGCGTTAATGACACGCGTAATGTTGGCCTCCAAAACCTGCATCGTAGCTGGTTTGTCAGCATAGTCTTTGGACTTTACGTAACCCCAAAGAAAAATGTCTAAAGGTGTGATATCAAACGGTCTAGGCGCCAAACTCACCGGTCCAAAACGAGAAATTAGCTAGTCGTCGATATTACCTCTCATAGATACATTGTTTGAGCAGCTGTATGGCAAGTGACACGGTCATGTTGAAATCAAGATTACGGGCTTCAATTTGAGGTAGCAAAAAGTCCAATATCATGGCGCGAGAGCGGGCACCATTCACGGTTACGTTACGGCCACCAGCTTTTAAACCGCACTAAACCGTGGTTTTCTCTGGATATAATGGCATCTCTTGAACCTCTTCCTGTTGCTCTACAGTCCAAATGCGGCAATTTTGTTTATTGACTTTGCCGTTGAGCCAGAAATAAGCCTCATCACTGAACAACATTTTGGTCGAAAACAGCAGATTTCCCGTTCCTTACCGAACGCTCATTTCCATAATACAGTTGCCAACATTTGAAGGAAATTATTTTCAAAAAATAAATGCCATAATATGTCCTTTCAAATTACCAATAAAGATTCCACACTTGATTTAAATTTTTGTATTTTTTTTTGTTCTGAAAACATACCTCTAGATGGATTACCCGTTATATATAACACATATATGGTTAGCCGGTTCTATGCTTTTAGCTCTAGAAGCCACACATTACATCCAATCCTGATGAAATATGGCACAAGCTGGTTTTTGGACCAAGGATTGGTTTTATTGAAATTTAAGGAAAGCGGATCAGATTTAGGTATAGCTTCCCACGTAAGCACGTTCAACTGATTTTATGTCTTTAGCTCTAGAAGTCACATAATTCATCAAATCTTGATGAAATTTGGCACAGTTCATAACGATCGATTAGTTACCATCTCAGATATAAATGGTATATACCGGTCTAAGTGTAAATATAGGCCCAGTACAAAGATCAGATTTTACATACAACCGCTCTATAACACTATTTTTAATTGGACCGGTTTGAATTTGGACCATGTGTTCGATTTTTTAGCAGTAAGGGTCAAAACCATAAAAATGAAAGGAATCTAACCCACTGGATGTCATCGAAAGAAGTAGAATTCTAGTGCGGCTTTAATTATACACATATCCGACAACTTTATCAGCCCGAATTCCCGGGGAATTTATTTTTCCCGGGAATAAAATCCTCCTATTCTAAATAAAAGGGGTGAGAAGAGTATTGGGAGAGAGAATTTCCATTTTTTGAAGTCAGCTGTTTTGCGAACAATTTACAAATTATTTTTATAAAGTTGCAAATGTACAAAGTGAATATAACAAAAAAACTATATAAAAATGTTCGGTGTTGTGTTTGTGATGATAGTAGAAAACTTCTGCTCCATATTGGGGCCTCCACCAGTTCCTCTGGAGAATTTGAGGTTTTGTTACGTCGTTCATACTTCTTATGATCTTGATAAGTCTGCGAGTGGTGCGCGATAAAATTCCTTTACTCACTGACTGGTTTTTCGTTTTCGGATTTCTCCGAAGACTTCAGGCAAACAAATTGTTGTGTACCACTCAGAATTGACCGTCCTACGTTGCTCAAGCAGAACAGTCGTCACATGTTTTGCCGAAGAAACAGGCGACCACTTCAAAGTGCTTCTTCCACGAACAACTTTCGTTGGAATTGGCTCGTCTTCGAAGACACACACACACGGTCGATTGCTGTTTAGTTTCGGACTCATACGCATAGATCTATGATTCGTCACCTGCGACGATCTTATAAACGTCTTGAAGCACCGCGATCGTATTTTTTCAAAATTTCTTTGCACCAATCGACACGAGCCTTTTTTTTGAGCGATTGTCAAATTGTGCGGGATCCAGGTGTTCATGCAATATCAAATGTATGCTGGTGGAAGAAATGCCCAAGGATCCCTCTATCTCAAGGCATGTCACATGACGATCTTGCATTATCAGTTCACGCACAGCATCAATGTTCTCTGGCACAACGGCCGTTTTTGGACTACCTTCGTCTTTGAGCGAGCGTCGGCCACGATTAAATTCATCAAACCAGTTTTTCACAGGGCTATAGGATGGTTCATCGCCATACAAAGATTTAAGTTCATCGATGCACTCTTGTTCACAAATGTTCACGAGTTAATTCCATTTTTTGTCAAATTGTTTTTTTCAAGTCACTGTAAACAACACAAATGATGACCGTACGTCAAACTTTCTGAGTACGTTTATGCTAAAAAATGTCAAACTTTCCAACGGAAATGTCAGATATATATAAATATATATAGCAACCCTCGTACATGTTACATTTTTATAGAGAAGTTTAATTTATTTGTTTTCTTAAAAATATGATTAAAAACTACAAAAAGACACTTTTTAGAATCTCCAAGATCCCTGGATGCCGCCACCGTAGTTATTGCGGTTGTGATCGAAGTTGCGGCTACCCTGAGCATAGGCATCTATGGAACCACGACCATCCTTACTGGTATACAAATTGTGGTTGTACTGAACGGACGCCTCTCGGCCGTATTGATCTTTGCGATAGCCTAGATCAACACTACCGCCTTGAGGAGAGCGAGCGTGTCGGGTTAATATCGGTTCGTATTCCACCAGGACTGCATCATGAGGTTCATACAAGTCCAATAGGTCAATTGGTGAAGACGCAACCAGAAGCAGACAGGATGATAGCAGAAGAATACCCTTAATGACGGCCATACTGATGTGCTTGATGTTAGTTTTAGCGATTAAATATAAGTTATACTTTTAGTAATAAGACGTCGCTTGACTGAATGATATTTTCTGGGCTCATTCATTGTCTTTATATAGGGATCGCTTCTGTAATCTTTTTTTTTATTTATTATGAATTGGGATTCACTCTGTGCTCCAGAATAGATAAGAAACACAGCGAAACTGTATACAAATTGTGTAGACAGATGTATTTTATGAATTTTGTTTAAGGGGATTTACCTTCAATTAAAGTAAGTATGTGTGTACGTATATATATTTTTTAGATGGTCATGTAACTACGAGTATATAAAAATTTCTCAATTTACCACGTTTTTTTTAAACTATCTATTAATATTACAAAATTTTTAGCTTGTCATTTTGCTCTAAAATCAAACGGCTGATGCGATTTTCTTCAAATTTGGTGAATTTTTATATATGTAATAACCACGAATCAATAGCCATTATGGACATATGGCCATTATTTGAATTAAAACAATTTACTACTATTCCAAGAGTAAGATAATGGTCATGGGCCAAAGGGCCCGGAGACTACCGGTACATATGGGTACTCAACTAAAACCGGCTTTGTTACAAAGACAAAAATGGATTTAATATAATGATTTGGCTTCAATTGGGGTTTTCGAGCCGACCTTAAAAATTTGTACTATTGAAATTATTTAAACCAGAGTTTAGGGACGGGACAGTATTTATAGTAAAATATGTGTTTTTTCTGTCACAAGCAAATCGAATCAGGCGACGCTCTTATTAAACGTACTTTGTGTGGCTTATCATTTTATCATGGATAGAATAGGGCAAAAAAAGGTTTGCAAAATATTTAAATATATTTCGACTATCACGGTTTAGTTAGGTTGACATATCATTTATACAAGCAACTATTTCGGAGATTGTTTTCGTGCCACTTTTACTCTAAATGATAAAACGCATGCGCAGTGATGTTGTCAAGGGTGGTTAAATTATAGAGCTGATGTTGAATGTGAACACACCTAAACGTCAATTTTTTTCTGCATTTCATTTGATATTTCTCAATTTCAGACCAACTCAATTTGAACCATGGAATGATACACAAGCAAGCAACTCGTTAAAGTTATACAGGCTTCGGGCAACAGTGGATGATCAATTTTCGAAGAAAATCATTTTCAGTGATGAGGCACATTTTCACCTCAGTGGATTCGTCAATAAGCAGAATTGTCGCATTTGGGCGAATGATAATCCAAGATTGATTGTCGAAAAAAACAATGCACCCACAAAGAGTGACTGTTTGGTGCGTTTTATGGGCTGGCGGCATCATCGGCCGTATTTTTTTCAAAATGAGGCCGGTCAGGCAGTTACTGTGAATGGTGTTCGCTATCGTGAAATGATAACGAACTTTTTATGGCCCGAATCGGAAGATATGGATATTGACGATATGTGGTTTCAACAGGACGGTGCCACTTGCCACACAGTTAACGAAACAATGGCTCTTTTGCGCGAAAAATTCAATGGTCGTGTTATCTCACGTCGTGGCGATGCTAATTGGCCGCCAAGATCATGTGATTTGACACCGTTGGACTTCTTTCATTGTGGTTATTTGAAAGGAAACGTGTACGTCGATAAGCCAGCAACAATTCAAGAGCTAAAGAATGAGATAATTCGGCACATACACGCCATTAACGGCATAGAACCTCAATTATGCCTTTACAAGGTACACAGGAGAAAAAGCATTGCTGCAATAAAAAATAAGTAGAATATCTAGATCACTTAGATAGTAAAGTTCGTATTAGATCTCGAATGCAGAACCCGTTATATGAAGGACATTTTTATAGTAGAAGGTCAGGATCAAAAACTTCTCACAGTGAAAAAAAATTATCAAAAAAAATACAAGACATCATCTTTAGAGAAATTTAGACTGCCAGAATTGGTCACATCCACTTTTAATGAGATATATTTTCAGTTTAAAATTATGCCATCTTATTACTTTTGGTTTTAATTTAATGTTCATAACGTATAATATTTTGTATCTAATAATTTGTTTTATCTCTTTAATACCATTAAGCGAGGGTGAATGTTTAATCTATATCCCTTAGAAATAAAAGTTCATAGAAGAACGCGACTGCAGAACCCGGTATATGATGGGCCTTTCAATAGTAGGAGTTCACGATCTACAAAATTTACACAATCAAAAAAATACTAGAAAGACTATAGTATGAGTTCACGATCTAAAAAATTTACACAATCAAAAAAATACAGACTAGACTAAAATAAAACAAATATTATAAATATTAATTGTACAACTGTTAAAAGGAAATGTGTAAACTTCCCCCTTAGTCTCTTATCACTTGTAGAGTACAGAGTAAATCCCAATTTAGAAATATGTTTTCAAAAGCAACCTGTATATAAAGACTGCGAATGAACCCATACAATATTATTTAGTGAAACAAAGTCTTATAACATAAACAATCCTAAGAACTTAAATAAAAACTAAAATGTTCTCTATTAAGTGTATTCTCCTACTGGCATCCTGCTTGATTCTGGTGACAGCTTCTAAAATTGAGCTAGAAGATTGGTATGAACCTCATGAAGCAGTTTTAGAGGAATATGAACCGGTATTAAGTCGACACGTTCGTTCACCCCGTGGTGGTAATGTCGATATAGGCTATCGCAAGGATCAATACGGACGTGAAGCTTCCGTTCAGTACAATCATAATTTGTACACCAGTCGTGATGGCCGGGGTTCCATAGATGCCTATGCTCAGGGTAGCCGCAATTTCGACCACAATCGCAACAACTTTGGTGGTGGCATCCAGGGCAAATGGAGATTTTGAAGTGTATCTATTTTATAGTATTCTACTTATATATATTTTTAAGTAAATAAATGTGTAAATATAAAGCCGTTTTGTTTGAAATTACAGTTTTCTATTAAAGTAGTGAGAAAAAATTACAAGCTTACAGACGGGCAGCGCCGTATATAGAGGGTGATTTATTCACGACTGGACAAATTTCACCTGCGTATTCCTTGGCTCATTTCGTGAAATTATGTCTATCTACGACCATGCCCGAAAATGCAAGGGACGAAATGACAGAGGTTTGAACATTTTCGAATTGGTGGTCGGAGGTTACTAGGGTAAAATTGCTAAGTTCTGAACCAGTGGCTGCCATTTCGCCCCTTGCGTTTTCGGACATGGTCGTAGATGGACATATTTTCATGAAATAAGCCAAGGACTACGCTAGTGAAATTTGTCCAGTCGTGAATAAATCACCCTGTATAGTACCATGCACTACTGTGGTTAACAGAAGACTCTTCGCTTTTGCACGGAATATAACAATGAAATAGTTTTGAAGTGACTTCTAGACTGTGTAAGTCATTTGCTGAAGAAACATTACTGTTTCAGCCTGGGCTATTTCTTGTTCTCACAAAAGTCCAGGGCCAGATGCAGAAAATTCGCATTTGTATTAGATACCTACGGTACAAATTTGGGTTTATTGCATAAAGGGTGGGCAAAAGACAAGTTTATTTTTAAATCATAGGTTATGTTGACACTGACAGCTGTCTAACGCTCGAAACATCGGCAGAAAATCAGTATCTTACCTCCGCAAAACGAAATGAGTTGCTTTATGCTTCGTTATCGCTTTGTTAATTAGACCTTAGAACAGCTTAGATTGGACAACGATTTGGGCATCTACTCTGACGAAAAATCATCTACTCATCTCGGCGGCTACATTAACAAGCAAAATTGCCGCATCTGGGGTTCAGAGAACCCACACGAGACTATCGAGAAGACAATGCATCCACAACGAGTCACTGTTTGGTGTGGATTTTGGGCTTGCGGCATCATTGGTCAATTTTTCTTCGAAAATGTGGAAGGAGCCGACGTTACCAACAACGGCGAGCGTTAACGCGCCATGCTCAACGAGTTTTTATTTCCAAAAATTTAAGAGAATGATATGGGCGACATTTGGTTTTAACAACACGGGGCCACGTGTCACACAGGCAACGCAACATCTATATTTTACACACTGTTTTTGAACAGTGTATCTATATGTGACGCGCAAAATAGAAAGGGGCCTAAGGGTTTAAACCAGTTTTGTTCAGGAGAGCCATTTTAAAGATTTAAATACGTGTATCTTTGGTGTAGAATCGTCGACTTCACTTTCATAAAACGCGCATATCTCTGGGAAGGAACACTTTTGGGGCTTGGGATCGGTCTCATTCGAAAAATGAAAATTGATTTTTTTACCTTTCTCTATGCGCTGCCACATATTGTGATGTCAAGTGGCCGCCTCAGGGCATTGATTTGAAACCTTTGGATTATTTTCTTTGCATCCTGAGGCAATTATTTTGACATTTTGTCTCTATAACTTTTATAATAACAACGTATAAATTATTATTGTAATTAATTGAATAAACAACTGTTTTATTTTCTAGGTATTTTTTCACACACAAATTAAATGAATAACGGCTCAGCCACACTGAAGCTTTTATCTTTTCTTATTTTCTTTGGGGAGCCATTTAGGATAAATGTTACGCAAATCATCCAGAGACAATTGAAGCGTTCAAACATTAAATCGAATTTGTCATTGAAAAGATTCGACCTGGAACAGCCGAAAATGTACTGAAAATAGGGTTGATCGGATGAAACACTGCCGAGACAGTTGAGGTCGTCATATACTTGTAATTAATATTGTGTTCCATTATTAAATGACAAAGTTCAACATTTCCAATAAAACCAGAAATTTGAAAAAAGTATCTGTAATTTTTTTTACAGCCGATTCAAATTTTAAATGTTAATTCGCCAACCCTTTATATTACTCACAGGGAAACATAGACGTATAGTTGTGCTAGGAGAAGTTAAAGTTTTTAAAAAGAATATCTCTACAGGACTTATGGCAGCTTATATTCTAAATCATAAAACGCATGCGACTACAGAACCCGGTATACTTATATAAAGGGCAGTTTTATTTTTATGGCAGCTTCGTCCAAACTTACAAAATGATTGATTCAAATTTCAGTGCCCTACATGGCAAACCCACTGTAAGCCTGGTGAGATGATTGGTGTGCATGACTATCGCATAAGAAAGCTCGTATCGAAGCCGGCTAGGTACATCCATCATTTTAAGCGTTGGGGGTTTCTCATTTTTCATATGTCCCGACAGAAGAGAAATGGAATTGCGTAAGTGTGGGAAGATTTAGATTTAAAGAAGTAGAAATGATGCCTAAAAAGTCTATTAAAAAGTCAAGCAACAAACTTAGGACCCAATTAATTGTATAAACTCCTGCAGAGATGGCAGCGGAAATCTGGTGACAGATACGGCAAGTGTACTGAGTATATGGAGAGAACCCGTTGACGCGTGAGCTGTACAAGGCTGAAACAGTTCAGCCGGCAATTTTACTTGCCGCAACTCTCAGTTTGTTGGAGAGAATAGTAGTGTGAATTGAAAGGGACAAAACTTGCTTGTACTATCGCTTCTTTTTGTGTTTTTCATAGTGTGAAGTTGGCTGAAGATTATTTTGACATTTTGCTTCTATAACTATTATAAATTGTTATTATAATTAATTGAATAAACAACTTTTTGTTTCCTAGATCATTTTTTCACACAAAAATCAGAATGAATTACGCCTCAGACACACTAAAGCTTTTTTCTTTAGCTGCGTATACATATGATCTTTCCGAGTGGAAGAAATGTCGCTAAACAGGATACATTTTAAATTTGATCCAGCTTAAATGACGCATAGCGCGTTAAGAGCGTCCTAAAAATACCCTTGGTAAAATAGGGCGTTATCGGCCAATTTATTGATGTAGCCGCACAGAAGTATGTCCCTTCCGCCCTAGAATTCACTAATAAAGTCCGATCTGCTCAAGCTCCAGTTAGAGGAGAAGAACCTTCTGAATAACAGAAGGTTGTGTAGGGTATAACTTGAACTATTGTAGTTGTTTGGTTCTTTTTTAATTATTGGTTATTTATAGGACCTGTCACGAAATATCGACGACTTGCGTCATTTACTTTTACCCAATGAAATTTATGAAAGCCACATGCCAAATTTTACTCTCCTAGATTCAAAATCAACTCGTCTAACCAAAGTCGCCCTTAGAAGTAAAGCTTAGAAAAATATTTTTTAATTTTTATTTTGGCAGCTCACTAAGTTTATCTTTTTCGAAAATTTAAGTCCACACAAAATTTTGTAAGATTAAAATATATTTATTTTATTATTTACACATAATTTGCAACAGCAAGAAAAACACTTAAAATCTCCATCTACCCTGGATGCCACCGCCAAAGTTATTGCGGTTCTGATCGAAATTTCGACTGCCCTGAGCATAGGCATCTATGGAGCCACGACCATCGCGACTGGTGTACAAATTATGGTTGTATTGAACGGAAGCCTCACGTCCATATTGATCCTTGCGATAGCTTCCTTCTACACTACCGCCCTGGGGAGACCGGGCATGGCGTGATAAAATATTGGCACATATTCTTCCATGACAGCCGCTGTCAATACCATCAGAGAAATCGTTCAGTACTTCTACGGATGAAGACGCAACTAGAATCAGGCAGGAGGCCAACAGAAGAAGACACTTTAAAGCGAACATTTTAATGGTACGTTTAAGTTAATAATTTTTAAGAGGAAGAATTATTTTAAGTGGTGTTGATATTCTTTGGATTGAATAACTGATGATGTATGGTATCTTTCATGGTCTTTATATAGGCATTAATTTTGGCATCGTTTACCAAAAATGGGATTCACTCTGTCCCCAGAACTGATAAGGGGTTCTTTTATTCTGTGTGTTTGAATGTTTGTAAATCCATATCGTCTACTTATATAGTCTTTTATTTAGAAACGGAAGAACCTTTTTGGTGACTCTTAGGTTGAACTTGTTTTTTCAGATGATTTTTTATTTAAAAAAAATGCTAGCCAACTTCCTGGAATGTGTAACCAAATACTTGTGATTTTTGGGGATTTTAACATTGATTTCACTATGTAGGTTTTATGATTTTGAAATTATACTAAATTACACAATGAGGTTTTTTGTTTTTTTGTCTTGGCAGCAGATGTTTGTTGTTTAGTTTTCAAAACGCATTATCTCTCGAAACAATGAGGCCAAACAGCCGCCAAGATCTTGCGATTTAACAATATTGGCCTTCATTTGATGGAGCTACGTAAAAAGTATGATCTATACCAATACGGTCGAGACGAATTCACATCTAAGGATGAAAACCAAGGGTGTTAAAAATGGTATACGACCCGAACAGTTTTGATACGCCCAACGTGGGTTGTTAGAGGAGTCTTTGTGGGCAATTATCGGATGTTGAATTTTAAACATTAATGCCATAGAATAAAACTCATGATGAATAAAATAAAAAAAAAACATTTTGCTAATTTTGGTATGGTTAACCAATAAAACAATATGTGCCATCTGATTTAATAAACTATCTGAAACTATCTAGCCAAGTCCGCCTGCCTGAGAAAGTAAACTGCAGGACACAATTTTTAAACTAGTCCGGCTTGAATTGTAATTCTCTGGAAGTAGGTGAGATCGGTTAAAGAGGGTCATACGAGTACAAAGACGACGCTTTAGAATCTCGCTTAAAAATACAATCTCGAGCTAATTTAACATAGGGCACTTGTGACTTATAACAAACCACTTCCATGCAAATAAGTATCAAAACCTTACAATCAATTTAAAAAAGGGCTTTTCTACGCAGACACTGCAATAACATGAACTTTTTGTAAGTTTTTAACATATTTTTCGCGCAGTGTAAAAAAAAAAGCTTCGGTGTGCCCGGGCCTTAAATCGCAGAATATCAGAAAAGCCAATAATAAAAACAAAAATCGAAATCGAATTGCTTTCAGTGAACACAAGAGGCAAGTTCAAAAGGAAATTATGAAAATTGGAGCAAGTACAATTGCCTAGTGTGAATGGGATCTTAGTAGCATGCACCAACTCGTTGGAACCTCAGTATTCTTTGTACTGTTTATAAAAAGGGAGACCGCATAGTTTGCGCCAACTACAGTGGTATAAGTTTACTTCATATTGCTTACAAGGTTCCCCTCGATCGTTAAACGGCTGCTATACTTATATATATTTCTGGAATAATAATGAAAATGCGAATATTTATCATTAAAAATTTATTTATTGTTTTTCAAAGTATTCTCCAGCATGATTTATACACTTTTGCATGCGCTCAGCTCAAACCAATTGACGAAGCACTTTTTCCACTCCGATCGAAACACCTCTAAAACATGGTTTTTGAACGCTTCAACAGCATCTTCTGGCGACGAAAATCGTTGTCCACGCATTTTTTTCTTGATGTGCGAGAATAAAAAGATGTCATTGGGCGCCAAGTGAGGGCTGTACGGCGGATGACACATCAATTCGACGTTTTGACTGGTCAAAAAGGCGCTGGTTTGAGCCGATGTGTGAGAGCCCGCACTGTCATGGTGCACAATGATTCGTCTTCTCTTGTTTGTTTTTCGAATTTCTCCGAAGACTTCAGGCAAACAAATTGTGGTGTACCACTCAGAATTGACCGTCCTACGCTGCTCAAGCGAAACAGTAGCCACATGACCAGTTTTGCCAAAGAAACAGGCGATTATTTGCTTCGAAGTGCTTCTTTCACGAACAACTTTCGTTGGATTTGGCTCGTCTTCGAAGACACACACGGTCGATTGCTGTTTAGTTACGGGCTCATACGCATAGATCTATGATTCGTCATCTGTGACGATCTTATAAACGACTTTTGAAGTACCGCGATCGTATTTATTCAAAATTTCTTTGCACCAATCGACACAAGCCTTTTTTTGAGCGATTGTCAAATTGTGAGGGATCCAACGAGAACAAATCTTATTTACGGCAATATCGAATGTATGCTGGGGAAGAAATGCACAAGGATGCCTCTATCTCACGGATTGTCATTTGACGATCTTGCATTATCAGTTAACGCACGGCATCAATGTTCTCTGGCACAACGGCCATTTCTGGACGACCTTCACGACCTTCGTCTTTGACCGAGCGTCGGCCACGATTGAATTCATTAAACCAGTTCTTCACAGTGCTATAGGATGGTGCTTTATCGCCATACAAAGATTTAAGTTTATCGATGCACTCTTGTCGTTAAAGTTGTGAAAAATGATCTGACGAACATTTTTTGCCAAATTGATTTTTTCAAGTCACTGTTAACAACACAAATGATGGTCATACGTCAAAACGTTCTTAGTACGTTTATGCCAAAAAAATGCCAAACTTTCCAATGGAAATGTCAGATGGCTTGGCAACACTTATCGTTGCCTAGGCCAGAAATATATATAGCAACCGTATTTGAATGACTAAAGCTCCACTTCACCAACATTTTTGGCCCGTATCATTGTGGCTTAAGGCTTGGTCAATCCTTTCTCAAATTCCCAATTGACGCACATTGTTGATTTCATTGTTCTGCAACAAAATCTTCCTTTGGACAAAACCAACTGATCTTTTTGTAAAATGATCTGTCCATCAAGTAAAACTTTTGGAGATATCGTGGAAAAATAGGAAATCCTAAAGAAATCAAAATTTTTTTTTTTTAATTTAAACAATTTTGTTTTCAATTGCCAATTGTACAATTCTAGTCGGAGAGCTACAGAATTGGGGTTCAAGCCACAGTTGAAAACAAAATAAAATTTTAATTTTAATTTCTTTTGTATGCAACTTGCACAATTTTTATTCGATGTTTATAAACTTTAATAATTTTCGCGATATCTCAAAAATTATACGTGATGGTTCAAAACGGACACTCAATTTAGTGTTATAAACCGCATTTGATAACGATAAAGATCGAAGCTGTTTAAAACTATGTGTGACATTCGTATCCAAACCAAAGGAGTATGTCTATGCAAAATGACATTGATCTCTTCCAACCCTTCGATACGAAAAGAAGCCTCAGGCAAGCTGACAATCTGTCGTGCAAAATGTGCCATATTCTGCAGCAAAGAATAGTAGAAAAACATAGAGTCGAGCACAATAGAGGGCAGAATAATATCATCTCAGAGAATGCACCTCGCGTACGCAGATGACATCGACATCATGGGGAGAACAGTACGATCAGTGACTGCTCCCTTTGTTAGTATAGAAAAGGAGTCGGTTAAGTTGGCACAAGGGGTGAACGAGGACAAAACAAAGCTGCTGGCTGCATCTACTAAAACAATGTCAAGACAACATTTTCAGGGGAGAGCTAATTCAGGCAGTTGCAATATAGAGCTGGCAGAGAAGTTCGTCTATCTCGTATCCGCCATCTGGAAAGATTACAACGTCAGCCTGGAAATAAAACTAAGAATCATATTAGCTAACAGCTGCTATTTATTTTAATAAAAACCTCTCTCGACGAACCAAAATAACTCTACAACGATGGGCACTTCACTCTACAACGACTGCTCTGGCTGAAAGAGATGGATGAAAATAATCCGGCACTGAAGATCTTCGACGGCAATTTCGTGGGCCCACGCAGCAGGGGCAGACCGGGGTTCCGGTGGAAAGACCAAGCCCAGCAAGATCTACGGTTTCTTGGTACAACCCATAGATAGACACGAGCACAAGATCGAAGCGTTTGCAATTCCAATCTCAACGCGGCCAATTTTATTGAGAACGGACATTTAAGTAAGTGAGTAAGGTTTTCTATATCGGCCATTTTACGAGTAAGAGATTTATCTCCGAGCAATGTTAATACTTCGATATAAAATACATAAGCCACCCGGCATTTAGCCGTAGGATCTTATCGGCGATTAAAGAAACGTTTCCCATTTTGTGGACCCCCGCAGTAGGGGCTGACCGTTGTTGGAGTCGGTCCATCCACCAGTTTGGGAAGAGTAAGGTCGTGGCTCTGAATATCATCAAACCTTTTGATAAAGTCTGACACGGTGCACTCATATCAAAGCTGATTGAGTTTGGTGTCGTCACGTACATTGTCAGAGATCGCACTATACATGTGTGGCAGATGGGTTCTCATCCCACAAACATTGGCGGGCCGTAGGTGTACCACAAGGCTTTGTCCTTTCTCCCTCTTTATTTCTTATTTTCATTGACGATCTCTTGTATCGAACTGTTAATCCAATCTACTCCTTCGCAGAAGACAGTAACCTCTGTCATTCATATTTATCGACCGAAGGCCGAGTCTTCAAAACATTGAACACAAAAGGCGAATTATGGACGAGACACTTGGCCGGGATTTACTGACCGTTTTCGCTTAGGGCCGAGTGAGTAGCGAAGATTTTAACGCGCGTAAGACACAGTGCTGCTTGTTGTTTCACACGCGATTCATTGACCCAACAGTGTCGCCATTATCTATAGATGGTATGGATATCGAACAATCGGAAACTCTTGAGGTTCTGGGCATGAACATAAAATGTGACGCTCGTTGGACGAGGCATGTATTCGAAGAGTTGAAAGAAGCAATTAAGTGTAAAGGCTTCCTAAACCAGTGCAACAAATATTGCACTCCTTCTGATCTTTTCGATATCTATTCAACCTACATCTGGCCAAAGATGGAATACAACTCCCATTTGTGGGTAGGTACTCCAAAATCATCCTTAGAGCTACTTGATCGAGTTTATAGGAAAGCGGTGGTGCTGATAAATGACAGTAGGGTATCTAACTCTATTATCTTCCTGGAGCATCGTCGGAATGTGGGTTGTGTGTCGCTGCTCTATCGTTACTTTCATGATGTGTGTTCTTTTCACATCCGTGGTCTTATTCCTGACGTCAAGGATGTTCGGCAGGGATATACGACTTTTTGGGATTTTACACCTATTTTTCATCGATTTACATATTTTTTTTATTGACACTATAGAACGCACAGCCTTTCAGGTGGATCGATTATTAAGGCCGAAAGTTTGAGTAAGCGCTCTTAAAGTTGCGACCACCAACTCAGAATGACGGTAGTAATTTTTAATGATTTTCAAACGTTGCTCGTAAGTGAACTTTACCATGATGAAAATGTAGACTTCGTTTTCACACTGAACGTTTTCACACTGAAAGATCATTAAAAATGTTTGATGGTGCGTTGACATAATGATACAAAATTGTTATGTCCCTATTGAAAAACCCTTCAAGGGGAAAACCCCAGAGTGTTTGTTAATTGAAAAAAAAATACCCGTCCGGCATTGAATCGTAGGTCCTTGTCAGTGATTTGAGAAAAGTTTTCCAATTTTTCCTTAATGAGATGTTAAGCGAAGTATTTTATTAAGAAATTCACAAATCTAACCGAAATATTCTTTAGTATTAGTGCTAATCGTTTATTTTTTTAATATTTTGCCAACACTCTCCATTAATATGTTTTGAAAATTAAAATTCGCACAAAGTTCTGTTAGATTAAATTATATTTATTATATATTTACACAAAATTCACAACAATAAAGGAAACACTTAAAATCTCCATCTACCCTGGATGCCACCGCCAAAGTTATTGCGGTTCTGATCGAAATTTCGACTGCCCTGAGCATAGGCATCAATGGAACCACGACCATCTCGACTGGTGTACAAATTATGGTTGTATTGAACGGAAGCCTCACGTCCATATTGATCCTTGCGATAGGTTCCTTCTACACTTCCGCCCTGGGGAGACCGGGCATGGCGTGATAAAATATTGGCGCATATTCTTCCATGACAGCTTTTATCAATCCCCTCGGAGAAATCCTTAAGTTCATCTACGGGTGAAGACGCAACGAGAATTAAGCAGGAGGCCAACAGAAGGATGTACTTCAAAGCAAACATTTTAATGGTACGCTTAAGTTAATAATTGTTAAGAGGAAGAAATATTTTAAGTGTTGTTGATATTCTCTAGATTGAATAACTGATGATGAGTGGTGTTATTTGAGGGGTTTAAATATGAATTTGTTTCGGCATTGTTAAACAAAAAATGGGATTCACCCTGTCTTTATAACTGATAAGGCTTGAATGTTTGATGTGTGCTTGAATATTTGTTAATCCATATCTCTTATATTTTTTTCCAGGGTTTTTTTATTTTAAAACGGACTTTTTAGTTGGTGATTTTTTGGGTAATTGAATTTGTGATTTTAACATTTTGTTAAAATCTTAAGTTGTTGGCTTGTTGGCATAGACCAATGACTTGATGTGGCCACATAAAAAGATATCCAATGGCGTTAAATCGCATGAACGTGGTGGCCATTTGACAGGAATATTTCTCGGGATAACAGTGGGTGATTTTTTAGGTAATTGAATTTGTGATTTTAACATTTTGTAACATTTTTAGAGTAAAATTCGATTTCGGTCATATGACCACCACGAGCCCGTGTACAGCGATCTATTCTTTGGACCCAATTTTACATCACTCTTTAAAACATTTCGACAGGAACGTTGGAAATTTTGCGTTGAATGTTGTCGCTAAGCTCGTCTTGAATTGTTGGCTTGTTGGCATAGACCAATGACTTGATGTGGCCACATAAAAAGATATCCAATGGCGTTAAATCGCATGAACGTGGTGGCCATTTGACAGGACCATTTCTCGAGATAGCACGTTCACCAAACTTGCCTTCAGTAAATCGATTGTAACGCATGATTTGTGGCTAGTGGCATCGTCTTGTTGAAACCGCATATCGGCGATGTCAAGCTTAACCAATTCTGGCCAAAAATATTTTTCTATCCTGACACGATAGCGCTTTCCATTGACGGTAACATGACCATTGACGGCCCAATCACACCTATTTTTTTGCGGATGCAATTGTGTCTCTTGAGCACACGTGGGCTTGTTTTTTTTTTTTTTTTTTTTTATATAAGCTTTATTTGAATTATTGAATCTGCTCCAATGGAGCCTAACAATAAGTATACGAATCTTAAGTATAATTCAATAATGAATCCTAGTATGGATTTCTTGTAATGTGGTTCTCTGCTAATTGGCAGGAATTTTAATTAATTTGGTCAAAATAGTATATAACTGGTATGGATCACATGTCTGAGAATTTTAAACCTGGTTTGGCTTAAACCTCGTGATAAAGGTCCAGAGGACCCTTACAGTCATTTACAAAGTGTTCGCGATATTATGTAGAGTGAAGAACTCTAGTTATGTATGTATAACGGATAACTCTAGAATAGCAGAGTGGACGACGTAATTTGGGTTTTGTAGGTTTTTCGCGTTGACTGTTTTAAGGATCACGTATGAGAGCATTTAAGCCACGTGACGTAGAATGAAGGATTCTACACAGTCTTTTTTGATTGTTCGTCCGCGATTGATATTGACTGTTTTAAAGATCACGTATAAGAGCGTTTAAGCCACGTGACGTAGAAAAGGATTCTACACAGTCTTTCGGGCGCGTGTGTTCGCGATTACTGTTACGGATGAAGATTAGAAAACACGGCGTTCGTTTCTCCGAAGTCTTAAAGATCTGGGACTGCACAATAATTGTCTAGCAAGTATGTTATCATGACGTTCGAGCTTCTCTTTGTGCTTTATATTGATTTTTTGAATTGCCTCTTTAACGAGAGGTATTTTCAAGTCTCGGTGGATATTTTCATTCCTCATATACCAAGGGGCACCGGTAATAAGCCGCAATGTCTTCGATTGGACTCTTTGGATTTTGTCGAGATTGCTCGAGCTTGCTTTGCCCCATAGCTGGGCACCGTATAACCAGATAGGTTTGATTGCACTGTTGTATAGCAGCACCTTATATTCAAGGCTTAGTTTTGAGTTCGCGTTTAGGAGCCAGTGAAGTTGATGGACCTTAAGTTTCAGTTGAGTTTTCTTGGCTTCGATATGACTTCTCCAGGTGAGTCGGCGATCCAGGTGGATTCCAAGGTATGAAACATGATCAGATTGAGAAAAAGGGATATTGTTTAATTTCAATGTCGGACAAGTGCTAAAATTCAGTGTGAAAGTTACCTGTGTGCATTTAGCCTCATTGACTTTTATTCTCCAGTCAGAGAGCCAAGATTCTACTCGCCTGAGATGTACACCTAGATTCATAGATGCAATATCCTGCTTTTTATGTGTGGTCATTATAGCGGTATCATCGGCAAAAGTGGATGTTAGCACGTTTGGGCTGGTAGGAATATCTGCGGTAAACAGAATGTAAAGGATAGGCCCCATGACGCTTCCCTGGGGAACACCTGCTAGTATTTCGCGGTCATCGGTGACGTGTTGTCCACATTTGACTCTGAATCTGCGGTTTTCTAAGTAAGACTCAAGAATTCGATGCGTATTTGCCGGTAAGTATTTGCAAATTTTGTAAGTCAAGCCAAAGTGCCAGACTTTGTCAAATGCTTGAGCAACATCCAGGAATACTGCGCAGCAATATTCTCGCCGTTCAAATGATTTTTCAATTGCTTGGGTCAGACGGTTTACTTGTTCGATAGTGCTGTGACGTGGGCTTGTTGCTGTCCAATAACGCATATTTTGTTTATTGACAAAACGACTCAGCCCGAAATGAGGTTTATAGCTGAAGATGATGAAAATTGGAGTAAGCGCTCTTAAAGTTGCGACCACCGACTTAGAATTTCGGTAGTAATTTTTAATGATTTCCAAACGTTGCTCGTAAGTGAACTTGAGCGTGATGAAAATGTTGACATCGACTTACGTTTTGACACTGAAAGATCATTAAAAAGGTTTGAGGGTGCATTGACATAAACATACGAAATTGTTATGTCCCTATTGGAAAACCCTTTACTAATACTGGCACTAGTATACTGCTCTCTCAGGACATTGAAAGGGCAGGTTGTCGTCTAATGAGGTCTTCTCTTCCTTCTAGGCTTCAGATGTTTTTTGTAAAGTTACCAAGACGAATTATCTCACGAAGTGACGAGGTCGAAAGGCCGCCATGATCTTGTGGTTTGAAACCATTGGTCTTCATTTTCTGGAGCTACGTTTAATGTATGGTATATGCAAAAAAGCACGATACGATTCCACAACTGAAGATTAAAAACAAGAGTGTTAAAAATGATAGATAGCCTGAACTATGCAAAAAATTCCTTGCAAATATCGATACGAACATCTTAAATTTTGGGACAGAGGCGAGGACTGTTTGGAACTGCAGAGTTGTCCAGGGTAACATTTAGCCGGCCCGACCCACTTTAGCCTTTATAGCTTGTTCGATTTGTGTTCGTAAAAGTCATGGAAAGGATTTTGTCCAAAAAGTTGTAAATGCCTCCATTGATGATCATCAACCTTGTGATCTTTGGTTTAAAAAGTTTGCTGTAATCATGTAGTAAGTGGATGCTTGTAACAATTAAAAAAGTTACTTATTGCTATTAGAGGATAAATGTTGATGTTTTATTAAACGCATATTCTACTTCGTATTAGAACTCGACTGCATAACCTGGTATATGATGGGATTACTAATAGTAGAAGTTCACGATCTAAAAAATTCCCTAATTAAAATAAATCATCAAAAAACAGACATCTGAAGTAAAACCCCCTTAAATAAAAAAAAACAAATATTATAAATATAGTACAACTGTTTAAAGAAAATGTGTATATTTCCCTCGTAGTCTCTTATCAGTTGTAGAGTACAGAGTGAATCCCAATTTTGAAATGAGATTTCCAATGCTACCCATATATTTTCAAAGACAGCGAATGAACCCACACAACACTTTTGAGTGAAATTATCAAAAAAAAATCCTAAGAACCCAAATTAAAATATCAAAATGTTCGCCATTAAATGTATTCTACGTCTAGCATCCTGCCTAATCCTGATAGCATCAAAATCTATGTATACTTATAAATAAATGTGTTAAGTAGAAACTATTTTGTTTAAAATTACAATTTGCTATTTAAATAGTGAAAGTGTTTTGAAACAAATATTTGCCGTAGGTTAGATTTACTTTCACTATTAAATAATTAATAACAACAAAGTTCAAGTAAGGAAATGCTGATAAAGGTAGTGTAGACCTCTCAGCTATTCGATGCACCAGTAACAGATGAGTGCACATCAGTAAATCCAACGCATTCCTTTACTAACTTTCTGTAATTGTGAGGTTCAAAACTGACGATATTTTCGTTGTTGTTGTAAAAATTTTCTGTACTTTTAAACGTAGGGTGACCCTTGCTGCACATCTCCTCAAGAAGATGTTTATGGGTTGAATTTCCAGTATAGGTTTCAGCCCCGCCTGTGGCGTGGATTTTGATGTCCCAGTTATACCTACATTTGCCTGTCTTTGGATCTGCAGCCACCATACTGTGCTCCACAAATAAGAATTGGCCTAATTAATACAATGAACATTCAGCGTATCATCCTCGGGTTAAATACTTCATTTTCTTCCGAAAATCCTTCTGCAAGTACAAAAGGCTCAAAGAGCCTTCTTTCCTCGCTCCTTCGCATTTCGCTATTTTTATTTATTTTTCAACATAATCTCCTTCCAACTCAATACACTTCATCAAACGTTTTTTCAAGTTTTTTAATTCCATCCGAAAAATAAGATTTTTCAAGACCTTCTAGATATGCCTCAGTTTCAGCAATAACCTCGCTATTGGACGAAAATTTTTTGCCTTCGAGAATTTTTTTTTAAATTTGGAAACAAGAAATAATCAGAAGAAGCTAAATCTGGACAATATGGTGGATGCGGAGCAATTTCAAATCGTAATTCGGCCAGTTTTTGTTGAGTTAAAAATGCAGTGTGCGAAGGAGCATTATCTTGATGAAAAAGAACTTTTTTTTTTTAAATGCGGTCGTTTTATCTTGATTTCTTCACTCAACCGATCCAATAATGCACAATAATATTCACTATTTATAGTTTTTCCTTTCTCAAGATAATCAATAAATTTTATACCCCTTGCATCCCAAAATACTGTGGCCATTACTTTTCCTGCTGACTTAACAGTTTTCGCCTTCTTGGGACCACTTTTACCAGCTTCTATCCATTGTTTTGACTGTTCTTTGCATTCTGGGATGTAGTGATGGATCCATGTTTCATCAACAGTTATGAATCGGCGCAAGAACTCTATTGGATTACGCTAATAAATCGCTAAAAGCTCCTCGGAATTGGTCCAACGGACGATTTTTTGGGGCAAAGTCAACAAACGCGGCACATATCTTGCGGATAGCTTTTTCATGTGGAGTTCATCATGTAAAATACTCCAAACTTGTTTTTCGTGTATTTTAACAATATCAGCAAGTTCTCTGAGCTTTATTCGTCTATCTTTAGTCACTTCATTAAATATTTTTCTAATGTTTTCAATAGTAGTAGCAGTTTTCGGTCTTCCAGAGCGTTGTTCATCTTCCGTAATTGAACGGCCCATTTGAAATTGTTGAACCCAGGATTTCACGGTGGATGAACAGAATCCAATTCATCTTTGATTAATTGTGGCGCATAACCTTTCATATAAAAGTGTTTAATTACCGCACGAAACTCTTTATTTTCCATTTTTCAAAAATTATAAAACTTGTTTACTTCAATCACCTGTAACAAAGAAAATAATCATTAAATATTTTGGAAATTTTGACAGATGGCTTATAAAAGATTGCTTTAAAAAAAGTTGTTAGTAAAACAGAAAATGTGCCGGGCCAGTTAGTTTTGCGGTCGCCCTCGTAGTTGCAGTGGTTTTCCTTTTAGTGTTAGGATTTCAAAGTTCGGTATATTGCATTTCCTTGTGAACAGAACTAGCTCTGTCTTTTTTGGATTGACGCATAGTCCGTTGTTATTTTTCCACCGTGGGACAAATAACAACGTGGGACAAATAATCGTTGTCAGAAATAAGCCTCGGAGCAGCAGCACCACATCGTTGGCATACGCTGTCAGTTTGGAACCGTCTCTGTTAAGATTATGCAGAATTTTGTTTATCACTAGATTATACTGTAATGTCTCCTCCTTAAACGTGCCTCTCTTTATTCGTTTCCTTACAACTCATTTTCCCATGGACGAGTTTATGATTCTGCCTTTCATGTTGTCCATTCATAGAATTGTGCCTGGTTGTACCCCAATGCGCTTAAAAGCTTCAAGAATCGAGGTTATTTTCACGTTGTTAAAGGAGCCCCGACGTCCAAAAAGGCTGCAATCGTGATTCCTTCCTTGTGGTGAAGAAAACCTTTTACGAAGCTTACCACCTACCTTTGAGATATGCGTGTTGTGCCCCACTAAAGTTGTTGGGTGTGAAAAGTTTTCTGACATTAAGGTCCGAAGTATTCCCAAGGTTTTCAGTAGAAATGATGAGAGTCTAATTGGCCTGCAGTCCTTTGTCGTGTTTATTTTGTTTTGGGGATAAAAACCATTTTGAACGCTCTACAAGGTTCGGTATACTTATATATGACCACCCAAGGCATGCAGTGAAAATTTCCTGTAGGTAGACTTCCAAAGACTTCTGGATGAAACTTCCCGGTCCTGCCGAATTGTACGGTTGAAAGGAACGTAGTGCAAACGCTATCTTGTCTTCGTCGACGACTTTCCTTTAAACACCACCGTGCATGATTTTAGTGAAGCCCTTTAATTGTCCGCACGCCTCGCTCGTCCTGACAGCCTGGGAAATGAGTTTTTACAAGTACAAGTAGTTCAATGCTTTACACGGTGTCCGCCAGGTAGATAAATGTAGTTACTACAGGGTGTCCGTCGGGAAGGTATACTACTTTGTTTGTTTATAATTTTTGACTAAATGAAAGAGAGAAATACATGTTTTATTTAACGTCAGCAATTATGTATGAAATACAATATCAGATAAATGTCCGCCTCTGTTAGCCTCAAAAATGCGAGCCCTTTTGAGCACATTTTTCATTACATTCAGCACGGCGTCGAATTAAGGTTGATGGATTGTTTTAAATACTTTTTTGAGCAGCAGTAATGTTTTCAGCCGATCTTGCAGTATGTTGTGGTCCATGCTTGGGCCTATCAGCTACAGAACCTCTTTCTTCAAAATCATTCACTACACGATAAATAGTGCCTTTTGTTGGCACGTTGTTTCTCCCAAAAATTTCACGTAACTTTCTTGTCGTTAGTGTGACGACAAGAAAGGATTGATTTTGATAAACTGTTTAACGATTTATCGAATATTTTGCCATAATAAATTTTCCACGTCTCTACTTCATGACTGCCAAATATGAACTGTCAAGACTAATGTTTACTACAATGGCGGCAAAAAAGTAGTATACCTTCCCGGCGGCCACCCTGTATATTCTAAACCGTTTTATATTCTTAATTGGATTTTCAATATATTTGTTTTTTTTTTGGGCGGATTTTTCAATAAATTTTTCGAATTATCTTACGTTCGGCCGATAACTTTTGCAGGGTACATTAGGACGAAGTGGGACAAAGGGCGAGGCACCACCCATACAACTCTGAACTATGGCTATGTCTTACAAACTATTAGAAATCTGTTAATGTTATTTGGAATATATACTTTTAGCACGTCACAGTGTTAAAGAAAGCGATGCCACCACCATTTACAAATATCGTTAAAAAATCGTAAAAAAAACTAGTTTTTATAATGCAAAAATTGTACAAAAATCGTTGATACGCCCATACAACACGTAACTTTAAAAAGCAAATTTTCTGACATAAAAAGTAAAAAACATACCCCCCAATTTCTGGGTCAGAACGTTGTAAGATTATGAATGTTTAAAATTCATGATCCAAAAATTGTCAACGACTGTGTAAGGTGATGATTGAAAAATAATTATTTTGACACTTTAATGACCCCTTGCTAGGCCAGGTGAGCAGACTATGATGTTAGGGTACACAAGCCATGGTGGACAGTAAATAAAAATGGGCCCAGTCAAGCATAAATGTTGACTTTTAATTGGACCGTGCCACAAGCCGAACAAAAGGTCCATTTTTGCATTATTTTCTAAAATTAAAATTTTGGTATTGAAATTGCCCAACAAGATTGTGCCATTCGTCACCCCTGAACTTGTTCTTTTTTAGGTTAATGCAATGCAGCCCATGACCAACACTCAGGGGATGCCCCCATACTTTACATGCGGTGCATTGCGTTGGCGAGTGGAAAGTAAAGGATCGGAGTGGAGAAAGAGGGAGTAATGTTTGTTGACGCTTGCCTTGAACTTCTGGATGTCGCAATTAGTGGGAAATACGTTTGCCGGAAGTCGATTCCACATACGAACTGTACGAGCGAAACACGAATTTGATCCGTAGTGTATAGTGCGGTCAACTGGCCAATCGATAACAAACGGGTGTGAATTCCTAGAAAATCGTGTATCCCTGCCGAACATCCTCACGTCAGGCGACGGATGTCTGATGAACACACACCATGAAAGTAACGATAGAACAGCGTCACGCGACCCACATTCCGATGATGCTCAAGGGAAACAATAGAATTTGATATCCTACTGTCACCTATCAGCACCATCGCTCTCCTTTGAACACAGTCAAGTAGCTCCAAGGATGATTTTGGAGCACCTGCCCATATATGGGAGTTGTATTCTATCTTCGGCCTGATGTAAGTTGTATAGATATTGAAAAGATCAGAAGGAGTGAAATATTTCTTGTGCGGTAATGGTAATAGTAAGGGGTAATAAGTTTTAAGAAGACGAAGCCCTATACTTAGTGAATATCGTCATGTGACATATCGTGAGATAGAGGCATCCTTGGGCATTTCTTTCACCAGCATACATTCGATATTGCATGAACACCTGGCCGTAAAAAGGTTTGTTCTCGTTGGATCCCGCAAATTTGACAATCGCTCAATAAAGGCTCCTGTCGATTGGTGCAAAGAAATTTTGAAAAAATACAATAGCGGTGCTTCGAAAGACGTTTATAAGATCGTCACAGGTGACGAATCATGGATCTATGCGTATAAGTCTGAAACAAAACAGCAATCGATCGTGTGGGTCTTCGAAGACGAGCCTTATCCAACGAAAGTTGTTCGTGGAAGAACTTCGAAGCAAATGGTTGCCTGTTTCTTCGGCAAAACTGGTAATGTGGCGACTGTTCCGCTGGAGCAACAGAGGACGGTCATTTCTGAGTGGTAAACCACAATATGTTTTCCTGAAGTCTTCGAGGAATTTCGAAAAACAAATAAGAGAAGACAAATCATTGTGCACTATGATAATGCGAGCTCACACACATCGGCTCAAACCAGCGCCTTTTTGACCGGCCAAAACGTCGAATTGATGGGTCACCCGCCGTACAGCCCTGACTTGGCACCCAATGACTTCTTTTATTCCCGCACATCCAGAAAAAAATAAGTGGTCAACGATTTTCGTCGCCAGAAGATGCTGTTGAAGCGTTCAAAAACCATGTTTTGTAGGTGTCTCAATTGTTGTGGAAAAAGTGCTGCGACAATTGGTTTAAGCGCATGCAAAAGTGTATAAATCATGCTGGAGAATACTTTGGAAAGCAATAAAACCATTTTTGATGATAAATATTCGCATATTCATTATTAAGCCAGAAATATATATAGCAGCCCTCTTAAGAAATTTAAGCGGCTCTACTTGCGAGCAACCGGATTTCATTAGTGACTTCTAGACTTTTGAGTAGGGCGATATGAAAACATGGGCATATGGCAATTCGAAAACGTAGGCCGCTATAGATTTTATATAAGTGGAACTAAAAGGTATTGTTTAACGCACTATCAACAATTGGAACAAAGTTTAGAGCGAAAGGGCCTCAAATCGGGAAAATCTTCGATAAAGCATAGTTTCACCTGTGTATTAAAGTATATTAAATTATACCGATCGATTAAGAATCTCTCAGATCAGATTTCATTGAGAGTTTTCCTGCCGCTAGTCTCTCTATTTTTGCTGTTCATCTATCGTTGTTAGCATAGTACTGCTAGTAATTATAAACCGATTTCGATAAAACTTGGCACATTGTTCAGGTTTGGCTCTAATGTTTTAGTGTCGCACAAATGTTTTCTACTAAAACTTGACCATATTTTGATGTATTGCCCATACATACGAGTATGACCTTTCCGAGTTGAAGTAATGCCGCTAACCAGGATACATTTTAAAATCGAACTAGCTTAGATGAAACATTGCCCGCTAAGAGCGACCTGAAAATACCCCTGGTGAAAGAGGCCATAACGGTCTCTATATATTTATGTAGCCGCAGAGAAGTATGTCCCTTCCACCCTAGATTTCAAAGTCCGATCTGGTCAAGCTCCAGTCTTCTGAATATCAAAAGGTTGGGCAGGGTATAACTTTAACTATTGTACTTGTTTTGTTGTTTTTCAATAATTGTTAGTCATATGGAAGATGTCGTTAAATATCCCCGATTTGCGACATTTATTTTAAGCTTTAAAATCAAACCATCTAACTCTAGTCGCCCTTAGTGGTAGAGCTTAGAAACATATTTTTGTTTTAGCAGCTCACTAAGTTTATCTGTTTCGAAAATTGAATTCCACACAACATTTTGTTCGATTAAATTATATTTATTATTTATTTACACATAATTGGCAACAATAAAGAAAATACTTAAAATCTCCATCTACCCTGGATGCCACCACCAAAGTTATTGCGGTTCTGATCAAAATTTCGACTGCCCTGAGCATAGGCATCTATGGAGCCACGACCATCGCGACTGGTGTGCAAATTATGGTTGTATTGAACGGAAGCCTCACGTCCATATTGATCCTTGCGATAGGTTCCTTCTACACTTCCGCCCTGGGGAGACCGGGCATGGCGTGATAAAATATTGGCACATATTCTTCCATGACAGCCGCTGTCAATGCCATCAGAGAAATCGTTTAGTTCTTCTACGGGTGAAGACGCAACGAGAATTAAGCAGGAGGCCAACAGAAGAAGACACTTCAAAGCGAACATTTTAATAGTACGTTTAAGTTTATAATATTTAAGAGGAAGATTTATTTTTAGTGGTGTTGATATTCTTTGGATTGAATAACTGATGATGTGTGGTATCATTCATGGTCACTCTGTCCCCAAAACTGATAAGGGGTTCTTCTATTCTGTGTGTTTGAATGTTTCTTAATCATCTGTAGTATTTTATTTAGAAACTGAAGAACCTTTTTGGTGACTCTTAGGTTGAACTTGTTTTTACATTGGATGATTTTTGTACCCTCGACCATACAATGGAGGGTATATTAGTTTTGTCATTCTGTCTGTAACACCAACAAAGTATATTTATTCTTGATCCTCGTAAAATTCTAAGACGATCTAGCCATGTTGTCCGGCTGTCCGTCTGTTGAAAACAAGATAGAGCCTGCATGAAAATAGCTAGGGAGCTGAAATTTGGCACAAACGTGTGTAGTTAACCTAGCATGGTTGGTATTGAAAATGGGCTATATAGCTCTAAGGGAAGTTGGTGTTGGAGACCCTCAATCGGCACTACCTCATAAAAATTAGTTTTTTATTTGGAAATATCCGTCCAGTTTCTTGAGCCTCCCACACAAACGGTCTCATGGGCCTTGAAAAATAATATGACAATAGCTCACTACAAACTTGACCTATCAAACTTGACCTAATTTTCTACATAAAGATTTTTGTATAGAACACACCTCTGCGCCAAATTCTGTTGAGATCGGAAAAGTCCTACTGGTACCTCCCACACAAACGGTCTCATGGGCTTTGAGAAATAATATGACGATAACTCACCACAAGCTTGACCTATCGAAATGAAATTTTGCACTTAAAGATAGAACACACTTCCGCACCATATTTGGTTGAGATTAGGTAGTCCCTTCTGGTACCTCCCATACAAACGGTCTTATGGGCCTTGAGAAATAATATGACAATAACTCACCACAAATTTGACCAATCGATATGAAATTTTCCACATAAAAATTTATATATAGAACACACTTCTGTGCCAAATTGAGTTGATATTCGGTAGCCTCTTTTGATACCTCCTATACAAATGGTCTTAAGGGCCTTGAGAAATAATAAATTACAAAAATTAAAAAAAAATAGTTTTTTATTTGGGAATCTGGTGGAGGGTATCCGAAGTTCGACACAGCCAAACTTAACATTTTTTACTTGTTTTATTTCAAATAAAGAATTCTAGCCAAATTCGTGGAATATGTAACTTAATAGGGATTTTACATCGATTTTGAATTGAGTGAATAATCTTTTTTAATTAAATGTATTTTAGATACGTCCAAATTTATTACAGCTCAGATACGCCTCGAAATTTTCCCAATTTTTGTATGTACAAACTTTTAAATTTTATGCGAATTTGTCGCTGTCGTTTTTTTTCCTCTTAAACATTTCTGGAAGATCTACCGAATTAAATATTTTCAACTAATCGGGGTCTAATAGGCTGTTTTCACTACGGTCGCGTCCACGTCCGCGTCCACGATTTATCGAAAATTTTTAATGGTGTTTCCATTGTGTTTTGCGTCCACGTTTGCGTCCAAACAGCTGTTTGTGTTTATTTGTTTTTTTGCGGTGCGAAAAATTTTAATATTTTTGTGTTGTGACATTATCATGGAGTTAAATGATATTATTTTGCTAACCGCAGTGGAAAATTAGGATCAAATGGTATTGCGCCTAATAGAAATGTTCAGTAGCAGCAGCGCTTTATGTTTATGCTGATAAAGAGCTGTTTTAATAGGGATGTGCAATTTGCGGTGTTGCCATTAATAGGTATGGGTGGGTTTCGATTGCAAAAATAATCGAATTTATAGTAAACGCGACTTATCGAAAAACGCGTCCAATATGAACGCTACTTTTTCCCATACCTAACTGTCTATGTTTTTTGTATAGGCTTTAACGCGCGTTCATTGATTTTTGGACGCGGACGCGAACGTAGTGGAAACAGCCTATTAAAGTTAAAATAACCGCTCCAGAAGACCGCCTTGGTATGATGGCAGTGTGAACGACTATCTTGCCAGTAAACCCAGGTTCAACCCCAGGTAAGAGCATCTAACTATTATTAGGCGGCAGGTTTTGACCTCGTAAACTCCGGCGACTTTACGAGTAAGAGATTTATCTCCAAGCCATTTTTGTCTTAAAACGCATTGAACACCAAATTCTACAATCTACTCGTATTAATGTATTGTTTTGATAAGTAAAGTTAAGTTTAACCATTCATTATCTCTTGATTTTCGTATGATAGCGCTCGATCGATATTTTTAGTATTACATTTTTTTAGTAAGTTTTTTTTTCATAAAGTCTTTAACAGTTTTATTTTAGCATTTACAAAGCAGATAAAAGATTGTCTATTATTAAAATTTTCCTTTAACACTATTTTTTGCCCGCACATAAGGTTGACATTTTTCATTTTAGAATATCTACCATATTGTCTTAAATTGGAAGGCATTGCCAGCTTATAATTTTTAAAAACTCATCCCATTTAGAATAATACGAACCAAAAATAATTTCATATAGCAAAACAGATTTGTCCATAATTTTGAAAATTGTGTGCCGATTATCAGTCACTATCTTTTTGTGCGCGACTGTATGACCCTCTAGCTCCAGTCACATATTAAGTCTGACTTTGCATATATTTTGGACCGGGGCAAGGACTGTTCTGAACAGCGACACTTTTGCGCACCTTTGTGTTGATAAAAGTCATGGAAAGGATCTTGTCAAAACAGTTGTAAATACGAGTACCTCCTTAGATGTTCCCCAACTTATTTTGTTTGGTTTACAGAGTTCGCTTAAGGCTTGTAGTAACTGGATGCTTAAAACGTTATTCCCTAATGAAAAATGAATATAAGTTACTTAGGTAATATCAAAGGATAAATGCTGAAGGTTTATCAAATTCACATTCTACGTTCTTCTATTAGAAATCGACAGCATAACCTTGTATATGATGGTATTTTTAATAAAAGAAGCTCAAGGTCTTAAAAATTCCCGAAATATAATTAATTAAAAAAACAGGCATTAAATGTACAATCTACTTCGTATTAGAACACGATTGCAAACCCTGGCAGAAGAGGTTCACGATCTAAAAAATTCCCGAAATATAATAAATCATCAAAAAAGAAAAACAGTCATCATTAGCAAAAACCCCCTTAAATAAAAAACAAATATTATATATAGCACAACTGTTTAAAGAAAAGTGCGTATATTTTCCTCTTAGTCTCTTATCAATTTAAGAGTACAGTGTGAATCCCAATTTTGAAATGAGATTTCTAAAGCAACCCATACGAGTATACATAAAGACAGCGAAAGAACCCACACAACACTTTTGAGTCAAATTTTCAAAACAATTCCTAAGAACCTAAATTAAATATCAAAATGTTGGCCGTTACATATAGTCTTCTTTTAGCATCCTGCCTAATTCTGGTAACATCTTCTTTGATAGAGCTAGAAGATTTTTACGAACCTCATGAAGCAGTTTTAAAGAAATACGATTCAGTATTAAGTCGACACACTCGTTCACCGCGTGGCGGTAATGTCGATATAGGCTATCGCAAAGACCAATACGGTTTGGGAAAGCAACAAATTCTTCTGGAAAAAGAGGGCGGTGCCACACCCCCAAAAACCCTTATATTGGAAGGTCTTCAAATTTAACTTAATAAAATTAATGACCAAGAAATTGTAAGATATTTTGTAAAAGGTGAGAGGGAGTGGCATCACCCATACACCGCATAACTTTAAACGAAGAAAACTCATATTATGGTAAGATTTGGAACATACACTATTGGTGCAGAAAAAAATAGATCTGGAAATAAAGTAGGCAGTAATTACGACTGTCATGAGCATAGGCTTCTATGGAACCACGATCCTCTCGACTGGTGTATAAATTATGGTTGTCTCACGTCCGTATTGATCCGCGATCAATAAATTGTAAGACTATATTTTGTTAAAATTTTATGAGAGGGAGAGGCATCACCAGTGTCATCACCCATACGCTGCATAACTTAAAACGAAGAAAACTCATGACATATAAAATATATAAGTATTATGGTAAGATTTAGTAGATACACTACTAGTGCAGTAAAAATTAAATCTATGATTAATAGGCAGTACCACATACAAGATTTTGAATCCAAAAATTGCGATAGCCTGTATAAGGTCATGATTCTATCGTACAGAAGGGCGTGGTAATTTGACATTTCAATGTCATCTGATCAGGCTATTAGCTGGTGCGTCGTCTGGCTTATATAAACTTCGACCCGGCCGATCTTAACTTGTCTGCTTGTTTGCGTTACGGTAGTCGAATGTCGACCTTCGATATGCACAAACTGCTGCATACGTCTTCTGAAGTTTTCATGAACTCTAACAAGCATGTTGACTGGTTGTCTGCCAATTTCAGCCACAATATTGTTAATTAAGTCTTCCAAGATGCTTAGGACGGTTGATATACACAGCTGTTATACTGATGTTCTCAATAAAGTTACCCAATTTACAATTGATTGCCGTCCAGGAACACATCCGCTCGGGGGAACAGCGATCGAGTGCGCATTTGAAAAATACGCTTGAACTCAAAATGACCTCTCCTCACGTGTCCAATGCATGATGGCAACTTGAAGGCAGAAGGATACAAATCTCCCGACAGCCAATATAAGCCACGCACACTTTCTATTCTCTTCGACCAACAGTGCCGCCACAGCCGGCAGTGCAAAAAAGCAAAACTCAAACGATCTTATAAACGTGTTTTGAAGCACCGCAATCGTATTTTTTCAAAATTTCTTTGTACTAATCGACACTAGCCTTTTTTTTGTCAAATTGTGCGGGATCCAACGCACAAACCCAACCTTACGGCCAGGTGTTCATGCAATATCGAATGCTGGTGGAAGAAATGTCCAAGGATGCTCTATCTCACGGTATGTCACATGACGATTATGCATTATAAGTTCAAGCACGACATCAATGTTCTCATGCACAACGGCCGTTTTTGGACGACCTTCACGAACTTCGTCTTTGAGCGAGCGTCGGCCACGATTGAATTCATTAAACCAGTTTTTCACAGTGCTATAGGATAATGCTTCGACGCCATACAAACATTTAACTTCATCGATGCACTCTTATCGTGATAACCCACTTCGAAAATTGTGAAAAATGATCGCACGAAAATGTTCACGAGTTAATTTAATTTTTTTGCCAAATTGATTTTTTCAAGTCACTGCAAAAAAAGTCAAACTTTCCAATTGAAATGTCAGATAGCACGAGGCAACACTTAGTGTTGCCTAGGCCAGAAATTTATATGGTAACTCTCGTACACAAACTTTTTTGTTATTTCACTAAATTAAATCACGATTTGTGCCATCATATAAACGTAATAAAGGAACACAAACTAATTTAATTTTAAAAGACGGAATCAAATCTCTAACATTCTTCTGGAAATGTTAAAAAAAAACATTTTTAAACTTCTGGTACAGTTCGGTATTTAATAAATTTAAAACCAAAAGTAAGTTGAAATTCGTTACATACTCGTAAAGTACTCGCAAAAATGTGTAAATTGAAATTCAATAATTGTTCATTTTATTAAATAAAATTAGTTATTTTTTTATTTTTTCTAGTTTCTTACAGATACTCCTACATAACCCCGAATTTAAAATCTCCATCTACCCTGGATGCCACCGCCAAAGTTATTGCGATTGTGATCGAAATTACGACTGCCCTGAGCATAGGCATCTATGGAACCACGTCCATCTTTGCTGGTATATAAATTATGGTTGTACTGAACAGAAGCCTCACGTCCGTACTGATCCTTGCCATAGCCGATATCAACACTACCGCCTTGAGGAGAGCGAACGTGTCGTGATAACGCCGGTTCATAGTCCTCCAATAGAGCTGCATGAGGCTGATCAAAGCCTACCATACCAGTGGGTGAGGATGCAGCCAGGATCAAACAGCAGGACAATAAAACAACACACTTTGCGACGAACATTGTAATATTCTGACTTTGTGTAGTGTTCAAATTTATATACTTTTACTGGTGATGTTCTTTGATAAATTGTTTGGATGATGTACGATTCTGGTGTCTTTATATAGCTACAGCTTCCATGGCCGATATTTTCATTGCGATTATGGGATTCCCTCTGACGTTTTTATGCTTTGATCAACGAAAACTGATAAGACCCAATGCCAATCAATTGTTTTTCGTAAAATATTATGTTTTCGGGGGGGTTCACATCTGTTCTTTTATGACTTAAAAATTAATTCGATAATCCAAAAGCGTTATTTCTTCTATGTACAGATTAATGTACATTTTATCAGCTGTGCGGGCTTCACCTATTTCTTGGTGAGGGATTCAGGTCTATTTAACACCTCTGTTACTCTTTGGGTCGTAGCATCCGGTTGATACGCAACTCCACGCCAAGCATTCAGTTTCTCGTACCTGCTATTAATGTTAATACCACAACCACCGCGAAACTCCACGAAGTACCTAACCTCCTGCAATACCAGATTTGAGTCTCTGGTCCGACCTAGAACGCTCGAAATACTGGTGAAAGACGCTATAAAGTATATATACTTTATATTAAATCGTCTTCAAAATCTAGATGATCTAACCATGTCGATCTGTCCTCATGACTGGCTTAAATTTCGCAGTAATACGTGTTTATGCTCTGATGATTTTCCCCACACAAGGACCTAGTCGACATCTGGAAAAATCACTATATGTGACAGAAAGGGACCTAAGGTTAAAAAAAATTAATTTTCTTTTTTTGATGTGGACAAAATCTGAGCATCGAATGAGACCGATTCCATGCCCCAAAAGTGTTCCCTCCCAGAGATATGCGCGTTTTATAAAAGTGAAATCGACGATTCTAAGCGCAAATAGAAAGGGACCTAATCTTTAAAATGCCTCTCCTGAAGAAAACTTTTCATCAACTTTTCAGTTTTTTTTTATGTGGACAACATCTGAGCATCGAATAAGACTGATCCCATGCCCCAAAAGTGTTCCCTCCCAGAGATATGTGTGTTTTATGAAAGTAAAGTCGACGATTATAATCGCAAATAGAAAGGGACCTAATCTTTAAAATGGCTCTCCTGAACAAAACTTATATTTTCTATTTTGCGCGTCACATATTTGTATAAGTAGTATTTTTGGTGTTTTTTTGCTTGTATATCAACACTATCAACTCAGACTGCAACGAAATTTTCTCATTATGTTACGTTCGGCCTGACCAGAATAGGACTTGGACTATATGTGGTTTCAATCGAATGGCACCACTTTCCACACATTTTTAGAAACACTTGGCCCTATTACGAACATAGTTTCAAGGTCGCATTATCTCACGAAACAACCAGGTCAAATGGCCACCGAGATCTCGCTGTTTCACTGGACATCCTTTTCTGTGGCTATGACAACACAATTCCAGACATGAAAACCGAAATCAAACGCTATATACAGGGTGAAGTGGGGTAATTTGCTTTTTTGCACTGCAGGATGTGGCGGCACTGTTGTTCAAAGAGAGTGGATAGTGTTTGTGGCTTATATTGGCTGACGGGCGATTTGTATTCGTCTGCCATTCAGTTGCCATTATGCATTGGACACGTGAGGAGAGGTCTTTGAGTGTAATTGGGTTTCCTCCATACCAAAACTCCATTGTAAAACTGTAATCGTTTACACGCTGTGAAAATATTTTTGCTTACAATAACATACTGCGGGCAGATGCCTATATTTAGGGTTTTACAACACTTGTTAAAAGGGGGAGTGGCACCCTACTTTTCTCCCGAACTGATTTCTGAACATACTTATAGTATATAATCCTAACATGATGTTAATTACGTTAATACTTTGAGTTCTTGCCATTTAAAGTGTTTGAATATGTAGGGGGTACCGCGCCCCGTTTTAAAGTAATATATATTTAAAGTAATTTCTCGACCCACAGTCACATACTGTATCATACAGTGCACATTTTAAGATTTGCCAATATTTATGGCCATTACACTGCTTTTAAGAAGGCGGTGTAATCTGATGTTTCTAACTCTTAAATTTCTGTTCGTTCAAACTTTAAAGTTTTTGGATATGAGGGCGGAGCTTTGTAAACTCGTATCCGACAATTTACTGACCCACAGAAGCATACTGATAAAATTTCAAGACGACCGGTCTAAAATTACAGGCGCTACACCGCTTTTAAAAGAAAGGGGAGTTACACCACCAACTTTTCCTCAGAACCTTTTTCATTGCAACCTTATGTTTGTAGCTTTAGTAGTTTTTGAGTTATGACCATTTTAAATCTGTTCAAGTCATAAAGTTAGGGGTGTGTTCGTGGCACCGTCCACTTGAAATATCAAAATTCGAAGTACCCTATTTTAACCATTCAATAAGATCGGCTTAGTAGTTAAGTCTTCTATAAAAACCAAACAAGCAAACAGGCAAACATAATTTCACATTTATACAGATAGGGTCTCCATTCGATACATCAAGGTGTTGCAAACGGAATGAGAAATTTAGTATACACTATATTGTTCGTTGTAGGATATAATATAATAAACTCATTACGACTCATTTTGGTGATCATTATAATTAAAATACATCTGCGGTCCTGCTTAAAACACATTTTACAGTCTTTAAAATTAGTTACAAATAATAGCCAGAATTCATTAAGTGAAAACAATCTCCCACTGGTAAAGAAAGGTCAGTCTATGTCTATCAAACAGGATTGTCTAGTTTTGATATAAAATACCAAAAAGAAAAAACTTAACAAACGTTAAAAAAAACACTCGGAATGAATGAAACCCCTTATCAGTTCTGGGGACAGAGTGAATCCCATTTCTGATTAACGATGCCGAAATTTATTCCTATATAAAGACCATGAATGATACCAGACATCATCAGTTATTCAATTCACAGAATATCAACACCATAAAAAATAATTCTTCCTCTCAAAAATTATAAACTTATTCGTACCATCAAAATGTTCGCTTTGAAGTGTCTTCTGCTGTTGGCTTCCTGCCTAATTCTCGTTGCATCTTCATCCGTAGAAGTACTAAACGATTTCTCTGATGGCATTGACAGCGGCTGTCATGGAAGAATATGTGCCAATATTTTATCACGCCATGCCCGCTCTCCTCAGGGCGGCAGTGTAGAAGGAGGCTATCGCAAGGATCAAAACGGACGTGAGGCTTCCATTCAATACAACCATAATTTGTACACCAGTCGAGATGGTCGTGGTTCCATAGATGCCTATGCTCAGGGCACTCGTAACTTTGATCAGAACCGCAATAACTTTGGCGGTGGCGTCCAGGGTAGATGGAGATTTTAAGTGTTTTTCTTGCTGTTGCAACTTATGTGTAATTTAGTAACAAATATATTTTAATTTAACAAAATTTTGTGTGGAACTCAATTTTTGAAACAGATAAGCACTCAGTCGAGATGGTCGTGGTTCCATAGATGCCTATGCTCAGGGCATTCGCAACTTTGATCAGAACCGCAATAACTTTGGCGGTGGCGTCCAGGGTAGATGGAGATTTTAAGTGTTTTTCTTGCTGTTGCAACTTATGTGTAATTTAGTAACAAATATATTTTAATTTAACAAAATTTTGTGTGGAACTCAATTTTTGAAACAGATAAGCACTCAGCTGCCTAAGGAATAAAAAAATCTAAAAACTTCTAAAGGGTGGTTAAATTTTAAGGGCCGATGTTGATTTGTCGCCTAAAAGAGCCATTGTTTCGTTAGCTGTGTGGCAAGTGGCACCGTTCTGTTGAAACCACATATCGTCCACACCCAAATCTTCCAAGGCGGGACATAAAAAGTTCGTTATCATCTCACGATAGCGAACACCATTCACAGTAACTGCCTGGCCGGCCTGATTTTGGAAAAATACGCCCGGTGATGCCGCCAGCTCATAAACCGCACCACTCTTTGTGGGTGCATTGTTTTTTCGGCAATCACTCTTGGATTATTATTCGCCCAAATGCGGCAATTCTGCTTATTGACTAATCCACAGAGGTAAAAATGAGCCTCATCACTGAAAATAATTTTCTTTGAAAATTAATTTTTATTTTCATAATAAGCTTGAATAACTTAAACGCGTTGCTCGTTTGTTTATCTTTCCATGGTTCAATCTGAATTGTTCTGAAACTGAGAAATATTAAATGAAATGCAGAAAAAAGCTTGACCTTTAGGTGTGGTTCATAATTCAACATCGGCCCTTAAAATTTAACCACCATTTAGTATATTTCGTAATAGTTGAGACTGGGATCAAATATTAGTTTTAACCATTTTTGAATCTTTGTAGACTAACATCAGTCAAATATCCTATAGGGGACTTATACACGGTGATTCATTCATGGCCGGACAAATTTCACCAGCGTATTCCTTGGATTATTTCATGAAAATGTGTCCATCTACGACCATGTCCGAAAATGCTAAGGGGCGAAGTGGCAGGGGTTTGAAAGTTTTCGGATTGGCGGTCGGAGGGTACTAGGGTGAAATTGCTAAGTTCTGAGGCAGTGGTCAGTTTTCTTTTGAAAGATAGCACCACCTCTTAACTTTCGAAAATTACCTAAACGAAGTCCAGAGGTTCTACCGTTCCAATGTTATGACTATTTGACTAAATGCACAGTTTTTTATTTGGAAGCGAAATAACTGCGCACATTTATTTGTTTTTGTAAATTAACACAAACAAAATGACATGGATTTCGACTACATCGTAATATTAAAACGATGGTACCATCTAGATGTCGGTATGGGACATAAAATCGAAAATTTTAACGAGTTGGTCCAAAACCGAAAAACCGACATCTCGGTTTTTATGTCCAAAATCGGCAGTCGGTATCTCACAAATGGATAAAACCCGATATGTCTATGTATACCGAAAAACCGACGTTTCGGTTTTTATGTCCAAAATCGACAGTCGGTATCTCACAAATGGATAAAACCCGATATGTCTGTGTATATGATTTTTTGCTGTCAGGTTTTTTGGTTGTTGTGAGTAAAAGCAAAAAAAATCATAATTTTGTGGTACGGAGTACGTAATTACCAAAAAAAAATTATAAAAGTTGGACCCTTCAAGTATATCAATCGACTTAGAATCATCAGTTGATACGATTTAACGACATCTGTCTTACCGTTCCTCTGTTTGCATGCTGTTTTTTTAACGCTTGACATTTGGCACAAGTATGGATTTTTTTTTGAAAAAGAAAAAAGGCTACTGACTTTTAATTTGGCATTTTAAATTTTTTCTGTAAATTGGATAGAATTGTTACACATTTGTGCCCGTTTCATCGCTTTTTTCATGACATTCGCAATATTTTCGGCGATAGCTGTTCGCAGTCCTGTCGAATATTCTCCTTAAGGTTTGCGATGGGCTGTGGCTTGTTGGTAAAAATCCGCCCAAAGATAATCGTAGAAGTTTGGAATATTTTAATCGGGCGATCTTGCTGCCGACGGCAAATTGCCACAACGGAAGATTAGGCCACCAAGAAACGCTTACATCACAATATCTAATGTGGCTTGTGTTGTATGTGTAGTTGAACCCACTCATTCCATTCTGGCTGTCAGAAATCGTCCTTCAGGGACCTGTAGCATTCGCCAGAAACAATGACCATATTGCTCAAAAAAAATTATCTTCAAAAATATACGGCCCAATTACTCCTCCCGCAACAATGCCGTATCACTTAGTGGCTTTGAGAGGATGGTATGGCATTTTGGGTATCCCACATGGATTTTCAGCGCACCAGAAACGAATATTTTGGTTATTGACGAAATCGCTTAAGTCGACGTCAAAACACAAGCTAGGCCAACACTACCAAATATGTCTTAAAAAAAGAGACAATTATTTCATGCTCTTAGGAAGTATAGGACTTCATTGCTTGTCTGTTTGTATTCTGCAGCTGTCTAGTTCAAAAATGTCAAATATTAACGTAAAAGCCTATGTCAACAATTTAGGTATTTTTCCGTCACCTTGTCCTATACAATTTGTTCACGGATCGAAGTTTAATAGTATTTTTGCAGTTTGCCTAAATTTGGGTGATGGACTCTATGTCCGAAAATCTGACCCATTTAAAAATGGACATATGGGTATCACAAACAATGAAAAATTTCACTCAAATACAAATTTGGCGTTATCTTAAAAATCAGGGCAAATTCAGAGCCGGCTCAAGGTCACAATTACTTGACAACTGATTGGGAAAATATATATTTCATTCTTATGCAAAAGGTTAAAACCGAATAGTCGGTTTTTTACAGTCGACAATCGGTTTTTTACAATACGGCCTTGAAAGAACCCCGAAATGTCGGTTTTTTGAAAACCCCGGTTTTTTGACACTCAAGTCGGTAGTCTTACGACGAGAGAATTAGTCCAACGCTTATCTAGGAATTCTATCCCTTGATTAAAATAGTTTTCCTCAAGGTCTTCAAAATAGTGGTTTACAACTGTAATTGCATCTTTATTTGAGGTAAAACGCTTGCCAGCAAGGATTTTTTTAGATTTGGGAACAGGTAAAAGTCACTGGGAGCTAAATCAGGAGAATAAGGTGGGTGGTCAAGCAACTCGTACTTTAATTCGTTGATTTTAGCCATTGTTAAAACACTCTTGTGCGCTGGTGCGTTGTCTTGATGAAAAATTATTTTTTTGTGTTGTAAGCCAGGTCGTTTTTCTCGAATTTGTACATTTAATTGACCTAAAAGGTGGCAATAGTACTCTGAATTTATTGTTTTACCCTTTTGCAGATAGTCAATCAATAAAATACATTTGAAGTCCCAAAAAACCGTTGCCATAAGCTTACCAGCCGATTGAATTGTTTTTGCCTTCTTTGGGGCACTTCCTCCAGCTTCAGTCCATTGTTTGGGTTGTTCTTTTGTCGCTGGAGTATAGTGGTGGATCCATGTCTCATCAACAGTTATGAAACGACGCTTAAAATCCATTTTATTTCGCTGAAAACGATCCAAACAAGCTTGAGAAATGTTCATTCTTATGCGTTTTTGGTCGACTGTTAACAAGTCCGGCACCCATCTTGCAGAAAGCTTTTTCATCTGTAGTTCTTCATGCAAAATTAAATGGACTCGATCATTTGAGATGCCCATGATATTAGCTATTTCACGCACTTTTATTTGTCGATCATATAATACCATATCATGCACTTTGGCTACAATTTCTGTTGTTGTTGCTGTTTTTGGACGTCCACTACGTGGTTCATCTTTAATGCTTGTACGATCACGTTTAAATTCAGCAACCCAATTTTTTACTGTTGCATATGAAGGAGCACTTTCACCTAACACATTCACCATATCATTAAGAATTTCTTGTCCCGATAAACCTTTTTTTGTGTAATATTTAATGACACCACGCATTTCTAATTTTTCCATTGTAAAAAAATAATATTTAATGACACCACGCATTTCTAATTTTTCCATTGTAAAAAAATCGCGGATGCGTCTTTTGTGAACACATGTTTCTATATGAAGGAGTTGCCAGATCGAAACGAAATTTAACATGTGTTCATAGCAGAGATGGAAGTTTCCAAAACACTTAACTTTTTTCTGTTTATACCGCGCTTTTTGTGCTAGGCTAAGAAGCTTCCGAACCGCCCTCGTAAATACCACTGTTCTGCAAAAATTAACGTTTAAGCCCTCCTTTGGACGAAACCAACTGATGCCTATGTAAAATGAACTCCAGAATCAGAATTGAATGTCCACTTGGACCATCGGAGATATAGTGAAAATAAAATTTTCTGAATTTTGTCATTAATTTGCCTTAAAATTGGTAAGAAATGCATCTTACATGGTAATTAGAATTTATAAAAATCGAAAAGAAATTAAAGAAGTTACAGCCAAAAGAAATCAAAATTTATTTTTTTTGTTTTCAACTGCCAATTGTACCCCAGTTCTGGAGCTCCTCCACTAGTTTTTGCAAAAAATTATTAAGAACGCACAATACGGTACAGGAAATCTTTGGCGGCGGGTTCGACGAAGCACCAAGAGAATATATACGTACATGCAAGGTCCCAAATGGAGTACACGGGCGCACGATTGAAGCTCCTGGAGTGCCACATTAAATTCCACTACAGACCAGCTAAGCCTATATATAGCCTTATTAAATTTAGCTCAAAAAAACAAAATCTTTTTAGCTTAAAAAATGTTTATTATTTATGTACAGCAGAGAAAACACTTAAAATCTCCATCTACCCTGGACGCCACCACCAAAGTTGTTGCGGTTCTGATCAAAATTACGAGTGCCCTGAGCATAGGCATCTATGGAACCACGACCATCTCGACTGGTGTACAAATTGTGGTTGTATTGAATGGAAGCCTCACGTCCGTTTTGATCCTTGCGATAGCCTCCTTCTACACTGCCGCTCTGGGGAGACCGGGCATGGCGTGATAAAATATTGGCACATATTCTTCCATGGCAGCCGCTGTCAATACTATCAGAGAAATCGTTTAGTTCTTCTACGGGTGAAGACGCAACGAGAATTAGGCAGGAGGCCAACAGGAGAAGACACTTCAAAGCGAACATTTTAATAGTACGTTTAAGTTTATAATTTTTAAGAGGAGGATTTATTTTTAGTGGTGTTGATATTCTTTGGATTGAATAACTGATGATGTATGGTATCTTTCATGGTCTTTATATAGGCATTAATTTTGGCATCGTTTACCAAGAATGGGATTCACTCTGTCCACAGAACTGATAAGGCTTTGTTTCAGTCTGTGTGTTCAAAAGTTTTTGATTGTATATTTTTTAAGTCTTTTCTATCATTTTTATTTACCAGTGGGTGATTTTATTTATTTACCAATGGGTGACTTTTTCTTGCAAATAGAAAATTCTAGGAATTATTTAAACATAGCCAACTTTTATGGCCCAATAAAGAGTAAATAATTTCAAAATTCTTTTGTTTCCTTTAACAAAGGATGGAGTCTAAACGAAATTTGTCATTTCAGTTGCAACAGCATGGAAATATTGATCGGGGATCCTAAAAGGATTGATTGTAGTAAAATTACAAGACGATATAGCCATCCGTGTCTATTAAAGCCCTGTGTCTGTTGAAAATATGATAGAGATCAAACGAATTAACTTAGAATACTGAAATTATACATTATGATGCCTTAAGGTTATAGGCTGTTTGAAATTGTAAATGGCTTAAATCAGCCCAGGTGAAACGAGTAAAAACGTGGTTAATTTTGGCCAGGCCTAACCATATACAACCTCCACCGTCCCTACGCAAATAAAATTGTAGAAAAACGAAAACAAAATGGTAAGTTTATTAAACCCTTCGTCACAAACGTCATCCCTGAGCTCCGCCAAAACTTGAAAATTAACTTATTTGTTGCAAAATTTGCTTAAATTTGAGTAAACATTGAGACCTATTGATTATAAACCGTCCGTTTTTACCATATGGATGTTTTTTAGGCCACATAAGCAAAAAAGTCCAGTAACTGTGCCCTTTTTGAAGTATTTAGTGCGCCCCAACTAAGAGTACCGGTTTTAACCATTGTCCGTCCACAAAAAATATTGTTTGCTGAGCTTATATTCAATAAAGTGTACTTTTTAGTGAGGAACCTTTATTACCTGGAAGATAAACTTTTTTCCCTCTGTACTGATTTCGCCTTTTTACAGTCCCAAACTGTTAAGACCTTATCAAGCGAAATTTCTTGGTTACTAGGTTGATTCGTTTGACGTCTATCGTGCTTTAAGGCCCAATTAGTCTTGACGGTTGACGGTAGGCAATCAGCCTTAAAGGCCCAATTAGTCTTGACGGTTGACGGTGGACGGTTGATTCTGCAACCTGCAGAAGTCTACCGTCGTCAACCGTCAAACTGTAGTTATCTCCCTCTAACACATGCAAAATGCAACCCTCAACTGAAATAGCTGATTGCCTACCGTCAACCGTCCACCGTCCACCGTCCACCGTCAACCGTCAAGACTAAATGGACCTTTAAACAGACACATGTACGGACGGACGGACACAGCTGGATCTTAGAAATTGACCAACGATCAAGAATATATATACTTTATGGGATCGCAGATTAATATTTGGTGCTGTTGCAAATGGAATGACAAATTTAATATCCCTTCTACCCTTCGGTGGGGAATATAAAAAGGTTTCCCTTTTAAACGACTAAAGGAACCTCGGAGAATTTTTTGAGTATGTGCTTAACGAAACATAATTGTATAAGGAGGAACAGGGATTTAAATGTGGACTGTTAGTTAAGATGCACATAATACCTCAAAAAAGCAATAGTTCAGGACGTTTTGGCTATGCGCTCTAAGAAACATTCCATATCTCTTTATCTTTGGATCTATTCTTTGGAGTCAATTTTCCAATACTCTTGAACACATTTCGACCGAAACGTTGGCAATTTAGCTATGGATATTGGCTGGATTGTTGGCTTGTTGGCATAGACCAATGACTTGATCTGGCCCCATACAAAGAAATCCAGTGGCGTTAAATCGCATAAACGAGGTAGTCATTCGACCAGCCCATTTCTCAAGATAACACGTTCACAGAATTTGCCTTTCAGTAAATCGATTGTAACGCGTGCTGTTTGGATAGTGGCACCGTCTTGTGGATACTACATATCGGCTATGTCAAGCTCATCTAATTCTGCTCAAAAATAATTTTCTTCATGGCACGATTGCGCTCTCCATTGATGGACGATTGTTTTCATCGAAGGAAAAATATGGCCCAATCACACCTCCGGCATGAAAACCACACCACACAGTAATTTTTTCTGGATGCAATTGTGTCTCTTGAAGCACATGTGGGTTTGTTGCTGCCCAATAACGCATATTTTGTTGATTAACAAAACCACTCAGCCAGATACGAGCTTCATCGCTCATCCTGTCGGATGGGACGATCATTGCGGCCGAAAATTCGAGTAAGCGCTCTTAAAGTTGCGACCACCGACTCAGGATTTCAGTAGTATTATTTAAAGATTTCTAAACATTGCTCGTAACTGAACTTTACCTTGATGAAAATGTTGACATCGACTAACGTTTTGACACTGAAAGATCATTAACAATTTTTCTGGTTGCGTTGATATAAAAATAAGAAATTGTCCCTATTGGAAAACCCTTTATAGAGGTTGATGTCCAAATCTAATTCCGTTTTTTAACGTCCGCAACGAAATTTTTAACATAAGCGAATACTGCTTTCCTTTAAATTTGTTAAGTAAAACTCTAAATGCTTTTTCAGAGTATCCTCGAAGAAGTGGTGTTGCTGAAGGTTTCAGGAATATATCGCTATCAAAACGGCAAGAGATATATATTAGCAGAACCAATATGCGTACAAATGTACGTCCGCAACACAGGATATATTCATATGTTGGAGTTAATTAGTCGTCACTCATAACGTTGATCGGCTGTATTTTGTGGCGCCTAGCGCTGCAGCACCTCGAATCGGGAGGGTCCTTCTTATCGGGCATGTTCGAAAACAGGGGCCGATATTGTCCAATGTTACAGGGCATGGGTGTGAATCGCTCGTAATGCTCCATGCGAAATTTGATAGATATCGGATGTAAAATGTGGTTTCTGAAGTTGCAGATTCTAAAATTTGGCAGGACCTTTGTGTGGAGGCTTTAGGAAAATATAGACCTGTGGCGGAGTGTGTTGGGTTGCTAAAAAGATCTGGCAACTCAACACACTCCGCCACAGTGGCCCCCACTTTGGTACTTAAATAAATATGTTTATTTAATTCCAATTTTACTATAACTTAACTCTAAACAAAATACTTTCATTAGACTAAATGCGATGTCACGATGCTTATGCGAACGTCAAAAGTGTCTGCGTTATCGAGTTGCCAGATCTTTTTAGCAACCCAACACATTCCGCCACAGACCTATATCGCTCATAAAGCTCCATGCAAATTTTGTGCGTGATCAGGCATAAATCGGAACTGGATGTAACATATGGTTTTTGGAGCTGTAGGTTCTGAAATCGGGAAAAATCTTTGTACGAGTATGATATCAAAATATAGACCGATGTGGACTAATTTTCATAGGGTTCACTTTTGGCCAAAAAAAAGTTAACGAATATAACAATTTAAGAGAGTTCCGGTACAGATCTTGTAAAAGTTACATAAATAAAAATCTCGATGTGGAGTCTCTTTAGAGCTGGCAAGAGTGAGTTGTATTTTCGTGGGCAATTGTGTGAAGAAAACTTGAAAAGTAAGGTTTACAGCAGTAGTTCTCATTCGTTTGTGGAGAGCCTGGCCTTATAGAGTTCGGTTTTACTTTCAACAATTGCAGCAAGGCTTTCTGAAGAGGGTTGTCACGGACCCGAAATCATGATAAAAGTAGTGTGCAGCCACGAAAATCAATGTCACTTTGCCATTTTGTTAAAAACTTGTCTTCTATTTAAATATAGAAGCAAGAGGTCTTGAGCCGGTTTAATCCTCGTTCAATAAATAAAAATCTTAGAAATGAAGCATACGTGTGTAGTGAACAAACAAAACACGTTGCTGCAACACGTTACTTTGACTGTTGCCTATTGTGTATCTACTCGTAGCATTAATAAAAAGTACAAAATATCCTCTCCATGAATTATCTTGACCTTAAAATGACTGCATAAACACTGCACCTGTTCATGTGAAGCGCAGTGTATCTCTGAATATTTCAATGAAACCACGGAAACTTTCTTGAAACTAGTGATGAGTGAGCGACATAATTTTTCGTCACTGATCGCGTCTTAGTCGTACTGTTTAAAGCATGCATTACTAACTCGTAAAATCGCCAGCATTTAAAATGTGAAAACCCGTCGTTTACTTTTTTCGACAACTGCTACATGGCTTTGAACACACACAATGGCTAATTTTCCAATATTTTTGGCGCCACTTTAAATACATATACATACGTATTATAATTTCTAAAAAAGTACCGCGATGGAAAATGATATAAAAGAAAAGAACAACGAAGCCACATACAGCAAGAACCTTATCAGTTCTGTGGACAGAGTGAATCCCATTCTTGGTTAACGATGCCGAAATAAGTTCCTATATAAAGACCATGAATGATACCAAACATCATCAGTTATTCAATCCAAAGAATATCAACACCATTAAAAATAATTCATCCTCTCAAAAATTAAAACTTGAACGTACCATCAAAATGTTCGCTTTGAAGTGTCTTCTCCTGTTGGCCTCCTGCCTAATTCTCGTTGCGTCTTCACCCGTAGAAGAACTGAACGATTTCTCGGATGGGATTGATAGAGGCTGTCATGGGAGAATATGTGCCAATATTTTATCACGCCATGCCCGCTCTCCCCAGGGCGGCAGTGTAGAAGGAGGCTATCGCAAGGATCAATACGGACGTGAGGCTTCCATCCAATACAATCATAATTTATACACTAGTCGAGATGGTCGTGGTTCCATAGATGCCTATGCTCAGGGCACTCGTAATTTTGATCGGAATCGCAATAATTTTGGTGGTGGCATCCAGGGTAGATGGAGATTTTAAGTGTTTCTCTTGCTGCTGCAACTTATGTGTAAATAAATAATAAAAATATCTAAATCGAACAAGATAAATTATGTGTAAATTAATAGTAAATATATTTTAATCTAATAAGATTTTGTGGGGACTTCAATTTTCAAACAGATTTGGCTGCATACTCAGATAAGCTGAGAATGCAGCCAAAGAAAAAAAAGATTTTTCTAAAAACAACTACAAAAAAATGTTTTGGTTAGCTTTCCCATTAAGGAACAAACGGGAAACTTATTCACAGTGAGCTCTGCACTATATCCTTATTGTACTAATTGACCGGGACCTACTAACTTATAATGCATTTTATGGACAAGGCTATATATGGCTTAGAGATTAATCTTGTATACGTCGGCGTATACAAGGTCTAAACCCACGGACGTGAAAAGGGTTTTCTTGAGTTATAGTCATGCACGATAACCATCAAACTTATAAATTACTTATAACTTCACTTGATTTACCATCTTAACAATTTAAACATTTTTAAAATTTATCAAAGCATCCATTAGGCCTGCAGATTTATTTTGACGCATTCCAAAAAATTTCAAAAAGTCGAAATAATAGTTTTTGAAAAAATTTAACATCTCTCGAAAAATGTATATACGCGTTTTCCCGTGGGGATTAAACGTGAAACTTTTCTAATAGTGCAGCGTTATGTTCAACTGATATACATCGATTATGATTTAAATTAAATTTTGTTCAATAATATTTCATGAACCTTGTCCTTGTGGATTACATCATATTCTACACAGAATATCTTCATATGTACCTCTGGTATTACTGGACTGTATTCTTTCCGTAATAGTTGAATCTGGGATCAAATAGGTGATTTAACCATTTATGGTCCTTTGTAGACTAACATCAGTCAAATATCCTATATGAGACTTATAAAAGGACATGATCCTTTCTAAGATCATTGTCCATAATGTACGAGTAACAACTGTTTGTTTTTAAAGCATCAATGAATTGAGAAAAATTTATTTGACTTTATCCTATGCGTAACCCTACAAAACCAAGTCCAGCGGTGACTAAAGACACGATATAAGTTGAAAATTACAATACTAAAACGTGACATATTTAGGAAATTTCTCGAGCAACATGGCTAAATCGGCACATGATGTGCAGCCTGTGGCCCCATCCAGTTGAAACCAAATACCGATAAATTGCCGTAACTCAAACTAGCGGACAAATTAAGTTCGGCCGGGTCGAATTTTATAAAACCTTGATAACGCAGCTGCTAATAGCCTGATCAGGAGACATTTTAATGTCAAATTATCACAGTCTTCTGTAGAAACATGACCTTATACTGGCTATGGCTATTGGATCAAAAATCGTGTATGTGGAACTGCCCACTTCTAATTTTTCCTGCACCAATAGTTTATGTACCAAATCCTACCTTAATATGTTATGAGTTCTCTTTGTTAAACAATTATGCGTTTTATGGGCGATGCCACTCCCTTTTACCAAATATTTACAAAATTACGATTTCCTGATTTCTTAATTTCAATTATCTGATCATTAATTTTACTTACTTAAGGCCCACAACATCACATTGCGAACAAGGGGAAACTTTTCTCAAACCAGTGAACTGTGCACGAGTAAATTCTGATACTCACTGATCGGGAGCCTATTTAATGCTGGTTCGAAACGGCTAATACATTTCGCACAGAAACTGCTTACAAGGCTTAGAGATAAATATCTTACTAGTAAAGTCTGGTATTAACGATGTGGGAAACCCGCTGCTAAAAAGTTGTTTGATGTTCTCACGAGGGGTGAACTGGCATGATAATCGTGCAGAATATTTAGTAAAACAAATTTTGACAGTCGGCCTGGCATTGCCTTTTTTCAAGAAGAATGTGTTACTTTCCAATATGATATGTGCCAACTGTCATCGGCATATCTCCAATTGTTCATGAGATATGATCCTTCGAAGATAGGAGTTAAATTGGTGGTTCCGTGCCCCCTTTGTCATATTTTCACATAATTATAGTTTTCTAAAAAATTTTTATAGCTATCGGTGTATTTCTTTATACTGTATAACGTTTATTTAAACGAGACGTGGAGATATTTGTAAAAATGCATCTTGCATGATAATTATAATTGATAAAAATCGAATAGAAATTGTGGAAGTTACAGCCAAAAGAAATCAAATTTTTGTTTTTTTTTGGTTGAAATATTTTGTTTTCAACTGCCAATTTTTTCCCTAAGATTATTATGAACACACAATACGGAACAGGAAATCTCTGGCGGCGAGTTCGACAAACCACCAAGATACATGTACATGCAATGTCCCAAATGGAGTACACGGGCACACGATCGAAGCGTGTGCCCGTTTGGTCTCTATCTGTGACGCGCAAAATAGAAAGGTACCTAAGGGTAAAAACTAGTTTTGTTCAGGTGAGCCATTTTAAAGATTTAAATACGTGTATCTTTGGTGTACCATCACTTTCATAAAACGCGCATATCTCTGGGAGGGAACACTTTTGGGCCTGGGATCGGTCTCATTAGATGCTCAGAAATGAAAATTGTTTTTTTTTACCCTTAGATCCCTTTCTCTATGCGCTGTCACATATGTGACCCGGCCTGTGAAAAGGTGACAGCGTTCAATCCTGTTTTTAAAAAAACAAAATGACCATCAAAAAAGTTCGCTATGCAAAGTATTTTGTTTTTAAAAAAATATCAAGGAAAAAATTGTTTTCGCGAAGAAAACATTTGCCTCGAAAAATTCATGGTAACCCTCGTTGTGCATGCAGTGGCACCATCCTGTTGGAACTATGTATCCTTTTATTACAGTGTCTCAAGAGCCGACAGAAAGAAGTCTGGAAATGCCAAGAGCAAGTGATTGCTTCCGAGCACAGCGTTTCGGAGATTGCAGTACTACTGCTCTAACTCTTTTGATATTTTGTGGTGTTGTAATCGTTCTCTCAGGTCCCCTTTGTACACATGACACATTCCCTGCTGTTCTCTATGAAGTTACTCAACTTACAATTGATTGCCGTGCAGGAACACATCCGCGTGGGGGAACAGCGAATCGTAAACGAAATGCACGCTGCACTGCAATGATCGAGTGCGCATTTTAAATTACTTCTCCTCACGTGTCCAATGCACAATGGCAACTGAAAAGCAGACAAATGCAAATTTCCCGTCGGCCACTATAAGCCACGCACACTCTCCACTCTCTTCGACCGAAAGTGCCGCCACAGCCTTCAGTGCAAAGAAGCAAATTACCGCGCTCTACCCTGTATATGAATGATAGTACCACATATCACATTGTGACGGGACGCAAAATATTCTAACTTCCGAAAAAAAAATCTACCAACTGTAAAATCTTACACCGATCGATATTTCCTAATTTTCATCAAAATAATGACTTGACTTTCTTAAGGCTGCTAGTCAATTTAAAACCTCAAGCAATCTGGTTTTCGCCCTTACTGAAAATAGAGCATTTTAATGTTAATACCCTTTAGCTTGACAAGTTCGATATGTCACAGAAATAAATAAAGGGCGTTTTTTAGACGTGGTGTTTACAAGAAGAAACAAAACGCATATAAGTTAATGTTATGACCAAGAATTTAGCTTTTTAATAAAATAAAGGTTTGCCATTATGTTTCAAAAATGATTTCTTACTAATGGCCAAGAGGCCCAATTTTTGACCACTTTTTGCAGCATTTTGAGCCAGCAATTTGGGTCAGCAATAAGGCGCCGAATATTCCCCTTTAAAGGCGTCAATAGTGTCGGGCTGTAGACAAGCGACTGCACATAACCCCACAAAAAATAGTCCAGCGGTGTTAAATCGCACAAACTTGGGGGCCCTGGCCCACGACGCGAGATAATGCGCGTGTAGCGCCGTCTTGTCGGAACCAACATCCTCCAATTCAGGCATGAACAAGTCATTTATCATGGCTCTTTAGTGTTCCCCATTGACTGTAAACTTAAGTCCGGCTTCATTTTTGAAGAAATATGGACCAATGATTCCCTCTGCCCATAGAGCACACCTAACAATGACTTTTAAAAGATGTAATGGCGTCTAAACAATGGCTTGTGTACACTCAATACACCAAATTCGAAAATTTTAGCTATTAACGTACCCATTGAACAAAAAGAGATTTTCATCGCTGAACAAAATTTTCTTGTAAATATCAGTGGCCATCTCGTTTTGGGCCCATTCACCACGATTTGCAAACGTTGTTCCGGGGTAAGTCTATTCATTATGAATTTGCAAACCAAACTGAGCATAAATCAAGTGACAGCTGTCAATAAGACCGATTGAAAACTACACGTGTAGGGTGGACTGATTTGCAAGGACAACAATTTTTCTATATTACGCTATCGATTTTTCGATTTGGCATGAGAAAAAAATATTTCCCTACGACATAAAAAACTTGAATGACAGTCCCCACATCACATCATCATGAGCCGCAAGATATTCTAGCTTCCAAAAAAGTACCACGATGAAAAGAGATATGAAATAACAAAAATTTAAACTCACAGAAAAAAAACCTTATCAGTTCTAGAAACAGAGTGAATCCCATTTTGGTTAAAGATGCCGAAATTAATTCCTATATAAAGACCCTGAATAATATCACACATCATCAGTTATTCAATCCAAAGAATATCAAAACTACTAAAAATAATTCTTACTCTAAAAAATTATAAACTTTAACGTACCATTAAAATGTTCGCTTTAAAGTATTTTCTGCTGTTGGCCTCCTGCCTGATTCTTGTTGCGTCTTCATCCGTAGAAGAACTGAACGATTTCTCTGATGGCATTGACAGCGGCTGTCATGGAAGAATTTGTGCCAATGTATTATCGCGCCATGCCCGATCTCCCCAGGGCGGAAGTGTAGAAGGAAGCTATCGCAAGGATCATTATGGACGTGAGGCTTCCGTTCAGTACAATCATAATTTACACACCAGTCGTGATGGTCGTGGTTCCATAGATGCCTATGCTCAGGGCAGTCGTAATTTTGATCAGAACCGCAATAACTTTGGTGGTGGCATCCAGGGTAGATGGAGATTTTAGGTGATTTCCTTAAATGTAGTGCAAACAAATAATAAATATATTTTAATTTAACAAGATTTTGTGTGCATTTTTTTTAATATAGCTTGAGGTCTATAGTAGTGTCCAAAGCTGAAAACGGCCATTCCGGCTTTATGCCCAAACCCGTGTTCATTTTTCATATGACTTTCATATGGCTATTTACAACCATAGAAGGTCTAGAGCGTCCAAAACCGAAAACCGACGTTCCGGTTTTTATGCCTCAACCCGACACAGTTGGTTTCTCAAAAATTGCTGAAACCCGACATGTCGGTTTACCCGGTTTTTTTCTGTCGTTTTTTCGGTTTTTTTTGTTGTTGTTGAATGTAAAATCAAAGAAATTTCATAATTTCAAGTAAGGAATACGTTACTTATATTTGAACTAAACTTACCCTTAAGGGTATCAATCGACTCAGGATCAACTATTGATGCGATTTTAGCATATATGTCGGTCCGCACCTCCAGCAGTCTGCTGTCTATCTAAAGCTTGTTAACCATCAACAAATTCCAATTTTTGTCCCGACTTTCATTAAATTATGGTAGAAGTAAGTGTTTTTGGATTGAAATTGAACAAAATCGGATCAGATTTATATAGAGCTCTTAAACATATGTTAGTCCGATTTTGTTCCTGGCTTTAGGAGCCACATATTGGAGTTTTAATCTCGTCGTTGGATGGAGTGGAATGGAGTTTTAATCTTTTTAATGTGCAGAATTATCTCGCCCTTTAGCTTTTGAGTTATTCATAGATTATTGGCGTACACTTTTGTTTTAAAACCCTCAATGAAATAAGTCCATCTGTTCAAATCACATTTGAAGAAGTACGTCTTGATGAGGCCGCCAGCACATAAACCGCACCAAACAGTCACTCTTTGTGAATGCAACGTCTTTTCAACAATCACTCGTGGATTCCCAAATGCGGCGATTCTGCTTCTTAACGGATCCACTGTGGACACATTTGGTTGATTATGCTAATCAAGAATTACAAAGTGCATGAAATACACTTTGTGTTGGACGCCCATTTTCGCAAAAGTCTTCAACAATATTAACGCGCTACTTAATTTTGTATACCTCTCCATGGTTAAGTTTGTCAAAACCTGAAACAATAAAATGACAAATTACGTTGAGCAAAACACATGACAGTAAGGTGTGACTCACAATTAAAATCGTGCATTATGGTGGACCACCCTTTTTGTTCAACCGATTTTATGTCTTTAGCTCTAAAAGCCACATATAACATCCATTTTTTTTAAAATTTGGCACAGTTCTTAACGATCGATCAGTTATTAGCTCACATAAAAATGGGTCATACCGACCCACGTTTTAATACAGCAGATGTACAAAGATCCCTCCAGATTTTACTTACAACCGCTCTAACATAACCAGATAAATTTCGATTTCGATCAAATTTGCTATAGAATAAAACGATGGAGAAACAACCAATCTTGGACCGATTTGGATCAGAGAGGATAATTTTTTGTCCTGTACAAACTGTCCGGGGAGCCAAAAAATGCCTTCCAAAATACATGGACTTATGACTTTAGGAGAAATAAAAAAATTATTAGGAAGCCAAAAATATAATTATTTTTGCATTTTGACTAAATTTTGGTGACGGACCATATGCTCGAAAATCTGACCTATAAAAAATGGACAGTTGAATGCCAAAAACAATGATAATTTCGGACGAATTTCAATATGACCTTATTTCAAAATCTGGGTAAATTTATAGCCCGTTCAAGGGGTCTTAATAAAAAATTGTGGGGGTTTCAATCGACACTCGGATAGTATCTTTTGTGTGGGCGGTACAATAAGGGGCGTGGCTAAGGCTCCTTTTTTGCTAGCTAGTCTAGTTTATAATCCATTTACTTATTAGTAAATTTTTAGCAGAATCGTATGTATACTCGTACTATACAAATTATAATGCGAATACCAAAAGTTGGGGCATGGCGCATTTACTCAGCGGGTACCACAAAGAGGCGTGTCGTCTATTCTTTTCGTACACGTGTATAAAGTCAGTATAAGAATATTATGGAGTTTACAATTAAAGCTTATTGCAGACGCTAGGGGACAAGTTATATAGGTTTTAATCTGCACCAAAACAGGATCATTTGTGTGAAAAATACTAAAAGGGGCGTGGCTAGGAATCCAATTATTTGTCGCCAAGTTGATTTTATATTTCTGTTCTTAAACATTGATTTTGAGTTAGATCGTATGAAGAGCTTTAAGGCGTTTGCATCGCAGGTGCCAAAATGGAGCTTGGCAGCCCCTTTTTCATATGCCGATACAAAGCTGGTTTTAAAATATAACTGCGAATTTTACGCTCAGGGTGACAAGTTATGATGGTTCTAATCTGCACTGAAACAGTGTCATTTGTATGCGAGGTACCAGAACTACGAGGGTTGCTATTTATATTTCGGGCCCGGCAATAAAAATGCTATAATTTATAACTGGAAATGGTTTTATTGTTTTTAAAAAAATTCTCCTTTAAGATTAATACACCTGTGAATGCGCACAAACCAATTTTCGAAGCACTTGTTCCACTCCGATGGAGACACCTCCAAATTATGATTCTTAAACGCTTCAACAGCTTCACGTTGATCACGCATTTTTTTCTTGATGCTAGGGAATAAGAAGAAGTCATTGGGTGCCAAATCAGGCCTGTACGGTAGATGGCCCATCAATTCGACATCTTGCGTGGTCAACTAGCTTATCGTTTCAGCTGATGTATGAGAGCTCGCATTGTCGTGATACAAAATGATCCGTCTTCTCTTATTATCTTTCCTCATTTCTTCGAACACTGTTAAAAAACAGATGGTTGTATACCGCCTAGTATTGACCTCCTACGTTCCACTAAAGTCACTGTGGCAACATGGCCGGTTATACCGAAAAAAACGCAATCATTTGTTTAGATGTCGATTGCTGTTTTGTTTCGGGTTCGTATACCTATACTACATAGATCCATGATTCGTCGCCTGTGACAATGTTATACACTGCCTTTGAGCTACCGCAGTTATACTTCTTTTCAGATCCCTTTGCACCAATCCATACGAGCCTTTTTTTGAGCATTCATCAAATTATGTGGGATCCAACGAGAACAAATTTTTTTCACTGCCAAATAAACATGCAATATCTTTTAGATGGTTGTCATAATAATGACCAAGGATGCCTCAATCTCACGGTATGTCACACGTCGGTCTTGCTTAATCAGTTCACTTACAGCATCGATGGATGGTTTCTGGCAAAGTGACCGAAGTTGATAATTCCATTTATTGACTGAGATGAATTTTTCAACGCACTGTACACAAAACAATTCGCCCTCAAACGACAAAACGTTCTGAGTGAAGTTATGCTAAAAAAATGTCAAAGTTTCAATGGAAGTTCCAGTTTGGATATGGGAATACTAGTATTGTCAGGACCCGAAATATAAATATCACCAACATACGCTTATAACTCCGTTCTTAAGAATTGATTTTGGATGAGGTCGTATGAATAAGAGTACCAAAAGTGAGGGTGAGGTTATAAAAACATTCCGTTTGTGTTAATTTCTGACTGGGTATGTAAGGAATGTTGCAACCTCAGGTTGGCGATAACATCACCAACAGTCCCCTACCCTTAAATTAAAAAAAAATTATTTGTTTTATTATTAAAATTTTTATTACAATTGTTCTTTTTTATATACAAAAGGGAGCACACATATACAGTCTTACAAAACTAAGTTATCACATTAATATATTTATTTATTTATTTCATACATAAATGATTCCAAACGCTTTTAAAATTTTTAAAAAATAATAACAAACATTTTAAAACATCTCTTCTTTTGCTGGGAATCACGATAAAAGCAGACAGAATAATTAAAAACAATTTTAAAATAAACGAAACAATAAAAAAAGTTAGAGCACCTTCGAAGGAATTTCGTGAGAATTGTATAGAAAATACGATAATTTACAGACGAACGAACATCGGCATTGGGTCATAATTTTGATATTTGGAATTGCAAGAGTATGTATGACCTACTGAAAGTTCAATTATTTTTGTGATATTGCAAATAGCTCTAAGTTTAAGGAAAATCGTAAATGTTAGCAGGATTAAAGAGGACCAATAAGGAGCGAAAATGACATTTTCAAATAAATTAAGCTAAAAACTTAAGTATCAATATAAAGTATGTCTTTTATTCAAAAAAAAAAAAATATTTAAAAAATATTTGGTATGTTGCGATATATGTATGTATGCGGGTGTAAGGGGTGTAAGTAGGTTGGTAATGTATGTAAGCATGAGTGGAAATGTGATGTTTTCGTTTCCGTCCAGTGTTTTGCACGACACTGATTTGAATTGCGGGTTTCAACTAAAGTCTAATGAGTAAAGCTTTGCTGTTTAAAACTGACAGGGGGCGGGGTCGACGACAATAATAAATAATTAAAATTTACACATAAACATAATAATAGTAATAATAAAGAATAGATTTTAGAATAATCTTTATGATAACTTAAAGCAAACGTTCATTTGTGTGGAAAATTCGATCATAGTTTTCGATTAAAACTTTTGCCAGGGTATTCATACGCCCGATATCGTACGTTTTGGCCTCGTTCAAGGTAAATAAGGATGGGCCCCAAACGATAGCTAAATTGGAGGCATTCATGCGATTGGAAGAACAGCAGGCTGCAACGCTGAAAAAAGAAGAAAGCAAAATTGTTTATCATGTATTCTCTAAAAGAGACTTCTAAAGTCAACAGTGTTCTAAATTCATTTGTTTGTATAGAAAACTCTAGTATAGAGGAAGACCTCTGAGGTCGACTTTACTTAGTAGGGACATAAATACTGTTACACAAAGAATCTTCTTATTCGAAATGTCCACCTTTTGCCTTTACACACGCCTTAAGTCGCACTGGCCAATCGTCAATAGCTGCACGAACCTCATCCATTGGAAAATTGGCCACAGCTCGACCCAAAGCAGTCTTAAGAGGTCTAATGTTGGGGTATCTTTTGTGACAAACCTTGTCCTCTAAAACCATATACAATTTGTAATCCAATGGGATCAAATCTGGACTGTCTGTGGGTCATTCTTTTTAGCCTTATGGGCCGACGCAGAATCCTGCTGGAAAGTATATGGCTGGTTTTGGAACAGGGAATTGTTCAGAGGCTTGACAACAGCTTCCAAAACGGTTTCTTGGTAAACTTTCGCCGATGTTTTGTCTCCTTGTTCGCAGAAATGCAGGACAGTGACCCCATCGTAAGAGACACCCCACCAAACCATGACTGGAGCTGGGAATTGTTCAGAGGCTTGACAACAGCTTCCAAAACGGTTTCTTGGTAAACTTTCGCCGATGTTTTGTCTCCTTGTTCGCAGAAATGCAGGACAGTGACCCCATCGTAAGAGACACCCCACCAAACCATGACTGGAGTGGGTGATGACCCTTTTCCACCCTTGGGATCAGTTCAGATGCTTCCTTAGATGTCCGCGCATACACTCTATCATTTAGCTTGTTAAATTTTTTCCTGAACGGTAAAATGTTTTTCATCGGTGAACAAAATTCTTCTGTGCAAGTTATCAGCGTGCTTCACCAAAAGACGTTTGCATTTTTCAATACTATTTTTTTATAAAGCTGCAGTCAATAAATGTCCGGTACGTCGTTTGAAAACCCCAAGTCTTTTTAATGATTCGACTCATGGACTTTTGCGTGATATTCATCTCACGGGCCATGATTTTCTATTTCCGAGCCGATTTCTGTGAATTCTTGATTTAACGGCTTTGATGACATGTGGTGTTCGAACAGAGTGTGGGCGGCCCGACCGGTGGCGCTCTTTTACATCTCCAGTCTCCTCAAACAGTTTTATGCATCGGTAGACGAACATGCGGCTAATCCCTAGTGGCTGGAGCGTTTTAAAAATATCGTTTTTTTAATTTCACACTTGAAAATCGCTATTACAGCGATACGTTCCTCATTATCTGGCCACTTTATAATGAAAGTTGAAACAATTTTAAAATACCTTTACAGACTAACGCTATTGAGGTTTGCTTTCAAAACCCATACGACATTAACGGGGTATGTTCAGTTCTACTATTGAAATAGGTGTGTTCAATGTTGTAACTTTATTTTTTTCCGTACTAAGTTGTCTGAGGTCGACTCTAGTATAGAGGACGACCTCTGAGTTCGACGCTAGTATAGAGGAAGACCTCTGAGGTAGACTCTAGTATAGAGGAAGGCCTCTGAGGTCGACTCTAGTATAGAGGAAAACCTCTGAGGTCGACTCTAGTATAGAGGAAGACCTCTGAGGTCGACTCTAGTATAGAGGAAGACCTCTGAGGTCGACTCTAGTATAGAGGAAGACCTCTGAGGTCGACTCTAGTATAGAGGAAGACCTCTGAGGTCGACTCTAGTATAGAGGAAGACCTCTGAGGTCGACTCTAGTATAGAGGAAGACCTCTGAGGTCGACTCTAGTATAGAGGAAGACCTCTGAGGTCGACTCTAGTATAGAGGAAGACCTCTGAGGTCGACTCTAGTATAGAGGAAGACCTCTGAGGTCGACTCTAGTATAGAGGAAGACCTCTGAGGTCGACTCTAGTATAGAGGAAGACCTCTGAGGTCGACTCTAGTACAGAGGAAGACCTCTGAGGTCGACTCTAGTATAGAGGAAGACCTCTGAGGTCGACTCTAGTATAGAGGAAGACCTCTGAGGTCGACTCTAGTATAGAGGAAGACCTCTGAGGTCGACTCTAGTATAGAGGAAGACCTCTGAGGTCGACTCTAGTATAGAGGAAGACCTCTGAGGTCGACTCTAGTATAGAGGAAGACCTCTGAGGTCGACTCTAGTATAGAGGAAGACCTCTGAGGTCGACTCTAGTATAGAGGAAGACCTCTAAAGTCGACTCTAGTATAGAGGAAGACCTCTGAGGTCGACTCTAGTATAGAGGAAGACCTCTGAGGTCGACTCTAGTATAGAGGAAGACCTCTGAGGTCGACTCTAGTATAGAGGAAGACCTCTGAGGTCGACTCTAGTATTGAGGAAGACCTCTGAGGTCGACTCTAGTATAGAGGAAGACCTCTGAGGTCGACTCTAGTATAGAGGAAGACCTCTGAGGTCGACTCTAGTATAGAGGAAGACCTCTGAGGTCGACTCTAGTATAGAGGAAGACCTCTGAGGTCGACTCTAGTATAGAGGAAGACCTCTGAGGTCGACTCTAGTATAGAGGAAGACCTCTGAGGTCGACTCTAGTATAGAGGAAGACCTCTGAGGTCGACTCTAGTATAGAGGAAGACCTCTGAGGTCGACTCTAGTATAGAGGAAGACCTCTGAGGTCGACTCTAGTATAGAGGAAGACCTCTGAGGTCGACTCTAGTATAGAGGAAGACCTCTGAGGTCGACTCTAGTATAGAGGAAGACCTCTGAGGTCGACTCTAGTATAGAGGAAGACCTCTGAGGTCGACTCTAGTATAGAGGAAGACCTCTGAGGTCGACTCTAGTATAGAGGAAGACCTCTGAGGTCGACTCTAGTATAGAGGAAGACCTCTGAGGTCGACTCTAGTATAGAGGAAGACCTCTGAGGTCGACTCTAGTATAGAGGAAGACCTCTGAGGTCGACTCTAGTATAGAGGAAGACCTCTGAGGTCGACTCTAGTATAGAGGAAGACCTCTGAGGTCGACTCTAGTATAGAGGAAGACCTCTGAGGTCGACTCTAGTATAGAGGAAGACCTCTGAGGTCGACTCTAGTATAGAGGAAGACCTCTGAGGTCGACTCTAGTATAGAGGAATACCTCTGAGGTCGACTCTTATATAGAGGAGTAAGTCAATTTATTATGAAATGGCAAACCAAACTGAGCATAAATCACTGACAGCAGTTAAAAATACCACCTATGACAAAAGTGTGGCCAGATTAAAAACCACACGCCTGAAAAAACACCCTTTAAGTCGATCACGGTGCACTTTGCTGTATTCGATCAAGTCCGTATTTAGTTGGTGGCTTTAAAATCAGCTGTATGAGCGAGGCTGTAAAAAAATCTGAACCATTATGTTAGTTTACCGCCTGGGGTAGCTCTAGGTCGCTCGTAAGGTGCCAAGCAAAATTTAAGCAAGATTGATTTGTAGGACCTCAAATCGAAATAGAGCTATGCGAATGTGCTATTCGAAAACATGGGTCGTTAAGGTTCAATTCTCCTGGGGTTTGTCTGGCCGCTCATTTAGTTCTATACGAAATTTGAGCAGAATCCAATTTAAGTTGTGGCTTCTACTGCAACAGAGTCTGAAATCGGGAAGATCATTTGTATCAAAACATGGTTTGCTTAAACTTTCACAATGTCCAAATTTTTTCAAAATCCGTAAATTTTTGCTTCTGTACTTTGTTAAAAACGATAATGGACAGACATAAAGGAGGACATATCCCAATTTAGTCCGTACTGATTCTGCGTCGATAACCTTAACGTGCACTCTACCCCGGTTCAATAAACGTATTTCAAATATATGTGTAGGGCATTATTATGACTATTACTCACTTGGTTAAATGTTTTATTAGAAACGCCAGCGTTGATTTATTCGGTTCTGGCATCTCATTCACTGCTATTCGGAATGTATCGATGCCCTCATTGATCTTCAGCAAATCTCGTGCCAGACAATTGTACGTATCCTGCGGTATTAACGGCAGTGGCAGGTCCCGAAAGAACTGCTTGAGCAGGCTCGTTATCGTGTGTATATCATCGGCCGCTATTAACTTCGGATCGTATATATAGGATTTGGTAAGTTTCTGTTTCAGTTCGTCTATAGAGAATTTATTGCCACATGCCCGGTACAGGCCATCTTGCACAATGCGATCTTTACGTTCAATAAATTCAATGGAATCGACCACAAAGCGTGGCACATTGGGATAAGTGGTCTGATTTAGTTCCAACTCGTCGAGAGGGGCAGCGAATATTGGATTTTTCGGCTTGGGACCATCTTCCAAATAGAGACTTGTCGTTTGTGAATTTCGTAGGGCTTTGTATAATTTCTTTTCGCTTTTCGGTGAGCTTTTACCGTTGCTAAGAAAGAGATGGACAAAAAGAAGAAAATAGTTTATATGAGAACGCTGGCGGGAAAATTTGGAAATCCGCTAGACTTTTTTAGTTGGTTGGAACTACTTACATATTTAAGATTCCTCGTTGCACTGCAAATAGAAAAATGAAATAATACAAATTAAGATTATTGAAATTGTTTTTAAACGGGTTAAATTGTATTTTAAATATTTAAATGTGGAATCATACTTTAAAGCAACAGGCAGTCTACGCACTAAAAAATAAATCCTCATATTCAGAAAAACATACAATAGGTTGAAAGAAGATTGTTTGGTAAAAAATACATTAATTCAAAATACACCCTGCCCTCGGTTTGCGGAAAAGACAGCTTCAAAACTAACTAATAACGAAGTTTAAAATGGTGTAGCCAATTGGTTTTGACCCAAATAATGCTTTATTTACAAACTACAAATGACTTTTTCCATCCAGCATAGTTTAAGAGCCCCTAATAGCATATTTTGATTCCTATAAAATTCCATTGTTGTTTTGGTTTCATATGTCCTTTTGTAAAGGCGAAACAAAGGGTTAATAGAATTCGTAAAGGAATTTTATATAGGGTGATCCATCTAGAGGTATGTTTTCAGAACTGAACTGCTCTTCAGCCCAAATGCGGCAATTTTGTATATTGGCTTTGCCGTTGAGCCAGAAATAGGCCTCATCACTGAACAAAATTTTGGTCGAAAACAGCGGATCTTCCCGTTTCTCACCAAACGCTCATTTCCATAATACAGTTGCCAACATTTGAAGGAAATTATATTCAAAAAATAAATGTCCTTTTAAATTTCCAATAATGATTCCACACTTGATTTGAATTTTTATATTTTTTTTGTTCTGAAAAAATAAATCTAGTTGGATCACTTTATATGTACAGGTGTTTAGAAAACCAGGCCATGTTTGTATGTCCAATTTTTCCAGGGCAATAATGCCATGTATGTATGTTTGCCATTTTTCTTTGTTTTCATAAGTCCATGTGTAAATAGTCGCTAGTGCGGTTTGGCCCACCGTTGGATGTGACACCGTTGGACTTCTTTCTTTAGAGATATTTAAATGAAGAACTGTACGTCAATATGCCAAGAACAATCCATGAGCTAAAGGCTGAGATAATTCAGCACATTAAAAATAATGAACCTCCCAGTTGCCTCATAGTAATTAAAAAAAGGACCAATAGATAGAGGTATATGCAGATGCCTCGGCGACCATTTGGCCGATAGTTTTTTTTTACACATAATTGTCGTAGATACTTCTATAATAATAATATTAAGGTAGTTCTCTAAAAAGTTTATATTTTATTTATAATTAATACCGTGCGTTTTAGTTTGACCACCCTTAAGAAGACTGGCTGTTAATTGTTGGATTAAGGGATACGTAAAAAAATTGACGTTTCATAATGAATCAAAACGAAGGCCGTCTGTAAATTTTAATTCTTGGCACATGGACCATGGGGGCTAAATAACTTACTGAATTTTTGACAACATCCCATTAAGGAACAAGAGGTAACTTGTCTTAAATCTGTGAGCTTTGCAGCTAATAGTTCTTGTAGTTACGGACTAGGAGAATAGAGACGTTTTTACATGGCTTAGAGATAAATCTCTTACTCGCCAAGTCGGCGCCATTTACGAGGAGGAAACCAGCCGCTGACAACATTTAAATGTTCCTAGCTGGATTTGAAACTGGGTTAACATGTAAGATAGTAGCGCACACTTAGAGATTGTTGACAATGCACTCACAAAGTGTGACTGTTTGGTGCGCTTTATGGGCTGGCGTAACTTTTTATGGCCCGAATTGGAAGATATGGATGTGGACGATATGTACTCGTATTTTTAACAGGACAGCTAATGAAACAATGACTTTTTTGCGCTACAAATCAACATCGGCCCTTACAATTTAACCAAAATTTTTAACACCACGGCGAACCACTGGGGGACGACAGCCAAAAATAAAACAATTTACAATTCCATAATGGACACAAATAAACACTTTTTTCAAGATTTTACTAAGTGTATTTTCTGTTATATGTCCTACTGCCAATGTCGCATTCTACTAAAACAGGGGTTTGTTTTCAATTTTTTACCAGGAAACTATTTCGGCTTCTCATTTTGGATGCGCAGTCACTGAAGACTACTTGGTACTAGGAAATAAGACCGACTCCACAATATAATGGAATGTATAATCAATATGTCATACCGTTTGAAATACCTTGAAATATTGATCGGATAACCCAAAAATTCTATATATGAAGATGATCTAGTCATCTGCGTCTATCGGTATGTCTGCAGAAAGCACGATCAGACGAAATGTGCTATGGCCCTGGAATGTTGAACGAAGAAGGCTTATAATCATTATTGGAGTAAAAACGGGCTAAATCGGCCCAAAGAGAAATATGTTTACCTCTAAGGGACTTTAAGTTCCTCTAAAAAATTATACTTTTTAAGTACTTTCTCAACACATTTGCATCTTTTGTGGACGAAGTATGGGATGGATGGCAAAGGCACACTTATACATCCAAAATGGGGATTGGTTCGTCGAATTGACCCCAAAACAGCCGTAATAGTAAGAACAAGCGACCAATTGCAATTACTAACAATTTGGTAGACAAAATAATTTATGCGAATCCAAATATATATTTACTTTCAAGATTTTACTGAGACTGGGGACGGTCTTATGAAGAGCAATTTTCTCTTAAATCGGTAAGCACTGCACGTTTAATTCGTTTTTACTTTCACAGAAAGAACGGATTCGTTGCCACAACCAAAGTTTTTTGCCAACCGAATGATTGAGGTTACATGCACCTCGAGTATTTCATCAGTACAACTGAATGTTAGTTGGTACTCTGTAATTTTCAGTTATTCAGATACTGTAGTATCGGTGCAACATACCAAGTATCCGAACCTTTAAAAGAGAATTTTCGGAAAAATTAATATTATAGTCAGAGGCAAAAAATGGCTTGTTATACAATGAAAGTACTTAAAGTACCCATAACAAGGGAGGGTTAAGGCGAGAAAAAAGAGAAAAAATAATAGACGATTTTACTGGAAAAAAATTGTGTTTAAACGGCCGACTTAAAATCAGTAATAATCGAATATTATCTTTAAAAATAAATATTAAATAATTGGTTACAGCAACAAAATGTTTCAAAACTATTGGTCGCCACAACTAAATGCAATTTGCGTTTCATCACTACGACCGATCAGTAAGTTTTGAGTACAGATTTATAATCTTGTGGTAATTCAAACCGAATATCCATTACGATTGTAAAGATTTGATGATAGGAACCGAAATTCCGCTTTTTCAACCGAATCATGGTAATTCCAACCAATTTCCCACTAATTTTTTTGCTGTGTGCACAAGGACGCCCTGCTTAAGGCCGGCTACGAATATTTAATTTATAGAACTTTTTCTCTTATTTTTGAAGTCGCCGGCATTTACGAGAGTGGAAACTCTGAAAGTTTTTTGTGTTCCTGCCCGGCTTTGTACTTTGGTTCACCTATGTGATAGTCGTGCACACTAACCATTTCACAACGGCGGCTCACGCAGACAAGTTTTGTACGGCATAGAATTCCGATCCCTAACTGAATAGAAAAAACACTTACTTGAACTAAAAAAATCGAATTTTGTGCACTTCCTATATTTTGTTCAAATCAAAATTGTATTATTTGCCAACTTAGCTATTTAATTATAGCTACCGTAATGAAAAGGAAATTGATTAACGATTACGATAATTCTATGATATTAAATGTTTCATTGAGTATTATTAAAAGTTCAATAGCCACTTTTGCTATGTACCCGCCTAAATATGATTAATTTTTATTTTTTCTTTTGTTCGTCTCTTATTCATCAATACTCATTCAATACTTAATTCAATTTGGGATTCGCATACTTTTATCCACATAAACGCTCATGATGATTTTTCTATGGCTGCTGTTGCTGGGTTATGGAGTGCGATATATTTCGTTAGAAGACTTTCGTTAGTTTTCGTTCTAGTTTCCAATGTTGAAATTGAAGTTCGTTTCGATTATTTTTTTTTTTTTATTCGCACATTAGAGCGTCGAATTCGTTAAACTCGCTGAGAGTTAAATGGGAAGACGGAAGAGGTTTTTATGACGATTCCATTTAATAGCGATTTATAAAAATGACTAAATGATTTAAATTTTGCTGTTGCGGTCCTCAGCGAAGTCGTATTCAAATCGTCACGTCTGCCAACATCACCGTCACAACAGTATTTCAACACTCCGTGGTGACTTTGCTTGGAGGTGGTGGATGTGGCTCAGGTTTTGCTGTGCGTATTGTATAAATTATTAATAAAACAAAAACATGAAAGAAATTAAATGCTAAATATATGTGTAGACTGTAGTTAGCGGTGTATGGATATCTGATGAGTCACCGTAGAGATTGTCTCTACTGCTTTCTCGCGCCCTACGCTGGGTAGATTGAATAGGTCCATTGCTGTTTTGAGTTAATCATTTCGTTCGTTAATACTCAGATTATTGAATGAATTTCGAAATCGACAAATGCTAAAAAAACATAAGCTATGGAGAATACGCTGATAAAGTGACCCAAGAAGAATTGTCGACCTAGCACACCCACTATCTAGAGGAAGACCATAGTTTCCTTACTATACAGAGAACCTTTGTGCTAAAAAACTAGAGTTTAATTGAATGTACCGAGTTCGCCGATTTTGTTTTATAAAAGCGTAAGCGTTTTAAAAAAAAATATTTTAGTTAAACAAAGCCGAACCAGTTTGTTTGAAAAATTTTAATTTCCATATAAAAAGTAATACAATTGCATTAGATCCGTAATATTGTTCTAAAAATAATATTCAAATAAAGAAAATTGCAATATGATTACCCTAACCACATTATTTTTAACATTAAACCCAAAAAACAGTACTTTTGACGAACCAACCATATTTATATATTATTTTCATTTTTTTAATTTGGAACAATACTATTGTTACATTTCAACAATATTAATATTGCGGCAATTATAATATTGTCAAAATTAAATTAAAAAAAAAAACTTACTATGATTGCGTCGAACATACATTTATTACGGATAACATATTGTTATTGCCGTGACCATATAGTAACCATATTTTTCTCTGCGTGTGTAGATCGCTAACATGTAAACGGGATCTAAGGGATTTTGGTTCCAAGCGAGAGCTCAGTCCTATCTTCGTCATCATTTATGCTGAAAATACAGGGAATATAATTTCCTAAGGCAACTAGCTAACATACATACATACGGGGCCCAAGAGATTTTTGTTCCTTGTGAGAGCTAAGGAATTTGAGAGCAGACTATGACTAGAGGCTACCGCCAGATAGCTAATGTGTTTTTGGGACCAAAGGGATTTTTGTCCGATACGGGATCTAAGGGACTCAAGGCCTATCAGCCATCATCTTTTATGCTGACAACACAGATGAGATTGACAGTTATATTATAAAAACTTTGGACCGGAGGGCCACCATCAGATAGCAAATTTTTAAATTACATGGTTTTAAATACTCGTAGTGTATCTGGCAAATGTCGATAAGCCGTCCAGGAAACATTTGGCTAAAACAGTTCATGGTAATCCCTGCTGTGTGTGCAGTGGCACCATCCTGTTGAAACCGTGTATCCTCTAATTGCTTTGCCTCAAGAGCCGGCTGAAAAAAAGTCTGGAAATACCAAGAGTAAGTGATTGCTTCCGAGCAGAGCGTTTCGGAGATTGCAGTACTGCTGCTCAAATTCTCTCGATGTTTTGTGGTGTTGTAATCCTTCTCTCAGGCCCACTATGTACACATGACATATTCCCTGCAGTTCTCAATGAAGTTATCCAATTTACAATTATCATAATTGAGAATCGTAAACGAGAAGCACGCTGCACTGCAATGTTCGAGTGCGCATTTGAAAAATACGCTGCAACACAAAATGACCTCTTCTTACGTGCCCAATGCATGATGGCAACTGAAAGGCAGACGACTATAGATACCCCGTCAGCCACTATAAGCCACGCAAACTCTCCACTCTCTTCGACCAACAGTGCCGCCACAGCCTGCAGTGCAATAAAGCAAATTTCCGCGCTCCACGCTGTACTTTGCATGTGATCGGAATTATATGCAGCAAAAAATCGTGTAATATTAGCATTAATTTGAACTATACTTATAAAATCGAAAAATATGCATCAACAAATTAAAAAATATACAATTTTGAAGAAAGCTAACGGGTGATCAATCTAGAGGTACTTTTTCAATAGGGTTTTTTCACACATAACGCATGAATTGTGTTACATTTTTTTCTTTTTTTTCTTTTCAAAAATGTTTGCCATTGGAAACATGGAAAGACTAACAACGTCACTAAATTGAGAATGAGAAGACACTCTGCAGTTGACCCTACTTTCGTTTAGTGATGAGGCGCATTTCTGGCCCAACGGCAGCGCCAATAAACAAAATTGCCGCATTTCGACTGAAGAACAACCAGAATTGGTTCAAGAGGTGCCATTATACCCAGAGAAAATCGGTCCATATATTTTTAAAACTGAATTTGGCCGGAACGCAACCGTGAATGGTGCTCGCTGTCGCGCCATAATATCGGACTTTTTGATACCTGAAATTAAAGCCCGTCATGTTGACGACTTTTGGTTTCAACAGGACTTGCCATACAGCTGATCAAACAGTGGATCTATTGAGAGGTCATTTCGAAGAGCCGCTAATTTCCGTTATGAACCGGTGAGTTGGCTGCCTAGATCGTGTGATATCACACCTTTAGACATTTTTCTTTGGGGTTACGTAAGCTTAAAGTCTATGCTGACAAACCAACATTACCAACATTACGCGTGTCATTAAAGCCATACTGGTCGAAATGCTCGAACGAGTCATCCAAAATTGGACCCTCAGAATAGAGGCGTAGTTGCGGCCAACATTTGAAGGAAATTATATTCAAAAAATAAATGACATAAAATGTCCTTTCAAATCACCAATAAAGATTCCACACTTGATTTGAATTTTTATATTTTTCTTTGCTCTGAAATAATACCTCTATATGGATCACCCTATATATCGAAACATAGGAATGTCCGACTCATTTTCAAAGGCTTGCGAACTTTGTTAAAACCAAAATGATTTAAGAGTACTTTACACAGAAGAACTTATATTTGTTTGGGAGCTGCACTAATATATGGAACGATCCGGAATTAGAGCCCGAACACAGCCCTGTCGTTGTCGTATGGCGAACAGGCCTTTGTCATCTATTTCATATGAGCGAGCACATTTAGTTGGCGACAAAACGCCAGCTGCAATTTTTTTTATTTCTTCGCAGTATTTCAATTATCGTTGCCACCTATTTATAAGTGATGGAAAGTGGGTGTCATTAATTTTTTCTAAATATTAACTTATTTGTGAAACTTATTGACTGGCAAATACGATTTAAAAATTAAGTTTGAATTAATTTTTGATTAAATTGAATAGAAAAAAAAACAAAATACTCTTTCACAGCAAAACGACATGATTAGACGCCAGACGTGTTTGTTCGACAAGAAAATTTCATTAGTCGGTCGCTAATCAACATGGTTGTAGTCGGACTCTTATTATAGTTTGGTTAACATTTGTGATCACTTGTTTGATTTAAAATTTTGGAGGGATAATACAATTTAAACCTCTACATCTACTAAACGCAACATAAATAAATAGCTCGATTTAAGATAATTTTTGTACGAGGGTTGCTATATATATTTCTTGCCTAGGCAACACTAAATGTTGCCTGGCGCCATCTGACATCAAAAGTTTGACATTTTTTAGCATAAACGTACTCATAACGTTTTGACGTACGACCTTAATTGTGTTGTTTACAGTGACTTGAAATAAACAATTTGGCAAAAAATGGATTTAACTCGTAAACATTTTCGTGCGATCATTTTTCACAACTTTCGACGTGGATTATCACGACAAGAGTGCATCGATGAAGCACCATCCTGTAGCACTGTGAAAAATGGTTTAATGAATTCAATCGTGGCCGACGCTCGCTCAAGACGAAGGTCGTCCAAAAACGGCCGTTGTGCCAGAGAAGATTGATGCCGTGAGTGAACTGATAATGCAAGATCTTCATACCGTGAGATAGAGGCATCCTTGGGAATTTCTTCCACCAGCATAATTCGATATTACATGAACACCTGGCCGTAAAAAAGGTTTGTTCTCGTTGGATCCCGCACAATTTGGCAATCGCTCAAAAAAATTAATAACCATTTTGTTAAGAAATTGTCTCCTATTAAAATGTAGGTGCAAAAGGTCTCGAGCCGGTTAATCCCTGTTCAATGATTTTAAGAATTTATACGTGTATTCTTGAAGAAGTCGATTTTTCGATTGGTGCAAAGAAATTTTGGGAAAATACGATCGCGGTGCTTCAAAAGACGTTTTTAAGATCGTCACAGGTGATGAATCATGGATCTATGCGTATGAGCCCGAAAGAAAACAGCAATCGACCGTGGGGGTCTTCGAAGACGAGCCAAATCCAACGAAAGTTGTTCGTTAAAATTGAAGCACTGTGTAGCAAATGGTCGCCTGTTTCTTCGCAAAACTGGCGGCGACTATTCCGCTTGAGCAACGTAGGACGGTCAATTCTGAGTGGTACACCACAATTTGTTTGCCTGAAGTCTTCGAAGATATTCGAAAATCAAACAAGAGAAGACGACTCATTGTGCACCATGACAATGCTAGCTCTCAAACATCGGCTCAAACCAGCGCCTTTTTTACCGGCCAAAACGTCGAATTGATGGATCATCCGCCGTACAGCCCTGACTTGGCACCCAATGTTTTCTTTTTATTCCCGCACATCAAGAAAAAAATGCGTGGTCAACGATTATCGTCGCCAGAAGATGCAAAAACCATGTTTTGGAGGTGTCTCAATCGGAGTGGGAAAAGTGATTTAGCAATTGGTTTGATTGAGGGCATGCAAAAGTGTATAAATCATGCTGAAGAATACTTTGAAAAACAATAAAACCATTTTTTATGATAGATATTCGCATTTTCATTATTAGGCCAGAAATATATACAGCAGCCCTCATATACATACATATAAGTTTCTAATATAGGTAGGGATTACCAAATTTTGCCCCCTTTTTTCAATGCAGTTGGCTATTGAGTTTCACTTTTGTTGGGGACTTTGGGTATCAAACAACTCTGTGTTGGGAATAACAAAGTATTTTTGGGGATACAATTTGGGAAAAAAAAACCTGACAACAACAGCATTCGTCTTATTAGGCTAGCTGTCCACAGAGATATAGAAGGAAATTTCAGATGAGCTAGCAAGGCTATAATCTACTTCAATAGCTCATGCAAACTGCTTCTGCGGAAGAAAGTCTATAGGGAAACTAACGATAGGCAAATCGTTTCTCATCTTTTGATTACTAACCTGCTGAAAAGGATGCAGTATGTTTAGAGTTTAGAATTAAGAAAATTTGATAAGGTTAGTTGTAAATATGACGACATGGATACCAAGAATGTTATCCACATTGTCGCCCACCGGTACTGTTCTATAAACCCTTGTAGATGCCAAGAAGATAGCATCCAAGTCCCCAATAGCAACATTCAACTTCCACTATCGCAGGCATTGCCAATAAAAACAGTGAACGATCGCAACGATCATTGAATCGAAATTTTATGTGTTTAAAGCATTCCATGAGTCGACTTGGGTGTCCATTCAATGACTAACACGCTCATTGACTTCTGTGTCCAGCCTGACTGTTTTCTGAATCTTTTTTTTCTGTTTCATTATTCTTTTTAAATTCACACACATTTGTTTTTCTTTTCGTTTTTGTTTTCATCGTGATTTTCAGACTTTATGGTAGTGGATGGATGGATGGTTGGTGGATGGATGCATGACTGTTTTCAATTCGCCTAATGAATGGAAGTTTCGATTGATGCCACAAATATGGCAAACGCCTGAGTTTCTACTGAATTGATGAATTCTAGACGGCAGCCAATTGCCATTAATCGCAGCCAAGTATGTTTTTTGTGCCTTTTTTAAATTTATTTGAATTTGATTTTTTTTATCGTATTTTTAATTTAATGAGAAATGACGCTAAACTGCGTTCGTTTCAAGCAGCCTTTTTCGCTGTAAAATTCAAATTCATTGTCGATTATGAGCAAAAGAAAAGGGAAATTTCAAATGGCATATTAGATGTTATTTATGTATTTGGCGGGATATGCTTTATGACATTTTGTTGCAGGGAAGCATATTTATGATGTGAATACATGATAATTTATGGAAAATTATTTCAAATTGATGGGGTATGTCTTGTAGGCAATCCTGAATGCCTGTTAAATGCCATAATATTGTGGCAAAGTAGTTATTTGTCATTCAAGGCATTTGTTTTATTGTAAGAGGTAACGAACGCTACTCTGAACAAAGCTGCCACAAATGGGTTTGATGATATAAAATAAATGACAGAGGCTTGCGTTAAAAAAATTCATTGATATAGCCTGTTTTGAACGTACCAGGGAGTTGACTCTTATGGACCTTTAGACATCAACCAGATTTGAGATTTGTGCTAAGTGAAAAAAAACATGAAGGTCTATAATGACAAACTGATGCCTATCAGCTTAATTGGACATCGCCAGATATTTAACTTCGACTATTTTGAGGTTCGATTCGGACCTCAATCCGTATAAGATTGTGCTGACGCAAGAACTGAAGCTGCCGATTGCAAAAACAAGTGGACAATTTTCAAGTTTGGTAAGCTTTTATACTCTTTTCCATGGATTGCGTTTCAGTATAGCAACAGTATGAATATATGGACCCTTTGGACCATATTGACCATTGACCCAATTTAGCCAAATCGTAAAATTAATATCATATTCAAATTCGTGATGAAATTTTATTGTTTTTGAGAATTATTACATCCATATTTGAAACGGCCGATTTTTAGTTCCCCGGAGCTCGTAGATCTAGACCCAAAATTTTGACAAATCTTTATGTTACCAAATATTACGATTAGTGCGGAAACTTCGCCGTTTCTGATGTCCATACTAAGTAGCATTGACACTTTAGAGCCGAATCGTAAAACTAATGTCAAATTAAGATTCATGATGAAATTTTTGTGTTTATTGATGAAGGTCGTCACGGACCCGAAATCGCAATAAAAGCAGTGTACAGCCACGGAAATCAATGCCACTTTGCCATTTGTTAAAAAGTTGTATTAAAACGTATATGCAAGAGGTCTCGAGCCGGGTAAAGAAAAAAAACAAACGAGCTAAAAATCATTTAAAACACAGCACGGCAAAATAGTTGGCTCAAGCCTGCTCAACTCTTCTCGCAACACTGGTTGTAAAAGAAAATCAATAGATGGCTCTGAATGTGGAGTCTCTGTAGAGGTGGTAAAATTGAATTGTATTTTCGTGGGCTATTGTTGGAAGAAATCGTGAAAATTGAAATTGACAACAGTTGTTCTCATTCGTTTAATGGGAACCTGGACTTAAAGAGTTGTTTTCCTTTCAAAAATTGCTGCAAAGCTTTCTTATGTAGGCCGTCACGGACCCGAAACCGCGTTAAAAGTTGTGTGCAGCCACGAAAATCAATGTCACTTTGCCATTTTGTTAAAAAATTGTCACCTATTAAAATGTAGGTGTAAAAGGTCTCGAGCCGTTTAATCCCTGTTCTATGATTTTGAGAATTTTTATGTTCATTGTTCAAGAGGTCGATTTTTAGATCCCTAGAGCCCGTAGATCCAGACCCGATCCTGGAGCAGAGCCAGACAAATCCTAAAGGTTTTTACATAATAAGATTAGTGCGGAAATTCCACTGTTTCTGATTAACCATACGTACATGACTTTAAGGATCAATTTTTCGGCTCCTTGTTAACCTAAGAATCATGGGTCAACCCCTTATAATTTTTTGTCGAAAAGTAAAATTAAGGTTATATTCGGATTTTGATTCAGTATTCATTGTTCTGGAATACCCCAATTACAAATTTACCAAAATATCAAATGTAGGTACAAATTTTGATTAGTGAGAAAATTTCACTGTTTTTGGACACTCTCCTAACGTTAGGAGGCTGTTTTGGGCCTAAGAGACCAATGACCACGCCTATTTATATGACGTTTAATGTTGGTCTGTTTACGACTTCCAAGCTAAGCTTAGTATTTAAGTGTTATAGTTATATAAGGGGAAATTTTAAAAAAGTTTGGTTATTAGTTTTTTTTTATTTTTTTTTAAAGGGAAACTTTTGCCCCTTTCGCCCGATTTGATCCATTTTCAATATCAACCGTTCTTCTATTATAAGGCATTTATCTGGTAACTCTAGCTCTTTTTATTTTAATTGAATTGTACTTTTAAAAGACAGATGGGCGGCTAGACGAACTTGGCTAGGTCCTCTTAGAATAATGTAAAGGGGTTTCTAATAGGGACTTAACAACCTTATGTCAGAGCACCCTCAAACATTTAAATGATCTTTCAGTGTGAACACATTAGTCGAAGTTAACATTTTCATCATGGTGAAGTTCACTTACGAGCAACGTTGGAAATCATAAAAAATTACTACCGCAATTCTAAGTCGGTGGTCGCAACTTTAAGAGCGCTTACTCCAATTTGCGGCCGTAATAATCGTCCCAACCGACAGGTGGTCATTTCTGGCAGAATGGTTTTGTCAATGAACAAAATATGCGTTAATGGACAGCAAAAAACCCACATGTGCTTCAAGAGACACGATTGCATCCACAAAAAACTACTGTGTGGTGTGGTTTTCATGCTGGGTGTGTGATTGGTCCGCATTTTTTCGTCGATAAAAACAATCGTCACTCTACCGTCAATGGCTATTGTGCCATGTTAGAAAATTATTTTTGGCCAGAACTGGATGAGCTTGACATTGCCGATATTTCGTTTCAAAAGAACGGTGCCACTAGCCACACAGCACACGTTACAATCGCCAAGGCAATTTCGGTGAACGTGTTATCTTGAGAAATGGTCTGGTCGAATGGCCAGGTCGTTCATGCGACATACGACATTAGATTTATTTTTGTCAAAAAGCCAACAACTTTAGACGAGCTCAGAGACATCATCCAACGCGAAATTGCCAACGTTCCGGTTGAAATGTGTGCAAGATTGGAGAAAATATGGGTCCAAAGAATAGATCGCTGTACACGGGCTCTTGGTGGTCATATGAACGAAATCGAAATGCATTCTTAAAATGTAATATTTGAACTGCACCTGGAATAAATTTGAACTGTATAAGTATATTTTAAATATTCTGTGTTTTATAAATATATAAAATTGTTATGTCCTTAATGGAAAATCCTGTAAATACTTCATCGGGTCGCAGATAAGTTAATTGAGATGTTACAAATGACAACCTTCCATATACACTGAATCCTATGGTTATGAATGCCACATAACTGATGCAGCAGTTGAAGTTGTAAATTGACCACAGTTATCATGCGACTTGACATGTGTTCTCTGAGACTACTTCAAACTTTAGTCTATACTAACGAATAATTAGTCATCAACAAGAACCACTAGACCAAGGAAATGCAATTACTCGAATAACGCTGCAGATATTAGGCCGTGCCACCAAAAATTGGAACAATTGCTTGAAAGATTGCCAGCCAATGCTATGGTATTCCCTACACCTGTAGGAATGTGTGTGGCCGGCTGTTTTACCCTAAACCTTTCTGCTATTCAAAAGACTCCGTGCCTCTGCCCGGTATTTGATCAAGTTTGAATCCAATATATCACTTCTACGAGTAGAGCAGGAGGAACGTATACTTATATATAGGGTGATCCATCTAGAGGTATTTTTTTCAAAATAAAAAAAAGACTAAAATTCAAATCAAGTGTGGAATATTAATGTTCATACGAAAGGACATTTAATGCCGTTTATTTTTTGGATATAATTTCCTTCAAATGTTGGCAACTTTATTATGGAAATGAGCGTTCGGTGAGAAATGGAAAGATCCGCTGTTTTCAACCAAAATTGTGTTCAGTAATGAGGCCCATCAACGGCAAATTCAATAAACAAAATTGCGCATTTAGGCTGAAGAGGAACCAGAAGAGGTTCAACAGGTGTCATTATATCCAGAGAAAACCATGGTTTGGTGCGGTTTATGGGCTGGTGGAATTATCGGTCCATATTTTTTTTAAAAATGATGATGGTCAAAACGAAACTTTCAATGGTGCTCGCTATTGCACCATGCTCGCTATTGCACACTTGGTTTCAACAGGACGGTGCCACTTGCCATGCAAAAAACAGATCTAGTGAGAGGTAATTTCGAAGAGCAGCTAATTTCACAATTTGGACCGGAGAATTGCCCGCCTAGATCGTGTGATATCACACCTTTAGTCATTTTTCTTTGGATCTACGGAAAGTCCAAAGTCTATGCTGACAAACCAGATTTGATTCAGGTTTTGGAAGCCAACATTACGCGTGTCATTCACGCCATACCGGTCGAAATGCTCGAATGAGTCATCTAAAATTGTACCCTCAGAATAGATACCCTGAGGCGTAGTTGCGGCCAACATTTAAAGGAAATTATATTCAAAACACTAATGGCATACAATTTCCTTCGAATGAATAAAAAAGATTCCACACTTGATTCGAATTTAAGTATTTTTTTTTATAATAAAAAAAAGTTCCTCTAGATGGATCACCCTATATATACGCTTTATCCTATGGAGTATAGAGGCAAAATAAAAACATGGCTGATATGGTCCAATTGAATCAGGTTTAGTTATAGGTCACCCTAAGCATTCGTTTTAGTCGATCGATTTTAAAATTTGGTCTATACAGCGGAGGGATCTCAAATTCTGATTTGATCTTTGTACGGAGGCTATAACAAAAGATGGCCCAATAAGCTAATCTGGGCTTCTTAAGGTCACCTTTGTCTACATTATATACCAATGGTCATTAAGCATGTAAGTGGTTATTGATAATGTTTCTCCTTAATTTGTGGTTTTTAGAGGTGCAGGCTATGCCATTTTTAATTTCATTAGAACATGGACCAAGATCAATAGGGTTTGTTTTTGGGACAAACCTGGTCTTAGAGATGTAACCAAAGGAAAGCATATGGGCTTTACCAAAAGGGGCATGGTTATGCTTCAATTTTGCAGTTCCGAAATTATTATACTTATACTTATATACACTATGACAGCCGATTTGATTACCACTTGTAATTGCAATAAGTTTAATTCCATATATTTTAGATGCCTTAACGATCAATAAATACTTACATCTGCTACGCATACGTTCCGTTATCGTTTTCTTGTCATCCTCTATGGGTAGATCCAAAATGTTGTCCGTTGAACGACTCTTGAAACGTTGGGTAAACTGCGGGGGTTGCGCTGGCTGGCTGGGCTCTACATCCTCTTTTATCTTTTGGGCACGAACAATTTCCGATTCCGAAACAATCTGAAACAAGTAAGAAAAAATTATAGTTATTATATTTGAGAACAGAAGTATTTCCCACAAAAAATTTCAATAAAAACCAATTCCCCGAAATTTTCTTATTTTGTTCGAACTCTTTAACGCTCCATTACATGTGCCATATTGTTGCCTTTCTCCTAGGCAGACACACAGCAGTTGATAACAAATTTACGGTTAATTTCATTTTTATGTATAAATATTTAACAAAAAAACACACTTGAAAATGTGCAGCGAATAATTGGTAAATAAGTGCTACCCGCTTGCTCAGCGGCAGCCCCACATGTAGAGTTGATTCGCACTGATTGCAACCATTCATTCCGCAGAACATACTCGTATATACAATGACACCCTCCTCGTGATTGTCACTTCCACCCTGTATGCCGTGACAGCAGTCCAAAGATGACGTTTTGAATGATTCGTGTTGAAATAAAAGCCACGCCAAATAAAGAAGGTTCGTATTGAATTTATTTTTTGCTGTTTTAAAATTTATCGGTTGTTTTTCTTTAAATGGCTGATAAGAGTCATCTGTGGTGGGTAATTGCTGTCGGACAGGGCCGGATTGACAACTTAAGAAGTGTGTAGGGCCCATGGTTTATAGGACTTTAAAAGAGAAAATTTACAAAATGGAAATATTATGTCTATATAAATAGATTTTGAAATGAAAAATGTTAAAGAACTGTAGGGAACGTATTTTCTAAACATGGGGTTTAAAATAGATGCATGGTACAACCTGATACATGGTAGTACTTAAAGATGTCAAATTTGAAATATGACAAAGAGAATTGCCCGATTGTCGTTGATCATAAACAATTTTAACTAAATACAAATGCAACAAATAGAATATTTAATTTAAGTGTGTATACTCTAAAAATTATTTAAATAAATTGGTAAACATGAGTTTGCTTTTTGTAACATGTCGTTGCCAGATTTATTTAATTTTAACCCTGATGATGCTGGAAAAATCCCAGCGAAACGTCTGATGAGAACAATGAAATAAGTAATCTTTTATTTATTTGCATCATACTCGTATATGATCTTAAAAGCCCGAGTAATATAATTTCACAAAAATATAATTTTGACATTCTCTTTTATCGAAAAAAATAAATTTTCAGTAGAGGCAAACAACTGTTTCCTTATATACTTAAAGTAATTTAGAGCATAGGGGGATATATCGAGGAAAAAGAAGAATGAATGATGGAATGTCTTACTGAATAAATTAGAATTAACGATTTGCTTAACGCTTTGAGTTTGCTTAAAGTTCAGATATCATCACCAATATTCGGTTACAACAAGGAAACGTTGCCACAACCACCAGCTGTGCCAACTTAATACATTTTATGCATTTCGTTGGTATGACCGACCAATCAATTAGTTACGTCTACAATACAATGATCATATTTAGCATCTTGTGGTATGTCGAACCAAATATCCATTACGGTTATAGACATTTGGTGATTGCAACCGAAATTCTTTTTTGCAATGGGATTGTTGTTGTTGCGGTAACTGTGTTTTGGGGTGACAGCCCTTGGCCGAAGAATTGTTGCTTCGGGTCAATCCGGTCCATAGAACCGGCTGTCCTGGGATTGCAATGGAATTGTTGTAGTTCCAACCGATTTCCAACTAATTTTTCCCTGTGTGTCAATTTAGTTAAATGGAAAAAATTCAACTTGGTTTTATCAAAATCCTCCAGTAATTGACAGAGTAAATTAAGTTTTTGTCAAAACGACTTTTTTTTTTTGCAAAAATGCAACTAAAAAATGATTGCATATTTTTAGAATTTGGCATTATGAGTTCTCTCTGAAGTGACCAGCATTATTCTGAAATCATTTTTTTATTTAAAATACAAATGCAGAATATATAAGTAGAATTTTATGGTCTACGAGGGCGACCGCAAAAGATCATAAAAAGAGCCGTTTTTTGGAATTATTATTATTTATTTTTCAACATAATCTCCTTCCAACTCAATACACTTCATCAAACGTTTTTCAAGTTTTTTAATTCCATCCGAAAAATAGATTTTTCAAGACCTTCAAAATATGCCTCAGTTTCAGCAATAACCTCGCTATTGGACGAACATTTTTTGCCACCGCGAAATTTTTTTAAATTTGGAAACAAGAAATAATCAGAAGGAGCTAAATCTGGACTATATGGTGGATGCGGAGCAATATCAAATCGTAATTCGGTCAGTTTTAGTTGAGTTAAAAATGCAGTGTGTGAAGGAGCATTATCTTGACGAAAAAGAACTTTTTTTCTAAATGCGGTCGTTTTATCTTGATTTCTTCACTCAACCGATCCAATAATGCACAATTATATTCACTATTTATAGTTTTTCCTTTCTCAGGATAATCAATAAACATTATACCCCTTGCATCCCAAAATACTGTGGCCATTACTTTTCCTGCTGACTTAACAGTTTTCGCCTTTTTGGGACCACTTTTACCAGCTTCTATCCATCGTTTTGACTGTTCTTTGCATTCTGGGATGTAGTGATGGATCCATGTTTCATCAACAGTTATGAATCGGAGCAAGAACTCTATTGGATTACGCTGATAAATCGCTAAAAGCTCCTCGGAATTTGTCCAACGGACGATTTTTTGGGGCAAAGTCAACAAACGCGTCACCCATCTTGCGGATAGCTTTTTCATGTGGAGTTCATCATGTAAAATACTCCAAACTTGTTTTTCGTGTATTTTAACAATATCAGCAAGTTCTCTGAGCTTTATTCGTCTATCTTTAGTCACTTCATTAAATATTTTTCTAATGTTTTCAATAGTAGTAGCAGTTTTCGGTCTTCCAGAGCGTTGTTCATCTTCCGTACTTGAACGACCCATTTTAAATTGTTGAACCCAGGATTTCACGGAGGAGTATGATGGTGCATTATCACCATGAACAGAATCCAATTCATCTTTGATTAATTGTGGCGCATAACCTTTCATATAAAAGTGTTTAATTACCGCACGAAACTCATTATTTTACATTTTTCAAAAATTATAAAACTTGTTTACTTCAATCACCTGTAACAAAGAAAATAATCAGTAAATATTTCGGAAATTTTGACAGATGGCTTATAAAAGATTGCCTTTAAAAAACAAAACGAAAAAGTTGCTAGTAAAACAGAAAATGTGCCAGGCCAGTTAGTTTTGCGGTCGCCCTCGTAGATGTAGAAAATTTCGCTATTCACAATCCTCACTAAAGGCGCCTTTCATTTCATAAAATGGCATTTGTGAAAATAATGTGTTAATCATCGGTAAAGTTAAAAAATTGTGAAAATACAAGAAACGAGTTAATATAACATATAAAAATTATAAAAAAAAACATTTTTAGGGCCTCACTCCAGAAAAACCCAAAATATTACTATCCTTTTGACTGTACGTTGCAGCCGGTGTCAATCATAACAACTTTGATGGTTAAAATGCACGAAAAGGCACAACAAATTACAACTTGCCCTTTAAGACAATTACTTACTTAATATCGATATATCTCGATTCCTAGACCTGACCCAGGGAAATGTCGGAACTATATAATTTTGTAAATGTCCCCTTATACATGCAGTGCATTGCGTTGGCGAGTGTAAAGTAAAATATCGGAGGGGAGAAGAAAGATCAAGTAATGTTAATTTACACATGCTTTGAACTTTAATAATTCATATCACTAAAGAATATTTCTTTCATACAAGCAATCCAACTAATATAACTTGTGACTATTATAAATCTTCCTGGTAAGCAGAACCCCCGCCGATTTGGGCTGTCGCACAGGGTAACCAATGCAGGTAAAACTGTTTGATATCGGTCTATGTCTTTTTTGTCCCATAAAAGTCCCCCAACTAAACAAGGTTGTTGGTCTTACGTATATCACAGCGGTTAGGGTACCATATTGTCTACCCTGTCCGAATGTATATATTCTTTTTTACGTTTTTAGTTATGAATTTCGCACGCTAACAAACCACTGTGCAGAGATGCCCATCCCATTCATTAAATCAACAATCGAATTTATGGTACTTTTTGGCCAAAATTATGTGTGCTGCGACAACAAGTTTGCCACAGACGTTCGACCTGTTTCTATCCAAAATTATAGAGTGTGTCTGACTACAAATACTCTGTTATTAGTACACTCGTCTATAAATACGCGAACTCGTATGTCTATGAACAATGATTTAATTATTATTATTCAATTGTTGATACATCCACACATATGTATGTGCATAGAAAATGTCTGTATGTTTGGATGACTCTCTCCCCCTCGGTTTATAAGTGAAGACAAACCTAACACGCTATTAAAAACTTAAAATATAAAAAATAATAGAATAACTGAATGTGATCAAAATTTTAAACATTAAACAAAATAAACAAGTTTGCGCAATTATTTGATGTGTACAAACATATGTATGTATGCTCAAGTACTCATACATACACGCTTAAATATGAGCGATTCGTTGCTGTCGTTGTAGTCTACCCGTTCTCATTTTTGTTTTGTTATAATTTTATTATTGCGAAAAAAATTTAATTGATTCGACCATGAACATTAAACAAATGGAGATTGAACTCTGGCGGTTTCTTGCGGTTCAATGTTAAAGTTGGGCTCTGGCTGCCAGCTCTGCGATCTGTCCACAATTTGTAACTTTTAACAAATTTCGACAAGAGATTTTTTGTTTTTCTTTTGAAAGTGTAATTCATTCATTTTTATTACAATTTTCGACAGCAATTAATATTTTATTTATAGTATTTGGGTAGGGAGTTAGTAAATAATGCGTGGGTAATGCATTATTTTGTATGTGGTTAAGAGTGCCACCAGTGATCTTTCTAGGCAAGAGTCTAATATCAACACTTTGTTCAAAACGTTATACCCCACCAAAAAAAAAAATTAAAAATTACAACGGTGATATGGTTAATTCAACAGTTTACTCTACATACATTTCAGTCATTATACAAATTACTTTTACACGCAAATATCATTAAAGGTAAGTACTTTACATTGCATGAGAGAGAGTTTAATAGGGATTAACTTGTAGAAACACTAGAGCAAAAAATGTATGCTCCAAAAAACTAATTCAGGGCTAAAACACTTTTACCATCATAATTTCTTATATTCAGCAAGATCTCTCTATATGTGACAGCGCATAGAGAAAGGGACAGGGTAAAAGAAATCAATTTTCAGTTTTTTTGTTGATGTGGGCAACATTTGAGCATCGAATGAGACCGACCCCATGCCCCAAAAGTGTTCCCTCCCAGAGATATGCGCGTTTTATGAAAGTGATGGTACACCAAAAATACACGTATTTAAATCTTTAAAATGACTCTCCTGAACAAAACTGGTTTTTAACCTTAGGTCCCTTTCTATTTTGCGCGTCACATATATCAAACGGAGAACTTTTCTAAAATCAGTGAGCTGTGCACGATGGAAATCTTACTCGTAGACGCTGACATCCGGTTCGTTGTCACAGAAGATTTTTGTTGCACGTCGAATGGATGCAGTTGCATGTACTATCCAAGCATTCCTTCAGTACAAACGAATGATCAGTACACAGACTGGTCAAATTCGGAGGAAGTGGCTTTCGACACCTTGACCTATTTGAAGCGGCATCCATGTTCGTTTACTTTATTTGCCCAACCACTTGTGGCCAAGAAAATTTTGCAAATGTAAATAATTTTCCCCAAGTTTTCTACTTCTGAATTCGAAATTCTTCTATAGAAAAGATTAAAAGTTAGCTTCAGGTTAACTGGTGAAAGAGCCCGTCGTATAACCTCTTAAAAAAAGTTATATCAATACACGCGAGTTTAAGAAGACTATATTAGTACAAGTAAAATCGTCGGTAAGTTCGGCCAGGCAGAACTTAACTATGCACTGAGAAATAAAGTAGATCGAATTTTAAGCCCCTTGGGTTGAAGAAGCCGATACTAATGCATCCAAACTTTAAAATAAATCTATATTTGAATTCGTAGTAAACCCGGCTACACTTTGAGTACTCATATGCCCAAAGTTTACAGTGGTACCATCATTGGATAATACGGGCCCTAATCTTAGTCAAAATTTGAAAAAATTAGGTTCTTAAGTACCCATATTTAATATTGATCACCCGTTTTGACCGTTTCAATAGGCCTGTTGCTGAAACGTCTAGTAACTATGCTATTATTTTGATGTTTTAACCAAGGAGTACTTTTGAAAACATGCCCGTCGTCGACTTCGGAGCAGGAGTCAAAAAAGTGCTCGTACCTCTGTATTGATCACCCGATATAAGGTAATATTTCAATTTGTGTGAAAATTGCATTGTTTTTGGAACCCATATGGTACCCATGTTAATATGGAACAGATTTTCTGACATTATATTTGACATAATACGTGGGAAACTTTAACTACTTATATAAGTATATGGGAACATTTTAAAGATATTTTAAAGCCATATGTCCTTGAATTGGGAAAGTCATTTTTGGGGCCTAGACAATTTGTACGGGTACTATTTCAAAACTAAGCCTATATGACTCAAATTGGTCCAAGATTGGTAGTTTGTTTATCGTTATATACCATATTAAATCTGATAGAAATCGGAATTAATATGAATGTTCTAGATCGGTTGTATGTTATATCGTAAGAAAACTTTGTACAGGGGCTATTTAAAAACGTGGACCAGTAAGACAAATTTTAATCTGAACTGATCACTGATCGATCGTAATGAACTGTACCACATGAAAATATATCCATCACATGAAAAAATTAAATTAATTTGACTATCATTTCCAAAGTATAAAAAGTTTCGAATTAAAAATACATGTATTTTTACTTTTAATAAAAACGAAAATAATTTATCGTAAATAATAACAGAAAATTTAAACGAAAATATTATTTTGTGGGGAATTTTGTTTTGTTTGGTTGTTTTAAGTGCAATTTGCATTGAACTTTTCTTATGGGTTAGCGATAGAGGGTATTCATGGCAAAAATTTGTATGGGGATTCCCTTAACGGTTGAAGATAGAGTGTGGATTTGGATCTGAGAAACTGTTGGAATTGCAGAAATATTGGGAGTTGGTCTTACATTTAACTCCTCTAGGGGCACTTTTGGGGTACTTAAAGCGGTGGGAGCAAAATTTAAAAAAAAATAATTTTTTGTAGGGGGAGCCCCCTGTGGGGCTCCCCCCACAGGGGGCTCCCCCTGGGAAAAAAATATTGGGAGGTAAATATTAATGGGGGTCGGTCATACATTTTACCCCTCTAGATGCGACTCCTAGGTAGTTGCGGGGTTTTTTGCGAAGATGTTCCCCCATCCCACGACCTTTGACCTCGATTAGCTGCCACTTGCCCCGATCCCACCTCCCCATTATTTGGCACACGCATTTTTTTCAAACCCCACAAAATAAGGGGGTGTGCCATACTCAAATCTTACTAAGAATTTCCATACAACACTATTTCACCCCTAATGAACATATGTGTGGGAGCTATATCGTAATTTTAACCGATTTTAAAAGTCAACAGCCGTTGTAGAAAAAAAAAGTATTCTGCGAAGTTTAATGCAGATCGGATAAGAATTGGGACCTGCAGCTTGAAAACAAGGGAGGGCAGACATACACATTAGGGTGGAGTGAAAACATGCTTTTTTTTAATTTGAAAAAGTTAACCTCGGAAAGAGATGTAGTCTGGGGTCCTAAAGAGGGGAAAAATAAAGAAAAAAATTTAAAAAAATTTTTAGGGGTCGCGCCAAAATAAACAAATACACATGTTTGCAGGCGTGAATTTTTCTAACCCCTGAACCGATTTTAAAGTTTTATGTCAATAAATGTTTGCAATAGCGTAAACAATGAAATAAGGGCATGAAAAAATTTAAAAAAATTTTTATCATTGTTCAAAAATTTCAAAAAGTAAAATAAGTCAAATCGTCCCTTCTTCAGAAAATTGACTGAACAATGAAATCGCCACCAAAGCTACAAATATTAGTCGATTATCCTCATATTTGCCTCAAATACTTTTGTTTGGGCACTGAACAAGCTCAAACTTTTAAATTTCGAATAAGTTAAGTCGTTAATTTTTAGGATTTTTCTAAAATCAACGCCAAAATAGCGATAATTTCCAATTTTCTTTATTTTTCCCCTCTTTAGGACCCCAGACTACATCTCTTTCCGAGGTTAACTTTTTTTTTGAAATTCACTCCACCCTAATACACATATCGTTAAATCGAATCAACTGGTGATCGGTGGATTAAGCTTTTTTTGTAGTAAAGCGTTCCCTACTTAAAATTATATTTTTTTTTTGCTTCTTCATACAACAACCGAAATAGCGGAAAATCCGATAGCAAAAACTAGATAAACCAACATGTCGGACTTAAGCTTTTTTGAGAAATCGACTGTCGAGTTTGGACATAAATACCGGAATGTCGGTTTCGGCTTTGGACACTCTGGTCTCCATCCACAAACAAAATATGTTTTTCAAGCAAATATCAAAGTTTAGAATCAAGTGTACTTTTCTCTTTCTATAAGTATATTCATGCTTAAAGTCAAGTTGTCGAATTAAGCAGATTTATTTTCAATATGAAAGCCCTAGTTTAGAGCACTTTTTTATAGAAGCCACTATATCATCAAAGATTTATTTTATTTTAAAAATAATACTTGTCGATTAATGTTTCAATCGAAATGTACATGTTATCGCATTCCATATGGTACAGGCGACTTCAGACACAAATTCCCCCTAATATTTTGGAGCAATTGTGTGAAGAAAACTTGAAAAGTAAGGTTTACAACAGTATTTCTCATTCGTTTGGGGAGAGCCTGGCCTTATAGAGTTCGGTTTTACTTTCAACAATTGCAGCAAGGCTTTCTGAAGAGGGTTGTCACGGACCTGAAATCATGATAAAAGTAGTGTGCAGCCACGAAAATCAATGTCACTTTGCCATGTTTGTTAAAAACTTGTCTTCTATTTAAATATAGAAGCAAGAGGTCTTGAGCCGGTTTAATCCCTGTTCAATATGTTATAAAATATATACATAAGTAAGTCTTCCATGTCGGGATTTTGTGAGCTCACTCAAAATCAAGTTAACTTTTTGGCAACTCATTTATAAATGACTTCTAGCTAACTCAAGCATTATGCAGACTTGAGTTAGTTGTTCTTTTATCATTCGAACTTCTTCTCGATAAGTAATGGACAACCTTTTGGTCGCTCAAATCTGATGCAGATGAAAGCTAGCATCAAGTCATATGAAAAAAATTCAAAGAGCAATGAAAAAAATAGAATTAACAAAAAACCTAACTGTAAGATTTGTTTTAGTTTAGCTCGCGGTTTCAGCAGGCACGTGACAGTTTTTAATAGATTACGGTAAAATACAATGAGGTGAAGTGTGAAAAAAAAAACTTAATTGCAAAATGTTTAAAATAATACCACAACTTTAATTTTATTTTTATATTTATATATTTTTAATTTTAAAAAACACTGAATTATTTTAATTTTTTTATTTTCAAATTTGACTACAAAATAAAAATACCAAAAAAAAACCAACAAGTAACAGAAAAATACTTTTTTTTTAATTTTTACTTGACTTAATTATAACTTGACTTGCGAATGATATGCTTGTAGTTAGCTCACTATTAGTTAGTTATTTGCTGACAAGCTAATGGTAAGCTGACGACAACCGTATCATAAGCTAGTCAGTTAAAAGCTAACTCATAGTGTCCTCCTATATTATGTGCCAAAAACTAACTCATAGTGAGCTGAGTGAGTACTGACTCACTCTGATGACACCGCATGTAAAAACTGAAAAGGATTTTACAAGGAAAATGAGTAAGCTTTTGAGTTACCACTGGCTCAACTTTGACGAAGCATTAGCTTAATTCCCGACAGGGTTTATTTGATCGATATACATACAATCGCAGTGTACATACATACAATCACAGTATATAAGTATACACACATATATTTGTTTTGAGTATGCATTTATATAAACAAAGTAGGTTTTTTGTTTATATACAACATTTGTTTTAAAGTGATAATATTTACTTTCATTATCAATTGTGAACTTTTTTGTCTCATTCATTTCAATTTCTTTAATTTCACATGCGTTTCTTTGAAATTTTTGTTATCGAGAATTGTTATACGATAAATATTGAATTAAAGTAGAAAGAAACAAGACTACCAACATCTGTTTGGCTAAAAACACGAAATATAAAATGTATATTTAACAACTATCATCAACTCATTAATGTTGTTAATGTGTTAGGGAAACAAAAAAATATCGGAGATAACATTTCGGGTTTCGTGGAATCTCTAGGGGGAATTTCCCCTATAATAAAGCAAGACCAATAGGTACAAGTATCACAGATTGATAAAAATATATTATTTGTTCTAAAAATTACCCGATATTTCAGTTTAAAAAAAACCCTCGAAACATTAAAAGATGTATCAGTATTTGCCGATAATACAATTTCGCTGTGGCAGAGTCTATTGAAATAACGAAGTAACAAGTAAGAGATTTACCTCTAAGCCATGTAAAAAGTTTTCTTTAATATACAATAGACGTTCGAAGCCAGCGTCAAACAGTAGATCAGTGAGTATAAGAATTGAATCGTGCTCAGCTAGCTGATCTGAGAGAAGTTCCACCTTGTTCCTTTATGGGATGGTGTATAAATTATATATTCCATGTAAAATATTCATCAGTACAGTGAATTATTAAATTCTTAAAATTTACAAAAATCGGAAATGATTAAGAATTTGCACAAAAAAAAACGTTTCGCAGATTCGACGAAGGACATTTTTCCAGTGTAGAAGTAAACAGGTTTAACAGCGGTTTTAAAAGGTTTAATCATTCGATTGTCAAAATTGTAACTTAAATAGTGGGTAAAATTCATAATAGTAATCGTAGTACAGTACCTAAAACATCGGTACACAACACAGAAAACAAATTAGTTGGAAATCGGTTGAAACTACAAAGATTCGGTTGAAAAAGAGGAATTTCGGTTGCAGTCTCCAAATGTTTATAATCATAATGGAAATTAGTTTCGAAAAACCACAAGATAAGAAATATGATCGTCGTACTGTACTCACAACTTATTGATCGGTCATACCAATGAAACGCAAAAAAAGGTATTTAGTTGCAACAACTGGTGGCGGATGTGGCAACCAATAATTTTCCAAACCATAAACAAAAATATTTCATGACCGTAACCAAAAACGTGATGTTTAATGGATTTTTTTTCAAAAAAAAAAAATATTTGGATTATTTCAGCCAATCGATTAACCTCATTCATCCATCATCTTTCCACTTTTTCCTCGTCATGATTCTCCCAACAAGTACTTCAATTATGTAAGCAAGCAGTTTTCGCATCTGCCAATGAATTTTATTTTTTTTTTCGTTGAACTAGTGTGTCATGAGGATTTTTTGATCCAAAAATTCTCTTCTGAAGGTTCGGATACTTATTATGTTGCACCGATAGTACAGTTCCAATAACAGAAAACTATAATGAACCAACTAACATTCGGATGTACTGATGGAGAACTCAAGGTGCATGTAACCTAATTCATTAGATTGACAGAAAATTTGTTGTGGCAACGAAGCCGTTTTTTGTATGTAAGATATTTATCCGTGTATACGCGAGACATTAGGTCGAATAAATCAAATAAAGGGTTTTCAAATAGGGACATAACAATTTTGTATCTTTATGTCAACGCTCCCTCAAAAACTTTTTTGATGATCAGTGTCAAAACGTTAGTCAACATTTTCATCATGGAAAAGTTTATTTACGAGCAACGTTTGTAAATCATTAAAAATTACTACCGTAATTCTAAGTCGGTGGTCGCAACTTTAAGAGCGCTTACTTCAATTTTCGGCCGTTAAGCGATGAAGCCCATTTCTGACTAATTGGTTTTGTCAATAAACAAAATAAGCGGTATTGGACAGCAACAAACCCACATGTGCTTCAAGAGACACAATTGCATCCGCAAAAAATTAATGTGTGGTGTGGTTTGTAAATGGTCCATATTTTTTCATTGATGAAAACAATCGTCATTTTACCGTATATGGAGAGCGCTATAGTGCCATGTTAGAAAATTATTGTTTGGCCTTAATTGGATGAGCTTGACATCGCCGATATTTGGTTTCAACAAGACGGTGCCACTAGCTACACAACACGCGTTACAATCGATTTACTGAAAGCCAAATTTGGTGAACGTGTTATCTCGAGAAATTTCCCGGTCGAATGGCCACCTCGTTCATGAGATTTAGCGCTATTGCATTTATTTTGATGTGGCCACATTAAGTCATTGGTCTATGCCAACAAGCCAAAAACTTTAGACGAACTCAGAGCCAACATTCAACGCGAAATTTCCAACGTTTCGATCGAAATGTGCAAGAGTGGTGGAAAATTGGGTCAAAGGAAAAGATCGCTGTGCACGGGCTCGTGTTGGTCATATGACCGAAATCGAATTTCATTCTAAAAATGTAAAATTTTCACTACACCTGGAATAAATTTAAACTCTATATCTTTTATATTCTGTGTTTTATAAATATATAAAAATGTTATGTCCTTAATGGAAAACCCTGTATATCATAACGCAGTTTGCTAAACTTGACCAAGATCGGATTTAAAATGCAACTTCTAGAGTTAATGGTTCTGAAATCTGGAGGAACCACTGACTGCAAGCGACATGAACACATGCAATGGTATGGTCTTTTTTTACTAGAGTTCGTAATAGGTTGTTCACTTATAATGCAGTAAATTTCAGCAAAATAACATTAAAAATGAGGCTTGTTCAGCTGCAGGGTTTTAAGACAGTAGAAAGCGTTGAAGGGGCGCTACATTGAAACATAGGCGGAAAGGCGGATCGATCTGAAGCAGCGATTCTTCCGCCAAGGACTACCACTGCTGACCTATATGAGCCTCTATAGCAACAACGTAGATCTTTCGTAACTTACTTTATATAATTTGAACAAGATCGGTTGTAAAATATGGCTTGTAGTTCGACCAGACCTCAAATCGGCAGTGTTCTTTGCATAGGTGCTTAAGGAAAACATGGACCATTAAAGACAGATTTGCAACGCACTTTGCTAAAATTCAGCTGTATCGGATGAAAAGACTTCTAGAGCGGTAGAACCTCAAATCAGAAAGAACCTTTGTACCGGGCTATATAAAACGATAACGATATTGCTGAATTTTACTAGACCAACATGCTACACTAAATTTAAGCAAGATCGAAGGAAAATGTTGACTTGGGTTGGTAAGACCGCACATCGAGATGGACCTTTACGTGGGGCTTAAAGAAAAACATGAAGTGATATAGGCTAATTGCCTATATCAGTTCTTGTGCGAAGTTTAAGCAAGACCGCATTTAATTTGTGATTTAGTAGATCGGCAGGATCTCTAAACGGAAAGAATCTTTTTTGTGGTTTCGAATAAGGCTCATCTGCACAAGAAGAAAACGCAGCCCTAAACTTGCGCATTGCGTTAGTGGAGCTTAAAAATTACGTCTATGAATTGGGAAGAGCAAAAACTAGGTCGCGAAATACAGGAAGACTTAATCTCTACGGTGGGTCTTTAATGTGTAACTCACCTAAGCGCTGTTTTCCTTCACATGCGTAATCACCGGACACTGCGTTACTGCAAGGTTATGCTCCTCTGCGCAAGACTAAAGCGCGACCCGGGCGTGCGCATTCCGTTCATGGAACTTTCATAGCACGTCGAAGAATTAGGAATAGCAAAAACCAGGTCGAGGTGGGATCTATACCGAAATACAGGGTGGCTCAATCGTTTCGGTGGGTCTTAAATAAGAAACTCACCAAAGCATTGTTTTCACTTACACGTGTAATCACCAGACACTGCGTAATTGTCTAAACGACAGATCGCATGGGATATTCAGTTTAAGCAGTGCAGCACTTGTTATGTTCTTGCAAAGCTCTACAAGAGTATCGCTTCGCCTACCTAGGATACAGGCTATTCAATGACATTAAGGATCGAGCAGAGACTTCTTTTAAAACACTCGTCAAGTTCAAAAATAAATCTTGCAGGTTCAAGACAGTCAATAAGAACAAAAAAGAACGAGATGCAACTGTACTCCCCCTTCCTTTCATTCATTATTTTCAATGAGTTTATAAAAAAAGGATGCGTTTATAAAAATTCCATTGCACATTAGGAAGCCTCGGGCACAGACAAAGTTTAACGTATAAAATGACCAATTTTTTCAAAGCCATGTGTTTGTTAGTATCACAATTAATTCGATTTTACAATTACCCTAATGTTCAGACATACATATATAAGTAAATAAAACACACGATGTAGACACATACATACCCGTATATATACATAAGTCTACTACTTGACTTGATGATCAATTTACATTGTTTGGCAAAATGATTTAAAATACATTCCATTTGTTATTGAACAATGCCAAAATGCCAAATATGTTCAATGACAAATGGAGAACGCTGTTGTTGCTTTTAAAGCGTTTCATTGTCTCAATGTTGTTGTTGTTGTCAATTGTAGTTGTTACACGGTTTTTTTCTGTAAGCAATTCATCTTTAATAGGAAAATTATATAAAAAGGAAGTGAACGCCAAAGACAGCGGCGACGCTGCACAGTGGTTTGGTTTTGTAAAAAATAGTATTTTCAATTTGAAAAACAAATAATTACACATGAAAACAAACGCCTTGTAACCAGCTTTATTTCAGGTCTGCAGGGTATTTTTAGATTTCGGTAAGAAATATACGTTGTGGAAGATCTTTGCCTCCATATATCTTACAAGATATTTTACCACGACTTCAGTGAGCGTTGTAAGGTAGCCGATTGATTTTAGAACTAGTCTACTGTCCACGCCAAAAAAATTGGATAGAATGCTGTCGCGTGTCAGGGCTGCCAATGTTATCTTCATTTTATATACGTTATACATACATAACTAGAGTTCTTTACTCTACATAATATCGCGAACACTCTGTAAATGACTGTAAGGGTCCTCTGGCCCTTTTTCACGATGTTTAAGCCAAACCAGGTTTGAAATTCTCAGACATGTGATCCATACCAGTTATAAACTATTTGACCAAATTAATTTAAATTCCTGCCAATTAGCAGAGATCGACATTACAAGAAATCCATACTAGGATTCATTATTGAATTATACTTAAGATTCGTATAATTATTGTAAGGCTCCTTTGGAGCAGATTCAATAATTCAAATAAAGCATGTATAAAAAAAATCTTCATTTTGAAGATTTTTTTATCTAAAATTTGACCAAAGGACTATGGATGACATTTCAGTGTAAATACCCTGAAAATCACGATTTTTAAAAATTTATAAATTATGTGAATTCAAGTTTAGCATGACAAGCTTAAGGATTCGACAGATTCATAGAAGGAAAATGTAAGTGCTTCACCTGTTTTTGGAATAATTTATTATGGCATACACTGACACTCCAGCCAGATCGAGGAAACGAAAAATAGAAGGATTATCATTTGGTTTCTTAATAAATGTGTTCTTTTTTTATTGAAATAAACATTACACAGCTTACAGAACAAAGCGATATTTATTTTGCAGTTATTTTTCTTTATAATTCAACAGTTAGTACATAAAGCACGGGAAATGAATGACGGGCCAATCGGTTCAGAAACGAAATAGAAATTGAAAAGTCGTCGCTCATCAAGGTCGAAGCATGGCTGACAAGTAGTGTTGAGTATAGGAATTCTTCGCTGTCTGAATTGAAAGCTTGCGAGAAGTGCGATTTAAAGTCTCTCGATAATTTTCTCAGGAATTGCGTGAATTCGTTGTTTTATGCGAATGCCTTGTAACCATAAGACGTTATGGAAGACAACATTAGGCAAATCACTGAGATATAGCTTCAAAAGAGCTCGAAAATAAGAACGACGCGGCAGGCGTGTTTTATTGGAACTCGCTTATTAAACGAAATGTGATCGCTATGGCGATAACTTAAAAACTTTAGGAGATTTTTTTTTTATTTTTTATATATACAACAACTGCTTGGCTTTAAGCTTTATAAAACGTTTTTTTTTTTTTTTGAAAATTTGTAGTTTGTAGAAAAAAAGTTATTCAAGAAATACTTTAAGCGAGTAATAACCCAGCTCCCTTAAATTTGCTAAAGGAAATTCCTCAAGAACTTTCTTCCCAAATTTTTTTTTATTAAATTTAAAATGATTAAAAATAATCAAAAAATTCAAAACTTTACGAGACACATTTTGAATTTATTTGTTTGGTTTGAAAATTTGTGGTTTAAGAAAATAAGTTATTCAATAAATAAAGGGTGATTTTTTAAGAGCTTGATAACTTTTTTTTTAAAAAAAACGCATAAAATTTGCAAAATCTCATCGGTTCTTTATTTGAAACGTTAGATTGGTCCATGACATTTACTTTTTGAAGATAATTTCATTTAAATGTTGACCGCGGCTGCGTCTTAGGTGGTCCACTCGGAAAGTCCAATTTTGGGCAACTTTTTCGAGCATTTCGGCCGGAATAGCCCGAATTTCTTCGGAAATGTTGTCTTCCAAAGCTGGAATAGTTGCTGGCTTATTTCTGTAGACTTTAGACTTGACGTAGCCCCACAAAAAATAGTCTAAAGGCGTCAAATCGCATGATCTTGGTGGCCAACTTACCGGTCCATTTCTTGAGATGAATTGTTCTCCGAAGTTTTCCCTCAAAATGGCCATAGAATCGCGAGCTGTGTGGCATGTAGCGCCATCTTGTTGAAACCACATGTCAACCAAGTTCAGTTCTTCCATTTTTGGCAACAAAAAGTTTGTTAGCATCGAACGATAGCGATCGCCATTCACCGTAACGTTGCGTCCAACAGCATCTTTGAAAAAATACGGTCCAATGATTCCACCAGCGTACAAACCACACCAAACAGTGCATTTTTCGGGATGCATGGGCAGTTCTTGAACGGCTTCTGGTTGCTCTTCACTCCAAATGCGGCAATTTTGTTTATTTACGTAGCCATTCAACCAGAAATGAGCCTCATCGCTGAACAAAATTTGTCGATAAACACATTTCGAACCGAACACTGATTTTGGTAATAAAATTCAATGATTTGCAAGCGTTGCAAATTCATGATGAAATGTCAAAGCATACTGAGCATCTTTCTCTTTGACACCATGTCTGAAATCCCACGTGATCTGTCAAATACTAATGCATGAAAATCCTAACCTCAAAAAAATCACTCTTTACTATAAGCGAGTAATAACCCAGCTGCCTTAAATTTGCTAAAAGAAATTCCTCAAGAACTTTCTTCCCAAATTGTTTTTATTAAATTTCAAATAGTTAAAAATAATCAAAAAATTCCAATCTTTACGAGACACATTTTGAATTTCTTTGTTTGGTTTGAAAATTTGTAGTTTAAGAAAAAAAGTTGTTCAAGAAATACTATAAGCGAGTAATAACCCGGCTCGCTTAAATTCGCTCAAGATTATTCCTCAAGAACTTTTTGTACAAAACCTTTAATTTTTTAAATCAAACGGCTTTCAAAGCAAACTATTTATAGTTTTCTGTTAACAAAATCGTGTTTATATTTTTGTACAATAAGCGACCTCCTAAGCGAATAATCATTAGAGCAAGGACACTATTAAATCACTGACATTACACTGTTTTTCATAAAAAGCCAATTTTCCCTGTTTAATATTAAGAAATTCCAATACTTTATTTCAGTTTCTCCTTAAAACACCCCTAACTAGAACTTTTAAATATCGAAAATGTATCACTGTGCACTGGTATAACGATTTTTCTCCGCTAATATAAGGAAATTAAACATTTTCTAATGAAATAAATGCAAGTAATTATTTCAATGCGGATTTATAAAGTTAGTATAGGAGAGGGTGATTAAGAGGCCAAAGGAAGAGACACGCTGAAAACTTAAGTGACATGGCTTAAAAATGCTGTAAGAAAAACAGCTCGCAACAAAAAGCAAATAACAATTAATTGCATTAACACTACACCACGCATCATGCGGATATAGAAATATTTTCACTGGACTTCAGAGTCTGCCAGCGAACACACGCACTAACTTGGCTCAGAGAAACAACCTTTACAGCATCCTGCCTCTAGTATGTTTGCGCGCATGCGCACAGCTACATCATATTACGCACAACAATCGTCTCTGGTTGCATTTCACCATAATGCGCTTAATTTTTATTGAACGCTGCTTACAGCAAGTGCAATCTATGCTTTCGTTTTTGGTAACCGTGTAGACAGCGATCCATCCATCCGTCTGTCGGCACGTCCATCCATTCATTTACTTAGTTACTCACTAGCGCTTTGCTCAATTCGCAGAAAATACAGGCAACATATTTTGCTTTTTAATACGCTGCTTATAAGGAAACGTTATTTCTGACATGAAGAAGATACCCGTACCTGCCGGCATGCAGCAGGCCAACAAAAGGAAATTACAGCGAAAAACAAGTGAGAAAGTTGTGGTCGGCTGGAGCCGACATAAAAGAGAGTTATTGTTTTAAAAGATTTATTGGCCAAGGACTGGTGACTGGCAATTATCTAAAGATCTGACCAAGACAAGCAAAACGGGAGATGACAAAATGTACTCTACATCATTTATATGTTTGTAAAAAATATTTTTTTCACATTTTTTAAAATTTTTTAAATGAAAGAAAAATTCAATTTTTGCTTGTGATTTGAGTTTGGTCGCAGTGTCGTCGAAATTTTATGTAAAAGTAAAAACTTTTCTACGCATAACAGTACCCATTGGGGCAGAACTTATGTAAATAAGTAGCATGGCTATGAAGTCTGGTTGTTGTTGTAGCGGCAACTGTTGGTCTTGGCCGAAGAATTGTTCTTCAGGCCAAGTCGGTCCATAGAACAGGCTGTCGTACGTACTCGTATAGTCTGGTATTACCCGGTGCAGCGATTCAGATAATAAGCTATCGCTGCAAGTTCTATCGTTTTTTGTTTCTAAAAGATAGGATACTGAATGACGGAATTCTCTTAAACTTTGACAGTAGTATATTAACAGAAGGTACTTGATGGGAGCAATGTTGCTTTTCATAAAACTATGAGGGAAGTTGGAAAAGTCAAGGAATTATTCATATACCCTTGTATAATCTCTATATGTTATGGAGTTCATTGTTGTAAAGTTTTTCGGTGTTATTCAGGGTGGAGCGCGGAATTTGCTTTTTCGCACTGCAAGCTGTGGCGGCACTGTTGGTAAAACAGAGTTGAGAGTGTGCGTGGCTTATAGTGGCTGACGGGAGATTTTTATTCGCCTGCCTTTTAGTTTCCATCATGCATTGGACACGTGAGGAGAGGTCATTTTGTGTTGAAGCGTATTTTTCAAATGCGCACTCCATCATTGCAGTGCAGCGTGCTTTTCGTTTACGTTTCGCTGTTCCCCCACGCGGACGTGTTCCTGGACGGAAATCAATTGTAAAATGGGTAACTTCATTGAGAACAGTCATGTGTACGAAGGGGACCTGTGAGAAGGATTACAACACCACAAAACATTCAGAGAGTTAGAGCAGCAGTACTGCAATCTCCGAAACGCTCTGCTCGGAAGCAATCACTTGCTCTTGGCATTTCCAGATTTTTTTCAGACGGCTCTTGAAGCAATGCAGTTAGAGGATACATGGTTCCAACAGGATGGTGCCACTACACACACTGCGAGCGTAACCATGAATTGTTTAAGGCAAATGTTTCCTGGACTGTTTATCACTTTGTGAACTGGCCGACACGCTCACCAGACTTAGTCTTATGCGATTTCTTCCTTTAGGGTTACCCGAAGTCGAAGGTGTATATCAACCGTCCCAACACCTTGAATGACCTAATTAACAATATTGAGGCTGAAATTGGCAGAAATTGAAACTCGTAATCTTGACGACACTTGGTTTCAACAGGACGGTGCCACTTGTCATACAGCTGCTCAAATAATGGATCTATTGAAAGGTCATTTCGAAAAGCAGCTAATTTCACGTTTTGGGCAGGAGAGTTGGCCGCCTTGATCGAGTGCTATCACACCTTTAGACATTTTTCTTTGGGGTTACGTAAAAATAAATGCCATAAAATGTTCTTTCAAATTACCAGTAAAGATTCCACACTTGATTTGAATTTTTATATTATTTTTGTTCTAAAAAATACCTCTAGATGGATCACCCTTTACATGATGTATTTAGTAATATATTTAAGTCAACGCAATGCTAGAAATTTGTTGAAAAAACAGGCCAAGTTTTCAAACTCTACCGCAAACGTTTGTTTATATGTTTACCGCAAACGTATTTATGTTTGAATCAGAAGGTTTTTTTACTTATCGTAGGAAACCAAACCTACTCGGCTTGTAAAAGTGGAGAATTTAATCAAAAGTTCGATTTATGACATATTATTGTAGTAAAAAATAAAAAAAATTGAATGACACTGAACAAATTTTAGTAACACTTCTCGCATCGTGGTGAGATATATGTATCTCATAGTTTAGCGGCAAACAATAACCAACTACTTTTTGCTTTGCGTGCAGAAAAACTTACATATCGTAGCTAACAATTAGCATAACTAAACACACCCTTGAATACATTGTAGTACCTGCTACAATATGATATGCATCATGCTATGTGCAGAATTTATAGCCTGCATCTTGCAAGTGGTCGAGTGTGTTGGAAATCCCAAAAGCGGGGGTTAACAAACTTTTAAGCTACAGTCTTCAATGAATGAAATGGAATGAAATACATTCACGCGTTCAAACATCCATATACGATTGTTATGGCAAAAATTATGAATCTCTTTTTTTTTTTTTAAAAAAATTTTCTTCATCTGCATTGAATACGAAGAAAAAGAAGAGAAGGCCAACATCATCACAACCTCCAGCACTATGCACAAAATGAGTCAATTTACGACGGTTTTGCTGGCAAATATGGGAATAATAAGCGGAGGTTATCTATACAAATATGAAGCACAAGAAAAATATCGAGTTTATGATGCCATTAAAGTTACCTCCAAATAGGGAAGTTCATTTGTGAACACAAAGAATAATAACTTTTTGTTTTTTTTTAATAAGAAACACCTTACGGAGCAACAGACTGTTTGGTGGTACAGGAAACGGTAAATCTCATATAACGATAGCAATTTGCAGCGACAAAAAATGGACTGGTAGACCAAACCAGCTGGAAAGGTCGGAGATAAATGTCACTTACTCATAGACCGAAAGAAATTCGTACACCACTTGACTTGGGATAGTAGAAATTGTCAATAGGGATGGCATGTGTTATGTTATTACAGAAGCAGACCTTAACAGCTATGGTTTTGCACACACTACTGCTGCTACTATCCCAGAGAGGACATTATGACTTGTCAGTAGGATATTACCAGCGATCATACTGCGCATCCGCAGAGTTATTGTACCGCGAAACCCTAAAAACGACTGATGCCTTACAGTGCAGTCTTGAGAAGGACCTAATTAAGTAGTTCGCCATTGCACGGAGAAATTGAAAATTTAGTTGGAAAAAAGTTGGACTTACAGGTAGCCGCACATCTAAGCCAGCCCCGACACCTATCCCTTTAATTGTCACTGTTCAGTTCTAAATTGTGTAATGTTTGTTACAACTTAAATTTCTACACAACACCCTTTATCATAAGAAAAAAAGATCAAAGCAAGTTCAAACAATAGTATGGTTTTCCCAAAGTGTCGTTCCTTAGCGTTTTGTGAGCGACCTGGGTCCATGATTTGATTTTAGCTCTTAGTGCTTGAAGAGAAATGACATTGTCTATATCAACTTCCTGTCTAGCTGACCCTTTTCTTGCAAGTTCGATAGCTTGTCGTCAATGTTAGAATGTCCATAAACACATATGTGACGCACAAAATAGAAAGGGACCTAAGGGTAAAAACCAGTTTTGTTCAGGAGAGCCATTTTAAAGATTTAAATACGTGCACTTTCATAAAACGCGCATGTCTCTGGGAGGAAACACTTTTGGGCTTGGGATCGGTCTCATTCGATGCTCAGATGTTGTCCACATCAAAAAAAAAGTAAAAATTGATTTTTCCCTTAGGTCCCTTCCTCTATGCGCTGTCACATATGCTCTCTAGGTGCCATTCTAAATTGGCTATTTCTTCTTTACACTCCAGAAGCGTTTGCGACTTAACTGACATTGAGGACAATACCTTGATCGCCGTTTGCCTGTCTGTAGAAATCTTCACATTAGCGTACATTTTGTTTGAGTCGAGCCATTTGTTTTATTTGATGGCATTAATCAGAGGATTTCTACATAAGCCCAGTTCCAGTTTTGTTGTACAATTTCGAACCACCGATATAACAATGGATACCCGATTAATTTATTAAAGGGGACCTATCTGACCATGACTCTCTGTTACGGATTTCAGTTTGAGGTGGGAAACTAGTCCTCTCCGGAATTCGGTCAGACTTGTTAATGGTTCGAGGATGTTTTGGTGGCGGGTTTCCCGTGATCCATTCACCTACTGGTTTCAATATTTTTGCTGTGATGGGCGCTACGTGTCTGATATAAATATCAATCGGGCTTTTGTTATGTATTACTTCCATTGCCCTAGTACAAGTTGTACAGATTGCTCCGCTGATACCCAGACAGCAGGTTCACTGCACCTAGCTTTTTGTTGTTGCACTTTTAAGTCATTGAAGTCCACCAAACTATTGCCGGGTATGTTTATGAAATATGGAATACTGTTAAAGGTCGATGATATGTAAACAATCTATGGACGATTTGGGCCCATAATGCAATTATCGAGCAAGCTATTCGTAAGATAGCTAACGCGTAGCCAGCCGAGGTAGCTAGATGAATGATCTTGTGTTCCTTAATGGATATGTTTGCTCTTTCGAATAAACTTTTAATACGCAAAAAATAATGTTAAGTCTAAAAAAAAGTAAAAAAAAACACTTGGATTTGGAATTTGTAAAATTCATTTTAAATTAAACTCCTTATAGCGAATTTTTATACTCTCCACCCTAGGATAGATGTTTGTAAGTTTCCATAAATAACACTAGTTCACAAATTATTACTCATTAAAAAAAAATTCCAAAAATTCTATCTTGAAAACTACTCGTAAAAAGAGGAAAATTTTTTAAAACTCATTTTCGTGTTTAGGAGGCCAAAATCTGTAGGGAAAAAATATTTAGAACTCTGGACCAAAATGGCTGTAAACTAGTGTAATAACCCGATCGTTACATCACAAAATACTTATCTGCGACACTATAATGGTATTCTATAGAAAGGGCGTCAGTAAATTCTTGAATAGAATTTGTTGGTCGTTTTTATTCAAAATGCAACTAAAATTTGTTTTATGCATAAAGTTATTTCGGTTTAAACAATTACGAGTATTAAATTTTTTTCTGTAAGACAATGAGAAATCAAGCTAAACCATATCTTTATGGAGCCATCAATACATATTATCGATCTGTTGTAAGCACCATTCAGCCCAAATGAAAAAAGCTAGAATTATAGTTGTATGTATATCGGTTTGTTTTGAAAATGAAGTAATCATTGCATCTTAGGGCTTAAAATTCAAATTTGGGACACCGCCCAACATATATGATCGCAAAATTTGGTTATCTATGTAAATATTGATACTAAAAAGCAATAAAATTTCGTCACGAATCTAATTACGTGCCTGTTTTTTAAGATTAAGGCAAACTTGGGTTTAGGTCCCGAATAAGTTGAAATAGCCATATGGGAACTCTGAAACAAAGACAATATCTTATTTTGAAGATTTCGCTCAATTTGCGACAAGTCCCATTGACAACACGGGCCAAAATCGGTCCTCTCCAATTAATAGAGATTGGCTGATGAAAACCGCTACCAAAAGAAAAATTAATAACATTTTTTTCTATTTAATGAATCAGGTTATTTTTTTTATTTTGAAGATTGATTTTTAGATTTAACAAAAATGGATAAATTGGATACTGAAACAAGAATTTGGATTAATCGCTGCTATCACGCACTGGAGTGCATAGTTTTGGTTCAAAAAAGGTATAAGCGCACGTTTGGTAGCAATCCTCCGACCAGAAGGACCATAATGATACTTGTTAACAATTTTGCCGAGCAGGGTCCGGCCAACAAAAGACCCTTACCATCGAAACCCTTCAGTTTGGACTGAGAAAACAATCGGTGCTGTAACTGCTGCCATACAAAACAATCCAAGAGTTTCGACAAGAAGCGTATCTGCTCAAATGGGTATAAACAGACAGTCAGTGCAGTCAATTATGCAAAAAGATTTGAACTTATTCCCATACTGAAAAAGTCCAAACTGAACGCAGCAGTCTTCCCTATTCGCTTGGAATTTTGCCAGAAGATGCTTCAAATGATGGAAGAGGACGAAAACATGTTGAACTTTCCTTTGATGTCTGACAAGGCCCATTTCGATTTTAACAGCACCATAAACAAACAAAATCGTCGAATATACTTATAGAGTGCTTCCAACCCGCAGATACTCCATTAGGCGGAATTGCATCCACTTCTTGTCACAGTGTGGTGTGCAGTTTCATCACGCTGCATTGTCGGGCACTACATCTTCGAAGACAGTGTGAGCATGTTGAGAGAGTTTTTCTATCCAGAATTACGCCGAATGAGAATTTCTTTCAACTTTGTGTGGTTTCAGCAAGATGGTGCAACTCCTCACATGGTCCGGCCTGTTATGACAGAATTGCGACAAAAATGACCACGTTCCGTTGGCCCCCCAGATCGCCTGACCTTACTGCACCTGACTTTTTCTTGTGGGGTTATTGCAAACATGAATGAATGAATTTAAGCAATCCATTCGAGAAACAATTTCGGAAATAACAGCTTTTTGGTAAAATACCGCATACGCATCAACGAGCAGGGGATGCATAAAAATTTTATTACTTTTAAAAATAATTGAGCTATATTGAATAAAATTTAATGAGCTTTAACATGAATAAAAGAAAAATGTATTCCTTGCTCTGAAAAAAGTTATTTGAGTTTCTTAATGTAGTGTTATTCATCAGCCACCCTGTACAACGCAAGTTCACGAATCGAGTAATTTATTAATTATTAGCTCACTAAACTAAGGCCCAAGGTTCCAAGGGCAGAACAATTGGCTTACAAGTTGGATATGAATCCAAATCAACTCTTAATTTGAAAATTCCACTACAAGTTGTTCCCATATACTAACAACGTTTAGGGTTTATGTATACTTATTTTAAATAACTCGACCCAGCCAACAGCTATAATCAAAAATACTGCCAATGCCATACTATGACCCACGAGTTGCCGAACTTACGAACTGTCTTCTTGTTTTTGTTAGATTTACCTCGGCTAACTTAAAAGCTATTTTTTTTTATTAATTTTAAATATTTCTGAGTGTTGCATCGTGTTGCCACAGCGTAATGCTTTGTTAGCTTTAGCTAGCGATCTTTGAACGAAGAAAGCGCATTGGTATACAAAACTGGCAATGTTGGTCAATTCCTACTAGTTCTGATTGTTTTCTTCACTGTTCTAAAGAATAAAAAAATACATAAATAAATTGTATCCAAAGCCGTAGTTATAAAGTGATGACAGCATTTTAAAAAACGTATTAAATAGAAGACCATCCACCCTTATCAAACGTGTGCAAAAATGATTGGATCCGCTCCAATTTCAAAGTTTTTTCGGATCAAAACTAGTTTCAATTCACTTTCTAGGATGGACTCTTTCTGCTGGGTATCGCCGCCACGGGAACAGCAATTGATCGATGATAGCAAATTTGGCCAAAACAATAAAGACGTCGAAGACATGTGGTTGCAACTGAAAACAGCTGATCCCAGTGCTATTATTACAAAGACTTCCGTTCCAATCACCTCTAAGTCACCCAAACCGCAGGGGTTTTCACATTTGGTGCATAATCTGATGCCGTAGCACGACGCAACACTTCTGATTCGGAATCAGTCACAGGCCAAGAGTGAAGGTGGTCTGTCTATAAAAGTAACGCACACCACTTCAAGCCGATGTGTATTTTTATACACATTCAATGTGTGTGAGAGTAGATTTAATAATATTTAGCTTTTAGAATCTGTATCACACCGCATCGAACTAAATTTAAAACTGACTGCGAACACACAATTGACCATAAATGATTTTATTTCCATTTAAATTGGCATGGCTTTGTTTTCTGTTCGGCTCTCAAACCTCAAAAATATTTGAGTCACACGAGTTGCCGTCGCCGTTGCTGTACAATTGCATTGGACAGACGATCGAACGGAATGAGATAACGATGCTTTTTTAAAGAAATGACAGATGGAGAAAGGGGATTGTGTTAGGAATGATAATAGCGTTAGAAATAAAACAAAGTCACGAGATGAGCTGAAACTTTAATGAACTTGATAAGGAATCAATATGTATTCTTTTACTCACTATGCATTGCACACGAGGAGCTCAAATAAAATTAATTGCTTTTAAAAAAACTATCGAGCGATAAGAAAGGTTCATATGTTAGATTCTCTAACTTAATCCCTAGAAGAAAATCTTATCTTGACAGTTGTCGTTTCTTAAAATTGGCTAATGCATTTCAAGTACGACACATGCCAGTAATCGCATTAGAGCTTAACCAATTTAAGCCGCTATTGTGGAGAGCAATCTAAGGCAAACGTTGCAGGTTTCAAGAGAAAATATATCTTTGCTGTGTAACCAGCGATACTTTTACATTTTGTAGTATCTTAAAAACGAATTATTTCTATAGGACATGATCAATAGTTATACGTAGCAAAAAAATTTACCGATAATTATTTTTTTTTATTTTAACAGACATTTTTTTTTAATTTAGATTTATCTATCGATATATGCAAGCGACAACGAAATGTGTTAGAAATGCTTATAATTTTAATACAACTCTATTTAATAAAAATTATAAGTACGTTCCTTTTCTCGTAAGTACTCCAGTCCCGAAAATAAATGTATTTGCATGAGTGGGCGGCTTTTTTGGAAAGCTGCACGATGCATTCTATATTTATTTCAAATTAACACAAGGTTAGAGCGCTGAGCGAGGCTTTCCACGCCCCTTCTATTAGAAGACCTTCTGGAAGGTATGATATTTTAGAATGTACTCATATATAAAAAGTAAAACAAGAATGTAAAAATTGTTTTTAAGCTGAAAAATTAATTTCAAACTGCATTTATTGTTTATTTTTTTTTTAATTAGCCTCCGCTGAAATAATAACATTCGATCTTCTGTATTCTGACCAAAAAAACGAATTGGGTTAACAGCTAAAGACCTTCAGACACTTATGCAGTATACTTATACTGATTGACGAAGTCCTTTAATGCAGCATTCACTTATCAAAAGGTTTGTTAGATGTTTATTAGATCTTTCAAATTAAGAATATAAAAGCCTTTTAAGAATGCACCAAGGAATTAGTATGATAGGCTGACTTCCTAAACGAATGTCACTTTGTGTTCGTAAACTCAACCCTGAAAGTTTTGACAATGTTTTGTGTTCCCTTTTGCAACACTGTTGTAGTTAATACGCAAGGAAAAGCAACAAAGGCATCCAAATAAAAGTAGATGCAAAGCGAATGATGCAACACATAACACAATGGCGACGCAGGAAGATAAGTAGGCATTTTTTCTTATTTATTGATAAGAACGATGCAATGAATATAAATGTTCCTAAACGATTTCCGTGTTGCAAAGTATTATTGTACAACGTATTTAAAAAGTAACTACACAATGTATAAACTCTAATTAAATACTGTATTAATACATTTTTAATATACGTTTAGGAAGTCGGCCATATGATTGCATGGCCTTCAAAAGCTACATGAGAATGTATGCGGTATAATTTTTTATACACAAAAGTCCATCTGGAATGCTTACTTTTAAAAGACATTAACGTATGTGAATGGGATCAAAGGAGAAGGTCCTTTTTCAGAAGGCCTTGCTTATTTTCCTGCAATACTGCTCAGAAAGCCATTGCGTGTATTAATCTGTGCCAAGTATATCTGCGAGGTACAAATTTCTATAAAGTATATACTGCCCTCAAAATCCTAGTATGGAAAAAACGGTGAACTTCTTTCAAATCAGTGTCTTGGACACAATGAAATTCTAAAATTCAATAAAGGGTATACAGTTTCAGTCGTCTCCGAAGTACTCACGCTAAATCTTTTACCGAGTAGGAATATGATCCACAAAACCCTAAACATGTTCAAGAAAATAATCGGGACTAAACGTATATGGTGTGCGAAACATTTATTCTCCTCATCGTACCATCAGTTTCCATAGAACTTATCGGCAGATACTCACAGTTTTGTTTATTCCCACTTATCAGGAAAATATCCATCTTAGCAATAGACAAAAAATTTCGATAGTAACAAGGCCTGCTTTTCCTGGGGATCTGACAAATCCTTGTCCTAGCCAACCTGTCCTTCGTTCTCCTGAGAGCTTGTAGACCACACATGAAGTTTTATGCAAAGAGGGTTGTATATATGTTTTCCCTTATATAGGGTGATTCATCTAGAGGTATTTTTTCAGAACAAAAAAAATAAAAATTCAAATCAAGTGTGGAATTTTTATTGGTAATTTGAAAGGACATTTTATGGCATTTATTTTTTGAAAATAATTACCTTCAAATGTGGGCAACTGTATTTTGGAAATGAGCGTTCGGTGAGAAACGGGTAGATCCGCTGTTTTCGACCAACATTTTGTTCAGTGATGAGGCCTCTTTCTGGCTCAACGCCAAAGTCGAACGAGTCATCCAAAACTGGACCCTCAGAATGGAAACCCTGAGCCGTAGTTGCGGCCAACATTTGAAGGAAATTATATTCAAAAAATAGATGCCATAAAATGTCCTTTCAAATTTCCAATAATGATTCCACACTTGATTTGAATTTTGTATTTTTTTTTGTTCTGAGCATCCTTTATGACCAAATCTGTAAAAATTCCAGCTCATTCGCCTGTACTTCATTGGTATGTTTCTGTATCCAAGCACCCAACTGGTCAAGACTTTCGGGACATTTGTGGGCGATTGTTAAATTTCTGTCAGAAGTGTGCTCCAATGATCAGTAGTCTAATTATAATTATAAGATCTTGTCTTAGTTCCCTAAGGTATATTCTTAACCCCACATTTAAGCCTTCGGGTCAATTAATAGCCTCGATGTCTGTCATTCTTTGGGAAAAATTAGCTCTCTTGATAATTGATTTAGAATTTCTATGCGATTCCAAACGTATTCCATCCGTCTGTACATTTATTGTTATAGTTAAAGTACAGGTCGCAACGAAACTTTGCATACTGTTTAGGCCTAATTTACATGTGGCCATATAAGTTTATGTTGTGATACGTTATGAGTGACCAGTTACCAACACTAGTGAAATTGGACCCCATCGGTTCATATTTACGAATAGCCGCTGCACAGAGCGATACATTAACCGCGATCTTGCTCACGCTTCTTTCTCATTGTATGTTTTGGGCGGCCAAAATGTAACCCTGGTGAAATTGTACCATATCGGTCCATTGTTTCCTAATGCTCCCCATTCAATGGTCCCACTCGTTTGCTAGTCGCAAATTACATTTTACACCCGATCTCAAATTAAGCATCGTGAATTATGGAAGATCTATGACCTAGCTGGGCAAAATCGACTATGTACTCGTATATCCATCCGTTTTCTTCCCATACAAATGTCCCTACCTGTCGCTCTAGAAACCACAAATTAACTCCGATATTTTCGCACAGTGCGTTGTGTAAAAATTGAGACATATCGATTCAAGATTTTATATAGCCCCTATAAAGTATAGTCGGACTATAGACAGTTTTACATGGTAAATTTTGCTATGTGGGTTTAATTATTTCCCTCAGTGAGTCACGAATTATTGCTGATTCTTTGCGAAAGGGGTGTTCGTTGCACCAGCGGTAAATGCTGGTCCACCGTAAAGTTATACCTGTTTCCTGTTTTAGTTGTGGGGAATAGGGGTCGGCCAAAAGGCTCCAATGGACTCTTCTCTCACACGTTCATAAGCTCACACGAAAACGAATGCATTCAGTATCGTTCGAGCATTCGTTCGATAAGGTGGTGTTGTTTGCATGAAATTTGGCGTTACACTGAACGAAATGTTTGATCCGGATTCTGGCATAGAAATTAGATCTCTTGTCTGTGATTCCTTGATGAAAACATTTCTATCATTTCAATGAGAGAGGGAGAGCTACAGTTCACGCAACAAGCACGATCCCAGATGTGGAAGCATCTTGCATCGCTTCAGTGCGGACTAAATGCAACGCACTGAAGCTACACCTCTAGTGTAGCCACAGGATTGCTTTAATTTAAACTTTATCAAGCCAACACAAGACCCTTTCTCAATTAAATCGAAATGAATGAAAGAAACAAAATAACACCATTAACCAAAATGAAAACTCTGCTAAAGACAAAAGTAATTTTGTACAATTTTACTTTTTTTTTGTCGAAATATAGAAGAAACCCGAGGCAGACGCAGACGAAGTAGAAAGAAACAATAGATCATAAAAATTAAAAACTTCCCATAATAAGTCGTCGTTTCCCTTACAACAGCAAACAGCGTGGATGTGAGTGATGAAATGAAAACATGTTAAATTTCGAAAACAAACAAACCGAAAATACACAACTGAAAAATTGCAATTACAATAAAAAAAAAAATGAAACACTCACCATATCTTCTTCATCCTCCATGTAATTTACATTTAACAATTGCTGCTTCCACGCCAGTACCGCTGAATTGGGGGGAATGCATGGGGCTGGACGATTTGCAATTGCAGCGGAGGCTATGTTGGCCGCGGTCGTAAGACCAGCACCCACCACTTTCGCCACTGGCGGTGACGATGACGTTGTGTCGCTCGCTACACTTTCACTGCAATCGGCGGGATTTTCCCTATTTTGTAGCCGTTGCATAGGAACTGGTGATCGGTGTTGATGCTGGCGACGATTTTGTGAGGCCTTGGAAGGTGTGGGTGATTTGCCAAGGCCGCTATCATTGATGTCATCGGCCATTGTTGCGGGGGTGGTAGCGACATTGTTTAATACTGGTGTTTTGGCGAAATATTTCGAAGAATGTATGCGATCATAATCGTAGATAATGGCGCGCAATTTCGGCTGGCTGAGACTGTAAAATATGCCGATATTACGGAATAGGTGATGCATGAGACTAGAACTGACACAGGACGCCAGGGTGGCGGTGCTGCTGGTAAAATCCGTAATAGTGCTGCCACTGAGGGAGGCGCCACCAATGGAGCTGTCGTGGCTGCGATTAGAACGTATGGTGGCATTACGATCGTGACTGTTGAGGGATTCGGTACGCTGGGGTGCATTGGCCGGCGGTCGAGTAGTAAAAACAAACTCCTCATCCGGTTCCCATTCACTGTGATCTTCTTCGGATATTAAAATTTCGGGTATATCACCACAAGACTCGTCGGCGGGTTGGTGGTGTCCAATTTTGCCCACCTCTCTTTGTAGATCTTTAAGATCGTAATAGTCCTCATCGGTTTTGAAACGCTCCTGGACCTCACCCACCGTCTTGCACTTCCATATGGGTTGATAGATACTCTCTTCATCTTGAACGCCTTTAACCGTCTGCGCTTCTTTGAGGAGATTTTGCGAGGGCACTGTCATCATAGATCTTGGCAGAGGCAAAGGGGGTAATTGCTCGGTTGAGGGAGATAATTTCGTGCTGGGATCTCTTTTGGGTACCTCTGGCGGTATTTTCGTTCTTCTATTGTTGTTGGGTTCGGGAGTTGTAGTAAGCGGATTATCCGATTTCTTGACGTCTTCACTTAACACTAAAGCACTGGTTTGCCGATCATCTACGCATGAGTCATTATTCGTTTTTAAAAGTTCACTGCTGCGTACTACTATGCGACCGTAAATATTCCCGTTTGTTTTCATCAAGTCAAGCTTTAACTGAACACTGTTCTTCGTGCTGGCCAGGGCAGAATCCGAATGTGAATGCTGAAACGTTGTGGCCGCAAGCGTTGAGTTGAGTTGTTTACTGAGACAGTACTTGTAAAAACGTTGATATTTTCTCACCAATTGTCCATGTGTGGCATGTTTGTATTTCTCAGCGTTGCGAGAGATATAGCGCAGAAATGCGAACAACTGTTTATCGCCGTTGTTGTCGTAACGTATTACGATCGTATTTAGGCTACACGAGAGCTGAAGGCGATTGATAAGATCCAACAGATCGACAATTACGCCAGCCGGTGACCAGCAGCCGTATGTTGTTATTGACCAGTAGGGTTCTGTTCCACTTTGTTTATCTTTGTCCTTCACAAATGGACGATGCAGCACTTGGTCTCTTAGTTGGTATGTCGCCACGCTATCGGTGTTTCTTTGAGATTCTTCGGTATCCGTTTCCTTTACCTCAACGGTTGTCGTCGTTGTAGGTAACTGTTGTTGTTTCTCTTCCTGTTTGAGCAGAGCTTCGAATGCTTGCAATATGTTACGTTCGTGTATGCCACTGCGTTTATCCGTCACGTTCGACTCAGCCGTAGTGTTCACTGGTTTGTTTAGAGCACGACTAACAAAATCACGAGTAATAAACTCATGCCGACTGTGACTCTCTTGTCTTGTGGCTGAGTCTGAGTTAGACTCTGAGTCGAACGATTTAACGGTACTCAATTCGAGCCCTCTGCCATTGTGTGAGTTTGACACCTCAGTGAGGGGTTCTCTTTGGCTAGTGTTGCTCATCGTGCGGTTGCCGTTATTGTTGTTATTGTGCCCATCATCATTGTTATTGTTTGTATTGAGTAGTTTTGCTCTCTGGGGTAAATCCAACAGAGTGTCGTTGTTAGTGTTTTGCAAATTGCTCGACTCTTCCAAGCGCAGGTACATGCCTTGACGTTTGGCTTTGTTATGATTCGAGATGGCCTGTCGTAGAGGAATGTCAACGTTACTGGCGGAATGTGGCGATTTGGACCTGTTGTCTTTGTTGTTGTCGTTATTAACACCTGCTGAGGCCATGGTGTTCTTTACAATTTTGTCATTGGGATAGAGAAGGTGTTGTTGTTTCATTTGCTTGTTTAATAAATGCAATTTAAATTCATCAACCATTTGCTGATAGTCATCGGTAGGCGGGAAGACTTGTTGTAGCGTTTCCCTTTGTCCTTCGAAGGAATCCCCCGAAAAATCACGTGCGTTTGCTTTTAACTTATGATGACGTCTCAGTGTTACTATTTCCGTTGAATCCAATGAATCTGTATCCGTTAGCACGGATTCTCGGCTTTGCCTTGATAACGACGACGACGTTGATGATGACAATAGCGTCGTTGAGGGCGTTTGTCTCTCGCTCACCTTATGCGGTGTATAAATATTTTCTTTATTAGTCACTGCGCTAGCTGGCGCCTTACAAGATGTTATGACGTTTAACAATAACTTCTTGGCCGGCGGTATACTTTTCGGATAGCACTCACAATAGTTGCCGCCCTCCACCTCATCGTTTAGGGCCAAGATACACGTATTCAAACACTCACTGCCAAGGTCGTGACGCAATGAGGCCATCCACTGGCACACACTGTTATTCAAATAAACCGCTTGCAAAGCAGTGGACGAGTTTAAACTGTCACTGGTGGCGGCTACATCGGGAGGTGGCGAATTTGCCGAAAGGGTTCTTAAAAATTTCGGCTTTGATATGTGGCGTCGTCGTCTTTTGCCCACTTGTGGCTCGTTATTGGTTAAACTTTGGGTGGATAGAAATTCTTCCTGGGATCTAGCCAAATCCCTCTGCTTCAGTCTACCATAGATATGCTGATCGCTGCAACTGGTGGCACTGCGTTTCAATTCGCATATACGCTGTAAATCGAAAGTCTCTTTGGTATGGAAAACCTGCTCGTAACCCTCTACGTTATGGACGATTTCCAAAGGCTTCCGCGTAGGCGTGGGCGTTTTTTTTTTTCTCCACGTATCCCAAAAGTTGGTTAAAATTTTAGGTTTTGTATTTTTGCTAAACGATTTTGTTTTACGTATTTTCACTTTTTGCTCTTTGGCCTCACTTAAACAATCTTCACTGCCCACTTTTTTCAGTGAGCTATTCTTGCTCACCGGCTCCGTAACAACTTCCCTAAGTGTTTCACGAAAACTCACCACCAATTCGTTATCTTTTTTCTTGCGACACTGGCAATCTTCTTCGTTGCCGCTATAGAATTGGGCGCAACTAGCACAGATATTCTCGTAGATATTATTGGAACTTTCGGTCGGGGAGGCGTTTATGCTAGTCACTCCGTTCACTATGCACTCGCAAAAACTACAGAGCGGACCGCGAGCGTTAAAGACGCCGTAATTACAGCCGCGACACAAATTCTCGTAGATGGTGGTACGCGGACCCACCAGCGCGGTGCGGAAGTACTTTTGCAACAGCACCTTCTTATCGAGCTGTAGATCACGCTTAAATTGTAGATTCTCGTAATCGGGCACCACTTTATCTTTGGCGTAACGCGGCGTCGTCGTTGTTGTTTCAGCGTCCGAATTTTCCGCTGTTGTGTTGTGCACGAAGCGTTGTTCGCGATTAAATGGAGCGCTCTGGTTTTGGTCGCGTTCAACCGCCAAGTTGGGGCGTTTATTGTTGTTGTCGTTGATCACAGTGAAATTCTCGTAAAACGTGGCGGCGGGGCGGCAGCGACCATCAACAGCCGCCGAATGTTTGTTTTCATATTTCATCGTGTTCAAATTGTGGTGGTTGTTGTTGCTCCTACTGGTGTAGTGGTAGTTGTTCGGGTACGGTTGATATTTGGTGGTATCGTCTTGACTCATGTTTTTCTTTGGTTTTGGTTTTATCTCGGCATTTGTAGCGTAGTCGTTGTTGTCTTTAAAGGGGGCTCTTACTCTTGATCTCACTCTGCCTCTCTCTCTCACACTGTTGAATTTAGCTCTTTCTCTCACTCTCGCAAAGTCTGTTATTGTTATCGTTTTTTTTCTTTCTCCTTTTTGTTGTGCTTGTGGTTTTCTTAATAAATTTTTTATTGTTGTTTATTATGATTTATTAAAACTTTTGAACTTCTCTGCTTTTAATTATACGAATGTTCTCAAATAACGAACTTTACATTACGAATGACTTCGTAATGCATATGTGTGCGTCTGGTGGTGTGCCTTTGGGGCGTACTGTGTACAATGTGGTATGCAGCTTTATCTAAGGGGTTATGGGCTTTTAATTGATCGTTTCTGTCTTCCAATTTTGCTTTTGTTTTGTTCGTCTTTTCTTGTGCTCCCTGTTCGGTGTGCCATTTAAAAAAACACGGTTCTTTACATTCTGGCTTTCGACACAATGGATTAAGCGCGGCAAAATATTGAAATGTTTGCGCACTTTATTTCCCATTATGCAGAGTTGCATTTCATTTGACCCATGCGCCTTAAATGTCTCCCTACCCAGCTCCAGAACTTATATGTGCATACCTTTGTAGGTTAGGGGCGATATGCCTACGTGTTTCGACAATTTTATACTACTTGTAGTGCTCTGAGATTCTCTAAAAATATTGATCTTTGATTTCTATCATAGAAGTTTAAGCCTAATAACTGAAACCTTCTCAAACCTAGAGCCGGGAAGTTCTTTCAAGGTGTTCGACTCTTTTGTTTTAATCTTCGTCCCAATACCTTCTTCAAAAGTCATCAGCTGATATTTTTAGTTAAGCTGCGTCATAAAGCAAATTTTCACTAAAGACCTCTGATTTCATGGCGTGACATTTAAAAACAAAAGGATTAGCGTTTCGAGAGCAAACTAAAACCTTTGCCTTTATATGTCACTTTATAACACCAGTACTTCTCTCTTTGATATAAATTCCCTGGTCTTCGAAACTGCATACTATAAACACGGCTATTAACTTGAAAATATCGATCCGAGAGGCAGTTGCAGTAAGTAATGCATATAAGCACATCTATAGGGAGAAAACTTCGCATATAAGAATTTTGTGCTGAAATTTGTAACCGTAAAGAAAGAAATGAATAAACGAAAAAAATTTGTGATATTTCTTGACTTTATTATATCCGTTATCTACTGTGTTAAGAATTTTGAACGGTTAAGATCAAACCAAGGCCAAATGTACTTAGTCCTGGCCCAAACTAATCTATCGTTCGCTTGTCTTAGAGCTTCCAATCTGATATTCAGCTTATACGTGGATAGGGGAGTATCTATCCTAGCCCGGATTATCAAATTTAAAACATTTTATGACCCTTTCGGGAATTTCCAAAAAGTGGTACTAAAGAACGGTCTCACTTTATGGCGTGTCATATGAAGGCAATAGATGAAAAATAAAATAATTTCGCACTTACAGCAGAGTTTTTTATAGTACTTTTCTCTATAAAACATATACGTAACTTCCCTGGTTCTTACTAGCTCTATAAGACTCGGAATGCAACTCTGCATAAAGGGAAATTTAGTGAGTAAACATTTCAAAATTTCGCCGGTACACATATTTTAATTTCTAAGAAACCCCCATTTGACTTTAACGCAGTGATACTTTCCTTCTAAAATAATATTCTGGCTTCCTTCGATGCTCATGCTACACGTAAGAAGGCTTAGCTGGCTTACCGCCTTCCTTCCCGTCTGTCTCCTGATGAAGATTATACCCTAAAATACTCTATGAAACATTTCTTAATAACTCATTAACCAAAAAAATATTCAATACAATTCTGCATGCTATATAGCTTCTCTAAAACAAATGAGAGTCGTTCAATTTCAATGAAAGAGACATCGTCTATCGCCTATATATTTCAAAGGAAGGGGCATCGCCTATAAAGCTCTGTTTAAAATTGCTTAAGTTCTGGCAGCCTTTCTAAACAAATCGTAGATCCCATAATGCAGGCACGTGGGCCCACAAATAAAAATTTTGTGGACACAAGGTTCCCTACTCCCTTGGATGCCGGTGCGTGTTGGCTTTGGAAGAATACTGGCAGACTTCGAAGCGATAAATACAATAAACCTCACAACTAAATCTTCAGCATAAGAAGAACCTAATCAGTACCTATGCTTAAAACACAAAAACGACTTTTAAACTAAATTCTCCCGACAAATTGCACGTTTCCAACCCATAGTGCAGCTCAGTTACTTCACCAGTATGCTATTTGTTTTGATTCACAAATAAGCAACACAACGCTTTTGCCTGGGGCGTCTGTCGTCTCAACTCATTTTCATCACATTAAAAAGTTACTGTTGTCTTTTGTGCATATCTTTCGTTCTGAAATTTAAATACTGGCGAGGAGTGCTGTCTGTAATGTTACTCGTATTGTTTGTGCAGGGGTTTTTCAACTTATTCGGATTTCATGACTCATACCTCATGAACAATCGAATCAATGTTATTTTCATTCGCGATTTTTTCTGTATTTCTTTTTTAAAGCTGTGTTTTTATGCTCCTCACAGGGAACGGTGGGTAAATAAAGTCCGTCCATTCGTTTGTAATGCCGTGAAATATACATCGATATTCTGTATCAAGTATTCGGGGATATGCGGGTTGCAATTGTAATCTACAAGGCCTTTCATTTTCACTATATAGTATTTAAGGGGGGTTCCAATTAAAACCGATCTTTGTATTAGTACCTACTGGTGTTTATGGAAATTTCATCAGCAATTGTTTTTCGACCTGAGATACTTATTTTTGTGGAACCACATTCGGGATTAAAGGCATGTCGCTCTCGACAGAGCAGCAAAAACTAAAAAAGTGTCATTTACTGGCAGTAATTCAGAATATTTTCGAAATTATTTGTGATTTCAATAGTAATTTTATAAAGGGAAATGTTGGCGGAAGAGCAACACAGTTGAAAAATGGGCCAGGATTGAATTACTCCGGCACTTAGAGTCTTTGACGGAAAAAACCAAGTCCAAGAAGAAGCGTAACCCGCACGAGGGCCATCACATAAGTAAACACGATAATTAGGTTAGGTTGAGGTAGTGGCAATTCGACTCATGTCCAATAACTTGGGCATACGAGTACACTTAATAACTTCTTAGGGTTTCTTAAATTTATTGTTGAAGTCTCATTCATGTGAAAGCTGGAGAGTGGCTGAGAAACTAGACCATTATTTCGTTGCCCTCTTTTCATGCCTCAAACATCCCCTCTACACCTCGCAACCAATGCACAATAATTAAGTCTGGTTAGAAAGACAAGAATTTGCAGTTTGAAAGTTTGGCTTTCATCCTTACCTCTAATAAAATTTGAGTTTTTTCACCTACATTTGATTGGCAACATAAAGAGGTATGGAATGACTTTGCTCTTTTTCTACATTCAACTTTAACAGTTTTCAAAGATATTGTATTACCAGACCTATTATCTGAGAGCTCAAGCTTTTCCCAGACAGTTCGACCCATATTACTTCTAGACCTTATTGTAATCGGGGAGTCGCTAGACCGTATCCAGGAGTCGCAAATTCAATGTTCAAGCCTGATTCTTTTATTACCATCTTATTTCTGTTGCCTGGGTTTCTTTTATTATTCCACATTAAGGATTCATCTGACCAGGGATACCTGTATAGGAGTTAGTTGTGCTTTTATTTTCGCCCGAAATTCGGTTCGGCTCTTAATTGCCTAGCGTGAGTCCAGTTAACTTATCTAGGAAAATAATTTGATGAGATCTACGATCTTCTCTTGCTTGTAGTCGTTTAACCAGCTCCAGAACTTGTATATGCATACATTTTTAGGTTAGTTGCCGATATGCCTAGATGGTTCGAAATTTTCATACTACTTGTACTGCTCAAAGATTCTTTGTGAATATTGATTTTGTGCGCTTCATATCATAGAGGTCCAATAAGGATTTTAGGCCTAATGACTTAAACCTTCTCAGACCTAGAGCAGGGAAGTGCATTCAAGATTTTCGACTACTTTGTTATCCTTTTCGTCGCAACAACTTCAATAGTTATCAGCTGATATTTTTAGTGTAGCAGCATAAGAGAAGTTTTTTTTCATAGATGGAAGTACCATTAACAATGCCGGGTTTCATGGTGTGATATTAAAAGACAAAAGTTTAAGTCTTTCGATAGCAAACCAAAAGCTTTGCCTTCATATGCCCTTATATATAATACCAGTACTTCTCTCTTTGTTATAAATTCAGTGGACTTCGTAACTGCATGTCATGCAGTGGCATATGAACATGGCTATTAGCACGGAGATACCGATCCTAGAGGTGGATACAGTCATTACTCGTACTTACTGATATAAAAACATCTCTTATTAGAAAAAAACTCGTACATTAACTTATCTCGAAATCTACGATCTTCTCTTGTAGTGCTTGTAGTCGTTTACAAGTTCGTGCCCTAAACGATGGTCTGAGGTCTGTACTAAATTTGGCTTCGAAATATTTATTAAAGACCCTATAAAATATAAGTATAGGTGTTTTTAGGGTGTGCCATTTAAAATTTTAAATTTGAATCGGCTGTAATAAAAAGTACTGATAATTTTTTCAAATTTCTAGTTTTATTTTAAGGGTTGAACTTTGTCATTTAATAATGGACCACTATCCGATGCGTTTTTGCTTCGCCAAAGGGTCTGAAGATTGCTTGGCTGGAGATGAGGAGTTCCACCGAACACTCGAGTCTTTAGATGAAGCTCATTTTCATCTCAGTGGCTATGTCAATAGCAAACTACCGCATATGGGGTGCGGAGAACCCACACGTGACTATTGGGAAGCCATTGCATCCACAACGAGGTACTGTTTGGGTTGGATTTTGGGCTGGCGGCATCATTGGGCCATTTTTCGTCGAAAACGAAGAAGGGATGCTGCTACCGTCAACGATGAGCATTACCGCGCCACATATGCCGACTCAACGAATTTTTGTTTCCAAAAATTCAAGAGAATGACATGGACGACATTTGATTTCAACAAGACGGGGCCACATGTCACACAGCCAACGCAACCATCGACATTTTATGCACTGTTTTTGAAAATCGAATAATCAGGCGAAATTGTAATGTCGATTGGCCGCCCCGGAGCTGTGATTTGAGCCCTTTGAAATATTTTCAGTGGGGAGCCATTAAAGATAAATGTTATTGAAACATGAAATCAATTCGAACTGAAATAATCGAAAATGTGCTGAAAAATTGGGTTGATCGGATGAGGTACTGCCGAGCCAGTTTAGTCAATATGGGTGTATGGGTCCCAATAAGGGTCCTTGCAGTCAGGGTTCGCCTGACCGAAGTTAGTCATTAAAAACTGTTTCTAAAGTATACGAGTATTACATTTTTTCTCTATTGGTTCACCATACTATAGATGCTAATGTTGGCAAAGGTGTAACTTCTCTGATGCAGATTCAGTGTGTATTTTTGACCATTGACCATCATCAGGGAGTTTTGTCGGTTTTTTTAGTGTGGCCTCAGTAGTATTTTTATTACTGGACTACCCCTTAAACATCTGACTTTATCAGATATCTTTATTGTTTTACTATGGAATGAGATCCATCTCCTCATTGTGGTACCCAAATCCATGGAGAGAGGATACCTCATAGCGTGGTTTCGCTCCACAATTTATCCACATATTCTTTAGCAACCGGTTAATTAAAACCCATCTGGTTTTTTTAAACCCTGTCAATATAGGGATTGGATAGGCGTAGCTGTATGCACATTATGGAAATCACTCCCTATATTTATGAAAAGCGCAAGGGGTTATTTATTGTCCAAAAAATATTTATTTTATTTTGATATATTTTGAACAGGAATCGAGACCTCTTGTCCGGTTTATTAAAACCCAGTCAATATAAAATTGTTCTAGGGATTGGATAGGCGTAGCGGTGTGTACATTATGCAAATCACTCCCTATATCTATGGAAAGCGCAAGAGGTTGTTTATTGTCCAAAAAAATATTTATTATTTTATTTTAATATATTTTGAAAAGGGATTAATCTGCTCTAGACCTCTTGTATCTACATTTTAATAGAAGACAAGTTCTTTTTACAAAATGGCAAAGTGACATTGGTTTTCGTGGCTGCACACTGTTTTTATCGCGATTTCGGGCCCTTGACGACCTTCATCAAAAAGCTTCGCAGCAATTGTTAAAAGTTAAACTGAACTCTTTAAGAGCAGGTTCTCACCAAACCTATGAGAACTACTGTTAAAAATCTCACTTTTCAAGTTTTCTTAAAACAATTGCCCATGAAAATACAATTCACCTTTGTCACCTCTAACAGATACTTTATATTTGAATTATTTTACAAATAAATTGAACAAATATATATTTCAGGTCATTGCTTTCTCTACGGACTTTTCTTTAACGAAGTAGGTTGCTTAAATTTCAGAAATGACTTTTTTTCATACAACTGCGTTTCTCTGTAGGAATAAAAACAGTCGTTTTGGTTGGCATGTTTTAAAAAATGGTAATCGTAAATGGTAAACCTCTTTGTTAATCTTTTAATATCGTTATGGAATCTCTTCCCCTGGCGAAGGGTACGCTAAATTCGTCTCGGCCGATCTCAGCTTGTTTATGGTGAAACTTTTTTTAGTTCTCTCGCTATTTGCATCGAATCTGTTTCTGTACAAACAGCAATTAATTTGACTTAACAGGTGTTCTTCCCATCCAATTCCCTCGCCTCCCATCACATTCCCACAATATTCAATTCTATTGTCTTACAATTCCCAACATGGCCAAATGCTACAGGTGTGTATGTATCGATTCCATGCGGCACATCATTGGTGTGGGAAAACAGTAACAGACAGGTTTGCTCAATTCAAAAGCAAAGAAATCAAATATTCATTCTGATTGAAAACGAATCAATCATTTGATTGTAGTGTAAATATCGCCCGGCCCACTGTGCTTAGAAATGGGCAATTAACCAAAATACCACAAAATTGAAAAATTATTTTAATACATACTGAATTTTTTTTCAATGAGGAAATTGAAGTCGTTTATTTAATGGGCCATAAATAAATTAGATATGTCCGGGGGGAAACAATTTTTTTTCTCAACCAAAGAAAAAAAATTATTAATGAACATAAGCGAAAACTTTATTGCCTGTTATTCGATTTATTGCGGTCTACACCGTCAGAAAATAATTGATTGATGATCAAACTAAGCTGAGCTTCTACAGCGCTACATATCAGACGTCTAATTGTTGGCGCATAAAGTTGGGTGAGCTGAATATCAGGAAACTTTAGTTCCCCAACTTTATGTTGGAAAAAGGTCCATCTGATGAAAAAAAGCCGCAACCAGTCATAGATTACGGTGTTAAAGGACACCACCACCTAAGCCCAGATGCGATCAAAAAGAGGTTATAGGGCTTTAGGACAACCAGGCCAAAACTGCCGACTGGATAGTTGACTCAAACAGTTGTGTTTTCTCATTTGTATACTAGGGTTCTTATCATTCCAGCTGAACTACAAGAGATAGAATCTGCATTGCAATTAAATTGTGATGCATCTTCTTCTTCCAACCCTTCGCAAGCAATTCCGGGTATGCAATGTGTAACTCGTATTAGATTGGAAGGTGAAAACCAAATTTAAAAAAACCTCATATTTCAAAAAACTTAAAAATATTTTCAAATCGTTAAATATAAAAAATAATTAAAAAAATATTTTTATTACGTTCAGATAACTGAATACGCAAAATTAAACTACCAGTTGGTCCATTTAACGAATGTTCGTGGTAATACCAACCGAATTGTCAGAGTACTTACAGTGGTGGCCATACAATTAGAAACAATGAGTTCAGGTTTGCATATTTATATATAACGTTTCTACAAAGTACCTCCCTCTTTCGTTAGTCTTGTTATATTGTCACTGCAGTTCAAAATGTTGTTGAAAATGTAAATAAACACTTGTACCATTCTGCAAGAAAGGCTTAAATTATAGTGACACGTGTTTTATAGGGTGTTCATTTAATTAGAAACGCATTCGAAATTTGTGAAAATTTGGTTTACTTCAAAGTAAGTTTATTATTTGTTTTTAAAAAACATTTAACTAAGTTATAAAATAAAACAGTATAAATGTGGGTGAAAAAAATCATGCACTTCAGCACTTCGCTAAATGATTGTACTCGTACTCGTGCTTTTACGATAAAAATCAGTCGATGTCTGCCATAGCAAAACGATTCTGCTGTTCAAAGAAAATGGGTTTTGGAGCAGGAGCACAAATTCAAGACGAATGTCAATAAACATTACTCCCTCTTTTCACCCTTCGATCCCTTGCTTTCCAACGACCTACGCAGTGCATTGCATGTATAGGGGAAAACCCCTGAGTGTTGGCTAATTAAAAAATAATACGGGAAGTTTCGAGAACCCCGAGAGAATTAAAAAACCTAGAAAAACTACTCAACACAACGATAGAGTTATTTGTAGAACGAGTAAAGCCAATCCATTTTTGAGCTCAGCTGAAATAAATGCTATCGTAACTCCACAAATTTCACAGAATATTACATCTAGAATTAGCAGAAGTAGATTAAATGAAGTTGGTCCTAATGGATTCAATGCAAAAAAACCGCATGTTTCCAGCAAAAATATTAAGAAACGCTTACTCTTTGCAGAAGAGCACCTAAAGAAACCTCTTAGTATTACACAGTACAACACATAATTTCGGAACTCAACTCTGATAAATGTTTGTGAAAGTAGCCCCAAAAAGAAGAACTTCTGCATCATTCGTTTGGTCAAGGTACATCAAATAATATTTTAATAATTAATTTGAAGTTAGTAAGTATCGTATAGGAGAATTTGTCGCGTTTTAGGCTCTTTTGTTAGTCATAACTCGAGAACCACTAGTCCGAATAAGCTGAAACAAATTCAAAAAATTAAAAACTACAATTCCTTTAATCTGTTCATACAACGTTTTGCTACATAAGCAACAGTTTCGCAGTCAAAATAAATGTATAAAGAAAAAAAAATATTTTTTTTGGCTAAAAAAATAGTTTTTTTTTAATTCATAAAAATACAAAACGGTAAAAAGTGTCAAATCCTATTACTATCACGTAAAGTCACAGAACCTATGAACAAAATGAGACATTGATCATGAAAATCGATTTACGCGTTTCGCTTTTATGCACAATTAAGTGAAGATATGAATTTCAAAAATTTGCTCGAGATATGCACAAAATTCTTTGGAAAAAACATTGATGACATTTTTATTGAGTCCCGAATGTTGTACTGTGTTAGGAAAAAATTTGAATGGAGTCAGAATCTAAGTTTAATTTGTTCGGATCAGATGGAAAATGTTAAATGAGACGGCCCTCAACAAATCTTTGGCTCCCAGATACACCATTAAGCCGATTAAACATGGAGGGGGAAATGTGATGGTATGGGGAGCACTCAGTTGGTATGGTGTTGGTCCCATACATCGCATAGATGGTCGAATGGACCAACACCAATGTCAAAAAATATATTGGCGAATGTTATGAAACGGCACTCGTTCGAAAATATGCCCGTTTCGTACATTTTTCAACAGGATAACGATCCTAAGCATACTTCCCGAGTGGTGAAATAATGGTTTATGGATACGAATATCGCAGTTTTGTCCTGGCCACCGCAAAGTCAGGACTTAAATTCAATTGAAATATGGGAAGATGTCCAATGAATGTTAAAAACAAAGACACCAAAAAATTATAAAGGAAATTTTCGAAATATAAAACAAGTTTGGGATTCGATTCCAATTTCAAGATGCGCAAAGTTTACCACGGAGATTGGCCGATGTGATAAAAAATAATGTTTACCCAAGCTTTTTTTGTAGTTTTTTTTATCATATTAATTTTAAATTATTACATTTTCTATAAAATTTGCAATAAAGTTTAGTTTTTGTGTTCGTTTTTAATGTTTTGACCAGCATAATTTTGTATTCAATTAGAAAATATTGTTAGCAATGTGCAGGAACATGACTAAACATGATGCTACTTATAATATCGGGTGATCAGTCTAGACTCTAGAGGTACTTTTTTTCAAAACAAAAATTCAAATCAGGTGTGGAATCTTTGTTGTTCATTCGAAAGGACATTTTATGCCATTTATTTTTTAAATATAATTTCCTTCGAATGTTAACCGCGACTAAATCTCAGCGTGTCCATTCGAAAGGTCCAATTTTGGATGACTCGTTCGAGCATTTCGATCGGTATGGCGTTCATGACACGCGTAATGTTGGCTTCGAAACCTGAATCTTAGCTGGTTTGTCAGCGTAGACTTTGGACTTTACGTCGCCCAAAGAAAAAAGTCTAAACTCGTGATATCACACGATCTAGGAGGCCAACTCATCGGTCAAATACGTGAAATGAGCTGCTCTTGGAAATGACCTCTCAATAAATCCATTGTTTGAGCAGCTGTATGGCAAGTGGCAACGTTCTGTTGTAACAGGCTTCAATTTCAGGTAGCAAAAAGTCCGATATCAAGGCGCAATAGCGAGCACCATTCACGGTTACGTTCCATCATTATTTTTGAAAAAATATGGACCGATGATTCCACCAGCCCATTAACTGCATCAAACCATGTTTCTTTGGGCTTTATGACAGCTCTTGAACCTCTTCTGGTTGCTCTTCAGCCCAAATGCGGATATTCTATTTATTGACGTTGCCGTTGAGCCAGTAAGGGTCCTCATCACTGAATAAACCGTTGTTCGAAAACAGCGTTTTCGTTTCTCACTTCCATAATTCAGTTGCACAATTTGGAGACGTTGTTGCGGCGTTAGTCTTTCTATGATAAAATGGCGAACAATACTGAAAAGGAAAAAAATGGAGTTTAAGGCAACTCACGCGTAAACTCTGAAAAACCCCCAATGGAAAAAATACCTCCAGATGGATCATCCTATATTTAGTGCATATTTGCTCAAATGTTATTGGATGGTAGTGATATAAAAACCTGATTTTAAAACAGCGTTTCTAATAATATAACCACCACTGTATATTCAACAATCTGTAACAACAATCAATTGATGAGAAACTCAGTTCCAATAGTCATCTTAGTTAGTTAGGATTACCGATGCTTTGTCACTTCAACCAGTACTGTCAGTTCCCACTACCGAAAATTGCAGTGTACCCAATCAACATTCGGTTATAGCGATAGAATACGTGGTTAGTACATGCAACCACCAACAATCGGTTGGCAAAAACTTCGGTTGTCGGCAAAAAAATCTGCTCTCTGTGTGTACGTATAATTTAGGTACCGATAAGATGCCAAGCTCGATCTAGAACTCCGGTATTTTGGCACGCTGTTTAGGGTACAGAAATTTCGATTGGTCGAACTTTTTTATTTTTTTTTATTGGCTTTGTTGTAAGATATTAACTTATGTGACGTTCCACCATAACCGAAGCAAAATCGTTTATTTGTCAACACTTGGCTTCACATGAATAATCGGCTGTTATCAGCAGCCCAAAAGCCACACACCCTTAGACACTTTCATTATACACTGTCAACACAATTGGATTCGGATCAGAAATAATCTCGCGATCAATAAAAAAAATTTAAATGAATAAAACCACAAACTGGCTGACTGAGACACACACCCATTAGGGGACCATTGAAAATAGAAACGTTTTTTTTTTCACACTGACACCAGTTGTTCATAAACGCAGAAGCATTAAGAATTCTTTGGCAGACTTTTCTAGGAAATTATTCGAAATTACAATAATTCGAAATGAAAAGTATTTAATTGAATATTTGTTGATGGCTGGTGATATGATTTTTTGAATTCCTTTTTTTGTTCTTTCACTTTGCACTGTTATAGCCCAAAAAGTCCGTCTATTCTATGTAGCAGTCGATACACTTGTGTGTGAACTTCAAAAACCGATTTGATGTTGAGTTTGAATTTCAATTCGTCGCTGTGGCATACCATAAATAAATAACACAAAAAAAATACACAAATGTACTGGCCGGCCGATTGGCTATTCAAATTTCAACACGTACTTTCAGCGAAGCGTCAATGTTGTTCTGTATGCGTTTCGTTAATTTTTTTCTGCTTTTTTTTGTTATCGCTCACATTTTTTTGTTAATAACTCAATTATTTAGTTGTTAGCTACGTTTTCGTTATACATACAACAACAAAAATTACTCAATTGTAAACAAATTACAAAAATCACACTTGTTCGTTTCGATTCAACACGATTGTTGGTTTTTCGCAAGATCACCGCGATGATAAATCGCGTCGCTCTGTGCTTGCGACGCGTTTAGTTTGCAAATTGAATAACAACTGAACGGGACTCAAGATGCAAAACACTTTCTAGGCGCGTACTTAAAGAATGCCTGCCTTTCACACCGACGCCACTCGGCCCAACGAACACACAGGCACGCTGCGCTGTTACTTAAGCACGGACGGACGACGACATTTGCGGGTTTTGAACTATCGCCGATTCGTGGCTTCGAATTAATCCATCCCGACGACAAGTAGAACTTTATCTGACACTGACGCGCCTGATGATGATGATGACGCCCGTAACCCTATGTACGTACGGCCATTCCGCCGTATGTAATAATGACGACGGGCTCATCGAGATGGTGGTGGTGGTTGAGCTACAACAAACGAACGCTTCATGAGTTGGTCACATATGAAATGTGTGTGAGAGTAACTAAAGTACAGTGGGCCAATAGGTGTTAATATAGGGCGCCAACATCGTGGATTCACAGCGGAAATAATTGTACCGTTAGACAAATAAAAATATTCAAAGGTAAACGAGTAGACGATTGGAGTCAATTAAAGCTTTCGTGATCTTAATAATGGATTGCTTCATTGGTTGTTGGTGGAGGGTCCATGTTTTAATGGGCATCATTCTTGGGGCCCTACGAGGGTTGTTATATATATTGCTGGCCTAAACAACACTAAGTGTTACCTGTTGCCATCTGACATTTCCATTGGAAAGTTTGACATTTTTTAGCATAAACGTTCTCAGAACGTTTTGACGTACGACCATCATTTGTGTTGTTTGCAGTGACTTGAAAAAAATTAATTTGACAAAAGAATTGAATTAACTCGTGAACATTTTCGTGCGATCATTTTTCACAACTTTCGACGTGGATTATCACGACAAGAGTGCATCGATGAACTTAAATCTGTATATGTGACGCGCAAAATAGGGGCCTAAGGTTAAAAACAGTTTTGTTCAGGAGAGCCATTTTAAAGATTAGGTCCCTTTCTATTTGCGCTTAGAATCGTCGACTTCACTTTCATAAAACGCGCATATCTCTGGGAGGGAACACTTTTGGGGCATGGGACCGGTCTTATTCGATGGTCAGATGTTGTCCACATCAAAAAAAAGTGAAAAGTTTTGCTCAGGAGAACCATTTTAAAGATTAGGTCCCTTTCTATTTGCGCTTAGAATCGTCGACTTCACTTTCATAAAACGCGCATATCTCTGGGAGGGAACACTTTTGGGGCATGGGATCGGTCTCATTCGATGCTCAGATGTTGTCCACATAAAAAAAAGAAAATTGATTTTTTTACCCTTAGGTCCCTTTCTCTATGCGCTGTCACATATGGCGATGAAGCACCATCCTATAGCACTGTGAAAAACTGGTTTAATGAATTCAATCGTGGCCGAAGCTCGCTCAAAGACAAAGGTCGTCCAAAAACGGCCATTGTGCCAGAGAACATTGATGCCGTGCGTAAACTGTTAATGCAAGATCGTCATGTGACATACCGTGAGATAAAGGCATCCTTGGGCTTTTCTTCCACCAGCATGCATTCGATATTGCATGAACATGTGGCCGTAAAAAAGGTTTGTTCTCGTTGGATCCCGCACAATTTGACAATCGCTCAAAAAAAAGAGCACGTGCCGATTTGTAAAAAGAAATTTTGTACAAATACGATCGCGGTGCTTCAAAAGACGTTTATAAGATCGTCACAGGTGACGAATCATGGATCTATGCGTATAAGCCCAAAACAAAACAGCAATCGACAGTGTGGCTCTTCGAAGACGAGCCAAATCCAACGAAAGTTGTTCGTGGAAGAAGCACTTCGAAGCAAATGGTCGCATGTTTCTTCGGCAAACTGGTCATGTGGTGACTGTTCCGCTTGAGCAACGTAGGGTGGTCAATTCTGAGTGGTACACCACAATTTGTTTGCCTGAAGTCTTCGGAGAAATTCGAAACACGAACAAGAAAAGACGAAACATTGTGCACCATGACAATGCGAGCTCTCACACATCGGCTCAAACCAGCGCCTTTTTGAACGACCAAAACGTCGAATTGATGGGTCATCCGCCGTACAGCCCTGACTTGACACCCAATGACTTCTTTTTATTCCCACAAATGCGTGGTCAACGATTTTCGTCGCTACAAGATGCTATTGAAGCGTTCCAACGCCATGTTAAGGAGGCGTCTCAATCGGAGTGGAAAAAGTGCTTCGACAATTGGTTTGAGCGCATGCAAAAGTGTATAAATCATGCTGGAGATTACTTTGAAAAACGATAAAACCATTTTTGATGATAAATATTCGCATATTCATTATTAGGCCAGAAATATATATTGCAGCCCTCGTCTTAACAATTAGCCGATGTGACAATACCTCCAATTTAGGTATATTTTACAAATAATGTCATATTCAAAAAATATTGTTGTCTGTCTTGAAACTTAGACAAATCTTAAAAGTTTGTTTGTATTAGTAGGGAAATTCCCCTGTTTCTGAGTAAACACATATTCAAAAGGAGTAACTGAAGGACTGAAAAGGACTTCTGAGTCCTGAGGACAAACGTTCGGAACGTTAGCGTCAATTCGGGTTCAATACGAATTGTGACGGCTGCGCCCTCCAGATCTCAGCTGAGCCAGAACCACGCGCATCGGCTGAAGTAGCGTCTTCCCCTTTGGTGAAATATCCGGAGATGTTCCCCTAGCTCTACATTCGCGCTATAGCTAAATTCTGCTGCTGTGACTTCATCAGCGTAAATGTCGTTTAGACCTGTCTGGTAGTTTCGATGATCTAAAGGATCTCTCTCTCTCTCTCTCGTACCGCTGAACCTCTCTCTTTAGATCATGAAGATCGTCCCTGATCTCGTCCATAAGATGTTGGTTGGGCTGACTACTGCGAAGACCCCTAAGCAGAACAATAAGTTGTGTCTGCGCACGGTAAGGACCTTCGTTTCCTCATGTAGATGGTCCTCAGGGGACATAAGGAGGTACCACGTTAATGTTCCCAGAAATGAAATATGAATTTCTTCCTCTGCGTAGTACTCAAGATCGTCAACCACACTAACGGTGCGTTGTTCGCTACATACCGACCTATCGCTTTGTAACAGGTCAACAAGGCTTATTTGTCGGCTCCCCGAGTACTACCGGCTAGAACCTTAAGGACCTTGTTCCTAGTTTTAAGTTTATCGCAGATAGCTGTAGCATGTGCAGAGGATCGAAAAAGGCTAACCAATGTGACCCCAGGGTCCTCAGGTTGGTAGTCGGGATGTTGACGTTATCGACTTTCACATTAAGTAGCAACTGAACGTTTGCGCTCCAAGCAGTTAACAATGGGGCTGATGATTTGGAGGCTGATGTTTTTATATTCCACGCAGTGAAGAAGCGTGCTAAGTCAGTAAGGTAAGAGGCAATTTTCTCGAATATGTCATCCACTTTAGGTCCTGACGCCAGAACGTATTATACGTACGTGTGGTGATGACGTGTAAAACAGTTGTTGTGCTGTGCTGCTTGTGGAACCCATGCTGATGATCAGCACATGAAGGGTGTTCGATCAGGCTGGGAGGGAGCAGTGCTTCAAGCGTCTTTGCAACTGGCGAAAGCAAGAAGGTCGGCCTGTACGATTCTCCTTTGCCTGGCTTCTGTAGCGATACCACTCTGCCCATTTTCCAGGCATCGGATATGGTTTGTTGACAGGCTTTTTCCCATTTGATAATGTTTTCTCGTTGATAATTTTATTTTTTGTCCCACTGTACATGTCATTATATAGTTTAAATAGTTTTACTCATATACAATATTGTTAGTTCTTCAATAGATCATCTCAGTGGCACTAAATTAAACTTCTGCCGCTGTTTGTTGTTTGGTTTGTTGTTCGAACTTTATGTCCCATATTCAACTACAAGTGCTTCGCCTATTATAGCCATTAAAGGGAGGGCGTTGTTACGATTGGAGTGATGGGAAATTGGTTAAAATCGGACACATGGATTTCGATGTATGATAGTTAGGTCTTAAACTATACTCGTACACGATCATACGAGGGCTGTTATATATATTTCTGGCCTAATAATGAAAATGCGAATATTTATCATCAAATATGGTTTTCTTGTTTTTCAAAGTATTGTCCAGCAAGATTTATACACTTTTGCATGCGCTTAAACCATTTGTCGAAGCGCTTTTTGAACGCTTCAACAGCATCTTCTGGCGACGAAAATCGTTGACCACGCATTTTTTCTTGATGTGCGGGAATAAAAGAAGTCATTGGGTGTCAACTCAGGGCTGTACGGCGGATGACCCATCAATTCGACGTTTTGGCCGGTCAAAAAGGCGCTGGTTTGAGCCGATGTGTGAGAGCTCGCATTGTCATGGTGCAAATGATTCGTCTTCTCTTGTTCGTTTTTCAAATTTCTCCGAAGACTTCAGGCACCACTTTGAATTGACCACCCTACGTTGCTCATGCGGAACAGTCGCTACATGGCCAGTTTTGCCGAAGAAACAGGCGTTCAAAAAGTGCTTAGAAGCACTTTTTGAACGCTTCAACAGCATCTTCTGGCGACGAAAATCGTTGACCACGCATTTTTTTCTTGATGTGCGGGAATAAAAAGAAGTCATTGGGTGCCAAGTCAGGGCTGTACGGCGGGTGACTCATCAATTCGACGTTTTGGCCGGTCAAAAAGGGGCCGGTTGGTTTGAGCCGATGTGTGAGAGCTCGCATTGTCATGGTGCACAATGATTCGTCTTCTCTTATTCGCTTTTCAAATTTCTCCGAAGACTTCAGGCAAACAAATTTTGGTGTACCACTTTGAATTGACCACCCTACGTTGCTCATGCGGAACAGTCGCTACATGGCCAGTTTTGCCGAAGAAACAGGCGACCATTTGCGTCAAGCTGGACCATAGCGGACTATTTTTTTTAAAGCCTTCATGCAAAGAATTTCCCGATTTAAAGCTCTTCCACTCTAAAAGTGACATAGTGCGTTTTACGAGACATGTGAGTAGTCCTTATAAAATAAGCCATATCGGTACTTGAAACCGAGCTCTAGAAGTCAAAAACACAACTGATTGATCTCAAATTTAGCAAAGTGCGTTGTGCGCCGTTATTACCAATACCACCATTCAATATTTTTTATATAAGTATATGTGAATCGCAAAATAAAAAGGGACCTAAGGGTAAAAACCAGTTTTGTTCAGGAGAGCCATTTTAAAGATTGAAATACGTGTATCTTTGGTGTTCTTCACTTTCATAAAACGCGCATATCTCTGGGAGGGAACACTTTTGGGGCATGTGAACGGTCTCATTCGATGCTCAGATGTTGTCCACATCAAAAAAAAAGTGAAAACTGATTTTTTTTACCCTTAGGTTCCTTTCTCTATGCGCTGTCACATATGCCTAATTCGAGCCTCCTTAAGTATATGTCAATATTAAATCTTGGCATGGATTTCTGGATTATGCGGTTCTGTGCGTCTTTTTGGCAGGATTTAATTAATTTGTTAAAAATGGTTTATTAATTGCTTTAGATCACATGCCTCGTTATGAAGGGCCAGAGGACCTTCACAATCATTTACCGACGCGATATTTTTTTATAGAGTGAAGAACTATAGTTTTTTTAGAGTGTTTTTTTTAGTTCTGTGTAATGGATAACTCTAGATTGGTCGAGTCGATACAAATAACCTTCCCGATTTAAAGTCATGTCCTTGCTCAAACTGCAGACAGATGTGGGAAATCTTCTGAACTGAGTGGTTTAGGATATCACATAGTCAGCCCCGCATGACTTTAGCTGTTTTTTCCACATTTCACCTTTTAAACCTTTTTTGCTCTAGAAATTACACTTGCTCAGATGTTATTCACCAATTTCTCTATGGACAACTTTCATCACTTGGCCCCGGCACACCCTATGCCAGTTGTTGTAACTCAAATGTTCATTTTCATTTGTTCGTATTTTCAGTTTCACTCAATTAGTTATCACGGAACGTTTCTTCTTTCTATATATTTTTTTATTTTTATTAGTTCATTTCAACTGATTCTAGAGATCTTCGTCTCTCGGCTCTGTTCTATAAAGACTAGAATCAAGACAATATCTGAGCTTTTCCACACACACATGTATAGGGGTACGGTCGTACGTAAATATTGTCAGTCAATTTGTACGAGCACGTATACAACAATTTGCCGCCGACAACTTTCTGAGTCAACTGAACAAACAACCCTCCTCATGGTCGATCAGAGTTACGGATGGGCAGACACTACAGCACTCACTTGCATCCAGTCGGTTTCGGTTTCATTGGCCAAGTCGCTGCAGTTGGCGGTCTATTGGCGCTGCCATCTCAGCTGATGTTGCTGCTGCTTCTGCTTCGGTCGCTGTGGCGTTTTTTCCATTTACGAACCAATTAATGGTTAATTGTAGAAATTTATGGAAAGTTAGTTAATTTAAATGAGCCTCAATCATTATGAGTAGAAAACACAACTCAGACATTGTGTGAAACCGACAGACATGCATAGCTATGTACATATGCACTCCTATGTCCAAGCACCGATGCCGACATGTATGGAGTGAAAACTGCTAGGCACGGCCTGGTGCAGCTGAGGCACGGTGCGACTTTATGTGCGCCCTAGCATGGCTAATGTACGAGTAGATGATGTATTAAATCAAGTAATTGGTGCCACATGCCCCGAATTTGTCATAGCAGCTTTAGACCAGAATCCGTATCCCCTATAAAGGGATAAGATGCGTTGCATTAGACCGATGAACTTATTAGCAGTAATACCTTTAGTTAAGGGTAAACAGATTAAAATAGAAGATTTTCCAATTGATTTATTTTAAACGTTTTTAAATTGAGCGATGTCATTAAGCTGGCTAAAATATTCAGTAACCTTTGTCATTTCGGTAGCTATCCCGCCCGCCTTGGAATAATAAATATTAGTTGTTGTTGTAACAACAATATATTTATTTTGAAGTCTTGTTCGTCTATGGGGGATCTGCTTCGATATCCAGGTGAAGGAAACGCGCCATTTGAACTGGATGCGTCCACAGAGACCTGGGGGTCAGCTGAGTGGGCTTGGCCGGACAATTGAAGAGGTGCAGTACATCATGTGGTCCCTGATGGCAGGCGGGACAGATGTCCGGAACGTTAGCTTCAACTCGTGCCCAGTAAGAATTGAGGCGGCTGCACCATCCGGATCTCAGCTGCGCCAGAACCACGCGCGTCTGCCGAGGTAGTACCTTCTACTCAGGTGAAATCTCCGGGGGATGTTCCCCTAGCACTGCATTCACACGGTAGCTGGATACTGCTGCTGCGACATCATCGGCGTGAATGTTGTTCAATCCTGCCTGATAGTTTCGATGATCTAAAGGTTCTCTCTTATACCGCTGGACCTCTCTCTCTAGATCATGAAGATCGTACCTGATCTGCCTGGGTGGAGGCATCCTGTTCAAGAGATGGTGGTTAGGATGACTGCTGCGAAAACCCCCTAGCAGGTATTGCTTAGACAACAGGAAATTGTGTCTGCGCACGGTAAGGACCTTCGTCTCCTCATGTAGATGGTCCTCAGAGGACATAAGAAGACACCCTGTTGATGTTCTAAGGGCGGCATTCTGGCATGTCTGAATTTTCTTCCACTGCGTCGTACTCACGTTCGCCGACCATACAGGTGCTGCGTAGTTTGCTACAGACCGACCTATCGCTTTGTAAGAGGTCAACAAGGTGTCTTTGTCGGCTCCCCAAGTACTGCCGGCAAGTGACTTGAGGACCTTGTTCCTACTTTTGAGTTTATCGCAGATAGCTGTAGCATGTGCAGAGGATCTAAAAAGGCTGTCCAATGTGACCCCAAGGATTTTGGGGTAGTTGGTGGTCGGGATGTTGACGTCATCGACTTTCACATTGAGTGACAACCGCACCTCTGCGGTCCAAGCAGTAAACAGTGTGGCTGATGATTTGGAGGCGGATATTTTCATATTCCTCGCAGTGAAGAAACGTGCTAAGTCAGTGAGGTAATAGTTGATTTTCTCGCAAATGTCATCCACTTTAGGTCCTGACGCCAGAATTGTGCAATCGTCAGCGTACGACACAATTTCAACGCCGTCTGGTGGTGCAGGAATTTTAGAGAGGTAGAGGTTAAACAGAGCCGGGGATAAAACTCCACCCTGGGGAACTCCTTGTTTAACTCTACGGGGCTTCGACTTTCTGTCTCTAAATTCTACATATGACTGGCGCCCACACATATAGTTTACGACCCAACGTTTCAAACTGGGCGGAAGGGACGTTTCTTCAATGTCCTCGAACAGAGTGGCATGATTGACCGTGTCGAAGGCTTTTGTGAGGTCAAGAGCCACGAGGACCGTCCTGTCGTTAGGCTTGTTCTGGTTAAGGCCGCGACTTACACGTGTGGTGATGGCGTGTAAAGCAGTTGTTGTGCTGTGCTGCTTGCGGAATCCATGCTGATGATCAACACTAGGAAAGTGTTCGATCAGGCTGGGGAGGAGCAGTGCTTCAAGTGTCTTTGCTACTGGAGAAAGCAAGGAGATCGGCCTGTGCGAATCTCCTTTACTTGCGTCTTTGCCTGGCTTCAGTAGCGGGACCACTCTGCCCATTTTCCAGGCATCGGGAACTTCGTGAGTGGCTAGCGACAGATTGAGCACTTTGGTCATGTACTCTACTCCCGGAGTATCCAAGTGCTTTAACATCAGCATTGAGATTCCGTCCGGACCCAGCGCCTTTGATGACTTTGCGCTGCGGATGACAAGGGCAAATTCGCCAACGGTAAATTGTGGTGGTGCCTCTTCGACTCGGAGAGCGCGGATACGACGCAATACTCTCCTTTTCGCCTTATCACTCTCTGGGTGCTCAATAAAAAGCCGGTTAAAATAACACGCGCACCGCTTCGGATCTGTCACTGTTCTATCACCGAACGTGACAGCTGTCCGATCATCCTTCCTTACAGGGTTAGAGAGTGATTTGACCGTTGCCCACAACTTACCAATTCCGGAACTCAAGTTGCACTGCTTTAAGTGGTCTAGCCATTTGTTCCGCTTATATTCGTTGACCAACCTACTGATTTCGGAGTTGAGATCCCTAATTATATTGTCAGTAGGGTTGGAGCGACGAATGTCATCACGCTCGTCTGCGAGTCCCGCTGCCTCTGCTGGGAAGTTTGGTCGTACTTCGGGTATTCGACCAGCAGGGATATGGCGAGCGGCTGCTGCGTTAATGATGGCCCGGAACTTTTTCTCGGCTACCCGAACGTCCGACGGAATAGCTAGATTATTAAAGCTGCGGTTGGTGTCTTCTCTGAAGGCCTCCCAATCAGCCTTTTTTTGATTGAGAAACGTACGGCGTTCAGAGGTTATGAAATCGGGTGGTCTATTTATGGAGAGAATTATGGGAAGGTGGTCCGATCCTAGTGAGATGACGGGTTGCCAGGTGACGTCGTTGATCAGGCCAGGCGATGCCAAAGTGATGTCTGGCGAGCTATGGCAATCGCCCATAATCCGCGTGGGGGCGTCCTCATTCACTGTGCAGAACGTAGAGCTCTCAATTTGCTCTGCCAAAGCTATGCCCCTCTGGTCGTTGTCTAGGAGAGAATGCCACAGTTCGTGGTGAGCATTAAAGTCTCCTAGGACCAAGCGGTTATTGCCTTGTAGCAAATTGCTAATGTCTGACAGATAACGCGGGGCACAGCTACCAACCGGCGGGATGTATACGTTGTACAGCTCTATTTCGGCAGTTCCAGACTTGACTGCTACCCCCATACATTCCATGTATGGGTCTCTAGAGTCAAGCTCAGGCGAAATAGCTCTGTACTGCACAGAATGGTGTAACAGGAAAGCAAGTCCCCCACCTCCACTTCTGGTGCGATCCTTACGTAGCACGTTGTATCCGTCACAACTGTGCAGGCTGCAGGTGGCATTCAGCTTAGTTTCTTGGATCGCGGCGACCATGATGTTTCTCCGATTCATAAATTCTATGACCTCACTGATTTTGTTGCGTAGGCCATTACAATTAATTTGCAAGATTGATGCACTGTCAGGAGTGGCAACAGCAATCTGTGGTGTAAGATGCTGTATGTGTTGATGCTGTTGCGAGGGCGACTGCGGGGGAGTCTCGTAGTTAGATGATGATGACGACGACGACGAAAATGCAGACGACGATGATAACACCAAATCCAGAGACCCACTGCTAACTTCGTTGATACAGCATGAGGCAACAAAGTCTGCTTCGCTATACTCCCTGATGTGGTTCAGACCTGAACAGCTCCTGAAGTGCACCCACTCCATGCAACGATTACACCTTACAGACGTAGCACGATGGTGTATTCGGTTCTGACAAACCGAGCAGATCCAAGGTTCGGGGTTTTGTTCGATCCCGGCTCGGACCAGTAGTAATCGGAGCAGGCATTCCGGGAAGTGCTGCTCCCACGACGAAAAAATGGACGAACAAAAAACATATATTGTTGAGGTGACTGCCCCTGGCCGAAGAGTTTCGGGTCAATCCGGTACATAGAACCGGCAGTCGCGGGAACTTTATTAGTGGAACTCCGATTCTGTTGTTAATATAGGTCGTCAACATGGCTTCATGTTAAATATTTCTTCTAGAAATGAAAGACTAAGGTATTCATGGTAATTTCCCAAAAGGATGGCCCTGGTAGGTCCCAGTGGGTTTTTATGGGCCTAGGAAATGTATTTTATGCAACCCTATACCATATGTTAAAATTAGTAAATATTACTTCGTTTTACCGAATTGACGTGATGAGACGTCTTAAGTGAAAACGTATGGAGTTCATTTTGGTAGAGCATTCTAACATCCTTGGTCTAAGAATGGAGAATTCTTTTTTCGAAAAAGATAACAAAAATTATAAAATGTTGAGCAATTAATTTCAGTTGTGTCGTGTCCTTTTTTCAATGAAATCGTACAAATATTTTTAAAAGTGATTGGTTTTGGGGTTTAATGTTTTGCTTAGTTTCTGCTATTTTAATTTTAGTACAGGTCGTCTAAAATGAAATCAAAATATCTTCAAGATAAACTAACTCTTTTCGTCCCTTTTAAAAAAAAATATTTTTTTTAATAAAATTTTAAGAATAAGTTATGTTCAGAGTGAAAACCAATATCAGCACAGAGGGGCGATTTGAATATTTTATTATTTCCCAGTTTTTTTGAGATAACCTACAAAATAAGACCGATATTAGAGTATATTTTTTTTATCACGTCTGTAGTAAAAGCTTCAAGCTTTGATTTGAGGTAGTATGTGTCCCATTTACCTTTAAGTAGCCGGAAATATTTAGGTTTAAAATTCTTCTTTAGTCCATTTAAACAATGTATCATTACTCGTATCAACTTTATCTTAAAAAATGTTGGCACTTTAAAAAACCAAGTCGATGCATAAAATCGTTTCACTTGAAAATACAACATTTTATAAGATTCGAATGTAAAAACTAAGATTTAAGAACACCTGCTCATAAGTCAAATAACATAATAAAAATTTTCACGCCGTTAAATATAAAAATTAAATAAAATACTTTATTATGTCTGTCAGATATTCGAATACAAAATTTTTCAACATAAGTTGGTCCAGTTAACAAATGCCCTTGGTAATGACAGCCGAATTCAAAGACCAACAAATTCTACCACCAACATTCGGTTGGATAAAAATTCTAGAGCTAGAGTTGTAAGGACGAAAATAAGGAGCCCAAAAGTTTCTTAGATAGGTACACACAGAGAATAGTTTCGTTGTCACAACCGAATATTTTTGCCAACAGAATGATAACGGTTTCGTGAACAACAGGTATTCCATCAGCATAACCAAATGTTGGTTCATGCTCCAAATTTATCAGTACATGCAACTGTAGTTCTACAATTTTTATATTCCTTCCAAAAAATGGTTTTTTCGAGGTCCATAAAATAGGCATTTGTTTGATCAAACGTTTCATCGTTGGAGCTGAAACTCTTTCCACCGAGCCATTTCTTTAGGTTTGGAAATAGGAAATAGTCACTGGGGGCTAAATCCGGAGAATACGGTGGATGAGGTACCAATTCGAAACCCAAGTCAAGTAAATTTGGCATTAAGACTGCACACGTGTGGGCCCGTGATGGTAATTGCGGCACCCATCTTACAGACAGCTTTCTTAAACACAAATGATCATGCAAAATCGAAACCACACTGCCATATGAAATGCGTATGGCGTCAACAATCACACCCACTTTTACTTTTCGATCGGCCAACACCATATCGTGGATTTTTTCGATATTTTCGGGTGTATTGACCTTAATTGGCCGTCCAGAACGTTCATCATAATTTCTACTTGTGCGACCACAACGAAAGTCATTAAACCACTATTTTACCATTAAAATCGATGGTGGAGAGTCGTCATAGTATTATCAAGCGTTTTCTTGATTTGATTGACGGCTTTTTTCCGAAAAAAAATAATGTTTAATGAGCACTCGAAATTCACTTTTTTCCATTTTTTACAAAATCCGCGGGGTTGTATGTTTTGAACAGCTGTTAAACAAAACTAAATTACGGAACTCTCTCAAAATTCGACAGCAGTCTATTAACAGATGGTATTCGATGGGATCAGTGTTGCATTTCATATAACTACAAGGTAAATTGGAAAAGTCACGTAATTATTGATCTTCCCACGTATGGTTTTTAAAATTGGTAGTAAGTAACAATTAACATATTAATATTTCAGGTTTTCGGGGAGAGCCAGGAAGATTATAAATAAAATGAAATAATTTGTTGTCATTACTATTTGTTGGAACCAACGATAAATTCTATGCGAAACTATTAGTTGCCAAAACAGGCGATTCTGACAACTAGTTTTAACTTCATTTCATTAGTACAACCGAATAGTTAGTTATCTCTGTCATATTATTATCAAAGTTATGATCATTTAGTATTTCGAAACGAATTTCCATTAAGATTATTAACATTTCGAGCCTAAGCCGCAAAATTGACGTAGCAAAAATTGTACTGGAGTGTTTTTTTGGTTGTTTTCTAATTCATTTGGAATTGTATCGGAAGATACAGCTGAATTTGCTATATCTACGAGTATGTAAATATAAATATTTAATTTTTAATATTTAAGCTTAAGAGCGTTTTCTATCTATTTCATTAAAAAGTGAGTGGCGCTTACTTACGTCTTTTTTGGGGTAAGGGCTCGATTTGGTGATAGCAACCGCAAGTCTTCTCGCCTAACGGAATTTTTGAATTCCTAACCGATTGCAAAATATTTTTTTATCTGTGTGTATTGGACAACTTTGTATCTTTTTGTAGTATTCAAAATGATTCAATGAGAGGATCAAGGATATAAACTATGTCGGTTTACATAGTATATAAACGAGTCAGTTTACAGACTGACGCATTTACCACATCCAACGTTAATTTATGATATAGTTCGAGTTCCTGAAAAATTTAATTTGATCGCAAAAATTATTTCTTTGTTGATTTACCCCGGTAAGTCTGACTAAAGATTGGCAACCTCTGCACTTTCCCGACGCTTTGAAGAGAGCCCATTTAATGAGTCTTGGTCGTTAATGCGATTGTCACTTTTTACACAAACTCGTACATGCATCCCCTCATACTCATAATTTGTGAAGTACGAGCACTAAATATGGACATCACTTATCAAGTGAGTGCAAAATGCCAATAAAATAGTTGATGACTTATATTTATTTTTAGACGGTAGGAATTGACTCTTATTTAATGGCGGTATAATTTCATTTTTTATTGACCATTGGAAAGTCACGGTATAAAAGCTGATCGAAGCATCCAAAGACCATTGAAGTCATGGCATGGCATTTGAGGAAACGCAACTAACAATGAGTAAAGTTAGTGAAGATTTTCACCAAATGCCTTCAACCTTGTGTGTAAGAGATTGATCTATAAGTCATGTTGCTTCTCCATTAAATTCTTGAGGCTTTTTAAAATAGTAGATCCTGGTTAGAAGGTTTTAAACATACCACTGACTTAAGAGAAGTTCCCCCTTTGTTCCGGATTTGGCATTGAAGAAGTGTTCTCAATGGACTGAACTTTAGTCAAGAATCGGCAATAAATTAGCTTATATGTTATAAAGTGCGTTCTTAATCTCATCCGGAGTTATTTAAGAACTTGAAACTTCCAAAATACAATTATTAATATTGAATTAAGTTACTGTCAACAGAACTGATTTTTTCAATACACCATTTTTGTGAAAGAGGGACATGCAAGCCAACAAATTAATTAGACCCACCCCTATCACTTGTTATTAACACCTATGGTAATATCTCTTTACTTTATTGAAGTGGTAGATCTTCGGACCTCAAGAACCGATGTCGCAGATTCCAAAATCGAACAGTTTGAGTTCTAAAAGTAAACAGTAGTCCAACCATAATGCACGATGTTAATTGTGAGTCACACTTTAACGTCCAGTTGCTTGCCCAACATAATTTGACAGTTCATTGTTTCAGTGTTTGGCAAATTCAAATATGGAAAGATACACAATTGAGCTACGCGTTGGAGCCTTTTACGAAAATAGGCGTTAAAATCATAATGCATTTCGTGCACTTCGTAATTTGATTCTTAGCATAGTAGACCAAATGTGTCCACAATCGGAGAATTTTGCGCAAATTTCAGCAAACCGGGTCTGTAGAAAATGTGAAAACACCAGTGCATGCTCGCCTAGTTCGTTTTGCCATTGGGCAGTACTTTTTCGAAAATAAGGACCGTCAAGCAGTTACCGTGAAGGTTGTTTGCTAGCGCGAGATAATGAGGAACTTCTTGTGGCCAGAGGTTGCAGAAATGGATATGTGGTTCCAACATTATGATGCCACTTGCCACACAGCCAACGCGAGAAATTCAGTTTTATCTCACGTCGTGGCGATGTTAATTGGCCTCCACGATCATATGATTTGAATCCGTTGGGCTTCTTTCTTTGGGTATACTTAAAAAAAGAGTACGCCAATAAGCCAAGAACTGTTCAAGAGCTATAGGATGAGAACATTCGGCACATCAACCACATTGAACCTCCTTTATATCTCAAAGTCATTGAAAGTATGGACCATCGGATAGAGGCATGCCACCGAAGCCATGGTGATCATTTGACCGACATTTTGTTTCACACATAATTTCCATAGATCCTTCTATCATAATAACTAATATTTATATAATTCTCTGACAAAAAGAAAGCGGTCAAACAAATCAACCTAGAATCCCGAAATTTGGCATGATGATGACTTTTGGTAGTAAGATGTCAAAGATTGTAAGAAGAGGTTCAAGAGGTGCCCTTATATCCAAGAGGTGCCATTATGGGCTGGTGGAATTATCGGTTATTTTTCAAAAATGATGATGGCCGGAACGTAACCGTGAATGGTGCTCGCTATCGCGCCTTGATATCGGACTTTTTGCTACCTAAAATTGAAGCCCCTAATCTTGATAACATTTGGTTTCAACACTTGCCATACAGCTGCTCAAACAATGGATCATTGAGAGGTAATTTCGAAAAGCAGCTAATTTCACGTTTTGAACACGTTGTGATATCGCACCTCTAGACTTTTTTCTTTGGGTCTAAGTAAAGTCCAAAGTCTATGCTATCAAACCAGCTACGGTTCAGGTTTTGGAAGCCAAGATTACGCGTGTTATTAACGCCATACCGATCGAAATGCTCGAGCGAGTCATCAAAAATTGGACCCTTTAAATGGACATCCAGAGGCGTAGTTGCGGCCAACATTTGAAGGAAATTATAGTCAATTCAGAAATGGCATAAAATATCCTTTCGGATGAACAAAAAAGATTCCACACTTAATTTGTATTTTTGTATTTTTTAATTTTGAAAAAATACCTCTAGATTCATCACCCGATCAATCCAATGTAATAATTGGAAGGATTTGTCTATAACACCGTTCAACACGCTTTTGCACACATGAAGAAGACCTATATATTCGGAATCTACGTCGAAAAATAAACTACCCGTGTGCCCCAGTTTTTCTAGATCAATTCGTATTTTCGCGAAAAATGTGAATATATATTTGGTTAAAAACCACTTATATAGACATATTTTGTATTAACATACAAGTCCATATCCATAAATTTTTTGCAAATATACGAATTGATGCAGAAAAAGTGGGATACACGTGTATTTTATTTTTTCCTCCTCTTTCAGAATATACTAATTTTTTTCATGTGTGCAACCAAAAGCTTAAATTTGTCATACAGTGTAATAAAGTCAATGTCCTTAGAAATCATTGAAAATCTGGGTAAGAACATCTAACAATTTTTCAACGGCTAGTGTTCCCAAGAAAGAAATTTTTTACTAAGTCATGTAAACCCTTTTCTATAAAATGGATTAGCCTTTCGGGCCGGCGTTAAACCGGAGTATGAAAATGGTATCGTGAACAGCTCACTGATTTCAGAGAAGTTCCCCCTAATTTATTAGGAATGGAATTAGGTAAGTGATGTAGATTTCATAAATCTGTCGTTGATGCTTGAAATGGGAACAGGACAGGAAATCTTGGTGCGGCATTCTTTCTTTGTAGTCCATTTGATAGCGACACTTTTGGTGTACTGGATTTATATGTCGCTATTGATGGGTTATCGATACTTTTCGTTTGGATATTAAAACGAGTGGAGTATCGATACTTTCTATTCGATACCTAAATCCTAGCTTCGACAAGAACGAAACAGTAGCTAGTCAGAGATTATGGTATTTTTAGACAAAACGCGGATGTTCGGTCAACTTACGACATTGTCTTAAGGCTACAATTTTAGCAGCAGCTTATATGCACGTAGGCCTATTCTCTCTGGCGATAGACAATTAAAGAAAACTCCGCGGAATCTACATTTCAGGCTCTTCTTTGAAACAAAAAGGAACACCAGCTATGCTTTTTTACTTAGCGCCCATCGTTGTCAGGTTGGTGGCTTAAGCTCCAAATAAGTATACTCACCCTCTAACGTTTCCACTATGGAACGATATGCCTGTGCAATAAAGCCATAGCGATAACCTAGCTCACGGTGTTATAAACTTTTTCGTATTTAAAATTGAGCCGAAATTTCGATACAAGGGTTGCAAAATATATTTCGGGTCCTGCAATAAAAACACAGTAATTTTTCTTTGGAAATGGTTTTACTTATATTGTCTTTCAAAATATTCTTCTTTAATATCAATACACTTTTGTATGAGCACAAACCAATTTTCGAAGCACTTTTTTCACTCCGACTGAGACTCCTCCAAAACATGATTTTTGAACGCTTCAACAGCTGCTTTTGGCGATGAAAAACCTTGACCACGCATTTTTTTCTTGATGCTAGGGAATAGGAAGAAGTCATTGGGTACCAAATCAGGGCTGTACAGTGGATGGCCCATCAATTCTACATCTTGAGTGGTTAAATAGCTCATCGTTTCAGCTGATGTGTGAGAGCTCGCATTGTCGTGATGCAAAATGATCCGTCTTCTCTTATTATCTTTCCTTATTTCTTCGAACACTATTGGCAAACAGTCAAGTCTGAGTTGTATGCCACTCAGACTTGACCGTCCTACGTTCCACTAAAGGCACTGTGGCAACATGGCCGGTTATACCGAAAAAAACGCAATCATTTTCTTCGATGTACTTCTTCCACGAACAACTTTTGTTGGATTTGGCTCATCTTGAAATACCCATATGGTCGATTGCTGTTTTGTTTAGGGTTCTTATGCATAGATCCATGATTCGTCACCTGTGACAATGTTATACACTGCCTTTGAGCTACCGTAGTTATACTTTCTCAACATCTCTTTTCATTAATCTATACGAGCTTTTTTTTTGAGCATTCGTCAAATTATGTGGGATCCAACGACAAAAAATTGTTTTCACGGCCAAAAGAACATGCAATATCTTATTTATGCTTGTCGTACTAAAGCCCAAGGATGCTTCAATCTCACGGTATGTCACATGTCGGTCTTGCTTAATCTGTTCACACACAACATCGATGGTTTCTGGCAAAGTGACCGAAGTTGGACGTCCTTCACGAAATTCATCCTGGAGCGAACGTTGTCCGAGACTAAACTCTTGGTACCAGCGATTAATAGTGGTTTTTGACGGTGCTTAAAGTTGAAACAAGTTTCACTCTTCTCTCGATAACCCACGACGAAAATCGCAAAAAATCATCTCACGAAAATGTTCACGGGATAATTCCATTTTTTGACTGAGGTGAATTTTTCAACACACTGTAAACAAAACAATTCGCCCTCGAATGTTCTGAGTAAAGTTACGCTAAAAAATCTCAAAGTTTCCAATGGAAGTTCCAGTTTGCATCTGGGAACATTAGTATTGTCAGGACCCGAAATATAAATAGCAACCCTCGTAATATTTGCTGATCACTTTAAGACGTTCTGCAGACGAAAAACGGAGCATGGTGCAACGGAAAACCTTATGAAATATTTCACCAGCTGAATAGTTTGGTAACTTTCACAGATTTTGCCTAGTCTCTCCTTATCATACACTTTAAAACTTGGTAGCACCATTATTTCCGCTACAAGTCAAGTCATAATTGAACCGAAATCTAACGCTAGTGTCGTAACAGCTTCTTTGCGATTTCCTGATCTTGAGCTTTTATTTGTGCATACCGCAGTCCGTATTTTATCATTTAATGCATTATTTGCTAATAGTACAAGTACTCGAACAAGAGCAGAACGATATTTGTCTTTAGCGCCATGTTCCCCCCATGTACGATATGAGTTTATCTTTTGCCCGCTCCTTCCTAACAGCGAACGCGAGTGCAGTTGAATGCGGCTTCGAGTTCATATCGTTCCATTTCTGTGGTGGGCTGGTTGGTGCTGCTGCTCCTACTGCCGTTTCCCAACAATTTGTGGGAGCGCATTGTTGTTGTCGAACAGAAATAATTTTAATTAATTTGGTTCAAAAGATCATGAGCGATTGTTTTGTTATGCTGAGTTTCTTGCTGCCAGATCGCATGTACAGATCGAAAAATGTACTCGTATATGACGAAACACCAAGCTGGCCTGGCCGTTCTATGTACAATGTATGGGCTTTATGCTACGTATATACTCGTACATTATGTACACATTTATGTACTCTACTCTGGTGAATTACTTTATAACACGACAAATTATGAAGACTTCAACTCAGATATAACTCGAGCATATTCGTTTACTTTACACACCCGAATGAGTGGATCTACACATATGGATACTCTAGATTCATTTACTTTCTGCTGTTGAGTTTTTATTTATTTTTTTTTTATAATGGGGTGCGCCAATTTACAAATGCCGCCATCCAGGGAGGAGACCCCATCCGCCACATTGAGATAGGAGTACATGTGTTGCGGTTGTCATGGTTGCGTTACATTCGCAACGCTGCACATTGGGGCAGGAAACAATGAAAAGTTTAGTGAAAAAGTAATATAAATTTGCTTAAATTACAAAAATTTTAACAATCGCCATGATCGTGGCTAATTTTACCTACAGTTACAAAGTCGAATCAAAAATTCGACTGTCGACTTTATTTTACGCCAAAAAATGTATTAAAACCCGACTTTCAACTAATCGACTTTTTGGGAAGTTAAAAGTCGAAAAACGACTTTTTTCGACTTTTTCCTTCTAGAGATTTTAGTAACTTTTACTCACTTAAACTCCACTGAAGGCTGGATGGTATACTAAATTAGTCATTCCGTTTGTAACACCATGAAATATTGATCGGAGACCCTATAAAGTATATAAAGGGTGTTTTCGTGTGGCTTTTAAGAAGTAATAAAACTCACATAATTTAATTTAATGACCAAGAATTTAGCTTTATTATAAAGATAAGTGTTTGCCATTATGTTTTAAAAATGATTTCGGGCAAAAGGCCGCCGCGACTGGCTCAAATAAATTCCTGTTACATATTATGGTCAGCTTCATTTTTGAAAATATACTTATTAGGGACATAAATACTGTTACAACATTGAACACACCCATTTCAATAGTAGAACTGAACATACCCCGTTAATGTCATATGGGTTTTGAAAGCTAACCCTCAATAGCGTTAGTCTGTAACGGGATTTTAAAATTGTTTCAACTTTCATCATGGAGTGGTCAGATAATGAGAACCGTTTCGCTGTAAAAGCGCTTTTCAAGTGTGAAATGAAAAATAAAGCGATTTTTTCAAAACGCTCCGGCCACTAGGGATTAGCCGCATGTTCGTCTACCGATGCATAAAACTGTTTGAGGAGACTGGAGATGTAAAAGACCGCCACCGGTGGGGCCGCCCACGCTCAGTTCGAACACCGCATGTCACCAAAGCCGTTAAATCAAGAATTCACAGAAATCCGCTCCGAAAACAGAAAATCATGGCCCGTGAGATGAATATCACGCATAAGTCCATGAGTCAAATCGTTAAAAAGACTTGAAGCTTTCAAACGACATACCGGACATTTATTGACTGCAGCTTTAAAAAAACATAGGATTGAAAAATGAAAACGTCTTTTGGTGAAGCAAGCTGATAACTTGCACAGAAAAATGTTGTTCACCGATGAAAAAACTTTTACCGTTCAGGAAAAATTTAACAAGCAAAATGATAGAGTGTATGCGCGGTCATCTAAGGAAGCATCTGAACTGATCCCAAGGGTGGAAAAGGGTCTTCACCCAGCTTCAGTTATGGTTTGGTGGGGTGTCTCTTGCGATGGGGTCACTGACCTGCATTTCTGCGAGCAAGGAGTCAAAACATCGGCCAACGTTTAGCAAGAAACCGTTTTGGAAGCTGTTGTGAAACCTCTTAAAAATTCCCTGTTCCAAAACCAGCCATGGACTTTCCAGCAGGATTCTGCGCCGGCCCATAAGGCTAAAACGCCCCAGGCCTGGCTGCGAAACAATTTGCCAGCGTTCATTTCCTCTGAAGAATGGCCCTCAGGCAGTCCAGATTTGTTGAACCCATTGGATTACAAATTGTGGACGGTTTTAGAGGACAGGGTTTGTCACAAAAGATACCCCAACATTGGATCTCGTAAGACTTTTTTGGTTCGAGCTGTGGCCAATTTTCCAATGGACGAGGTTCGTGCAGCTATTGACGATTGGCCAGTGCGACTTAAGGCGTGAGTAAAGGCAAAAGGTGGACATTTCGAATAAGTAGATTTTTTTGGGTACAATATACATCAATAAATATATTAAAAAATATTTGGTCCAAAAACATTCAGTACTTTTTATTTTACAGCATAAAACGTGTGTAACCGTATTTATGTCCCTACTAAGTATGGACCATACGAGTAGAGCACACCAAACAGTGACTTTTTGAGGATGTAACGGCGTCTCAACAATGGCTATTGGATTTTCATTACTCCAAATGCGACAATTTTGGTTATTAACGTACCCATTCAACAAAACGTGAGCTTCATCGCTTAAAAAAAATTTCATGTAAAAATCAGGGTAGGGGTCATCTAGTTTTAGGCCCTTGCACTACGATTTGCAAACGTTGTTCCGTAGTTGGTCTATTTATTATGAAATGGCAAACCAAACTGAGCATAAATCAAATGACAGCTTTTAAAAAAGACCGAAAAAAGTGTGGCCAGATTGAAAACCACACGTCTAAAAAATATCCTTTAGATTAAATTTTTGGGCTGAGGTAAAGGTCGAACGCTTGGTCCGAAGCGACTTAAAATCGGAAGGTTAAAAAACCTTACATTCGGCAAAGTTTGCTTTTGCACTTTGTCGGTGTAGTTATTACTTAGATCCAAAAAATCTTAGGATGTTTCGACTTTGCGAACTTTTTAAATTTGGTCTACATTCATGGACATGGTGGATATTTTGTCACTTTTAAAAGTCTCGTAATGTTGATGGACTTTCTGGATATTATGTCCTTGAACGTTATGACATGCCACCCCAAAGGGCTGTACATTTATCCAGATTTTTAAAGTCAAAACACATTTAAAAACAATGAAAATTACTTTGTTTTTGGTAGCCACATCTCCACGTTAAAATGGTAAAAATGTTGGCATCGGAGTCTGTCACCCAAATTTCGCCAAATGGAAAAAATAAATTTATATTTGTCTTCGTGAGAAAAGTTCGCTATTTTTTGATAACCGATGGAAACCGTTTTTTTGGCCATTTGCATGGAGCTATAGTTAAAAAAAGGTCTTTTTTGGTTGTTTATCCATCGTAATGTATTAAACGAAATTTGATAAAAATCGGAACTAATAAGAATGCTGTATAGCAAATGTACCTAATATCGGGTGGGACCCTTGTTCTAGGGATTTAATAAAAGGTTGACCTATTTCCATCTATGCTGGTTACCGATAGATCTTAATGGACTGTGCTAAATTTCATCAGGGTTGGATGTTAAATGGAGCTAAAAACATTTAACCGCTTCAACATACATTCTAGGGCTTTAATAAAATGTTGACCTATTTCCATCTAGGCTGGTTACCGATAGATCTTAATGGACTGTGCCAAATTCATCAGGGTTGGATGTAATATAGAGTCAAAAACATGTAACCGCTTCAACATACAGGGTAGGCGATTTAAAACTTTCAATTTGAATCGGCTGTAAAAAAATAACTAATAATTTTTTCAAATTTGTGTTTTTTTTCAAAATGTTATACTTTGTCATTGAATGGAACACAATATCTTTCATATGTCCACCATGACTGGCTCGGCAGTACCTCATCCGATCAGCCCAATTGTTCAGTACATTTTCGGTTATTTCGGGTCGAATCTTTTCAATGGCAACATCGATTACTTGTTTAAACGCTTTAATTGTCTCTGCATGCTTTGTGTAACATTTATCCTTAATGGCTTCCCACAGAAAATAATCCAATAAGCTCAAATCTTAGCTCTGAGGTGGTCAATATCATCACAATTACGGCTGATTATTCGATTTTTAAAAACAGTGCATAAAATATCGATGGTTGCGTAGCGCAGCCCAAAATCCACACCAAACAGTGACTCGTTGTGATTGCATTGGCTTCTTAATAGTCACGTGTGGGTTCTCTGAACCCCATATGCGGCAGTTTTGCTTACTGGCATAGCCACCGAATGAGTTTCATCTGAAAACACGATTTTCGGGTAAAATTCTTCATTTCCTGACAAACAATCTTTAACCCATGGGGCGAAGCGAAAACGCATCGGATGGTGTTCCAAAATTAAATGACAAGGTTCAACCTTTCCAATAAAATCAGCAATTTAAAAAAAAGTAACCCTTTTTTTTACAGCCGTTCTAAATTTAAAATTTTAAATGGCCCACCCTGTATGTGTGCCAGCTAAATTTGAACCAATTTTCTTCAATGCATTAACGTTTCTTCTTAGTCCAAAAAATTTACCCTTGCCAAACTTCATGAGGATCGGATTTAATTCACGGAAGTTCTTATTTTTGTTTGATCTGTCACACTGTGCGCTCAGAAATGGGCACATTCATAATTGTGTGACATATTTGCTCATGTAACCGCAATATGGTTGTAGACATCGATAATTTATGAGTCGCATCTTCACTTTGCTTCAGAATCGTTTTTTTCACGTATGCGAAGACATACTGACACATGTGTGTATAAAGATGGGATACAAAATACAAGTGTCAAATGTGCCACTTCCGTTTTGTTTCGTTAACTTCCAGCCAGTAGATGTTGATGATTTCCAGGCGTTTTCGAACATTTAAAAATTACCAGCAGCGTTCCCAATTAAGCCTTTTTCCAGCTAGATATGCACCAGATATATAAGTATATTCTTAAAGGTAAACAAGTTAAACATCGTTAAGTACGGCTGAACCTTGTATACCCTTCACCGTCCCCAAGCTACTTAAGCTCAAAAAAGGTCCGTTTTTCGGGTCCTAATGTCAGCAAAAACTGAGGATTACTCCACATTTGCGTTCGTAGCAAAATTTGCTATAATTTGAGTACCCGTATATGACCATATTGACTATTAATCGACCGTTTAGACCTTGCGTTACGTTTTTAAGCGGCATGAACCAAAAAGTCCAGGAACAATGCCCATTTTTGAAGTATTATGTGAGTCCCCACTAATAGTACACATATTAACCATCGTCCATGCAAAAATAGCAAATACAGTAAGACCTCGGTAATCCGAACTTAGCTTATCTGAATTATCCAGTAATCCGAATTATGTGTTCCCCTTTAATCCGAATTGATTGTGTTTTTTAATCCGAATTGACATCAAAGTATGTTAAGTTACTTCTGTCAAATTTAATCAGAATTGAAGATATGTATGCGACCTATATCTCAACCAATTTTCTTTCCTTTCAAAGCGCCCGTTCTTGGGAAATTCGATCAAAATTGTAAAATCACAGGGTGATTTTTTCACTACTGGACAAATTTCACTAGCGTATTCCTTGGCTCATTTCATGAAAATATGTCCATCAACGACCATGGCGAAATGGCAGCGGTTTGACAATTTTCGCATTGGTGGTAGAAGGGAAGGAGAAAGGACAGACATATGAAGTTAAATCGCATCAACTGGTGATTCTTAGTAGATCGGCACCCTTAAAGTTTGGTCTATCTTACATACTAGTTACGTATTCCGTAGATAAAATTATGAATTTTCTTTCATTTTACATTCAACAACAAAAAAAACGGAAAACCCCGTCAGCAAAAAAAACTGGTTAACCGAGATGAAGGGTTTTAGCTATTTTTGAAAAACCGATTGTTAGGTTTGGACATTAAAACCGGAAGGTCGGTTTTCGGTTTCGAACCCTCTAGTTGCGGTCTCTAAGGTCTGCTGAATCCACTTTAGATAGCTTAAGTAAGTACCTTGAGGCAATCCGCCGAAGGGATTATGGCATTCAAAACATAGTCGAGCTATACGAGTACAAAAAGATTTCTCGTACAGCACGAATATTGATAATTAAATCGAAATTGTAAGCGTAGTGTGAGTTTAAGTTTTTCCTTGATGTTATGGCAATGCTAAACCCAGTGAGATGAACTTTGACACATGTCACAAACCATAAGAAAACCATCGCTAACAATTCAACTCTCCGCAATGTTCAAGAGAAAATTTGTGGAATTTTGAATACAATTTGTACTTATTAACTGACTTTATTTTGTCGAGCGTAAGCATCAGTGCTCTGACCAGGGTAATTATTCCATTGCCACAACGACCACGTACTAATTTGGTTTAATTTCTATTTAAAAAGCATTTCTTCAAAAAATATTCCGTTGACATTCGACAAAGAAAGGAAAATAAACTTTGTACACATTTGATTTTTATCTTTCAAGTTTAAATTGTTTAAATACGTTGCATGATTGACGGACAGACGGACAGCATCGCACTGCAAACGGAGAAACCTCTTATAACTAAAAAATGGAAGGCACTCGTCACTATCGGGGAAGCGCATTTCCCTTTTGGAAGCGAGCCGCCGCGTTCTGTGTAAACAAGATCCATGCAATTGACACTTGAGCATAAGCATAACAAGTGTCAAGTGCTGCCGCTACTAAACACTTTTGCAGCTCCCCCTCCAGCGAGGGGTGGAGAGGTAGTGGGACCATTAATGCTGTGACATGGATGAAAGCGAAATGAACTAATGTAGCCATTCTCTTGGAATGGGGTTAATAAAACAAAGCCGCAGATGCAAACAAACTAGCATGGCGAGTGGTGGGCAATAAACAGAACATGAGTTTCTGTCGGTCTGTCTGCACTCGTCCTCGTTTTTTCATATTGTCCAGACTATATGGTGGTGTTGAAGTGCAATTTATTGGGTACTTGTGGTCCCCAACAATTTATTTCGAAATACTTTACATCTCCGCTGGTAGTTTGTAAAAACGATCTCAATACAATTTCAGTTACAATTAGAAAATATCGAAATCGTACAATAACGATTTTAACTCTAAACATAAGTGATGATATATTTTTATATATCCTCAACCATTAACGATCTATTTTAAAGCTTCTCTGCAACAATACACCAATAGATACTCAGGGAAAATACGACTGATTTCAAAAGGAGGCACCAAAAGCACAGTAACTAGGTTTCAGTCTTTCTTCTTCAAGTTTACGTGCCAATAAAATTCCTAAGCAGTGTTCTTGGATTCGAAACAGCGGTCTGTCTGATCGGTCTTGTATTGGCAAAATACAGTGATTATTTTGGACATCGCTCTTCTCAAGTGTATACAAACCTCCAACAGTAGCTATATTGTTATCTAGGTTTCTATTTCGCAATTCCAGTAAAGGTCTTGGAAATTTGAAGCTCGTTCACCATAATATCCTTTAGGAGAGGGTAGGTTCATCGGCATGGAAAGTCATTTCTATAAAAGTATATAACCGGGACCGACAATACTATACACATCTGGATATGCAGAAAATCCAAGATATAAGTTTTTATTTGGATAGATACGATAAATAGTGCGGAAATTGTATAGCTTTTATATTTATTAGTTTTTAATATAATCGTAAAAAACAATTTCTATTGATACACATACATTATCGCTATTAATAGATGTGTCCCCTTGGGTACAGCCCCAATTTAGGAAAATTTTCGACCAGGTTTGCAGCCCAAGCATCCGACCGAATCAGAAAAATAGTTCCAATTTTATATTCGTAAGAAAATTTATATTCAAAAAAAAGACCCATGTGATTGTACTGTCCCACGATTGATTGTTAGCTAGGGTTAGAGGGACTTGCACCGGTGTCTAAACGTGAAAAAATGACACGCGGTACGTCCTCTCGGTGACCCATGGTGATTGGCCTTTCTTTATGATAATTTAGGCTATAAGTTCTCTGGAAAGCTACCCTTAAGCCACGGCTGTCCTAAGCAGATATACCATCTTGCAGTAGAATAACTCCTTCAGATCTTCAACGTTAGTTTAAAAGAGCCACCCGCCAGGCTTCGCTCGGAGGCCTTAAAGGCGAGTTGCGGCACCCTGAAAATGGGAGCCAACAAAAAAAGAGAGAGATGGGAAGTGTGAAAAGTTTTGTATGAAGGAAGGTTTGTTTCCCTGTTCTCCATTATGGTTATAAGCTGGGGCGAGCAATTCGGAACCAGCTCGACCATTTAACAAAGCTTAAGAGTAATTTGGGAGGTTTATCTGCTAGATCGGTCAGGACATCAAGGAATCATGCGATACGAAAAACGACTCAGGCAAAAAAACAAGCAATTGGGCAATTTGGAGAGAATCGCAAACAAAAACGCTTAATTGCAAGCAGGCAGCGTACTAATAACATCGCAGGAAAAGCTCCTCGCCCACTCAAATGGCATAGACATCATTGGGAGAACTGTACAATCTGAGTCGGAAAAGGTGTCGGAAATGTAGGGATCGGTGGTGAACAAAAAAAAAGTAAGCTGCTGTTTTTATCTTCTAAAATCATGGCGAGTCGACATCCTTAGGGCAAACCAAAGATGACAGGCAATGCCGTCTTTGGTATGGTTGATCAGTTCGTCTATCCTGGAACTACATAACGAATTATACTTGTAACTAGGTACTACTTTGGGCTATACAATACAGATAAAAATACATATCTTGCTCACGCTTATAATACAACCTGTGCTTCTCTATGTCGCTAAAGGATGGGTTCTTGCTCAAGCAGATGATGCAGTGTTAGGAGTAGGAGTCAAGGGGAAGACTGTTCCAATTTTAAAATTAGCCTAATTATCTCAGTACCGACAATGTAGGGTAGCAAAGGAGTGACATATAGTGCGACTGTATAACAATTCTCTGGTTTTGGTTATAGTGCATGCCAAATATGAGAAACGACGCTCCAGTTAAAAACCAAGTACAATATATATAAATATTCAACTGTTGGACATTCACGCCGATTTGCTATTACCACGTAAATGCCAGTGACTTTACTTATACTTGCATGAGAGTAATCTCTAATCCTTGTAAAAGTTTCTATATAAAATGGGCTAGCCGTTAGTCGAAGCCTGCATTAAACAATAAAAGGTTTGTTCTATTGGTACTCGTTTATTAAAGGGCGATAACTTCAAAACTTTACGAGAAAATTTTTGTACAGGGTGGATGATAAAAGCCGCTACCGAAAAAATATTAATAACTTTTTTTCTATTTAATGAACCTGATTAATTTTTTTTTAGTTTGTAGATTGATTTTTAAAATCAACGAAAATGGATAACTGGGACACTGAAACAAGAATTGGGATTGTCCGCCGGTATCACGCACTGGATTCCATAGTTTCGGTTCAAAGAGAGTATAGGCGCACGTTTGGCGGCAATCCTCCGAGCAGATGGACCATAATGAGACTTGTTGCCGAGCATGGAAAAGTCAACAGAAAACCTTACCATCGAAACCCTTCAGTTCAGACGGAGGAAACAATCGCTGCTGTAACTGCTGGCAAAACAATCCCAGAGTTTCGACAAGAAGCTTATCTGCTCATATGGGTATAAGCAGACAGTCGGCCTTTGATAGAGTCTGGCATGGTGCACTCATATCAAAGCTGATCGCTTTTGGTGTCGGTAATACATTTGCTCGGTTTATATCGAGCTTTCTTAGAGATCGCACTATTAGAGTTGTTGTAGATGGGTTCTCATCCAACACACATAGGCTGACCGCAGGTGTACCACAGGGCTCTGTCCTTTCTCCCTCTTTATTTCTTATTTTCATTGACGATCTATTGGGTCAGACCGTGAATCCAATCTACTCTTTCGCAGATGATAGTAACCTCTGTCATTCGTATTCATTCGACCGTAGGCCGAGCCTTCAAGATATTGAAGACAAAAGGCAAATTATGGATGAGACACTTGGCCGGGATCTACTGGCCATTTCCGAATGGGGTCGAGTGAATACAGTAGATTTTAATGCACGTAAGACACAGTGCTGCTTGTTGTCTCACAAGCGATTCGCTGACCCTACAATATCGTCAATTTCTCTCGATGGTACGGATATTGAACAATCAGAAGCTCTCGATGTTCTGGGCATGAAAATACAATGTGACGCTCGTTGGGCGAGACATGTATTCGAAGTGTCGAAAGAAGCACTCAAGTGCATAGGCTTTTTAAAGCGGTGCAAGAAATACTTCACTCCTACTGATCTTTTCAATATCTATACATCTTTCATCAGGCCGAAGATGGAATACAACTCCCATATATGGGCAGGTGCTCCAAAATCATCCTTGGAGCTACTTGACCGTGTTCAAAGGAGAGCGATGGTGCTGATAGGTGACAGTAGGGTATCCAACTCTATTGTTTCCCTTGAGCATCGTCGGAATGTGGGTTGCGTGACGCTGTTCTATCGTTACTTTCATGGTGTGTGTTCATCAGACATCCGTCGCCTTATTCCTGACGTGAGGATGTTCGGCAGGGATACGCGACTTTCTAGGAATTCACACCCGTTTGTTATCGATTGGCCAGTTGACCGCACTATACACTACAGATCAAATTCGTTTTTCGCTCGTACAGTCCGTATGTGGAATCGACTTCCGGCAAATGTATTTCCCACTAATTGCGACATCCAGAAGTTCAAGGCAAGCGTCAACAAACATTACTCCCTCTTTCCCCCCTCCGATCCATTAATTTCCACTCGCCAACGCAATGCACCGCATGTATAGGGGGCATCCCCTGAGTGTTGGTTTTTAAAAAAAAAAAAAAAAAAAAATATAAAAATTTAAGTTCCATTATTTTTAAAACTAATTAAGCCATATTTAATAAAATTGAATGAGATTTAACTTTTTTAAAAAAAATTAATTTCAACACTGAAAAAAAAAGTTATTTAAGTTTCTTAATGTAGCAATATTCATCACCACCTTAGATGGATTGTAAAAGAAAAATCGTGTAAAATTATAGACTAGTAAGAAAGCTACATAGCGACTATGAAACAGGTCTATGAACACATTGGACGGATTTTAAATTTACCCAAATTTTTAAAAAATGTCACAGTTGGATATGTGGGAAAGTTTCATCATTATAAAACATATTTGCATTTCTTACGCTTTTGGCCATATTTAATTGGGCCTAATATTCCTTCAGAAAATTAAATCAAATTTCAAAAAAAAAATATTTTTTAACTCGTGCGAAACTGCCATTCTCATTTGATACCCACCCTCCCATATGTCGATGTGGATGCCGTTGATACATAAAGGAAACTAAGTGAGTAATTGTGGGTACTAATTTTTAGTGTCCCACATTTCCATGACTTACAAACCGATTGGAAAAATTCACTTGTTCTCCGTTCACATGCTAACTGCCTTCCCTCTATTTTATCTACAAGTACTAACCAAAGACGTAGGACAGCTTTCAAGGTAAAACTGATAACTAAAAACGCCGAGAAGGAAATGAATTATGTGGCCTCCGGTAAATATTACAAAGTGCTGCAAAGTATAATACCAGCATTATAATTCGCCAAAACTAGGGGGATAATACGAATATTATGTTATTTGTGCTAACATATGTATGAAAATATGTATGTCCGACTTTTTCCTCGTGGTTCTACTATTTGCCAACACCCTACCGCCCCCTCCGAAGGGGGGCAATATTCCACTCTCCAAGTTTATTTTCTTTATACAAAAAAAGACCACATTCTGAGTAGCCGATGGATACACTGGCTCTGCTCAATATTAAACCACATGTTTTTGCAAAAAATTCTTGCACAATCTCGTTGAACATGAGGCAAGCGGCTTGCCAGACGAACAGCCGAACAGACAGACAGGCATTCCCAACAACGAGCGCTGCAACTGAAAAACCATGCAACAATGAAATGTTTTATTGCATTTTGCGTTTGCATTTATTGTATTCACATGCACATCAAGCAGCGGAGTCCTAAAGGCCTTCTGAGTTACATATTAGATATTTTAGACTATCAGCTTCATGGCTGCCAAACCAAATTATTAAAAAATCTTTGTTTATAAATATTTCATAAAAATACTCATAGTAGTAATTTTTGGAAAGATAAATTTCTTTTATCTTTCACACAATTTATGAGTTTTTAAAAATAGTCCTATTCGGCGCCGAGCCTCATTTGGTAAATTTTTCGTTTCAAAATCGTCAAAATGACAGCAAGTCGTCAACATTGGTAGCCCTGTTCAAGAAGTTCGGGCATTTTAACTTGTAAGACTAGGCAAACATTCGAAATAAACTCCGAACTCGTTTCAAAATAAATTTCTCCTATAAAGACTTCCATGCGCCTCCCAAACTATCATTCACCAGCGGATACCCGGCGCAAAGTGGTCCAGGATCGATTTCCATGGGCCAAAATTCTATAACTTCTGATCTAGTAAATATTTTTGAGTTCAGTAAAAAGGGCAATTGAGCTATTAACTTTTAAAATCGGGCTATTGGGTATATTTTAGAAATTTGCCTGAAGTTGACTACTTTTCGTATTTTCCGATTTTAAAGAAAAGTATATTTTTTTACAAATTTGCAAATAATTGTTTATAATTGTTCATAAATTGCCGATTTGAACTTTTTTTCTGATTTTGATAATTTAAAAAGTGAGATTTAATTTTTCGACTTGGCCGACTGTATCATATACATTTTCAAAGCTATTGTACTAGATAAGAGTAATTTCGGTCGGGCCAAATCTGGAGCAAGCAGTATAAATATAGGTATGTACATAATAAAATGGGTTTCCAAGTTCAAACCCGCAACACTTAGCGATTGCCAGACGTACAGGAATCTGAAAGCGTTTTTTTTCAAAGGGAAAATCGGTGAAAATTATTAAAATTCGTGATATCAGCACAACTTATCCTTTAAGTTTGACGCTGATGATCGTGATTTGGATAAAATTCGGAAAAGTTTTTTAGCAGAATGTTTTGTTTTGTTACACAATTTAAAAATTTAAAAATATTAACCGCTGGTTCCTCATCTAGGGTGGTTAAATTGCAAGGGCTGATGTTGAATGTGAACCACACCTAAACTTCAAGTTTGTTTCTGCATTTCATTTGATATTTCTCAGTTTCAGACTAATTCAATTTGAATCATGGAAAGATACACAAGTGAGCAACGCGTTAAAGTTATTCAGGCTTGGTGGCAAGAAATGGCAATGTTTCGAAGAAAATCATCTTTTGTGATAAGGCACATTTTCACCTCTGTGGGTTCGTCAACAAGCCGAATTGCCGCATTTGGGCGAATAATAATCCAAAAGTGAAAACAATGCACCCACAAAGAGTGACTGTTTGGTGCGGTTTGTGGGCTGACGGCATCATCGGTCCGTATTTTTTCCAAAACGAGGCCGGTCAGCCATTTTGCTGATATTTTACTCCATACATACGAGGGCGACCGCAAAACTAACTGGCCTGGCACATTTTCTGTTTTACTAGCAACTTTTTTTTTGTTTTTTAAAAGCAATCTTTTATAAGCCATCTGTCAAAATTTCCGAAATATTTAATGATTATTTTCTTTGTTACAGGTGATTGAAGTAAACAAGTTTTATAATTTTTGAAAAATGGAAAATAAAGAGTTTCGTGCGGTAATTAAAAACTTTTATATGAAAGGTTATACGCCACAATTAATCAAAGATGAATTGGATTCTGTTCATGGTGATAATGCACCATCATACTTCACCGTGAAATCCTGGATTCAACAATTTAAAATGGGTCGTTCAAGTACGGAAGATAAACAACGCTCTGGAAGACCGAAAACTGCTACTACTATTGAAAACATTAAAAAAATATTTAATAAAGTGACTAAAGATAGACGAATAAAGCTCAGAGAACTTGCTGATATTGTTAAAATACACGAAAAACAAGTTTGGAGTACTTTACATGATGAACTCCACATGAAAAAGCTATCCGCAAGATATGTGCCGCGTTTGTTGACTTTGCCCCCAAAAATTCCAAGGAGCTTTAAGCGAATTTTTCAGCGTAATCCAATAGAGTTCTTGCGCCGATTCATAACTGTTGATGAAACATGGATCCATCACTACATCCCAGAATGCAAAGAACAGTCAAAACAATGGATAGAAGCTGGTAAAAGTGGTCCCAAGGAGGCGAAAACTGTTAAGTATGCAATGAATGTTGATGTTGAGGTGGAACAGGCAACCGAAGAGGTGGAAGGCCCAGCTACATCAGCTAGCTTAAAAACACTTACGGCCCTGTTCCGTACCTGTCTTCTATTGCCACTTTTTTCTTCACAATTTATAAAAAATCCAATTGACGAATTCATTGCAAATTTTTATAATTGTATATATTTTATTTCTTTTAAAATTTATGACAATTTCAGCGCACTTTCTTTATTACTTTTGTTTTTTATTTGTTTATAAATGTCAATTTCGCAGCTGTAATGTAACATCGGCTTCATGTTGGTAATGTAGTCATCCGACGGATTACCTAAACTTTTTTTACGTAGTCGTATTAAAGGAAAGTTTTCCATCTCCCATGTACAAACGCTATTTGGCGATTATTTGTCGACAATGTAATTTTCTCTACATCTCTCCAAAGATATGATGCTTTGAATCATACATTTAGTTCAGCGCCTGGTGTTGATCTTGAAAACAATGACAAAGTTCGTCTAGAATCAGATGTACCCAGCAATTGGCGTCAGAGTACAGATTTCTCTTATTTTAATTTTCTCTGTAACTCTTTTGCAGCTTACGAGTAGTGCAGACCATACAGCTTCGTGTAAGAGGGTGTCAAAAGCGTTCTCATAATCGATTAAAACGAGGTACACACGATCGCCAATCTACGAACTGCTCGACGATAATCCTTAGCCTGTTAGCGTTGTCAACCAGGATAGTCCGGGGCGGTATGCAGTTTGTTCTGACTGACACCAACAGTTGTTATAAAGTTTCGTCCTAGCCGCCGAGTGAATTATACGATCGCTATGGTTTCTGCAAGGAAATGCTACAACTATCTGGTAGTGGGTAGATCTAATCCTGATTCCCATAAGCGTCTTGCGAAACCCACACTTTCGTCTAGTTCAGTCCTTTTTGTGTAGAAGCATACGTACTTTTCATTACCTCCCTGATAGTCCTGCCTGTCATGGATATGTGTGGCCAAGTTCCATTCAAAACTTGCAGTTGGTAAAATGTAGTCTACTTCTTAGGACTTTTAAGGCTCTCCAAAAAATGTTCCATGACCAATGGAGCTATGAAACCAGTGTGCATTCTGTCTAGTAAATCAATTCGTACTTCCGCACGTAAGCCGCACAACATCCTATTAAGCAACAAGGGGGAACTTCTCTCAAGTCAGTGAGATGTGCATGATTAAATTCATATACTCACTGACCAGGACCTACTATTTAACAGGACCTAATGTTTTATAGAGAAGTTTTTAGAAGGTCGAGAGATAAATCGCTTATTCGAAGACTCGCCGTCATTTACAAGTTAAAAGCCCGCCGCTGAAAAATATTAGATGTTCTTACCCTGGGTTGAACCTGAGTTTACTGGCATGATAGTCGCGCACAGTTCCATCACACCACGGCGGCCCACATATCAGTTGATAATTGCTGGAAAAATGTCTCCAGGTCCGCGGTATGAGCAGTGCGTTAAGCCTATGCTGCAACCGCAGGTAGTAGATCCAAGCTCTTTCCTATGGCCTGTGGCGCTTTATGTGTATAATTGTTATTCCTATTCTTATCCTTAGTTTAGCATGAATTCTAAGCAAGGAATAACGATACAAACAAAACTGCTTTCTTTCAATGACACCGAAGTGTAAAAGTAATTCGAAAGAGTGATAAAAATGTAAGGGGTATATACTTTTGAACCTTTAGTCTTTTTAGGTAATGAGTTTTTTTGCATTTCAGTCTATTTGACATAACTTTGAAACGGTATGACCTCTGGGCTTCATTTAGGTAATTTTAGAAAGGTAAGAGGTAGGAACTTAACCGGTTTAGAACTTAATAATTTTACCCTTGTACCCTCCGATTACAAACCTAAGCCATGGGTGCAGTAAAATCGGTAGTCGATATTGCGACGGAGGCGATATCTAGGAAACGCTGGAAGGGAGGCTCCAAGGAGTACTGTGCATTAGTAACACTAGACGTGAGCTCGGCTGATTGGGACAAAATAAAAAGTGCCCTCGCGAAATGGAGACACCTGGGTACATTATTTACCTGATTACTAACTACTTCACGAATCAAAGGTTCATATAGGACAGCGACGAAGGGGAAGCTATCTACCATGTTACAGCCGGTGTTCCACCGGGATTAGTGCTCGGCCCACTGTTGTGGAATATTATGTACAACGGAGTCCTAAGACTACCACTGCATCATGGTACAAAAGTAAAAGGTTTCGCAGACGATATTGCTATTATATTATATTGGTATTGTGACTGTTGCCAAGCATATTCAACAAATAGAGTATATGAAAAACGATGCTATTCACCAGATGCGTACGTGATTAGAAACAGCAGGTCTGGAGCTGGATGACCACAAAACAGAAGTGGATCTAATTAGTAGCAGGGAAAATATAGAATATATAAGCATAATAGTTGGAGACCATTTCTCTCGCTCTTCGCATGCTCTTAAGTACCTTGGGGTTATGCTAGATAACAGGCTCAACTTTAAGGAGCATATCAACTACACTAGCGGAAAGGCAGCCCGAATACAGGTGGCTCTAGCCAGGCTGTTATCGAAGGACCCGAGCAGGTTAGAAGGAGACTACTAGTGACAGTCGTTAGCTCCGTGGTCCTATATGCGGCTCCAGTATGGGCAGACGCGATGTCAAGAAAGGAGGCCAAAAGAAAGCTAACGTCAATTTATCGACTTAGCGCCTTACGAACAATAAGCGGATTCCGCACCATATCGGATGAAGCAGCTTTCGTGGTGCCAGGCATGATGCCTATAGACATACTGGTGGATGAAATACGGCGGATATACGACTCGAGACAAGACCCTGCTGAACTAATAGACATATTAAAGGCCTAAAGCGAGTTCTCCATGCAAATGTGGCAAGTTAGGTGGGACAACAGTACGAAAGGTAGATGGACGCACCAGTTGATCCCTAATATATACGACTGGGCAAATAGGTCCCAGGGCGAGGTAAACTACTTTACTACCTAATACAATTCTTGGCAGGTAATGGATGTTTTAGAATATACTCGTACTTGTACTGATTTCGACATGACAGCTCGCCTTTGTGCCCAAACTGTGTGGAGGAAGAAGAAAACGCAGAACACCTTATGTTTAACTGTCCAAGATTCAAGATATTCCTGATGGATATTCCGGGCCTCGTACATGTTTTGCAAATTATGCTCCAACGTGCGGAAAACTGGGGCAAGATCGAAACGCACACGGTGGTAGTGCTGGAGGAGCTGCGGATAGTGGAACGCCTTTGAATAGCGTAAATGCTAACTAGCCCTCGCGAAGTAATAATTATAGGTAGTCCCGCGAAGGAGAGTGGTTGACGTAGAGATGGTGTGGTTTAGTACGTAGGTGCCAGCAATAGCAAATTGTGCATGCCTGTGGCGGGGGCCACTAGTACCTTTGAAGATTCCACACCTCCGGATCCAAAAAAAAGAGACCCTCCGACCACCAATCCGAAAATTTTCAAACCGCTGCCATTTCGTCTACTTGCATTTTCGGGCATGGTCGTAGATGGACATATTCTCATGAAATGAGCCAAAGAATACGCTGGTGAAATTTGTCCAGTCGTGAATGAATCACCCTGTATATCAACTGTGGGTGCAATACCTACAGACTGCATTTGTGGGCCACCTAGCTGGCCTTTGGCAGCACTCTGTCCGCCGCTGGGCAGCTACAGTAGATCGTTTACTTACATCATTACTTAATTGCAAAAAAGCTGAACCACTGTTTCCGCTAAAGTAGCTTTTATGGAGTTTTTACTGTACTAAATGTATGTATGAGTGCAATGGTATTTGTTTTGTGCGTGTGGCTGCGTGGAAGTAATGAATGAATTATGATTGTAATGCATACGATGATGATTAGTAGATTCACAAGCGCGGCAGCGGCAACGAAAATGTTAAATTATGCGTGTAGGTACGTACATTGACTTCAAGTACAACTCTATGTACGCTATATTATGCAATTATAGTTCTTGATGCAAAAATATAAATATAAAAAATGAACTAAATAAACTGTGCTAAAATTGATCGCGATCGAACTTCATACGTGGTGTTTAGAGCGAATCCGGTAGGACCCTTTTATAGCAGGTCATATTTAAACATACTCGTATCAAAACGTACTTATATGGATAAAGCTTTACCTAAAGTTTATACAGACCTGCGACAGAAGCTTAAATGGATAGCTTTTTACTAACGCCCTTTGGAGTAGAGAGCTAAAAAGTACGATTTATTTACCATAAGAACGTTAAAACTATTTCGGTGGGTCGACCCTTTAAAGCTGCTCCTTAAAAATATAACGAGAAAAAAATAAGAATTAATTACGGACCCGATCTAATATTAACGAACCCGCAAATGTTTTTTGGCTCTGATTTGCAGTATGCCCTTGGAGTGTCCAAACACTTAACTGGAAATGTGCATCGGTATATGTCGGCATTGGTCCGTAAAATTGCATCTATAGGCCTATCGGTATATAGGACAAATCTTAAATTAGCCAATTCTTTACATTGCGTTAAATCCTGACAGAGTCGACAAAGTCTAGTACTACAGAAGGACCACGCAGAATGTCGGATTCGGTTTTAAACACTCTAAAAATGGACCAGCAGAGTATTGCATTAACTCTTTCAGTTTGTTCTGGCCCTAGATTATCGAATCGCCATCGATCTCAACAACTTTACGTTTCGCGCACCACCCAGATGTAAACTTTGCATAAAGATCTCGCATTATTCGCTTTCAAAGTCGAACAAAAGGATTCAGTTATAAAAGCACTTGGCTTCTTTATCGCTTCTCAGTTTGGCCCTTAGAGCATCTTGAATGGGACAACGTTTTTTTTTTCATAAGGCACTTGAGAAACCCAAATTGAAATGCAGAAGCGTAAATTTAATTTGCGAAAACAAAAATTAAAATTGCGAAACGAAAATTAAAATTGAGAAAATAAAAATTAAAATTGAGAAACGTTAACTAAAATTAAAATTGAGAAAAATAAATTGAATTTTTCTAGTGTTGGAAATTATTTTTTAAAAGTTTAAAACGTTGCTCATTTCTTAACTTCACCATGATACCAATTTTAATTACAATTTAACCTAGACTGAGAAATAGGAATCGTTGATTGGAAACTTCCCTAGATAAACATGTCGATTTCGTAGCCAAAGTGTATAGTGTGTCACTTGTTCGTTCTCTATCGCTAACGCAGAAACACGAGCTTGTATTGCTATTTTCCTCTAACTGGAATTAATAGAACGGATGCATATGGAATTTAGTAAAAACAAAACCAGAGTAACGAGCATAACATGCATTCAATTCACAAGCATAAATTTTGTTATACTCGTACGTAACATGAGTTTGCGAGTTTCATTACATGTCAGACAGAGAGAATGACATGTAAAGAAATCGGCATATGAAGCTTTTCTTCATAAATTGCAAAAGTTGCCTAGATAAGCCCTTTTTCTTAGCTGGGAGATGGACTCCAGTCAAGTGGGGAATTTGGCTTGATCAACGCTGCTGATCAATTTGTTGTTGCCAACCAGCAGCCACAATCATTTTTATTCATTGCTGCGATTTATTTTTTTTGCATTTCAGTTGTAATGATGTAATTCTGTTACTGCTGTTGTTGTGTTTATCAAGTGCCTCTGAAATGCAGATGACACTCCCATTATTCGGATTGCGATTGCCGTTATTAATCAATCCCATAAATGAATGACTTTGTCAATAAATGTTTATCGCAAATATGTGTTGTTAATATTCATGACGTTGCTGGCAATTGTTGCAACTAGAAATGCAGTTGGACGTTAGAGAAATACTGGGAGAAACAAAAAAGACTGAAGGGTTAAAAAGATTCATAACTTTTTTGTTTGTAATTTTTGTTTTTATCTCTGTTGCAGGTTATATAAATTTTTAATGGTGAAAAATGATGGCTATACGAGATGAGAGAAGTAGAACTAACAATCATCTTAAAATTAAGGTTCAGAGATATTTTACACATTTTTACAAAGCAAAATTGTAGCAATTAATTGATTTATTATATTTTATAAAATATTTTATTACGAATTCGCCGATGAACCCCCTTGATTTTCAATTCTTTTCGGTGTAAACAAAGAGAAACAAAATTGCCATTCTACTCACACTTTGCTTTAAAGTTGCCAGACTACCATATTGCAAACTAACTAGGTAACTTAGCTAGTTACCTCGAAAAAAAACACGGCTGTTATCATCTTCATTCGGTGTGATTTCATTAACCAACCAAATAAAAATGTAAGTGTGTGGCAAACCACGCTTTTTGAAATTGATGGAAAGGCGACAACAGTGCCAAAACGGTTTACATCGTTTTGACGCACCATAAGACGATATGAATAATAATTCATTGCGCTAACTTTTGGGAATTAAATTCATTGCCCACGTTAACAATAGCGACATCATCTACGAGTATTGTTGGCGCATTAAATCGTCTGACATGTTGTCCAGGTGGGGTTTTTTAAGCTCGAATCACAGTTGCATGCACACAACATAAAAATATGCAACATGAAATATCAGAACGTTGACCTTTTTTACAATTGAGTTCCCTACAAAGTATTTTGCAAACATTTATGACATTGATTTGAAAAGGGTTATTAAGGACCAAGGGCAACAAACATAATGGTAAACTTGACCTTAAATCTATTGATTATCAAAACTTTACAATCATACGTTTTACTATCAGAATTAATAAAATTACCTTGAACGTTGGCATAAAATTGTCGCGAATAATATTGGTAGCACCAAACGAAGTAATTTGAAAGGCGGAGTTAAACGCTTGAATGTTTGCCAAAAAGTTTTTTAAATCGGTTCACATGAGCTCCGGTTGTGGATCAAATTCAGGTAATTTAACTTATCCGTTTGCAATACACAATCACTTCATGTTTAAACTTCAGTGCAATGGCTACGAGCAGTAGCCATGGATTCTGTTGAAAACTTTCCAAGAGAAACGTGATCAAAGCTAGCATCATAATGGGCCTTTCGGAAATGCAGCTCTGCGTTGCATGTATTGCTCAGCGCATTTGAAAATACATCGTCTGGCAACTCCGCAATAGTCAGATGTTCTAAAAGCATCAATTCAGATTCTGTTGCACAATTAACTCAGGCGTGCAGGACAAAAATGTCTAATGCAATACATGAGTAAGAATAAAATGGTTAATTGTGGCTGATACGCATCAGCAGCGTCAAAAGATTACTTTTGCGCAGTACATCAGCGCAGTGCAGCATTTCCAAAAAGGCCTTATTTCATGCAGAGCGCTGCAATGTACGTTGCGAAGTCTTACCTCGGGCCACGGAACTTCGAGCACTCAAAGCATTATTTGTAATCTGGCATTACTTTGAGAATTTCAGAATCATGCAGTATTAGTAGCATTACTGTTCGACTTCCAAAACTACTACAGCTCGAACTATTTTGTGATCAAATAGATGACAAATAAAATTAAATAAATAACATTAGTTTTTTTTTCGCAAAAAACATTTTTAATTAAGAAACATACTCACAATGTTTATAATGTCGCAGAAAAAATACTGAACACGATAAATCCAATAAACATCATATAAGAAAATATTCCATACGATTTAAAATATGTCAGTAAATTGTTGAAATAAAATTCAAATGTACTCATCGGCACACAGTAAAAACAAAAAAATTAACAACTGGTATATTTATGTTTGATACTTATAAACATATGTGACAGCGCATAGAGAACGGGACCTTAGGGTAAAAATATCAATTTTCACTTTTTTTTGATGTGGACAACATCTGATCATCGAATAAGACCGATCCCATGCCCCAAAAGTGTTCCCTCCCAGAGATATGCGCGTTTTATGAAAGTGATGGTACACCAAAATACACGCATTTAAATCTTTAAAATGCCTCTCCTGAACAAAACTGGTTTTTACCCTTAGGTCCCTTTCTATTTTGCGCGTCACATATATACATATTAAGGTCATTTATAGATAAAACCTTGGTAACGACGTGACCATTCGCAGGAAGCAATACAGAGAATACAAATTTCTAAAATAAAGCAACTTATTTTTATACATACATTTAAAGGGTCGCAGCTTAGTATTTCAAAAAGTTGCCAAAGGAATGACAATGCACTCTCCATTCTATTGAAGAGAGAAAAACAACTAACGTAGCATGTGGACCTCACCGTCACTAAGCTACAAAAAAACTTGTAGGTTTTTGGTCCATGCGTCCGACCCTAATCTCAGCCCAAACTTCCATATTGCTCTACAGATTTGTATCAAAATTTGCTTTAGTTTGAGTCCATATTGACTATTGATCGTCTGTTTTGACTATGCGGGACGTTGTTTGGGCCATAAGAGCCAAAAAGTCAAGTAACTACGCCCTTTTAGTGTGTTCGAACTAACAGTATCCGTTTCAACCACTGTCAATATACCAGATTAGGGTAAATATGGTCATCGTACTGTACTAACAACTTATAGATCGGTCATAACAATGAAACTCAAAAAAGGTATTTAGTTGTCCACAACTAGTGGCTGTGGTATCCAATAGTTTGTTGTTGTAACCAATTGTTAGTAATGACCATAACCAAAAAGGAGTTTTTTAATGGATTATTTTAATCGATTTTAGCCACATTTTCTTCAGTAAGAATCGCCCACCATCTTTTCCAATTTTTCCATGTCATGTCCCTCCTTATGAGTATTTTAAGTAGTTCAATTGTGTAAGCAAAAAACAAAACTAGTGGCTGTGGCATCCAATAGTTTGTTGTTGTAACCAATTGTTAGTGATGACCATAACCAAAAAGGAGTTATTTAATGGATTATTTTAATCGATTTTGGCCACACATACTTCAGCAAAAATCACCCACCATCTTTTCCAATTTTTCCGTGTCATTTCCCTCCCTACGAGTGCTTTAAGTAGTTCAAATGTGTAAGCAAACATTTTTACCTCTGACTAAAACTTCATTTTTTTTGGTAAATTCAAAAATTCTCTTCTGAAGGTTAGGATACTTGGTATGTTGCACCAATACTACAGTTCCAATAATTGAACATAACTGAGCACCAACTAACATTCGGTTGTATGGAAAAAACACTCGAGGTACATTTAGCCTCAATCATTCGGTTGGCATAGAAATTCGGTTGTGGCAACGAATCTATTCTCTGTGTTTGTGATTAGACATATATACTTCCATATTGGTGATATTGTAACACCGTGGATTATTATAAAAAAGTTCAGCATGTTTTTTATGTTCTGTATTAATAATTGTTTTATTTACATTGGGTTTGGTTACTGCAAACAACTTATCTGTTGTCAAAACCAATTATTGGTACATTTACTTCATATTTGGTAAGTTGCAATATTCACCAACCAATGTATCCATCCAAGCATGTATCCTTCAATACGGTCGTACTATTGAATGTTGGTGAATGCAACAGAAATTGTGTAAGTCCAACCAAATGTGTGCAGTTCTTACCGATTTACAACAGATTTTTCTGTGTGAAGTATTAGTTAGATTATACCAATATTGTTAAATACGGACAACCGGCCGCTACGGTCTTCCTACCACTGTGTGTTCCCCGCCAAAATACCACATTGTGCTATAAGTACTTACGAGGGCTGTTATATATATATATATATATATATATATATATATATATATATATATATATATATATATATATATATATATATATATATATATATATATATATATATATATATATATATATATATATATATATATATATATATATATATATATATATATATATATATATATATATATATATATATATATATATATATATATATATATATATATGGCCTAATAATGAAAATGCGAATATTTATCATCAAAAATGGTTGTGTGGTTTTTTGAAATATGTGACAGCGCATAGAGAAAGGGACCAAAGGGTAAAAAAAATCAATTTTCACTTTTTTTGATGTGGACAACATCTGAGCAATCTTTAAAATGGCTCTTCTGAACAAAACTGGTTTTTACCCTTAGGCTCCTTTTATTTTGCGCGTCACATATTCTCCAGCATGATTTAAACACTTTTGCATGCGCTCAAACCAATTGTCGAAGAATTTTTTCCACTCCGATTGAGACACCTCCAAAACATGGTTTTTGAACGCTTCAACAGCATCTTCTGGCGACGAACATCGTTGACCACGCTGTTTTTTTGATGTGCGGGAATAAAAAAAGGTCTTTGTGTGCCAAATCAGGGCTGTACGGCGGACGACCCATCAATTCGACGTTTTGGCCGGTCAAAAAGGCGCTGGTTTGAGCCGATGTGTAAGAGCTCGCATTTTCACGGTACACATTGATTCGTCTTCTCTTGTTCGTTTTTCGAATTTCTTCGAAGACAAACAAATTATGGTGTATCACTCAGAATTGACCGTCCTACGTTGCCCAAGCGGAACAGTCGCCACATGACCAGTTTTGCCGAAGAAACAGGCGACCATTTGCTTCGAAGTGCTTCTTCCACGAACAACTTTCATTGGATCTGACACGTCTTCGAAGACCCACACGGTCGATTGCTGTTTTGTTTCGGGCTCATACGCATAGATCCATGATTCGTCACCTGTGACGATCTTATAAAACGTCTTCTGAAGCACCGCGAACATATTTTTTCAAAATTTCTTTGCACTAATCGACACGACCCCATTTTTGAGCGAATGTCAAATTATGTGTAATCCAACGAGAACAAACCTTTTTTACGGCCAGGTAGGTGTTCATGCAATATCGAATGTATGCTGGTGTAAGAAATGCCCAAGGATGCCTCTTTCTCACGGTATGTCACATGACGATCTTGCATTATCAGTTTACGCACGGCATCAATGTTCTCTGGCACAACGTCCGTTTTTGGGGCGACCTTCTTCTTTGAGCGAGCTTCGGCCACGATTGAATCCATTAAACCAGTTTTTCACAGTGCTATAGGATGCTGCCTTATCGCCATACAAAGATTTAAGTCCATCGAGGCACTCTTTTCGTGTTAATCCACGTCGAAAGTTGTGAAAAATGATGCACGAAAATGTTCAAGAGTTAATTCCATTTTTTGCCACATTGATTTTTTCAAGTCACTAAACCACACAAATGATGGTCGTACGTCAAATCGTATTGAGTAAGTTTATGCTAAAAAATGTCAAACTTTCCAAAAGAAATGTCAGAAATGCGCCAGGCAACACTTAGTGTTGCCTTGGCCAGAAATATATAGCAACCCTCGTATTATGCGTTAATTTGGTATGGAACTACCCATATATGTTTTTTTTCGTAGTGAAAAACGTAAACAATGATAAAATAGTATTTAAGTAAATATTAAAACAAAATAAAAACATTTATTACTCACCACTACTGGCATAGGCACTTGTTTTATCATGGGTGCTGTCGATTCCGTAGGAGACTTATCACCTTTGGTGTACAGGGCATGTGATATGGTGCGGAATAATGTGAAGATACCTGAACCATCGAAGGCGGCATCGGTTGTGGTCATTTTGATGGTTTTTTTTTACAATTCACACAATTCCTCTTTATTTAATTTCTGGTTTCTGCTTTTCGTTTGGTCAATTTTTTTCTTTTTCTCTTTCTTTTTTTTGTTGACATTCATGTGCATTCATTCATTTATGTATGCATTAATTTATTTACGTTAGCGTTTCAATGGCACTATCACATCGACGTATGTAAATACCTTCTACGTCATACGTAAAGAAGTAATCTACAGTGGTAACTCAACAAATTTGACCTACTAATTGAAATTAACACTCACACACAATTAATAGGATTTTTCATTTCTTTTTTAAGCATTTTATTTGTTTTTTTACTTTTTTCGAGATAATTTTTTTTTATTTTTTCTTTCTTTACATATCCAATATTTATTTTGAATTTGTGCATTCCCACGACGCGAACGCAGCTACGACTGCGGAGACGACGTGTTCTTCCGTAATCACTCCAAGAGTTTTACTACTTTCATTTGTTTTTGTTTCGTTTAATCGACGAACTTGTTGTCCGCTTTTTTCTCACCTTTCTTTGGCACTTCAGTTTACTTTGTATCGATTGGTAAGAGGCTTTTGCTTCTTGTCTTCACTACACCTGACATTCGTCAATTGTTTTTGTTTATTGTACGTATTATTATTGACATTGTTGTTGTAGAATTTTCTATTTAATTAGTTATCGTCAGACAAGCACGCCTGTGGAGGAAGGAATGGCCGTTGACTTGCCGGCAACTGCTCTCCGTCTGTCTATTGTACCTTGTGAGAACTTCGTGTGTTTTACTACGACTATTTCCGAGTCTTCATTCTACCGCCTTTAACACCCCATTTGTTTTTTTTTATTTCTTTACAATTTCAGCGTTTGGAAAGATGATTGATAATGAGTTGTTTGTATTATGCATGTCAACACGGCACACTGGGTGAAAAGTGACGATTACCCTCTCAATTAAATTAAGCTTAAATTTGGCAAATTTTAAATTTTAAGGGCTGATGTTGAATGTGAACCACACCTAAACCATGAAAGGTACAGAAGCGAACAACGCGTTAAAGTTATTTAGGCTTATTATGAAAATCAAAAATCAATTTTCGAAGAAAATCATCCTCAGTGATGAGGCACATTTTCACCTCAGTGGATTCGACAATAAGCAGAATTACCGCATTTGGTCGAACAATAACCAAAGAGTGATTGTCGAAAAAGGTGCGGTTTATGGGCTGGTGGCATCATCGGGCCGTATTTTTGCCCAAAACGAGTCCGGTCAGGCAGTTACTGTGAATGGCAGTTACCGTGAGATGGTAACGAACTTTCAATGGCCCGAATTGAAAGATATGGATTTAGACGATATGTGGTTTTAACAGAACGGTGCCACTTGTCACACATCTAACGAAACAATGGATCTTTTGCCCGACAAATTCAATGGCCGCCAAGATCGTGTAATTTGACACCGTTGGACTTCTTTCTTTGGGGTTATTTGAAAGAAAATGTGTACGTCGATAAGCCAGCAAAAATTCAAGAGCTAAAGGATGAGATAATTCGGTACATTAACGGCATTGAACCTCAATTATGCCTCAGCTTCATCGAAACTTTGGACCACCGGATGGAGGTGTGCCGTCGAGGTCGCGTTGGCCATTTGACCGATATTTTGTTCCATACACAATTAAACCAAGCCAATATCATAATAAAAAGAAATGACAATAATTTCCTAAATAATTTGTGTTTTATTCAAAATCAACATTGGCCCTTAGAACTTAACCACCCTTTAAAAGTAAAATTATTTTTAACTGAGATTAAGGTCGGACTCATGGACCGAAGAAGTCAAAAGAAGGGACCACCGCTCCTCAAAAAAGATTAAGGTCGGATCATCGACCGAGGGGACCAAAAAAAGTAACCATCGGGCCTTAAATACAAGTTGGTTCCACTCCCAATTAAAGTAAAATTTATTATTGGACTTTTTTAAAGATTTTTTTAAATTAGGGTCCGGCTCAAAAGAGGCCACATCAATAGAGAATTTCGGTGGAGGGACATAAGGCTTGGCTAAACTTCACGACATGTATTCTTATCCAAAAAAAAATTTCTGCTTAATTTCATTAAGATCGGAGAACATGTGCGACCTTTTGTTTTATTACAAGCTTAGATAGACCGCAGACAGACGAATGGGTGGACATCGTTAAAGGAATTCTGAGTCGATAGGTATACTTTATGATGGATGTACCTCAAAATTTTTTTACAAACATGTGCCTTTACATAAACTTAAAATACCCTGTTGTATATATATATATATATATATATATATATATATATATATATATATATATATATATATATATATATATATATATATATATATATATACCCAAAACTAGACAGTAGGGTAGAAGTAGACAAATAGACATCTAACGTAGTGTGACATTAGAGGCATTTCGCCTTGTTTGCGTAGGACATTTGTTTCATTGTTTCTGTGTTTCTTTGTATAATACCTTGAACTACAAATACCACGAATTCTCGGGTTTGGAAATTAAAATTAGTCCAATCTGCAAGTGCTTCCGGGTCTTTCGGTATATTTATAGGTGTGTCTAGCTTAACAATATCTAGTGGCCTCACACCTGAGCCATTTAACTAGCTTTTAATTCACAAATTGGACGAACATGACTGTAAGACATTGGTAATTAAATGTATCGCCTTCGAATAGGGTATCTTATGTTCATTACCCACCAGCAACTCTAAACGATTTAATATTTTTGCTTTATCATTAACGCTTAACTGAAAATTCCCCTAAATTATTTAGTCGAGTTTGCGTTTGTTTTTCCGTTGCTGTTCGCTCGCTCACTCGTATGTGAAATTCTTTAATTGAGGTGTACTCGTACATGTATCAACATTAAAATTATTAACTTGAAACAAAATTAAATAATTTGTTTATGCTCTACTTATTCGGTTGAAATTCAACACCGCCCGCCAAGTGTGTTGAATGTTCACAAATTATTCAATATTACCCCATGTTAGTCAGAATTTAAGAAACGACTACTGACTTTGTGTTGATTTGGTGTCTTTCAAAACTTAGTTTTTCTTCACTTTTGGCCATGGAAATTGTTTGGATTTAAGTTTGTTTCCATTTATTTTTTTTGGTGTAACTCACACGCGAATCACCGGAATGTTGTCATTGAAAAGTGTTTCTTGCCATTGGTTTTCGGCGTCGGATTGAATGAAACAACTTTGATATGATTTCATTTTATTTTATTCGCGTGTTCTTGTATGGTTTCGGATCGGTTGTGATGTAAGAGGCTTGCAATCGCAAGAGGTTTCGTCGTTCACAATTGTGTTGCAGAATATGACAAGTGGACTCATTTAGCAGGACCAAGTCGGTTTTTATACGGCCTTTATTATGGGTTGCGATCCATAGTCGACACACCTGCTAATCGCATGATTACAGACAAAATGCCTAAACCAAGGGTTACATACAATTAAAATTGTATATCGATTGTGTATCGGTCCATTAGGCAAGTCAGCGGCCTCTTCCAGGACTTGTAGTAAATATCATCGTTATATCTCTAACAGTTCTTGATATAAGGTCTTGATAAGTTCAGAGTTGAATGGGCATTTTCAGGCCCTCGTTACCAATCTTGACCTAGTATAATTTGGGGATATATATTTACCGGCCGAACGTAACGCAAAACGGTACAGCCTTTGGTCATTGTTAAAACACATTCGTTGCTTGGCACCTGAGGATAGTGATGTAGCGTTCAGCTTGCAACTAAAAGTTTCCAGGCCCTCGTTTCCAATCTTGACCTAATATAAATAAGGGATAAATGTATATTTACAGCCTTTGGATTGTTACACACATTCGTTGCTTGGGAGCTGAGGATGGTGATGTAGCGTTCAGCTAGCAACTAAAAGTTTATACTACTGCCTTATGTATTACATCTTCGTTTCTCTTCGAACAACATGTCCAAAAGGCACATGGTCTCAAATCTGACTAAAGACTAAGCATAATGTGAGATTTTCATAAAGATCGGAGTTACCAACAATAATATTTAAGAGCAAATCGAATGATTTTTTATCGACTTCAACTTGTCAAAGCAACCCAGTCTCGCAATATATCACTTTGCAAATGTTGCACCTTCCTTTAATATTGGGACCGGTAGTTTTTTTCGACAGACTATCCAGAATAAATATACGTTTTTGGGTATTCGATCAATATTTCGAGGTCTTGCAGACGGAATGATAAAGTGAATGTTTGGTGCATGGGGAAGGGTATAAAAACAATAAATGTTTTTTAGGTAAATCGATCAGTCTAACTATATAAGATCATCCGAACAGTCTTCGGCAATATATAGGGGCGTAGTATATACAGAGATTTCACAGTTGTAGATTCTACAGTGTGTTTTTAGTTTAAGTTTGTAAGACCTAAGCGGAAAAGAGGAGACCCTAATCGATTTAGAAAACATATCTGATGATTGCCCGTCCATCTAAAGCTTGTAATCAAACTACATGTTGCAATTGTCCGTTATTCATTAAATTCGCCACAAGTATGTATTATAGTACCAGGAATGCATGCTATTGAATTTGTAAAAATAGGTTTGGATTTAGAAATAACTTCACACATAGGGTCATCCGATTTTATGTTTTAAGCTCTAGGAGTCACAAATTACATCCAATCTTGATAAAGTAGACACAACTCAGTATTCTTGGCAAAGGGCGGAGGCTCATTTAAAAACTAGATAAAGCTCCCACACATACATTCCACCAATTTAACCAAAAACAATGAAATTTATCTTCCAAATTTATATATTACATTATTTTTAAAATCTACGTTAACTTAAAGCCGGACCAAAAATCTGTTATCAGTTGGCTTTTGTGAACATCCAAAAGTCGGCCACGCCCAAATATGCACTTTTTAAGAGTTTACTGAAACTTGTGTCGGTCTCATCTACCCGTGATGCCCAAAAGGCCCATATGAGCCATAAAATAATACTGGTTAACTTTCCATAGCAAATCCACAGGTAAATTAACTTCGGCCTTTTCTTGTTGTTTTTTATTTTAAAAAATATATGGGCCACATTCATAAACATTTATCGAAGGGTTAAACTTTACATTTTCTTTATAAAAATGTTCTTTAAACCAATTGTGTTTTATAAATATGGAGATATAATATTAAATAGTACATAATTTATTAAAACGAAACACCTAATTTTTAATTTTTAGTTTGTTTTGCCCTATTAAAAATGTTTAATATTTATAAACGACACGGAACAGCATCTTGATTTATTTTATAAGTACAATTTTGGTGGCTAAGAGAGATCTTGGTCGGTTTTTTTTCAAAATTTTTAGTCAACAAGTTTTTCTTATAGCAACTCTGCTTGCCAGTCCGACTCGCGAAACCCGAACCTCTTCTTATTATAGGTCTCTACGATTTGATGACTGTTGCTGGCGTTTGTTTATTTTTAATGTATTGTATTTAACAAATCGATAACAATAAAAATGTTTACAACAGCAAGAATTGTCGACTCTTTTTTTTATTCACTTGCACCATCAAAATAAAAAATAAGACATCTATGTCAAGGGAGACCAATGAAACCGACATAAATGCGATGTACCTCCAGTTCAGGTCGATTGCAAAGGGCCCTTCGTGACAGTTGTGATAATTGGAAAGAGCTAAGCTGGTGGTCATCGTTTAAAATTCGCTATGCTCAAATGTACTTTAAAATACGGGCAGAAATCTGTTATATTTTTTAGTGTTTTTATGGGGGTGTATTGATCGGAGAGTTCGCTTTTATAGTTTTACTGGCCGGGTAGTGTCAGCCAGTTTTAAATGTCAACTGGATTTGCAGGTATCCCAGGCATGGTTTTGTAAAGTTTTTCTCTCAAAGTAGAATCTATGGAGGATTTGTAGTAGAGAAGATGTTAAATATGTATCAATTTACTTTTCGTGGGCCTTTTCCAGAATTTAGAGGCTTAGTGAGAAGATTTGTAAGATGGATATAACCGGCTAGTCGAGTATATCTCTTATCTAATACTTAATACAAAGAAGACGTTTTCTGGGGTAATTCGAATTAAAGGTTAGACGCTTTATTTTTAGCCTTCACCATAGGATGTAGAAATAATAAATTTGGTATGCCGTTTGCAACACCTCGGAGACCCTTTAGAGTATTTTATCGATCGTCTTATATTATGTCTTCAATTTTATTTCTATTACTGCAGTGCAATCAGCCACAAATTAAACCCGATCTCACAAAATTCATTCATTGTACATTACACTGTGCGACAGCCACAATCGGTTTGGGATGAAACCACCGGGGAAAGTTATATCGGTCAAAAAAAGGTCATACGTGTCCCAGCGTTTCGTTGGGTCTCATCTAGGAATCGAGATATATCGATTTGAAGTTAGTAAGTATCGTATAGGGGAATTTGTCACGTTTTTGGCTCTTTTGTTTGACATAACTTGAGAACCACTCGTCCGATTTAGCTGAAATAAATTTTAAAAAACCAAGAATTAGAGGAATTGTAATTCTTAATTTTTCTAAATTTGTTTCAGCTAAATCGGACGAGTGGTTCTCCAGTTATGTCAAACAAAAGAGCCTAAAACGTGACAAATTCCCCTATACGATACTTACTAACTTCAAATCGATATACATATCTCGATTCCTAGATGAGACCCAGCGAAACGCTGGAACACGTATGACTTTTTTTTACCAATATAACTTTCCCCGGTGGTTTCATTCCAAACCGATCACTGACCCTTACCATTTGTCGCAGAGTGTTATGAGCGACCATTAATTAACTGTGGTGAAACTGGACCACAAAGATCCTTCCCGATTATAACGGGTTATCCACCTTGAGGTATTTTTTTCAATATCCTTTTTGCACAGATTTCGCGTGAGTTTTGTTCAACTTATTTTTTTTTCTTTTCAGTATTGTTTGCCATTTCATCATGGAAAGACTTACACCGAAACAACGTCTCAAAATTGTGCGACTGTATAATGGAAATGAGCATTCGGTGAGAAACTGTTTGTTCAGTGATGAGGCACATTTCTGGCTCAACGACAACATCAATAAAAATAATTGCCGCATTTTGGCTGAAGAGCAACCATAAGAGGGTCAAGAGGTGCCATTATACCCAGAGAAAACAACGGTCTTGTGCGGATTATAGGCTGGTGAAGTAATCGAAATTGACGACATTTGGATTTAACAGGGCGGCTCCACTTGTCATACAGCTGCTCAAGCAATGGATCCATTAAGATGTCATTACGAAGAGCAGCCAATTTCACGTTTTGGACCGGTGAGTTGGCCGCCTAAATCGTGTAATATCACAGCTATAGACTTTTTTCTTTGGGGCTATGCAAAGTCCAAATTCTATGCTGACAAACCAGCTACGATTCAGGTTTTGGAAGCCAACATTACGCGTGTCATTAAAGCCATACCGGTCGAAATGCTCGAACAAGTCATCCAAAATTGGAGCTCCAGAATGGACACCCTGAAGCGTAGTTGCAACCAACATTTAAAGGACATTATATTCAAAAAATAAATGGCATAAAATGTGATTTGAATTTTTATATTTCTTTTTGTTCTGAAAAATACCTCTAGATGGATCACCCTTTATTATACATACATGCATATGTCAAATCGTCGTACTTCACATTATGGGCCCAGCAGTATATTTTTGATAGCCACAGCATATTTTCGTTTAAAATCTTGACAGAAAGCCAAACCTGGTGTACGCAAGCCTGTGCAAAAAGTGCTTGAGACTAAAATGCTAGAAAACACAAATTTAGGGATAACTTTTAACCACTAGTTAAACCCGATCATGTAGACTTGTTCATTGTACATTATGAGCGACCATTTTTTAACTGTGGTGAAACTGGACCACAAAGGTCCTTTCCGATTATAGAATCTGCAGCTTTAGAAGCCACATTTTACATCCCTACCAAATTTCGCATGGAGCATTACGAGTGAACAACACCTACGCCCTGTAACATTGGACCACATCGGTCCATGGTTTCCCCAACAAAAAGACCATGGTACGTTACAAACGAGCAGATGGATATTAACTGGTGTGAAAATTGACCATATAGGTTCATGTTTTTGTATGCAGAGGTTTTCCAAAGTAAAGAACCTTCAGCTCTAAAAGCCACGTGTAATATCCGATTTCAACCGAATTTCGCATGGAGCATTAAAACCGATTAACGCATATCTCTGCTACAATTGGACTATAACAATGCTTGTTCTCGAATAGGCCTCACACAAAGGTTCCTTCTGATGTGAGGTCGTGCACTTTAGAAGCTAAAATTGTTCATGGTACATTAAAAACGGTCTATAGCCCCCGCCAAAAAGGTTCTTCCAGATATTAGAATATGCTGCTTTAGAAGCTTCATTTTACATCCGATTCCTACCAAATTTCGCATAGAGCGTTACGAGCGACCAACTTCCATGCCCTGTAGCATTGGACAATATCGGACTATGATTTCAAGTAGCCCCCACATAATTGTTCCTCCCGATTTGAGGACCTGCAGCTTTAGAAGCCACGAATTTAACCCCATTACGCTCAAATTTTGTATGGTAAGTTATGAGCGACAAATAAATAACACTAACATATTTAATCCTACATTCCTCAAGCTCCAGACAGAGGTGCTTACTTCTCTGAATAACAGAGCGGTGTATGGCATCTTAGAGGTGCTTGCTTCTCTGAATAACAGAGTGGTGTAGGATATCTCATACTCCGCTATTATTAGGTCCGACTTTTAATATTTTTCTTGTTTCTCTACTATTATTTTGTGGGGTACTGTGAAGGGCCGATTTTATGCGAAAAACACTCACTTTTTAATGAAATTGTACAACAAAGCTCTTAAGCTTAAATATTAAAAATTAAATATTAATGTTTAGCTCGTTTGTTTTATTTCGGTCTTTCGCTTTTACCTCACCGGCTTAAGACCTCTGAAGCGGGTTGTCACGGACCTGAAATCGCTATAAAAGCAGCCACGAAAATCAATGCCACTTTGCTTTTTTTTAACTTGTCTTCTATTTAAATATAGATACAAGAGGTCTTGAGCCGGTTAGTCCCTGTTCACATTAGTTATTTATATTTACAAATGTAAAACAAATTTAATTGTATCGGAATGCTCCGATGATTTAGACAAAAAACCATCAAAAAAAACTCTCTCCTGTAAAATTTTAGTCTTTTTCGCGGCTAGGGCTCGACATGCAAATAAAAAACATTTTTTGTTAATTTTAAAATGAGTACTTAGATTTGGATCTCCGATTTCTAAGATGCACAGATAAATTACAGTGGGCAACAAAAGTTAAAAAAATCTGCGGCCGTAGAAGCGAGCCTGCCATTAACCACATTCGCTCTCGTTTAGGAGATATGCTCTTAACAGTTATTTTCGTTTTTTTTTACTAAAAGCACACCTAACTGCTTTATTTGTGAACCGATGTTTAAAAGCGCTGTGTTTAGGGGAGAAATTTAATTTTTTTTGGATAAGAATTGTTGAAGATATAGGCAAAATTCTACAGAAATTTTGAATTTTTTTTTCAAAAATTACTTTTAGATGCCTAATTTTTTTGGATTCTTTAGCAGTGTTGTATTTTCATAATAACTGCATTATAGCCTATTATAATCCACGTGCAACAAGCTAATAAACTTTACAATTCGATTAAATTTGACTCAGTTTATCAAAATTTTGCCCTTCGGTACGAGAATGATTTTGATAATGTACTCATGTTTATGAGTTATCATATCATCATCGCACAAAGGGCAAAGTTGTTCTCATTTTTGACTTAATTTTGAATAACTCATACGCTATATTGGAGTTATTATGAAAATACAGCACTGGTAAAGAATCTAACAAATTTAGGCAGCTTAAAGTAATTTTTTGTAGCAAAACTTCGAAATTTGTATAGAATTTTGCTTATATCTCCGACAACTCTTACCGAAATAAAGAAGCTACAAATCGCTAGAAAGGTAAATAAAGCAGTTAGGGGTGCTTTTGTTCAAAATACCCGAAAATAACGGCTTACGTGACTATCTGCTAAACTAGAGCGAATCTGGCAAATCGTGATCAGCAGTCCCACATTCACTGAAGTTGACTATCAAACGTTGTGCCGCAAATTTACTGTTGACCAGTGGCATTAGAACTTAGTCATAAAACCAAAAATTTGTGTTGTCATTGCTAACAGTTGGTACCAAAGTACAATTTTATAGAAAATCGTTGTTTGTAGCAACGCTCTATTGTGGCTACTAAGATTTTACTGTATTTATTTACTATAACCGAACTTTTTGTAGCCTTTACTATTATATAGTCTTTGCTATCATCTTATGGAGCGTTGAAGCGAATGTTCAGTAAGATTGTAAACTTTTGGTGATTATCACTGAAAGTCTTCTCCTCCAACGGAATTTTTGTGGTTTTGGTCGAATTTCCACTGATCTTTTCTCTCAGTGTGTTTGTATGATAACCAGTAGTCGCCCATCTTTAGCTATTTGTAACTGATTTTGTTTTCCAACCGATTTTGGTAAAAAATATTTTAAATTCTCAAATGTTTCAATTTGTCATTGACCGATTACAGTCAGTATTTTTAGAACAGCTTTGTTTTTACTTAATTATAAACCTTATGCAATTCTTAATGGTAACAATGGTAACACGTTTCTAACAAAGTAAAGTGTAGAATACATTTTACAACAACGTGTTGTAAAATCAGCTGATACTGAATTAAATTTCGTTGGTAACAAATTAAATCGTAATTTAGCTTATTGAAACAAGTACCATTAAACGAAATTTTGGAATGGGTTATTAACACACATGTAGGAAAAACTTGTAAACACTTTTTTGGCATCATAAACTTGATTAATTAACTTTTATTTCACTTTCAATTTCGAGTTAGTTAATGGGGAATTTTGATTTGATTTCTGTGTGCACTAGTAGTGCCATCCACCACAATCATCCATCAATTACATATTTTCTTTTTTTCGATTTATCGCACTTGATGGTGGATTGATTTGAATTTCCTCATTATAAATCTCGAAGGTATTTCTTTTTCGATTATCGAAACGGAATTGAAATGCATACAACGCGAGGTAAGCCCAACACGTTGTTGGTAGGTAGGTTGGTTGAACTACGCGGTTTCCCGTTTGTCACTCAACTGAAAAATCAGAGTGTTTCGAACTGTAAAAACATACACAGAAATGGAAAAAAATAAAAGAAGACTAGAAACGATGATTTTCTGTTGCGATGATTTCGGTGGGTTTGTTGGTTGTTGGCTTTTTTCGGTTTCGGTCTCTGTTGTGTTTGGGGTTCACGCAGTTTATTGTTGTTCGACGCTTTTTTGTTGTTGTAGCTGCTGATGACTGGCGTTGGTGGTGGTGGCGGCGTTGATGTTACCTTTAAAGTTACCAACAGCAACAACTACAGTAAGTTAGTAGCAGTACGAGGGCCGGGTTATTATCGTAGGCAACATTATTCTATCTTATTGGAATTCATAATTAAATACCAAATTTGACAAGTAAATTTTTTCCCTTTAGAATAATTATCTCGTCTATTGATGGGATACTCCATTTAGGGGGTCAATAAATTGACAGCCTGTGACGGCCTGGTGGTTTTAGGGGAGGCCATTAAATTTGTTATTTATTTTCCGTCACGTATGCCAAAACACCGAGTTAAATTGTATATTCTTTGCAATAAAAGTATGTTAGTCGCAATAATTGTTTTATTATTAAATTTCGTTTTGACTATGGTATGATTGCGGCAATATTATTATTGTTAAAATGTAACAATAGTATTATTGCCAAATTTTAAAATGAAAATATGGTTATAGTAACATTCGCATATGGTTGGTGTGACAAAAGTACGAGTAGTGTTTTTTGGATTTTATGTTAACAATAATATGATTACTGCAATCATACGCAAATTTTTCTTTATCTAAATGTGGTTTTTAGGACAATGTAATTGTTACTTAACTGCTTTAGATTTTTTTACTGACATATTTTTAATAAATGAAAATTTGTATTCTTAAGTAAACCCCTCCTATTATTTTGAATTTAATGTATTTGTAAACAATTTTCTTAAGAAAATTCTCTATTGTTGACTTACAACATAATCCAATTCTAATAAATAATTTTGGGGATCATAGAAGGGTTGAATAGGATCATACTACGGTTGTTGTGGTCATAACATGATTGCGTGTGAATCAAAATATGGTTGTGAGGATCAGCCTATGCTTGAATATGAAACATACTATGGTTGTGAGGATCATAATACTTTCATGGGATCGTTTTATGGTTAAGTGTGAATCAGAATATGATTGCGGGGATCATACAATGGTTGTGTGTGAATTATACTATTGTTGTGAGGATCGTTATATTATATACCCAACAATAGTATGATGCTCTTCGAATACTGTTACCCCAACAAAACTATTTTTTAATTACTTTTAAAATTACTTTGACCAATATGAAAACCTTTGTAAGTAGAGTTGTTTGTACAGCCCACATTTCCACCAGGCTGTCTTTCTTTCCATGCCAACATCAGATATGTGTTAAAACATGTTATTACTAAGTTTCCACCACGTAAATACCGGCGACTTTATAGGTAAGAGATTAATCTCTAAGCCTCTTAAAAGATTTACTATTCGCTCTGCTAGAAAGCCATGGGCAAGAAAATATTCAACGGTGCATACGAGCATGACGACCGGGCCAACAACCACCGATGAATTTTATTTCAACAGAACGTTTTTTTTTGGTTTAAGTCAATCTCACTCGAGAAAAATGATAATACCTTAGATGAAAAATTTCTGATTCCTGAATTAATCAGATTTGCCTATTGTCCTTTAAGATAGATTGCAAATAAAGAAATACAAAAAAAAAATCCTGAATTGAAACAAGGTGATCGTTCAGTAATAGTTTCGAACACTCCCTACCTAGCAGATTGCGGAGGGATAGACGCATTTATTGAGAATCTTTTATGAAGATCCAACAGAAGACCGTTAAGAAAAGAGAGAGAGAGATGTAGAGGCCTTTCCGTCCTAGAAAGTATGTGTTTATTTGAAATGAGGACACTTGGATAGAAATTCCACTGTTCGGCTTTGTATCAGACTGCCATAAGTTATTTACTTTGGTTTCGCTGTTTAGGTATTTTATAAAATCTGGGCGTTTGGAATCAAATTTTCGAGGAGTTTGTGAAAAGTTCGCCTAGATTTTAAAAGTTCCTCAACACCTCAGCAAAAACAAAGAAGAAAGTCCAAACTGCATGCCTGAAGTGGTAGATTGGCGTATAGTTTTAATTAGTTAATAACCCTTTCCCAACGTTCACAAAATACTGACTTACACTAGATAATGAACACAAATATCTTGCAATAATTCCCAAATATGTACTCTCAAATATTTTTCATTTAAACTTTTGTGGTTTAAGGCTAACCTAATTAAATAAATCGCAAAAAAGTATGCCACGTTACCACAATATTTAATAAATATTTCCAAATATGGTGAAAATACTACGTATGTCGTATTCTTCAGTACTTATAATACTATCCTCGTACATACTAACAATTGTAATATGGGGAATGCGGAGGGGAGCTCACTAGGCAGCGGACAAAGCTATAGAAATAAACACAATAAATAAATAGAAACAGAAACATGGATAAAGCCAAATTCGAAATGGTTAATTTATGTTAATAATATACGCCGATACGATATTCGTTTATTCATTCATGGGTCTGTCTTTCAGCCGACATGATGACTTCAAACAATCAAGCACTCACGTCTTACCAGTGCAAATGCAGAGGTTCAAATCATTCGACAAGAATGGCAGAAAAGAACGAATTAACTTCAAAATGGTGGAAAAATTAAGACGAAGATTTAGCTAATAATACTTGAAAGCGAAAAATCGATTCGAAACTTTGTGTTGTAAACGATGAGGCAAATAGACAAAACAAAACTATAATTTCAATAGAAAAAATCGAAACAACGACAGTTGTATACCCTACGTCGTGGTATACAACAGCGGTGCACTGTAGTTTTAGGGGAACTATACAATAACAGGGCGATCTTTCAGATTAAGCGCCGAGAGCAGTCGGAGTCTAATATAAAATCGTATATTTCTATATGACCCCTTAAACCATTCGGTGAACATCTTCTATTTTCAGACGACTGTAGTCTCTGCCATTTTAAGAAGAGTGCAGGTAATACGCTTGCTCGATTTATATCGAGCTTTCTTAGAGTTCGCACTATTAGTTTTGTTGTAGATGGGTTCTCATCCAACACACATAGGCTGACCGCAGGTGTACCACAGGGCTCTGTCCTTTCTCCCTCTTTATTTCTTATTTTCATTGACGATCTTTTGGGTTAGACCGTGAATCCAATCTACTCATTCGCAGATTACAGCAATCTCTGTCATTCATATTCATTCGACCGTAGGCCGAGTCTTCAAGATATTGAAGACAAAAGGCGAATTATGGATGAGACACTTGGCCGGGATCTACCGGCCATTTCCGAATGGGGTCGGGTAGATTTTAATGCGCGTAAGACACATTGCTGTGCTGTTGTCTCACAAGCGATTTGCTGACCCAACAATATCGTCAATTTCTATCGATGGCATGGATATTGAACAATCAGAAGCTCTTGATGTTCTGGGCATGAACATACAATGTGAGGCTCGTTGGGCGAGACATGTATTTAAAGTGTAGAAAGAAGCACTCAAGTGCATAGGCTTTTTAAAGCGGTACAAGAAATATTTTACTCCTTCTGATTTATCAATATCTATTTAACTTACATCAGGCCGAAGATGGAAGACAGGTGCTCCAAAATCATCCTTGGAGGCACTTGAACGTGTTCAAAGGAGAGCGATGGTGCTGATAGGGGACTGTAGGGTATCCAACTCTATTGTTTTCCTTGAGCATCGTCGGAATGTGGGTTGCGTGACGCTGTTCTATCGTTACTTTCATCTGACGTGAGGATGGTCGGCAGGGATACGCGACCTTCTAGGAATTCACACCCGTTTGTTATCTATTGGCCAGTTGACCGCACTTTACACTACGAGTACAGATCAAATTCGCTCGTACAGTCCGTATGTGGAATCGACAAATGTATTTCCTACTAATCCAGAAGTTCAAGGCAAGTGTCAATAAACATTACTCCCTCGCCCCCCCCCCCCCCCCCCCCCCCGATCCTTTACTTTCCACTAGCCAACGCAATGCACCGCATGTATAGGGGGCATACCCTGAGTGTTGGTTACTTAAAGAAAAATCTCACAATAATGTACGAGCCGATAATGCCTCCGGCCCAAAATCCCTAGACAACATTAACATTTTTGAAACGCAACCATGGGAAACGCTTTGGATTGGGAGTTGTCCAACAAAATGCAGTTTTGCTTCTTAACATAGCCATTCATAGAAAAATAAGCCTAGTTACTAAAGATAAAATTTGTTTGCTAAACTTTGTGCAAATGACCCCTCATTTCTCCATAAATTGGTATCATTTAGAGGTGCTGTTTAATGGTGAACTTGAATTAATGATTTATCTTCAGTGACTGAAAAAAACAAATTATTTGACAGGCGCTGCCAAACCACAGACTGTCAACACTGACCGGCCCTAATTGATAACTCTTTAAATCTACATACTTGGACTGAAACCGCTATTAACCATTTTTCGCGTTTGGAGTCATAACTCAAAACGCCGCACAAATCCATGCACCATCGGTAGGGTACAAAGGCTTGCTCACAAATTAAACACTCTTGCATTGCCTGCCCAACGGCCCACCTTACCCCAGCCCCCAAAGCAGGCCCACTAATGATTATAAACAACAACAAAAACAAAAAAACCCATAAAAGGTACCAACACAATAAGAGCCCACCTAGCTCATCATGCGCACCGCGCACCGTGACGTAGTATGTAAACACGCTCATCTTATTGTAGTTGTTGCTTTTGCCACTTTTGTTCTTTTTGTTTTTCTTGTTGTTGTTGCAATGTCAATTACTCGTGTAAGCCTAACCAAAGGGAACGGGAGAAGGTGTAAGTAAGTACACCTTCCCCTCCCTTACAACCAAAAAAGGTGAAAAAAACAATAACGACCGAAACCAAAATCAAAAGCGAAAACATATTAACACAAGCGATTTCAAAACCAATTACAGCACAATTGCATTCATTCACAATTACGAGAGAATTCTCTCATTGGATCGCATGTGGCCCAGTTTCCAGTTTTCGGTGCGCGGGTTCCAAACGGCGGGGCCAATAGTCTTCCGTAAGCTTTGTTTGAGTTATTGTAAAGGGTGACCAGATAGTAGTGACAGTTTTTCAAATTGTTATATTTTATAGGTTGGCAAATCCACTAAAGCCATCTGTTAAAATATTCAATAAGGTTTGCCATTCCATTATGCATCAGTTTAGTCAAACCTCTAGAAACTATTTGGAAATATTAAGTAAACTGCGACTTCGCTATAACGCGTGATCCATTTCGAGGTTCCCTACTTGTTTAAAGAAAAAAACACAGAAAATTCAAATTGAAGGTGGAATGTTTATTATCATTTGAAATAACATTTTTTGAAGATAATGTCTATCAAATGTTGGCCGCGGCTACGTCTCAGATGATCCAATTTCCAGTTTTCGATGACTCGTTCGAGCATTTCGACTAGTAACACGCGTGATGTTTTGTTTCAAGGACTGCATCGAAGCAGGTTTGTCCGCATAAATTTTAGACTTCACATATCCCCACAGGAAAACGGTGTGATATCACACGATCTTGGTGCCTAATCGACCGACCCAAAACGTGAAATTATCTGCTAACCGAAGTGTTCTCTCAATAAATCTATTGATTGATGCGATGTGTGGGAAGTGGCGCCGTTTTGTTAAAACCAAATGTCACCGAGATCACGAGCTTCAATTTCAGGCATCAAATAGTCAGTTATCATGGCACGATAACGGTCGCCATTGACGGTTACGTTCTTACCGGCATCATTTTTGAAGAAATATGGATTCCACCGGCCCACAAACCACTCCAAACCTTTGTTTTTTCTGGATAAAGTGGCATCTCTTGAACCTCTTCTGGTTGCTCTTCGTCCCAAATGCGGCAATTTTGCTTTTTACATATCCATTGAACCAGAAATGGGCCTTGCTGAACAAAATTTGGCTCTAAAACGTCGGAACTTTTCAAGAGCCCATGGAGCAAAGCGATGTCGCTTGGCAACGTCGGGCGGCTTTAGTTCTTGCACAAGCTGTATTTTGTACGCTTTCGATTTAATATCTCGACGTAAAATGCACCAAGTCGTTCCGATTTGCTGCGAACGGTGCCGAATCGACTCTCCGCGGTCTTAATGTACACTCTCAGCTACGGCCGCTACATTTTCTTCACGGCGTGCTGGACGTGGCCTCTTCGGTCGAATATAATCCAATAATGAATGCTGTTTCTCAAGATGGGTGGTGGTGTTGCGAATAGTACGCTCAGTAGGCCGATTATGTTGACCATAAGTTGAACGAAGTGCACGAAACACTTTTCTCACAGAACGTAAATTTTCGTAATAAAGATGAACGATTTGTAAACGTTGTTCAGGCGAAAGTCTTTCCATTATAAAATGACAAACAATACTAAAGAAAAATAACATGACAGCATGACACGACTCACACCTGATCTGTCAAAAAAAGGCTGTTGAAAAAAATATCTCTACTTGGATCACCCATTACATACGCAATTTAAATTCCATCTCGAGGTCGGTTGTCATCGTGGTTTTAGTGCGCAGGCAATTCGTCTTATCGTGAAAAAGCTAGTGGGTCTGTTCACTTTTTTTGACCGTAAGCTACCAACCGGATGGATATTGATGCAAATTAAAGATAATATTGCTGTCATTACCACCAATATCGAAGAAGTCCCAAATGGCTATTCGGCGCTAATCAGCGCAAAAATGCGTGTTTAGGGATTAAACCCGGCTTATTTAGCGGTTGGATTTGACCTTCGCCGGTATAAGATTGTGCAGATGCAAGAAGCGAATCCTGATGACAAAAGACAACACCATGAGTGCTGGACATTTTTAACAATTGAATTGCCGTCATTAAACATAACTCTCAAGTGATCCACAGTATCTGCAAAGACTGAAGTATGTATTCTTTTCAAGTTACTTAACCAGCATTTGTATGGAAGTTACTCAAGTACTCGTAGCTTAGGTAACGAGTTAATGTTACCACACTTATTATTCCTACAACAAATAAAACATAGCAGAACTTGCTTTAGAAAAACATATGTTTTTTGTTATGTATACAAAAAATATTCAAACAAGAAGAGGTCTCATAGGCGAGTTCGTATTGGGTTCATCAGCACGAGATGGGATAAGTGGAACTATAAATCAACTCAAACTGATAGTTTAAAACGACTGCACATTTTTTCTAAGATAAAGTGCTGCAATTAATTGATTTATTGTACTATTTCTTTGATTATTTTATTACAATTAATAGATTTAGATTGTTTTCTTTTGACGACTTCGCTGGAGATCCTTCTTGTTGTTCAATTCTCTTGGTGTATACAAAGAGAAACAATGTTGCCATATTACTCGCGATTTTTTTAAATGTTGCCAGATTACCATTACTATTTTGCAAACTAACTAGTTAAGTAAACTAGTTACCACAAAAGAACAAGGCTATTATTTCTTTGGAAATTATGGAGGTGATGCCAATGCCGTCAAAGAGCGCCGGTATAGAGAAATGTCAACTATCTTTTTGTGGTCAGAGCTTGACATAGCCGGTGTAGAGAAATGTCAACTGACTCTGTGGTCAGAGCTTGACAAAATCAATAAATCCAAGCTGTGGTCCCAAAAAGTTGGCGCTTCTTGCCATAAAAGCGACACAACGCTCGAAATTGTGAAGGAACAATTTGACGATTGGGTCAGCTCAAGGCGATGGTAGACATCTCTCAATTATTTTTTTCAAGTCTACGTCGAGTAATTAATCTACAGCCACTGCTTTCGACGAGAGTGAAGCTAACCTTTTAGATACTATTATCGAAATAAAACCGCACAGATCGGACCAAGTGATACAAATTGGACCAACCGAGACACTTGGCATAAACGTAGTCGCAAACTAAGTAAAATAGTCTAAAGTCTGGCGGGCCGTCTATGTGATGTCACTATCGTAAACAGAAGATTCATGGCTTCCGTGTGGAATTTAACAAAAGTTCTCATTTGAAATGTGACTTGTATAGCGGTAGGACCTCGAATATGAAGGGAACATTATATGGGAGTTATCTAGCGTGTTATAGAGCGACATGATCTAGGGAGTTATAGAGCGACCCGATCCTATATACCAAGGTGATTATATGTCACATGCAGTCGAACCTTGATAAGTGGGTTCGCAAGAAACCAGCTGTTTATTTCCACTTAAAGAGGTTTCCTACTAATACAGTTTCGCACTTATCATGGTAATTTAATTTTTATTTCACTTAAAGATGTAAAGCATTCTTGTTTTTAGAAAAGGCGGTTTGTGTAGGATGTATTCTTAAATTATGTTTATTGGCAATAACACAAACCGAAGAATATGTTTTTATTAACAGAAAAAGTTAAAAACCGAGCGCTTACAACATCGCACCAGGGTGGTCAGTTTGTGACCTTTGTTGCTAAATTGTTGGTCAAAATAACCCAAAAAACAAAATCATCAACTTTAATCGCAGTAATACTATTGCTAATAAATATGTCCCACTATCATATGATGGAAGATACACAAATACATAGACAGAATCATTAAATCGGATATAAGCCAATATATCAAAAATGGCGAACAAAAATTAAGAGTTGCGGCGTTTTAGAGTTAGCTACATTTTCATTAAGACCTTTAAGAGTTAAATGAGGTCCTTTTCATAAAATTCGCCAGGATAATTGCTAAATCGCCAAAATATAAGTCGCCAAAAGTTTTCGATTTCGCCTTATTTGGTGAGAAATGGCTAAACGGGACAACCCTGCATCGTAATCCGCAAAAAGACATTTAGTAAAAAGCTAAAACAAGACTCGTACTTTTAAAGGAACAGCATGAAAAAGGAAATCCCACTCAGAGTAAAAACGAGTAACAATTCCTACTTATAAAAATTCCCACTTAACGAGTAAAAATGCCCACTTTAAAATCATGTCCCACTTAAAGAAGTTCAAACTCCTGCTTTAAGAGATTTTTTTTATTTTTGTTCGAATTGTGCAGGGAGCGCAAAAACTGTCCCACTTATAAAGGATTCGCACCTATGCAGGTTCCACTTATCTAGGTTTGACTGTAAGTCGCACTATGCTTAAATTTTGCAAGATCAGATTTAAAATGTGGAGCGGTATACTGTCAATTCGAGGCATCCTTATATAAGGGTTGTTATGCAGCAGGACCTATAATTGGAAGAGTTTTTTGTAAGGTATCTATAGAAAAGCATGAACCAATATGGTAGAACTTCCCTGTGCTTACTGCTCACAAGTATCGTACGATGGTAAATTTTAGCGAATTGGATTTTTTATTAAACTTCTAGAGCGACAGATCCACAAATCGGGATTGACCTTTATGACAGAGGGGGTTCAATATTTCTAGGATTACTAGGTCTAGTTATTGAGCTGATGCAATGGACTATGCTAAATTAAAGACGGATTGAATTTAATACGTGGCTTCTAGAACGGTAGGTCCTTTAATCGGGAATTAGATTTGAATGACCGAAAACATGGACCGCTTTAGTCTTATTTCAACGGAGATAGTTAGTCGCTCATAATGAGCTAGTCAAAATTGGAAACAGAATCGAATCTAATATGTGCTGTCGGTCGCAAAAGAACCTATACAGGGTGGCGCACAACTCCCGTTGTGGTTTGAATGTTTAATAACTTTTTAATTTTTTTTTTTTGGACAGGGATTAAACCGGCTCAAGACCTCTTGCTTTTACATTCAAATAGAAGACAAGTTTTTAACAAAATGGCAAAGTGACATTGATTTTCGTGGCTGCACACTACTTTTATCATGATTTCGCGTCCGTGACAACCCTCTTCAGAATGCCACGAAAATCAATGTCACTTTGCCATTTTGTTAAAAACTTGTCTTCTATTTAAATATAAAAGCAAGAGGTCTTGAGCCGGTTTAATCCCTGTTCAATGCGTAAAAGCAACAGACCGAAATAAAACAAACGAGCTAAACAATTTATTTTTATTTCAGAATTTTGTAAAGCAAACATGGGGAATTTGAAATGAAACACTATACAACAGAACAGCATTCAGCAATTGTTGAATTTTTTAAAAATCAAGAGTCAATTGTTTTGACGCAGCGTGCTTATCGTCGCTTTTTTAATGTGCGTACTCGACCTTCAGAACCAACAATAAACCGCTTGGTTCGAAATTTTCGATCTTCCATGTACCGGAAGACCACGTACGCTCCACACGGACGAAAATATTCAACGTGTTGTGGATAGTGTGCAGGACACTCCAGAAGCACCAACAAGAAGATGTTCGGTATAACTGGTGCTATCGCGGAGGTACTGGAGAGAGAACAAATGTTCGCAGCCGAAAATGGCCACCACTTGCGGGATTTTGCATACAAATTCCAAAAGTATTCCCCATTAATATGGGGAAAAATAATGTATAGCTCGTTTGTTTTATTTCGGTCTGTTGCTTTTACACATTGAACAGAGATTAACCGGCTCAAGACCTCTTGCTTCTATATTTACATAGAAGACAAGTTTTTAACAAAATGGCAATGTGACATTGATTTTCGTGGCTGCACACTGCTTTTAAAATGATTTCGGGTCCGTGACAACCATCTTCAGAAAGTTAATAATTAACAATAAATAAAAAAGTTATTAAACATTCAAACCACGACGATATTTTTGCTCCACCCTGCATTATAAAGGGTGGTTCAACCATAATGCACGATTGAACTAATTTAATTGGAACACTGTGCAAAGTTTTGTCCAAATTTAACCCGTACTTTGACTACAACGATAGATGGACGGACATGCGAATAAAAGTTTCTGAAAGGAATTAGCAAGTGATTCTGAATCAATCGGTATAATAAACAGGTATTCTATTTCCGTTCATTTTAATATCAGCTCTGAGTTACAACACCCAGTACCACAATGTAATGCAGGGTTTAATGTCAGACTCAATTTCATGTTGTTTAATTTAAATTGAACTTTTTACCATTCATATCTGTCTACCCTGTACATATGTATGTTAATTGTTTTTGTGTGTATGTTAGTTTTGGTAAGTTTCAATTTACACCGAAATGACTTAACCCGATGATGGTGGCAAAGATGATGATGATGTGTCACACAGCATAAAGTCTTCGCATTTAGCCAAAATTCAGTCTCAGGGAATTTAAAGGGGTTTTTTTAAAGCGCGACTAATAAATTAGCCATATTGACGTTGATAACATTAATAAGGCCCGTCTAATGGTCCAATTAAATAAATTTGAGTTTGCTTTCAAGTTCCATTTTTCATAGGAGTATAGTTTCAAATCAGCCTGTCTTAGTTAAATATTAAAACAAATGGCCAGTTTGTTGAGTTTGGCTATACCGAAAGAAATGAGGTTTTAAAAATGCACTTTTGAATAAGTAATGAAATTTCATGTTGGAAAGTCCGAATTCTTGGGCCAAACTTTTCAAAAGGCTCATAATTAATGGCAATGTGTGACTTCCTTCAGTTTTTTGCACTATCTGTCAATGGTCCAGAAGGTCCGAAATATATTTAACAATTTTTGAAAAATATATAACAAATTTCTGAGCACAAAAAAAATGGCACTAAAATCTATAACCTGATAAGTTCTACCCTTGTCGACTGTAGCGTTAATAAAGCTTGCTTGAATGAATCTATTTGATTTAGGGCGTAGTCTCGTCGACATTAATTAAATATATTGTATTGTTTTGGTGAATGAATAAAGTTTTATTATGAATAATTTCGATGCCTCAATTCTAAACATACATGCATGCATATTCATATGCACATCGTTATCAACTTTGAATAATTTTCTAAACTTGAAACTTCAAGAAAGTCACCCAATGTTGCATTCGAAATTTTCACTTTCACTTACATGTCTATGGGATTAACGAGTGTAAAGCCTCGAATGCTTTTGTGCACCACACAAGATTGGATGCTGGAATGGCCACAGAGCCATAAAATGCACTCCAAAGTACGAGTATCTAAAAACTATTCATAAGGCAATTTTTGTGGTATAAGCGCGTTTCCTGGCATCGATGTGGGCTTTTATAACTGAAACATCAATTTTTCGTTTTTGGAAAGCCTACTTTTTGCAAATTTCATATACTGTAGATAGATTTTTTGGAAGTTAATTTTCTTGTGTTCTGAATTGAAAGTAGCGTGGTACTCAATGTGGTTAAGTAACAGATGTTGCACCGACTTTAGAAGACAGACGTAATTGTACTCGTACTCAAGTCATTTTTCTGGGGCACTCGCTGGTACGGGTTGCTATATATATTTCTGGCCTTAATATACTTAGTGTTGCCTGGCGCCATCTGACATTAAAATAGGAAAATTTGACATTTTATTAGCATAATCGTTCTCAGAACGTTTTGACGCGCGACCATCATTTGTGTTTTTTTATAGTGACTTTAAAAAATCTATTTGGCAAAAAATGGTATTAACTCGTGAACATTTTCGTCCGATCATTTTTCACAACATTTGACGTGGATTAACACGACAAGAGTGCATCGATGAACTTAAATCTTTGTATGGCGATGAAGCACCTTCCTATAGCAATGTGAAAAACTGGTTTAATGAATTCAACCGTGGCCGACGCTCGTTCAAAGACGAAGGTCTTGAAGGTTGTCCAAAAACGGCCGTTGTGCCAGAGAACATTATTGCCGTGCCTGAACTTATAATGCAAGATCGTCATGTGACATACCGTGAGTTAGAGGCATCCTTGGGCATTTCTTCCACCAGCATACATTCGATATTGCATGAACACCTGGCCGTAAAAAAGGTTTGTTCTCGTTGGATCCCCAACACAAAACAGCAATCGACCGTGTGGTTCTTCAAAAACGAGCCAAATCCAACGAAAGTTGTTCCTGGAAGAAGTACTTCGAAGCCAATGGTCGCCTGTTTCTTCGGCAAAACTGGTCATGTGGCGACTGTTCCGCTTAAGCAACGTAGGAAGTCAATTCGGAGTGGTACACCACAATTTGTTTGCCTGAAGTCCTCGGAGAAATTCGAAAAACGAGCTAGGGAAGACGAATCATTGTGCACCATGACAATGCGAGCTCTTACACATCGGCTTAAACCAGCGCCTTTTTGACCAGCCAAAACGTCGAATTGTCATCCGCCGTACAGCCTAGACTTGGCACCCAATGACTTCTTTTTATTCCCGCACAGCAAAAACCATGTTTGGAGGTGTCTCAATGGGAGTGGAAAAGGTGCTTCAACAATGGGTTTCAGCTCATGCAAAAGTGTATAAATTATGCTGGAGAGCACTTTGAAAAGCAATTAAACCATTTGTTGATGATAAATATTCGCATTTTCATTATTAGGCCAAAAATATATAAATATAAAAATATATATATTGCCGCATGACACCAACAGAGCAAACACTGTTGCGTCTTAAAGAGACTGGGACAACGCGAGATCCTCCCACGCTGGCCGGCCGCATTCTGGTGAGAATACTGCTGCTGTTGGCTAAGATGTCGTACGGGACGGCCTGCTACGTTTACCAGAAGACGTGCTACGATTTTTAATCGAAAATTATCATAGGCTATAAGGCTCATTTCCATCTTAGCGGTTACGTGAATAAACCAAATAATCGTAATTGGGGCGTCGAAAATCCGTGTGTCGCCCACGAAGAACCGTTAAAACCTCTCAAAGTCACTTCGTGGCGTGCTGTTTACCCTGGAGGAGTCATCGGGCAATTTTTTTTGAGGCTGGCCAAACGGCAGCTGCAGACGGCGGTGCTACAGAGCCATGATTATCGAATGGGTTTTTTTTCCTTAATTAGATAAATTGGGGATGGAGAACATGTGGTTCCAACGTGCATTAGCGCACACTGCTGCAGCTACAATCGATATTTTAAAGGGAGCATTTCCAGGTCTCGTTTTGGTGATTTTCGCTTGCAGGCCAGGTCACCCGATTTAACGGTTCCAAACTTCTTTTTATGTTTTAAGTCGTGGGTTTACGTAAACAAGCTTCAGCCTCAAGCCTCTTGAAGCCCTCAATAAGAATATTCGCCAGGAATGCGATAACCATGGAAAATGTCATAAAACGAGTCCGTATAGTCACCAACTCTGGCGGTGGCTACTTGGCCGATATCATTTTATTAACTTGTTTAATAAATTTTAATGTACGTGTAATAAATAAACAAATTTTTACAAGAAGATCCAAGTATGTATTTCTTTTAAAAAAGTAAATTACAGCAAAATAACATTGAGTGCGTACTTTTGCCACTCCTTGTAGTTCGATGTTGTAGAGCTCGGACCACAGAAGTCGGCTAACATCGCTTTCTACCGTGGGACCATTGGCGAAAAAGAGGAAACGCCACTTCAGAACATACAAAGTGGAATACTAAAGTCATTCGGGCCGACTATGTGATAACATACACCATTGTTATTCAGAAGATTCCGCGCCTCGTTCTGGAGTTTGAGTGTTGTCGAACTTAATAGCTGACTACTAGAGCGGGACACATATAACATTGTGAACGGACATAATTATTTGGACAATATAAAATTAAGGGCGATATGGTCCAATTCTCTATTCTTCATTTGAATGAAATCGAATTTAAAATTGTTCCTGTATAGTGGAAGGACTTCGAGTTGAAAAGGCCATTTGAAGGGGGGCTATATCAAAAGATGAATAGAGTTTCGGTGGGAATGTGTATTTAAGTCGCTCGTAATGCAGTCAGTTAAATTTGAGCAGAATCAGATGTAATTTCTGTCATCTGGAACGAATGAACAATAATCGGGACTAACTACGTGTGTCGCTCATAACGCTCCAGGCGGAATATAGAAGAAGTCGGATGTAAAATGCTTCTGAAGCTGCAGATTCAGAAATAGGACAGGACCTTTGTATTGTATACGAAAATATGAACCTATGTGGACCAGTGTAGCCACAGTTTAATAATGGGCTCTCATAACGTACAGGAATTTGGGCGTGGTCGCCTGTAATTTGAGGCTTCTATAGCTGCAGGATGTAAAATGTGGCTTCTGAAGCTGCAGATTCTAAAACGTGGTTTCTTAAGTTGCAGATTCTAAAATCGGATGTGACCTATGTATGGGGGCTATCCTAAAATATGAACATACGAGGTCCAGTTTAACCGCAGGATATTAATGGCCGCTCCTTACGCACCATGCACAATTTGGGCGTGGTCGGGTATATTTTGTGGTTTCTATAAGTACAGCGCAATAGGGTTCTGTGGGACCTATTCGAAAACATAGACCAAAATGGTCCTATGCACCAAACATATGTGTTGGTTACTCGTAACGTTTGATGAGGAATTTGAAAGGAATGGAAAATAGAATGTGGCTTATAAAACTGCAGATTCTAAATTGGAAAGGACCTTTGCACGGGTGCTATACGAAAACATAAACCCATATGGTCCAATTTTACAGGACATGGGTGTTGATCGCTCGTTATTCAAAATGTGGCCTCTATAGCTGCAGATTAAAAAATCTGGAAGAACTTTTGTATTGGGCCATAATAAAAGACCTATGTGTAACTACAGTTAATTAACTTACCATACAAAATTTGGGTAGTCGCGTGGAATTTGCGGCTTATAGAGCTGCTGGACCTCAAATCTGGACGGCCATATGTGGGACCTATTGGAAAACATGGACTAATATGGTCCCATATCACCAGAGATATCTGTTGGTTCCTGGTAACACTTTTTGCTTTATTTATAGAGCTGCAGGACCTCAAATCGGAAGGGACCTTTATGTGGGAGCTATTCGACAACATGCAACTATATGGTCCAATTTTACCAGAGATGGGAATGAAATTTGTATGAAATCGGATGTAATATGTGGCTTTTAGAGCTTTATGTTGTGAAATTAGAAAACCCCTATCTATGATATCAAAATATGGACAAACCTCAATAGGATTCGTCCCAACTTAAAGCATGCCCGAATTTTCATCGAAATCGATTCATAATTGCTAAACTGATTTCGCTCGATGAAATCAGATAGTGATTCTGCAGCAATCGGTATACCTAATATAGGGTCTGTTTCCACTTCTTTAAGGTGTTGCAAACATCGGCACTAAGACATAATGTCCTGTATCACAGTGTGGTGTAAGGTATAACAATTATTCACCATCTGGTGAACTTGTTTTGATATTCACAGGCAATATTTGGTGGCTTAAAAGAGAAAATTTTTGGTACATTATGTACCACCCTGTTATATGGTTGTTGGCTACACTAAATAGAATACACAACGGTTTTCAAACTGTAGTCAATTGTTTGTCTTCAAAGGAAATGTTAACCATAGAGTGATACAATATCGCTCATTAAGTTTCTAAACCAAAGTTCGAATTCGACTCGATAGTTTGTTTAATTTAGTGAAGTTTTTAGGTCAGTTAAGAAAACAAACTTAAAACTTGATTTCTTCTTGCTGGTGATTAAAAAGATGAAACCGATTTGAGAGATAAAGCAGTAATATCTGAAAACTGATGTTTATGTGATCCGAAAATTGATTTGGTGTTTGTGTATTATTTTCAAAACCGAGACTTCTTCAGGCATTCCGACATGTATATAGCTATAAGAATTGATCAATGTCCATGACTTATACAGTAGTACGAGTATAGGGTATTTTTTCAGAACAAAAAAATATAAAAATTCAAATCAAGTGTGAAATCTTTATTGGTAATTTGAAAAGACATTTTATGGCCTTTATTCTTTTGGAAATAATTACTTTCAAATGTTGGCAGCTGTATTATGGAACTGAGCGTTCGGTGAGAAACGGGAAGATCCGCTGTTTTCGACCAAAATTTTGTTCAGTGGTGAGGCCCATTTCTGGCTCAACGGCAAAGTCAATAAACAAAATTGCCACATTTGGGCTAAAGAGCAACAAGAAGAGGTTCAAGGGGTGCCATTATACCCAGAGAGGTGCCGTTTATAAGCTGGTGGAATCATCGGTGCATATTTTTTCAAAAATGATGAAAGTAACCGTGAATGGTGCTCGCTATCGAGCCATGATATGGACCTTTATGCTACCTGCAATTAAAGTCCGTAATCTTGACGATACTTGATTTCTACAGGTCGGTGCCACTTGCCATACAGCCGCTCAAACAATGGATCTATTGAGAAGTCATTTCGAAAAGTAGCTAATTTCACGTTTTGGCCTAGATCGAGTGATATCACACCTTTAGACATTTTTCTTTGGGGTTACATAAAGTCTAAAGTCTATGCTGACAAGCAGTGATTCAGGTTTTGGAAGCCAACATAACGTGTGTCATTAAAGCCATACCAGTCGAAATGCTTGAACGAGTCATCCAAAATTGGACCCTCAGAATGAACACCCTGAGGCGTAGTTGTGGCCAACATTTAAAGGAAATTATATTAAAAAAATAAATGCCATAAAATGTCCTTTCAAATTACCTATAAAGATTCCACACTAGATTTAAAATTTTATATATTATTTTTGTTCTGAAAAAATACCTCTAGATGGATCACCCTTTATAACCCTTTATGAGAGCAGCTTTCACCCTTAATTTTTTCAAATTCTTTTTTTCTTGGAAAGGTTGACCTTTGTTATTTAATAATGGAACACAATATCATTTATTTTACTACCACAACTGGCTCGGCAGTACCTCATCCGATCATCCCAATTTTTCTGTACATTTTCGATTGTTTCGGTTCGAATCTCTTCTCTGATAACTTTGATGTAATTTTTCAACACTTCAATTGGCTCTGGATGCTTTACATTACATTTATCTTCATGGCTTTCTATAGAAAATAATCCAAATGGTTTAAATCACAGCTCCGAGGCGGCCATGTAACATCACAATATAGGCTTATAATTCGATTTTCAAAAACGGTGCTTAAAATATCGATGGTTGCGTTGGCTGTGTGACATGTGGCCCCGTCTTGTTGGAACCAAATGTCGTTCATGTCTTTCTCTTGAATTTTGGAAACAAACTCTCACCGCCCAATGATGCCGCCATCCCAACAACCACACCAAACAGTGACTCGTTGTTGATGCATTGGATTCTCAAAAGTCACGTGTGGGTGCTCTGAACCTCATATGCGGCAATTTTGCTCACTACTGAGATAAAAATTAGTTTCATCTTCAAACACGATTTTTCGGTAGAATTCAAACACATCTGGCGGTATTAAATGACAAACTTTTTAATTTCAATTAAACCAGAATATATTATCAGTATTTTGTTACATCCTATTCAAATTTATATTTCAAACGGCCCTCCCTAATAACTAGCATCGCTTCCAGACCTGCTTGTGGTGTTGACGTCAATGCTCACTTGATGCATACACTGGCGAATTTCTAGATTTATGCAAGACTACAAAGGCACACAGGTTTTCTTTTCCACAGCGAGGAACCATACGTCAGATTGGTCTAATGATTTCCATGCACCTGCACTAGATCATCTTGGGCTGAATTCCCCACCTCTTTCCAAACATATTTCTGCGAAGGAAGAAGGCACAAAGTGTCATCCTTCCGGTTTCCTTAGCGTCTAGCAACGGTAGTTTGAAATAGCAAATTTTATATTTCTTCGTTAACAGCAGTTCTGTTATCCTCTGATTTGACTCTGCTCCGTTCTTGATCGGCTACTTCGAAAGTGTTCCTTAGTGTTCATTCCATGATTTCACTAATCGTAGACAAGAATTTGCATCAGACCAGCAGCAAGCACAACGTCGCACAGTGTTCCAGGATCGATTTACATCGGTCAAAATTCTATAACTTTTGATCTAGTTAATATTTTTTAGTTCTGTAAAAATGACAATTGTAGCCAAGGACTCAAGGATTATATTTTGAGCTAATAATATTTACAATAGGGCTAGTTTATACAGAGTGGGCCAAAAGTTACACTTGGCTTTAAAAATTTAATAACTTTTTCGTTTATATATTTTTTTTCAGATTATATAAAGAGCACCAACCAAACCTAAACGTCAAGTTTATTTTTTGAATTTTCGAAGAAAATCCTCTTCAGTGATAAGTCACATTTTTACCTCAGTGGATTCGTCAATAAGGCTGGCGGCATCATCGGGCCTACAGTGAATAGTGGTCGCTATCGTGAGATGATAGGGAACTTTTAATGGCCCGTATTGTTAGATATGGATGTGGACGATATGTGGTTTCAACAGGACGGTTCCACTTTTCACACAGCTAACGAAACAATGGCTCTTTTGCGCGACAAATCAACATCGGCCCTTAAAACTTAACCACCCTTTACAAGAACAGCCTTCTCATGAAAAAGAAATGTAACAGGTGAATGGTCTGATGATAAGTCGGGGCAAGTACAAGCAGCTAAGTTAGATTTGCTAATTCCTCTTATTATACGCAGGCGACCGCAAAACTAACTGGCCTGGCACATTTTCTGTTTTACTAACAACTTTTTGTTTGTTTTGTTTTTTAAAAGCAATCTTTAAGCCATCTGTCAAAATTTCCGAAAATATTTAATGATTATTTTCTTTGTTACAGGTGATTGAAGAAAACAAGTTTTATAATTTTTGAAAAATGGAAAAAAAGAGTTTCGTGCGGTAATTAAACACTTTTATATGAAAGGTTATACGCCACAATTAATCAAAGATGAATTGGATTCTGTTCATGGTGATAATGCACCATCATACTCCACCGTGAAATCCTGGGTTCAACAATTTGAAATGGGTCGTTCAAGTACGGAAGATGAACAACGCTCCGGAAGACCGAAAACTGATGAACTCCACATGAAAAAGCTATCCGCAAGTAGGGTGCCGCGTTTGTTGACTTTGCCCCAAAAAATCGTCCGTTGGACCAATTCCGAGGAGCTTTTAGCGATTTATCAGCGTAATCCAATAGAGTTCTTGCGCCGATTCATAACTGTTGATGAAACATGGATCCATCACTACATCCCAGAATGCAAAGAACAGTCAAAACAATGGATAGAAGCTGGTAAAAGTGGTCCCAAGAAGGCGAAAACTGTTAAGTCAGCAGGAAAAGTAATGGCCACAGTATTTTGGGCTGCAAAGGGTATAATATTTATTGATTATCTTGAGAAAGGAAAAACTATAAATAGTGAATATTATTGTGCATTATTGGATCGGTTGAGTGAAGAAATCAAGATAAAACGACCGCATTTAGAAAAGAAATGTTCTTTTTCATCAAGATAATGCTCCTTCACACACTGCATTTTTAACTCAACAGAAACTGGCCGAATTACGATTTGAAATTGCTCCGCATCCACCATATAGTCCAGATTTAGCTCCTTCTGATTATTTCTTGTTTCCAAATTTAAAAAAAATTTCTCGTTGGCAAAAAATTTTCGTCCAATAGCGAGGTTATTGCTGAAACTGAGGCATATTTTGAAGGTCTTGAAAAATCTTATTTTTCGGATGGAATTAAAAAACTTGAAAAACGTTTGATGAAGTGTATTGAGTTGGAAGGAGATTATGTTGAAAAATAAATAATAATAATTCCAAAAAACGGTTCTTTTTATGTTAGGCCAGTTACTTTTGCGGTCGCCCTCGTAAGTATAACAAAATCTATTACGTCGAGTTTTTTTCTTAAGGTCTGAAGGTCGACCGGATGAAATAAAGTCCAATTTATTGTTCCGGCACATTAGGCACGTGTACAGCCAGTTCCAGCTAGGGTTTACTAGACGAGATCCCCAGTGCGGTTGTTTGCCATTATAGTCACCAGCAAGAAAAAAGTTGCGTCCAAGACCACTAAAAAAGTTCATCAGTATATCTTCTAATATCGCGAACCGCGAAGGGAAATATATAGAACCCTGATAGTTAGAGAACCACATTGACTCTGGATACGAATTGTTGTCACCTAAAGGTAGTTTTGTGAGAACCCTTGTGCGACTTCATGTTTCGTATGAGAATACCATTGCCCCATGCGCCTTATCGTCGGGGTGGTACATATGTACCATAAAATCTAAAATGCGGTATCTAAAAGTTTTATCTATCTGTAAGACGCATTTCCGATAAATACATTATATAGTAGACGCTCACAGAGTAGAACTTCTTTTTTTTTGGATGGTTCTAATTTCCGAAAAGTTCTAATTTCTAGACGTTTATTTTTATTTTTACAAAATAAGGTGAATACACTATTTTTATCTAATTTTGAGTATTTTATTAAGAAAAACGAAAACTTAAATAACATTTCAGTCAAATTATGTCACATAAATGTTTTCAAGATAAAATAATTCATTAAAAAATAAAAAAACGTTTGGAAATTAGAACTTTTGGTTCTAATTTCCGAATTGTCAATGCATCAAAATGCTGGTTCTACTTTCTGAGAGTTCTAATTTGTGAGCGTCTACTGTATCAATATTTTGACGATCTAGGTAATTTGTTAGTTCGTGTCTATGTTGGTTCCCACCATTAGCGTTCCCGGTACATATCTTAAGATTTTAACAAATGAATATGAAAAAACGGTCCTAAACATGAGTTGGTCTGAAAGGTCAGACTAAAGTTGGAATTCGATCGCATGAGCCCATAGGAACCAAAAAAAAAGAAACTTTTGATCAACATTAGCCGCCAATAGTAAGTAGCATATTGGTACTTAAATCCAATTAAAATATTGTGGTGAAGTGGTTAGTATGACAACTATTATGCAAGTAAGACCAGGTTTATATTTGGTTAAGAAAATCTTACATTTTTAGTCGGCTTTTACAAGTTCCTGATTATTCTCTAAGCCATGTAGAATCTTTGATAACTTTTTTATTTATTGGTTAATTATTAATATTATTTTTTATTATGTAGTATATTAATACATAGGTGATAAATTTTGGCTTAAGTATGAATAATTATAACCCGGAAGTGGTGGCCATTTTCGGCTGCGCACATACGTGCTCTTTCCAGCATTTTGCACAACTTTTCGTAAAATTTCCGGTGTTATGGCTTCAATTACATGGCGAATGTTTTGTTTTAGCTGCAGTTTGATCGTTGGCTTATTTACGTATACCCTTTCTTTCAAATAACCTTAAAGAAAACAGTCTGGCGCTGTTAAATCCGATGAACGTGGGGGCAAATTGAAGTCGCTTCTGCGCGAAATAATGCGTTCGCCAAATAGGTCCCGTAATAGAAAATTTATAATTCAACAATTGCTGATCGCTGTTCTGTTGTGTGGTGTTCCACTTCAAATTCCCCAAGTTTGCTTCACAAAATTCTGAAATGAAAAAATATATATAAATAAATTTAAAAATTATAAAACACTTAAACCAGCACCAGTGAACACCCTGTATTTGCAGTGAACATCAAAATCCAACGTAAGTTCCCATCATACTTAGTAGGGACATAAATACTGTTACACACGTTTTATGCTGTAAAATAAAAAATACTAAATGTTTTTGGACCAAATATTTTGTAATATATTTAGTGATTTATTTTTTTTTGTATTCAAAAAGAATCTACTTATTCGAAATGTCCGCCTTTTGCCTTTACACACGCCTTAAGTCGCACTGGCCAATCGTCAATAGCTGCACGAACCTCGTCCATTGGAACATTGGCCACAGCTCGAACCACAGCAGTCTTAAGAAACCCAATGTTGGGGTATCTTTTGTGACAAACCTTGTCTTTTAAAACCGTCCATAATTTGTAATCCAATGGGTTCAAATCTGGACTGCCTGAGGGCAATTCTTCAGAGGAAATGAACCCTGGCAAACCGTTTCGAAGCCAGGCCTAGGACGTTTTAGCCTTATGGGCCGGCGCAGAATCCCGCTGGAAAGTCCATGGCTGGTTTTGGAACAGGAAATTGTTAAGAGGCCCCACAACAGCTTGTAAAACAGTTTCTTGGAAAACTTAGGCCGATGTTTTGACTCCTTGTTCGCAGAAATACAGGTCAGTGACCCCATCGTAAGAGACACCCCACCAAACCATGACTGAAGCTGGGTGATGACCCTTTTCCACCCTTGGGATCAGTTCAGATGCTTCCTAAGATGACCGCTCTTCGGTGAACAAAATTTTTCTGTACAAGTTTTCAGCGTGCTTCACCAACCCAGTAAACCAAATTTGCCTACAATGTCTGATATCAGACAATTATGAACAATATCTGAACTCTTTCGAGAATTCTTACCGAAATCGTGACGAATTCTGTTCGATTTGTCGGATAATTTTTTTTTTCAGAGAAGTAGTTCAGAATTTTTGTCAACCCTCTCATATGTTTTTCGTTACGAACTCGGTAAGAAATCGGAACATTTTGCCGATTGTCGTACAGAATTCTGAAGGTTTGGTTTGCTGGGAAAATACGTTTGCATTTTTCAATCCTATTTTTTTAATGCTGCAGTCAATAAATGTCCGGTGCGTCGTTTGAAAGCCCCAAGTCTCAAGTCTTTTTTAATAATTCGGCTCATGGACTTTTGCGTGATATTCATCTCACGGGCCATGATTTTCTGTTTTCGGAGCGGATTTCTGTGAACTCTTGATTTAACGGATTTGATGACATGCGGTGTTCGAACAGAGCGTGGGCGGTCCGACAGGTGGCGGTCTTATTCATCTCCAGTCTCCTCAAACAGTTCTATGTATCCGTAGACGAACATGCGGCTAATCCCTGGTGGCCGGAGCGTTTTGAAAATATCGCTTTTTCCATTTCACACTTGAAAAGCGCTGTTACAGCGATACGGTTCTCATTATCTGACCACTCCATGAAGAAAGTTGAAACAATATTAAAATGCCGTCACAGACTAACGCTATTGAGGTTAACTTTCAAAACCCATTTGCCATTAACGGGGTGTGTTCAATGTTGTAACAGTATTTATGTCCCTACTAAGTAGACATAAATCCAGTTTGTTATAAAGTTCTTTAAAATTGATCTCTTTCACGTTAGGTTGAGTTTAAATAGAATTTATCACCATAGACTTTCAATAGTTCTCCAAGTTAATGGAGATCATTTCTAACGTTCTTCACCTTCCGAACCGAACAAATGAAGAAAGATTTATATTTGTCTTTATTGTTATTTAATCTTTATGTCAATCAGGCCAAAAACAATAATTTGGAAATCCAAATCCCATTGTAGGCATTTCCAAAGAATTTTCTTTAATTTTCCAAAGACAAAGGTTTGATCAAAAAGGGTTTTCTTTTGTTTCATTAAATTTTTGGCTATTGACCAAATATTTGAACGTTAACACACGCCCGAATTTGTGTACACACTTTGGTCGCTGATCAAATATCGTAACGAAGCATTCAAAGAAATCAGGTTCTTTGCCGGCGGGCACAGCCAGCCAGCCCTAAGCCATATGGAATGCTGCACCATGAAACCAGTTCATCGACACTCTAAGCGAGTGGCTTAGGTGCTGGTGGCGGATGATGCAACATTGCCTACTAAACGAATATATGGAGAGCAGGTAGCTGCAATGGAATGGTTAGAAAGCGAATGGATGCACTCACCCCTATGGCGCAAGATAACATAGAAAAGTGTAACGAAATAGATAAAATGAAATGTTTTATAAATGAAAGCCATTAACAGCCTTTTTATCAAAAGGTAAATGGGAAAGAAACGATGTATAGTCTTCTTTGTTGGGTAAGATACTCTCTTCGTTAAGCCAACTACATTTGAAAAGTGATTTCTTTTGGAAAATTATTAGGCAATTCCTTTAACAGCAAACCGATCTGCATGAAAGTTTATCGTTGCAGTACTAATAGCCCTCAGTATCGCCCATGGGAATCCAGGGTATCTTTTACCTTATGTTTGATGCCCTTGTTAATACAGGGTGGAGCGCGGCAACTTGCTTATTTGGGAATGAAATTAAAAAAATGTGAACCTTAGAAAAATGTATTTTATATTCTAATTATATTGAACAGTAAGGAAACTTTTAAATTACATGGTTTTAAATTGTGTATCTGGCAAATGTCGATCTTCGCTATCCTCACACTGGTGCATACGTTTTCTGAAGTTTTCATGAACTCTAGCAAGCGCGTAGAGTGGATTCTGCCAATTTCAGCTCCAATTTTGCTAATTAGGCTTTCAAAGGTGTTGGAACGGTTAATACACACCTTTGACTTCAGGTAACCACAAAGGAAAAAATCGCATGGGGCTAAGTCTGGAGAGCGTGCCGGCCTCAAAGAGATAAGCCGTCCAGGCAAAATTTGCCTCAAACAAATCATGGTAACTCTTGCTGTATGTGCAGTGGCACCATTCTGTTGGAACCATACATCCTCTAATTATATTTCCTCAAGAGCCGGCTGAAAAAAAATTCAGGAAAAGCCAAGATCAAGTGATTGCTTCCGAGCAGAGCATTTTGGGATTGCAGTACTGCTAATCTGACTCTCTCAATGTTTTGTGGTGTTGTTCTAAATGAAGTTAGCCAATTTACAATTGATTGCGGTCCAGGAACTCGTCCGCGTGTGGGAACAGCGACTTGTAAACGAAAAGCACGCTGCACTGCTATGATCAAGTGCGCATTTGAAAAATACGCTTCAACACAAAATGACCTCTTCTCATGTGTCCAATGCATAATGGCAACTGAAAGGCAGACGAATATAAATCAGCCGTCAACCACTATAAGCCACGCACACTCTCTTCGACCAACAGCGTGCAGTGCAAAAAAAAACAAATTATCGAGCTCCACCCTGTATATTCATCAGATTTTATGTTTTTATCTTATGAAACCACTTCTTACATCCAATGTTGATGAAATTTTTCTTGGGCCAAGGAGAACGCTACTGAATTTCAAGAAAATCGGTTGACAATTGGATATAGTTCCCACACATATGTCCATCCGATTTTATGTTTTTATCTCAAGAAGCAGCATATTAAAACTAATCTTGATGAAGTTTGGCTCAAGTAAGTTCGATTCGGATTAGGATATAACTCCCACATACGTGTTCAACCGATTTTACCAAAAAACAATGAAATTTTTACACAAATTTAAATATGTCATAAGTTTTTAAATCGGGGTAAATCGGGTACAAACCCCTATTTTCAGGTGGCTTTTCTTCGGATTAGGATATAACTCCCACATACATGTTCAACCGATTTTACGAAAAAACAATGAAATTTTACACAAATTGAAATATGTCATAAGTTTTTAAATCGGGTACAACCTCCTATTTTCAGGTGGCTTTTCTAAACATCCAGAAGTGCAGGGTATAATATAGTCGGCCACATCCGAAATTTAATTTTTTCTAGTTTCTTTCTTTTTACGTGGTGGTGGGTATCTATGTAAGGCCCATGATTGACTCGAGTCCTAAAGACATGTCCCATTCGTGAGAAATATCCTTTTATTTAAATACAATCTTCTGAGGTGGAATTTTAAACCATCTAGGGTTTATTGTTCCTATCTAAAGGAGAAAGTAGCATCTTTATTCGTTTGTTATGAAAAGGTTAAGAAACTCGATCCTAACTAATTTATAATAACTGATGCTGCTATCAATACGGGGTGCTGCTATTCTACGGTAGACGGGTAGAATGGAAAAGGTTGGTGGACGAAATCATATTTAAAAACATTATTTTGGTGCGTTTTAATAAACATTACCCACCAAACCAAATGAGACTATGATAGGACTTTGTTCGATAGCGTGAATAGGTCCCAGTTTTTAAAAATTAATGCATATGTGGAAACTGCGCAACCATCGTCAGAGAGCTAACTGTTTCTAAATAATATTCTTGGAATACTAATGAGCGACGGTTTAGATTTTAATTCCATATTGAATAATTACAATTTTTCAAAAACGACTATTGGAGGAGAAATCGCATAGTGTATTATGGATTTATTCTATTAAAGTGAGTCTGGCTTGCCTTGCGAACGCCATTTATTGCCAGAAACTGTTGGAAAAGTTAAGGGGAATAATGATTACAATAGTCCGGCTACCGATTGTATACCGCGATAATCCACTTCACTTTGAGACCTACGCTTGTCATGCCTGACGAGCGGTGACTAATTGTGCGAAAAAAAACTAAAGTTTCCCATGCTTTTTAATTTCCACACGCGATAAACGAAGAAACAATTCAAAGTTCAAAATAAGGGGGAACAGAAACAAATGTTACAAGAACCTGAAAACAGCCAAGTTGTGGCTCGGTTTCAAGAGACTCGAATGACTATCGAACTTTTGGCAGTATCCCAAAACAAATAAAGACAAAGAATGAAGGCATTTAAGATCTCTATGAAGAATGAAAAAGGTTGGTAGCGTTAATTTATAATACGAGTGCCTTCGTGCACCAGAATGAAGTTGCAGGCAGAGCGTTGAAATAATCGCTCTCGTGTGCATTAATGAATTTTAACATGCTTCCCATTTTGCAATGACTTAAAAATATCCAGCGGCTTTAATATATTAGCCCGTACTAACTGGTATTACGGGTATAGTTCAGATACTTTGCCACAAAATGAATGGTTGATATGGCATTTGGGGAGTAGGGGGCATGCATGCCATGTCTATCTAAACATTCCCAGACACAGCAACACCACACCGACGACAAACCACGGACCACGACGGAGACCGGGCACCGCCACCAACCACCAGCCGCCAGCAAGTGGCTCGAATTCATATTGTACCTGCAACAGGTGAGTTGCATACACCCATTCGTTGCATCGTACATAAATTTCGCTGCACTTAATGTTCTTCTCTACACAACAAACCTTCTTCACTCATTAAGCAAAGCAAAGACAAGGAGTTATTGACCCCCTCTGATGGTGCCCTACAAAGCAAAAGTGGTTCAAGTATATCGTTTCATTGGAAACAACAACTAAAGAAAGTGTGTGATGGGGCTCAAGCAGACAAGTTGTTTGAGTACTCGTACACAATGCTGTACAATAGAAGTTGGAAATAATAACCCAGCAAAAAAAATTGGAAGTACTTTGCAAGGAATCGCTTTTTATTTACTTCCAAAGGCTGCGAGTGGATTTTTTGGCTCTCAAAAATCACATAAAAGGTAAATAGTCGAGATTTGTATATAAACACTTTTTAAGAAGCTCTTTTGGCTGGTGAAGGTTTAATGGGAACGTTTGCGCTTCCAATTCTCAAGGTTTTGGATTTCAGACCAATTACGGGTGTTTATATATTTTTGTGCAAAATTACTTGTATGCTATATATGTGACAGCGCATAGAGAAAGGGAACTAAGGGTAAAAAAAATCAGTTTTCATTTTATCTTTTTTTTGATGTGGACAACATCTGAGCATCGAATGAGACCGATCCCATGCCCCAAAAGTGTTCCCTTCCAGAGATATGCGCGTTTTATGAAAGTGAAGTCGACGATTCTAAGAGCAAATAGAAAGGGACCTAATCTTTAAAATGGCTCTCCTGAACAAAACTGGTTTTTAACCTTCGGTCCCTTTCTATTTTGCGCGTCACATATATTGATTTTTTAATATGCGTTTTAATTATAAAAACAATTAAAAAAAAAAACGGGTTTCTATAAGAAGTATTTCTAAAAGTGGTGTTTTATGTAAAGCCTCGATAAATAAGACTGGATAGCGCAACTGCAATTGTTTAGTCATTTGTGAACAAAAATTTCAATTTTTGATTAAGCACTAATGTACTCAATTCTGATTTTTTTTTAGAAAAATAATTCGTTGTAGCCTTTTAAGCAGTTAGCCTGGCTAAAGGCTTATACTCGATAGTTATCCAAGCTATGTACTAAAATAGCTAGATAAAGAATTATTTTACTTCTTTTCGAATTTTTATTTTTGAAGAGTCTCGTACTTCTGGACCTCTTATGTCAAACTTGTTATAAAGAAAGGCCATCCGTACCTAAAAAGCCAGCCTATGTAAAAATCAATGGATCCGTTCCAATTTGGTAGTAATTTCGGATACATACCATGTAAAAAAGCTAAGGTGGGGAATGGTCTACAATATTATACCCTGCACTTCTGGATGTTCAGTAAAGTCAATTGAAAACAGGTTTTTGAATCCCTATTACCAGGGAATTAAGATTTACCAAGATTTTAAAGAAAATGTCATAGTTGAATAGGTTCGAATTTTCGGCCCTATAGACTGTTGCTAAAATTAAGTCAAATATCGAAAATATTTCTATTTTGAGCTTTATAAGAAAATTGTGTAGTTATTATATATAACCCATATGCCCATGTATACCAGAAGCCGTTTTTTGGGTCCCCGAACCAAAAATATCAAAAAATCGGGCTGTATAGTAAAAATTTGTCCGCGATAGATTCTTTCTCCATCGCCAGATCCTACATAAAATATGAGGGAAATCGTAATTTAAATGCATGTTCTTGAGCTGTCAAATGTAAAGTGTGGAGGACCTTTTTACCATATGAAATGGGCATGGCAACAACAATCGCACGCACTTCTACTCTTCGATCGGCCAGCGTCAAATCGTGGATTTTTGTCGACATTTTCGGGTGTATTGACTTCAACTGGCCGTCCAGAACGGTCGGCGTCATTTGTATTTTTTGAAGTGCTGTTAAACACAAACTAAATGACGGAACCCTCTCAAAATTTGACAGTAGTCTACTAACAGATGGTACTTGATGAGAGCAGTGTTGAATTTTAAAAAACTACGAGATAAATTGGAAAAGTCACGGAATAATTAATAAGCCCTCGGTAATATTATATGAGTTATTTCTACCATTTCAATAGAGCACCCGAGATTAAGGTTAGATTTGGTCTTGCCGTTTTTATATAATAATAATTTCTCATTGAAAATACTAAATCACAGCAAATAATAAGTAGCTCATACGAAAGTCGTTGTCGACCGACCGAACTTTACACTTCTACTTGATTTTTAATTAATTTTTTAAGTCCCTTAAAATATCTATGCAACGAACTTACATATGCTCGGGTGTGTGTGTGTGTGCATGTGTCGGCATGTGTGTGTGCAGGCATGTTGTGATACAAGGTGCGGCAATTGTAATCTTCCTATTGAAAAACGCTATAACTTTTACAACTGGAGCCAAATGTTAAATCGGTTGTGGCAATTGTGAAGTGAACAAACGAAGAATACAAATCGACAAGCAATGAATCGGTTTACTCCGCAAGAAGGCAGAATAATTGTTTCATTTGTTTTTCTCACAATTAGTTTTTTGTTGTTGTAAGAACAATATATTTTGTTTTGAAGCCCTGTTCGTCTATAGTGGATTTGCTTCAACATCCAGGTGGAGGAAACGAGCCATTTGAGCTGGATGCGTCCAAAGAGGCGAATTGGCTGAGTGAACTTGGCCGGAAAATTAAATTTTGTCAACGTCATGTGATCCGGACGAGAGGCGGGACAAACGTCCGGAACTTTAGTATTAATTGTCACCCCATACGAATTGCGGCTGCACCATCCAGATTTCAGCTGATCAAGAGCCACGCGCGTTTGCCGAGGAAACGTCTTCTTCACTGGTGATATCTCCGGGGGATGTTCTCCTAGCACTAAATTCGCGCTGTAGCTGGATACTGCTGCTGTTACTTCATCAACGTGAATGCCTGATAGTTTCGAAGACCTAAAGGCTCTATCTTGTACCGTTGGACATTTATCTCTCTAGATCATAAAGAGCGCACCTAATCTGGCTGGGCGGAGGAATTGTGTCCATGAGACTGGGGTTTGGTTGGCTACTGCAAAGACACCCAAGCAGATACTGCTTAGAAAGCAAGAAATTGTGTAGTTGGTCCTTAGAGGGTTCACACAATTCGTCGGTTGTGTTGGAGCAGCGTGAGTTTCGTCGCAGATTTCCTGGCCGTGAGACACCAACTAGACAAACACTGCAGCGTCTTGAAGAGACTGGTACAACTCGAGATTTTTCCAGGACCCGCTCTGGTGAGAATATGGCTGCTGTTGTTTAAGATGTCAAAGGAGAGCCCGGACCAGCGACCAGAAGACCTGCCAAGCAATTTGGTATTAGCCAGCGGCCCCTAAGCATAATGTTGGTTATTGCATGAACTCCTGGCCGTAAAAAAGATTTGTTCTCGTTGGATACCGCACAATTTGACAATCGCTCAAAATAGGCTCGTTTTGATTTGGCGCAAAGAAATTTAAAAAAAAAATACAATTGCGGTGCCTCAAAAGATTTTTATAAGATCGTCACAGGTGACGAATCATAGATCTATGCGTATGAACCCGAAACAAAACAGCAATCGACAGTCCTCAAAGACGAGCCAAATTCAACGAAAGTTGTTCGTGGAAGAAGCACTTCGAAGCAAATGGTTGCCTGTTTCTTCGGCAAAACTGGTAATGTGGCGACTTTTCCGCTTGAGCAACGTAGGAGGTCAATTCTGAGTGGTACACCACAATTTGTTTGTCTGAAGTCTTCGGAGAAATTCGAAAAACGAACAAGAGAAGACGAATCATTGTGCACCAAGACAATGCGAGCTCTCACACATCGGCTCAAACTAGCGCCTTTTTGACCGGCCAGAACGTCGAATTGATGAGTCATCCGCCGTACAGCTCTGACTTGGCACCCAATGACTTCTTTGTATGCCCGCACATCACGAAAAAAAGCGTGGTCAACGATTTTCGTCGCCAGAAGATGCTGTTGAAGCGTTCAAAAACCATGTTTTGGAGGTGTCTCAATCGGAGTGGAAAAAAAGAAAAAGCGCATGCCAAAGTGTATAAATAATGCTGGAGAATACTTTGAAAAACAATAAAATCATTTATGATGTTAAATATTCGCACATCATAAATAGGCCAGATATATATAGCAGCCTCGTTTTACCTGTTTACCGTCAATCGCATCCAACCTACGCTGAAGCCTTCCTTAATCTCAACTAGACGATAATCTCGACGATTTTCCACCGAAAACTATCATGAGTGATTAAGACTCATTTCCATCTTAGATGTTACGTGAATAAACAAAATTATCCATTCTGGGCCACCGAAAATCCCACCTGCTCAAAGTTACTGCATGGTGAGCTGTTTACGCTGGAGGAGTCATTGGGTCATTTTTTTTTTTGAGAAATCCGCTGGCCAAAATCGACTGTGGACGGCGAGCGTTACAGAGCCATGATAACCGTGTATTTTTTCTTTATCAGCTGGATGAATTGGGACTAAAGAACATGTGCAACGGCGCACACTGCTGCAGTCACAACCGATATTTTGAAGGAAGCATTTCCGGGTCGCTTAATCTCTCGTTTTTAGTGATTTATACTAGCCGGCCAGGTCAGCCAATTTAATAGTTCCAGTCTTCTTTTTATGGGGTTTTTTTGAAGTCGCTGATTTAAGTCAACAAGTCTGAGAGTCTTGACACCCATAAGAAAAATATTCGCCATGAATTCTAGCAACTCTCGCCAGAAATTCTTGCAAGAGTGATAGGAAATGCCATAAAACGAGCCCGTTTAGTTGTTGTTGTATTGTAGGGGCAATTGTGTGCGCGGGTGACAGATCTTGCACGAAGTATTGATATTCGGGTCAATCCGGTCCAAAGAACCGGATTTCGTGGGATTGGGCCGTATAGTCATTAACTGTGAGGGCACCCACTTGACCGATATCATTTTCTCAACTTAAAGCAATGAAATCTGTAGTAATAAACAAATTTCACAAACATAATCAAACCTTTCATTTAAAAAAATTACAGCAAAAGAACATTAGATGGTAACTTTTGCCCCACCTTGTATATGCACATTTGAAAATGTCCCCTAGTGGTGAATGGTTGTCGGTCAGTCGTTCGGTCGATGGGGACAACAGGTTTATCTCGCTTGAAGTCGTAAAAATGTTTAATGTTCTTTTCTTTTACCCTCTCAACGTGTCTGTGCGCCCCAGGTAGAGTACACGGTGGCGACGTCGGTTCTCTTGCTCTGCTGCTAGCGGTGCGAATGAGCGAGCGTTAGCTCGTCTCAACAGGTGAAGTTCGTCTCAAACACACGTCTTGAGAACATTTTCGTATTCATTGACTTCAGTATGCAACCAGCGGAGTTTGAAGACAGTTGGTGCCACGGAGCAGTTGGACAAGAACCACAAAGTGCCAGTATTTCACCAGAAGAAAACAAGTCGGACACTTTGTTTAAATAAAAAAAAAGTTTAAAAGTATTTGTTAACGTGCTCCGCTGACTTGTCGATGGAGAAAGTAGCTGCAGACAGCGCAATCGCACGTTAAAATGTCGTCGTCTTGTATGTATTTTTGTTGCTATAATTTCGATTAAATATGAAATGCAAATGAGGCTAAGCAACAAAATGTGTGGTCCACGACGGCCACGTTGGCAGCTTAGAGGAAACTTATTTCCAAAATTTGGAAATTTGAATCTGGCAGTGTGAAGGAGATTTAGACCAACGGTAAGTGCAGCTAACTCAAGCTATAAATACTAGCAGATCTATTTGTAAGCAAAAAACTAAATTTTACCTCACATAAGTAGAAAGTGATTAAAAATACAGAGTCCACTTTCAGGACTGAAATTGATAAAAGTGTTTATCTGGGTGGTCCCTCAACTAACCTACTTTCTGCTCAAGTCACACAACTAACTTGTAAAACTATTTAAAGTTAGCTCAGAATGTCTAATGCTTCCACATGGATTCGAGATTGATCTCTTATCACCTTTATCGTCTTAAACCTGGTACTAAGTTCGTTTACGTGAAAAACAGTAAGCGGCCAAAAATGTCTCGTAAATGAGATTTGTTCAGGTGAAATAAAAAACTTTACATTAAACACCTTTACATTAACTCAGAAAAGTTTGTACAATTGCGAGCAGGGTGATATAGGGTCCGACTCATTTTCAAATGAAAAGACGCTCTTAGTACCAGGATTTACGAGTTGATCGTTGAAAAAATTAGTAATGCTCCTACCGAACTCTAAACATTGATTACTAATGGGCTAGTCGATCACGCTACCTATCAATCCGGTGAAGGCCCACAATACAGCATGAAAGACCATTTAAATCGCCTGCAATTTCTAGAGGTCCCTTATGAAATCTTCCTTTTATAGGGTGTAGGAAACCCGCACGTTCCTCGTATTCTTGACAAGCATGAGCAGGTTTTCCTATTCCCAACTCCAGAAATTTGACTTAAAAATACGTTTCGTCAAAAAATATAAGATTTCGAGCAAAATCATTGCTCATTTCGAACTTCTCTAAGACCTAGACTGAGAAGCAATAACAAAACGGACCAACGTGTGCCTTTAACTGCAACGTCAATTGAACTTTGTAGGAGGCATTGTAATGCGAGGTCTTTGTTTAATATTAGCGCCAGTCGGGTGCGTAAAATTTTGCTTTATTGAGTTCGATGGCAGGTTGCTGCTTCAGGACTGATTCGTGCACTCTCGGTTATGGCAGCCATACTTGCAAGACAGTCTCACGAATATTTTTTAAAAACTAAGCCCTTATTTACACGATTATATTTTTATTTACTTGCGTTAATTTTTATGATTCCCTTTTGTGTTTACACAAGGCAATGCGGTTACGGCAATTTTTGCTTTCATTAATTATCGCCTTCCTGAAATTCTGTGATATTCGTTTTGATTTTTGTGTAAAAAATACTAAAATCATCTGCAGCCAACTTCACACTAAGAAAAACACAAAAGAAATTAAGAGTTAAGGCAAGTTTTTTTCTTTTCCCTCTTACCTCTCTCTCCCACAAACTGAGAGTTGCGGCAAGTAAAGTTGCCTCGTGTAAATGGGGACTTACAGGACAGGGTGTCTTATTTCGGCCAAAATCTCTTTTTAATATTTGCTTTGTTTGAGCTTCACATCAGTGACTTTGAGCATACGTTTGTTTGCATTATTGCTCAACTTTGTGTAAGCGCAATGCGATTCATTTCGTTTCCTGATTTTCGAGAGGGAAATAGCTGTCACTTTCAACTAAAATATTTTTCAGATAGAGGTAGGTGGACCACCACGTACATACTAAATCGCATACAAATCGATGTAGAACGGCATATGACCTCTTCTACTTTTCAAGGATCACAAATCGTAGGGGTATTCTATAAAATTTAACCGACCCTTAAAGAAGATCCGACTAGGTTAGAAAGGTGACCAGATTATAAGGATAAGATATTGAATTTTAATTAAACAAAAGCGGTCTGGGATTTCAACGCTGCCTTATTCTGAATGATTATGCCTTATTACTAGAAGGCAGATCAAGAAGATTTCTGGTGATTTTAGTGGTCTTTGATGTGGAAGTAATTACAAATCATGTAAATGACTGCCTTGGCGAAAGTTCAGAGATGCATCTCTTAACCGTTTAAAATCGTCTTTATTAAATGCATTAGCCGTTCGTAGGCGGCGCCAAACAGTAGCTCCCGGTCAGTGAGTATAAGTACTAGTGCACAGATTAGTGATTTGAGAAAAGTTTCCTCTTGTTCCCTAATAGAATTTTGTGGGAATAAAGTAAGTAATTGTAAGGCGCTCATATCGCACAATGCGAAATTTGATTTTATTTGTGACTTCAATACTCCCGAAATCGGCAGGAATCCTTGTATGTGGGTTCTATATAAACACATAACCCGATATGGTCCAATAGCTCTAGAATAGACTTTAGGTACCCCATCAATCCTAGCTAATTCTATGGACCGGATTGATCAGAAAAGGGGTTCTTCGGGCAAGGGCTGTTACTCGGCGCTACTACAACAACAACATAGATCCACCATAATGCACTATGCTGATCGGATGTCAAATGTGGGATGGACGTTCACAGGTCCAAGAAAATATAAGCCTTTACCAGTTTTTGTTTTAGATTTTCCTAAAATGTAATAGGCGGATTTTGAGCAAGATCGGATGTAAAATGAAGCTTATAGAGTTACAGAAATAGATGTCGGAAAGGATCTGTGCGTGAGGCGATTTGAAAACATAGGCCGATGAAGTCAAATTTCATTAGTGTTGGTAATTAGGGGTAATATATCAAAATATGAACTGATATGGTCCAACTTCAACAGGGTTCGTTTTTGGCCAATACATTAACAATGTACAAAGTTTCATCGATATCGACTGTTATTTCCCATCATTATATTGATCAAAACGATAAATCTATCGAAATCAATCAGTCTAATAAATATTGGCTCCATTTCCTTCCGTTTTTAGTGTTACAGAAATAATCATTATGTTTTTATACCATGCACCACTCTGTGGTGTAGAGTTTAATAAGCTGGCTTGATCGGCTTCAAATCGATATGTCCAAGGCTTATTCAATAGCGGAGGTTGTTTTCTTCACGTTGCACAGTGGTCCAGGATCGATTTCCATCGGCCAAAATTCTATAACTTCTAATCAAGTATGTATTTTTATGTTCTGTAAAAAGGAAAATTGTAGCCAAGGAACCAAGGATTATTTTGAGCTATTACATTTAATTGTATTCATTTTAGAAAGTTGCCTGAAGTTGACTACGTTTAATATTTTCCGATTTTTCCGAAGAAAAGTAAAATTTGTTTTTTCGATTTTAGTTGTCGAACTCTATCACATACACTTTACGACCTATTTCGCCGTATTTAGTTAACAAGTGTGGTTTCTTTTTTTACTATGGCGTCAAAATTTGGTTTGTACCAAATATACTTTGGTTGTGGTAACTATTTTTAAAAATATCGATTTTGAGAAAAATATAACTTTAGACCCACATAACTTGTTGCTTTAAAAGCCTTTAAAGAATGCATTACCATTTTGAAAAGGTAAAAGGTGCTCAATTTTTTTAGGGTAAACTTTTGCCGAAATTGTCCCCTTGGAAGATAGTGAAAATTAGTGAAAAAAGTCACGTTTTTAGTACCAAAACGAAAATTACTCATTTTTTTAATAACTTTTAAGCAGCTGTGAGAAAATTTCCTTTCTCCTAACGCTAAATTTTATACCAATCGGAGTTCATTAGCCAGTGCTATGCCCTTAAATACCCCTAACAAATGTATCAAATCGAATAGCCGCAGGATAATAGCCCACAGGTAGCACTGCAAATCATTCACACACAATCATTCATTGACATTATATTGGTGATAACGACCGCTCTCAGGTCGAAATTTGTTTTTACTACTAAGCCCAAGTTTTTGTTAGGCTTATATCAATGTGCGATGAAATGGCAAACCTTACTAAATATTGGCTGGCATTGATAGCTTTGACCGCTTTTGAAATACAACAATGGGGAAAACTAATGCTTAAACCTTTTCATTCTGTCGTAGGTCTAAAATAATGATAAATGTCATCGAAACCCTGTGAAAAGCCATCAGTTCGACTTAGTGAAGTATCCTCAATACTAAGTAAAGGGTGTTTTTTCCAATGTATGGATTTCAAGAAAAAATAAAATGAATTCAATTTAATGTCATGGCCAAAAATGTAGCTTTATTATAAAGATAAAAATTTGCTATTATGTTTTAAAAATGATTAAGCGGCTGGCTCAAATAAATTCCAGCCGATAGGGCCGATTTTCGACCACTTTTTGCTGCATTTGGGGCAGTATGTCCTCTTCCAAGGAGTCAATCATGTCGGGCTTATCTGCGTAGACAAGCGGCTTCACATAACCCCACACAAAATAGTCAAGCGGCGTTAAATTGCACGATCTTGGATGCCACGCCACAGGCCCACGAAGCGAGATAATGCGCTCACCTCAAGTTTCCTTCAATAAATTGATTGCTTCGTTGATTGTTTGGCATGTAGCGCCCTCTTATTGGGCCTAGGATCGTCCACATCACCATTCTTCATTTCAGACACGAAAAATTCATTAATCATGGCTTTCCCCATTGACTGTAACTTTTTGGCCGGCTTAATTTTTATGAAATATGGACCAATGATTCCCTATAAACAGTAATTTTTTAAGGATGTAACGGAGTCTCCACAATGGCTTGTGGATTTTCATTACTCCAAAATGCGACAATTTTGATTATTAACGTACCCATTCAACTTAAAGTGAAATTCATCGCTGAACCAAATATTCTTGTAAAAATTCGGACATCTCGTTTTGTGCCCATTCACCACAATTTGCAAACATTGTTCCGTAGTAAGTCTATTCATTATGAAATGGTAAATTAAACTGAGCATAAATCAAGTGACAGCTGCCAAAAAGACCAATTCCGAAAAAAGTGTGACCAGATTAAAAACAACACGTCTAAAAAAAACACCCAATAAATGACTTCCGAAAACCGCAAACTTATGATTCTCTAATATCCTTGTGTTTACAAAACCTTATAATTATTTCTAAAAAAAAAATAATTATTTCCAATTTCAGATTTGTTTTCTCATGGAGCTGTAAGAACCTGCAGAACTTTAACTCAAAAACGGATCCGGTTTTTAAGCAGTAAACCCGTATCCTGGACTAGACGAAATGCAGAGGCTCAGCATTGGATTTACGTTAAAAATTCAAAAAACGCTTAACTTTGAGTTACAAATTTTTGGCAATTACTTTTTAAAAAAATTATTCCACTTCTTTAAAATTACCCATAAACTTTGTTTTTATACATATTAATTAACGTCTATAAGTATATACTTCCTTCGAATAGGCATCGATTGCCTATTAACACATTTTTGTAAAAAGCAAAGAGGACCAATTTTTTTTAACAAACTTGTAACAGTGGCCTTGGCCAAAACGCCAAAGTAGCCTCAAAGCGTTTTACAAAATATGTGTTTTTGCAACTTGCAACTATAATAATATGAATATAGTAAATATGATCTAAAAACTATATACTGTCATCCCCCTTGCGGTGAGAGAATATTGGCCTTAATTGCATTAGTGCCAGTAGTTCTTATTTAACACTTGTGGAAATTATTTCCAAACGCCTTTGGTGTACTTTTAAATAGAATTATTCCCCTTTTTAAAAAATTCTTGGAGACAATTCACCAAAAGCATTGTTCCAGAACCAAAATAGTATAAAAAACTTTATTCCGATATATATTACAATTTTCATGTATTGGAAATCTTTTTTCAAATCTAGTATTTCTGAACCATGTTCTTTGCTCCCCTTCCTCTTGTTTTGTTGTCAGGAGGAGGGCCAAGTAAATGTTCTTTTAAGGCATTTGATATTTGTTTTTATTGTATTTTCAAATTCTACTCTTTTACGTTTAAATTGTACTTTAGTGACATTTTACCAGAAGCAGTTTTTAGAATCAATATAATTTTTTTGCATTCTTTGGAGCATCCTTGAAATACTTTAAATGATAAACTTTCCCATGTTTGCATTTGCAGGCTGGTGGTAGCGAAATCTTGGTTTAAACCAAGATTAGCTGTAATCAGTCAACCAAAAGCAAAAGGAGGCGAGTAATCGTTATTTATTTAGGACAATAATTTTATTTCCTTTTGTTCTTAGATTTTGGTTTCCTTATTAATAAACACTGTTGTACTATATTTTATTATTGTTATTAATGAATATTTCAATATTTTGTTAAATTAATAAAAAAGTATATTTGACTTGACTGAAAAGTCGAAAACATTTAGAAAAACCTTCATTCATTTATTCGTTTCTTTGCCTTAAGGACCTAAAATTAACATTACCTAAGATTGCAGCACTAAATTAAAGCGAAGGATCCTTTAGGATCCATTGGAGTCCTCTCTCAGAAAATAAAGGTTACTCTGTTAAATACACTCGGACACACGTTAGGGTATGTCGTTTTAGCAATCGATATTGTGCCATCGATTTTTTGAAAGCTTTTGAAATGACGGAAAAAAGTTCGACCTATAAAAAAAAAATCATTATAGTCAATGGTCCTTGGTATACAACCGATTTATGGTAGTAATGTGCAACATTATCAATATATGTGACAGCGCAAAGAGAACGGGACCTAAGGGTAAAAAAAATCAAAAATCCCATGCCCCAAAAGTGTTCCCTCCCAGAGATATGCGCGTTTTATGAAAGTGATGTCGACGATTCCAAGCGCAAATAGAAAGGGACCTAATCATTAAAATGGCTCTCCTGAACAAAACTTTTCATCAACTTTTCCCTTTTATTGATGTGGACAACATCTGAGCATCGAATGAGGCTGATCCCATGCCCCAAAAGTGTGCCCTCCCAGAGATATGCGCGTTTTATGAAAGTGAAGACGACGATTTTAAGCGCAAATAGAAAGGGACCTAATCTTTAAAACGGCTCTCCTGAACAAAATTGGTTTTTAGCCTTAGGTCCCTTTCTATTTTGCGCATCGCATATGCGAACAGAGGTTCCAACAAGATGGAGCCACATGCTACTTTATACAAGAAACGTCTGAGTTACCTCACGTTAAGCATTTGTCAATCGGTCGCCGCGATCATTCAACCAGATAAGTATATTTCTGGCCTAGGTAACACTAAGTGGTGCCTGGCGTCAGCTGATATTTCCATTGGAAAGTTTGACATTTTTTAACATAAACGTACTCAGAACGTTTTGACGTACGACCATCATTTGTGTTGTTTACAGTGACTTGAAAAAACCAATTCGGCAAAAAAATGGAATTAACTCGTAAACATTTTCGTGCGATCATTATTCACAACTTTCGACGTGGATTATCACGACAAGAGTGCATCGGTGAACTAAAATCTTTGTATGGCGATGAAGCACCATCCTAAAGAACTGTAAAAAACTGCTTTGATGAATTCAATCGTGGCCGACGCTCGCTCGAAGACGAAGGTCGTCCAAAAACGGCCGTTGTGCCAGAGAACATTGGTGCAGTGCGTGAACTGATAATGCAAGATCGTCATGTGACATACCGTGAGATAGAGGCATTCTTGGGCATTTCTTTCACCAGCATACATTCGATATTGCATGAACACCTGGCCGTAAAAAAGGATTGATCTCATTGGATCCCGCACAATTTGACAATCCATTAACCGAAATAATTTGAACTGGATGCGTCCACAGAGACCTGGGGGTCAGCTGAGTGGGCTTGGCCGGACAATTGAAGAGGTGTAGTACATCATGTGGTCCCTGATGACAGGCGGGTCAGATGTCCGGAACGTTAGCATCAATTCGTGCCCAGTAAGAATTGAGGCGGCTGCACCATCCAGATCTCAGCTGCGCCAGAAGCACGCGCGTCTGCCGAGGTAGTACCTTCTCCTCAGGTGAAATCTCCAGGGGATGTTCTCCTAGCACTACATTCACACGGTAGCTGGATACTGCTGCTGCGACATCATCGGAGTGAATGTTGTTCAAACCTGCCTGATAGTTTCGATGATCTAAAGGTTCTCTCTTATACCGCTGGACCTCTCTCTCTGATCATGAAGATCGTACCTGATCTGCCTGGGTGGAGGCATTCTGTTCAAGAGATGGTGGTTAGGATAACCTCAAAAAAGGCTCGTGTCGATTAGTGTAAAGAAATATTGAAAAAATACGATTGCGGTGCTTCAAAAGACGTTTATAAGATCGTTACAGGTGACGAATCATGGATTTATCTGTATGAGCCCGAAACAAAACAGCAATCGATCTTTTGGGTTTTCGAAGACGAGCCAAATCCAACGAAAGTTGTTCGTGGAAGAAGCACTTCGAAGCAAATGGTAGCCTGTTTTTTCGGCAAAACTGGTCATGTGGCGACTGTTCCGCTTGAGCAACGTAGGACGTGGTGCAACACAATTTGTTTGTCTGAAGTCTTCGGAGAAATTTGAAAAACGAACAGGAGAAGACGAATCATTGTGCACCATGAAAACGCGAGCTCTCACACATCGGCTTAAACCAGCGACTTTTTGACCGGCCAAAACGTCGCATTGATGGGTCATCCGCCGTACAGCCCTGACTTGGCACCCAATGAATTCTTTTTATTTCCACACATGGACAGAATAAAATTCGTGGTCAACGATTTTCGTCGCCAGAAGATGCTGTTGAAGCGTTAAAAAACCATGCTTTGGAGGTGTCTCGATCGGAGTGGAAAAAGTGCTTCGACAATTGGTTTGAGCGCATACTTATACAAAAGTGTATAAATCATGCTGGAGAAATCTTTAAAAAATAATAAAACCATTTTTGGCGATATATATTCGCATTTTCACGTCGAACAGGGATTAAACCGGCTCAAGACCTCTTGCTTCTATATTTAAATAGAAGACAAGTTTTTAACAAAATGGCAAAGTGACATTGATTTTCGTGGCTGCACACTACTTTTTATCATGATTTCGGGTCCGTGACAACCCTCCTCAGAAAGCCTTGCCGCAATTGTTGAAAGTAAAACCGAACTCTATAAGGCCAGGCTCTCCACAAACGAATGAGAACTACTGTTGTAAACCTTACTTTTCAAGTTTTCTTCACAAAATTGCCCACGAAAATTTTCTTTATTAGGCCAGAAATATATATAGCAGTCCTCGTATTTGTTGTGGAGTTATGTAAAGTCTTTTGTCTACGCAGATAAGCCCGACACGATGTTACGCATTGGAAGAGAATATTCGGAGCGTTACGGCCCCAAATGCTACAAAAAATGGTCTAAAATTGAGCTTCACAGCTGGAATTTTTTCGAGCTAGCCGCTTGCCCGAAATCATTTTTAAAACATAATGACAAACGCTTATCTTTATAATAAAGCTAATATCATCGCCATAACATTAAATATATGTGACGCGCAAAATAGAAAGGGACCTAAGGGTAAACCCAGTTTTGTTCAGGAGAGCCATTTTAAAGATTTAAATACGTGTATCTTTGGTGTACCATCACTTTCATAAAACGCGCATATATCTGGGAGGGAACACTTTTGGGGCATAGGATCGGTCTCTTTCGATGCTCAGATGTTGTCCACATCAAAAAAAAGTGAAAACTGATGTTTTTACTGTCACATATGCGTTTTATTTCTTTAAAAACTACACGTCTGACAAAAACACCCTTTACTCTCATATCGGTCATATTTTGTAGGTTATTTTAAAAATGGATGAAAAAATATGTTTTCCACTCTAAGCATAACTCAGAATGGAACTATTTATTAAAAAATCATTTTTCGAACAAAGGACGAAAAGGACCGGTTTATATTGAAGATATTCTGATTTTATTTTAAACGATCTGTTCTAAAATGATACGTATAAGAGTAAATTATGAGAACATTTTAACCTAAAACCACCATTTTTTAAAACATTTATAAAATTTCATTTCAAAAAAGACATGCCCCAACTGAAATTAATTGGACAACAAGTTTTCGCTTTTTCGAAAAAAAAGACGAAAAGGACACTACAATCTTTGAAACAGTATGATAAAATGTTCTACTTTAAATAAAATCCATACGATTTTATTTAAGGCATCTAATCACGAAGGAATATTAACTACCTTTTAACTCCATTTATAAGGTATAGCGTTAAAAATTCATTGGTCCATAAAAAATAACTGGGACCTACAAGAACCATCCTTTTGGAAATTTACTATAATCACCTAAGTTATTTATTTCCAGAAAAAATCATTCACCGCCGAAAAATCCCAAACTTTTGTTGCGTAGTGTAATATTTTGAAGCAGCGAACTGAGCGGGGTTTAATTACTACAAAGAATTTATTTGTTGTTACTACCAAATCTTGGTATCAGTGTAACATGTTGACATAGCCACCAGTTGTAGCATACAATAGTTTTACTGAATTCGGTTATACCGACTTATTGGCTAAAATAAACGTTTTATATTATAACATTTTATGGTATAATCGAACCCTGTAACCATCAAAAGGAATGTTCGTGATTACAACACACCGTATATCTGTCTAACGAAATTTTTATAGTTTGGTCCGATTAACAAGAGATTTTTTCTCTAAGTGTGATGACAATTACTGCATTAATGTGAAATCAAACGGCACGCAATTGCAAATAAATCTCCGTATTTTCAATAAAACACTATTTTAAAGAAAATGTTTATAAAGTAAACTCGAATTTAAAACCTACGGTAAATTTATATGAATATAGAAAAGCTATAACATTTATAACATTCATTTGCTGGTAATAATTTCTTGGCAGGGTACTGTGACTTAAATAAAATGAATAAAAAATGTAATTGCTTTTAGTCAAAGCTGTCTAAAAGTATGCTTTGAATACATTTTTATTTAGTTGTTCCTTCCATTTTGATACCCTACCCCACACTGTGGTACATGACTAATTACCAAAAGTGCAGGGCACAAATATGAACTGATTGAGACGAAACTTATCAAATTGTTCAATATCGGGCCAGCGATGAATCCTATTAAAATAGGTCGATATTCTTGGAAGTTTAAATATAGCGACTATTTTGTTTAGCCATTCCGATTTGAAGGCCTATAACGCTGGGAGCGGCATATGATTACCTTCCTTGCATTAATTTTGCCATATCGACCCTATTTCCGTATAGCGCCAATACAAAGGCATTAACAGAAATAATTGTGGTTGTTGTACCAATAATATTTTTTTGTAAGTATTTTTGTAAGTTATGTTTGTCTATTCTCTTCTTCTTTGCTGTCCTGGTAAATTAAACGCGTCATTTGAACTAAATGCGTCCATAGTTCAACTAAGTGGGCACGGGACAATTGAAGAGGTGCAGGACCCTGATGGCAAGCGCAGACAAACGTCTGAAACGTTGCCATCAATTTGCTCCCAATACAGATTGAGACGCCTGTTCCATCCAGATCTCAGCTGAGCCAGAACCAGGAGCGTCTGCCGACCTAGCGTTGTTGTTGTTGTAACAACATTATATTTTGTTTTGAATTCCTGTTTGTCTAAAGAGATATCGGCATCGATATCTAGGTAAATTAAACTGGATGCGTCAAAAAGCCCTGGGGTCAGCTAAGTGGGCTTGGTCCATCCGGGCCCGAATGGTATTTCGGCACTTGTCCTATGTAAGTGCTCGTCGACGCTAGCCCGTCCATTACGCAACCTTTTCAACCTTGCTTACCGCGCGGGAGTTTTCCCAGCGTGTTGGAAGGTCGCACACGTCCAGCCGATCCCTAAAAAGGGTGAAGCCAATAATCCTGCGAATTATCGGTCAATTGCGATTTGCTCCGCGCTCTTCAAGGTAATGGAGAACATGGTAAACCACCATCTTGTGAGGTATTTAGAGACCAACGACCTGCTAAGTGATCGACAGTATGGCTTCCGTAGAAATCGCTCTAACGGAGACCTGTTGGCGTTCTTGTCGGAGCGTTGGAGTCGGTCTATCCACCAGTTTGGTGAGAGTAAGGTCGTGGCTTTAGATATCTCGAAGGCCTTTGATAGAGTCTGGCACGGTGCACTCGTATCAAAGCTGATCGCTTTTGGTGTCGGTACGTTTGCTCGATTTATATCGAGTTTTCTTAGAGATCGCACTAGTAGAGTTGTTGTAGATGGGTTCTCATCCAACACAAATAGGCTGACAGCAGGCGTGCCACAGGGCTCTGTCCTTTCACCCTCTTTATTTCTTATTTTCATTGACTATCTTTTGGGTTAGACCGTGAATCTACTCCTTCGCAGATTACAGCAATGTCTGTCATTCATATTCATTCGACCGTAGGCCGAGTCTTCAAGATATTGAAGACAAAAGGCGAATTATGGATGAGACACTTGGCCGGGATCTACTGGCCATTTACGAATGGGGTCAAGTGAAGAGAGTAGATTTTAATGCACGTAAAACACAGTGCTGCTTGTTGTCTCACTAGCGATTCGCTGACCCTATCGTCAATTTCCATCGATATAGAAATTGACGATACAATCAGATGCTCTCGATGTTCTGGGCATGAAAATACAATGTAACGCTCGTTGGGCGAGGCATGTATTCGAAGTGTCGAAGGAAGCACTCATAGGCTTTTGCATAGGCTTTTTAAAGCGGTGCAAGAAATATTTCACTCCTTCTGATCTTTTAAATATCTATACAACTTACATCAGGCCAAAGATGAAATACAACTATGGGCAGGTGCTCCAACATCATCCTTGGAGCTACTTGACCGTTTTCAAAGGAGAGCGATGGTGCTGATAGGGGACAGTAGGGTATCCAACACTATTGTTTCCCTTGAGCATCGTCGGAATGTGGGTTGCGTGACGCTGTTCTACCGTTACTTTTATCAGACATTCGTCGCCTTATTCCTGACGTGAGGATGTTCGGCAGGGATACGCGACTTTCTAGGAATTCACACCCGTTTGTTATCGATTGGCCAGTTGACCGCACTTTACACTAAGATCAAATTCGCTCCTACAGTCCGTAGGTGTAATCGACTTCCGGCAAATGTATTTTCCACTAATTGCGACATCCAGAAGTTCAAGGCAAGCGTCAATAGTCATTACTCCCTCTTTCCCCCTTCAGATCCTTTGCTTTCCACCCGCCAACGCAATGCACCGCATGTACTTATATAGGGGGCATCCCCTGAGTGTTGGTTATTAAAAAAAAAAATTGAAGAGGTGCAGAACGTCCTATGGTCCCTGATTGTAGATGGAACAAACGCCTGGAATGTTGTCATCAAATCGCGCCCAATATGTATTGGGCTGGTGCACCATCCAGATATTAGCTGAGCCAGAACCATGATCTTCTGCTGAGGTAGTATCTTCTTCTTTCTCTCTCTCTCTCCCTCTCTCTCTCTCCCTCTCTCTCTCTCTCTCTCTCTCTCTCTCTCTCTCTCTCTCTCTCTTCTCATACCATTCACGCAATAGCGTAGATGTCGCTCAAACGTGCGTGATAGTTTCGATGACCTAAGGGGTCTCTCTTGTACCGCTGGACCTCTCCCTCTAGATTATGAAGATCGCACCTGATATGCCTCGACGGAGGCATTCTGTCCATGACATGGAGGTTGGGATGACTACTGCGAAGACACCCAAACCGGTACTGCTTAGACATCAGGAAATAGTGTCTGAGACCTTCGTCTCTTCATGTTCCTCAGGTGACATAACGAGATGCCCTGTCATCCCCGGCTGCTGGTTATATGTACCGGATTGGCCCGAGACAAACACTCTTCGGCTAGTGGCAGTCATCTCAACAATATGTATTTTCGGTTTGTCCATTAATTGTGGTAATTAATTCCACTGAAATTAAACCATATCCGTTTATCCAAATTAAACCATATCTAACCATAATTCTAACTAGCACCACAACAAACTTCTCTTCCGAATTTAGGTCCATCTCTAGAAACCGGCGGACCGCATGAACATTGATATTTAATTTGGTGAAATTTTCTGTTTTTAGCCCTCGAAGCCACATCTTTCATCCAATCTTGATAACATTTAGCACACGTTTGTTTCTTTGACCGAGGGCCGATGTTATTAAAGAAAATCGGTTCAGATTTAAATATAGCTTATTTATTGTTGGCCACGATAGTGTTTAGGTTTTTTTGATATTATTTACCTAAAAAGGTTACAACGAAATTAAAGGTATATTAAATACCTATTGGAGTTGGGGTTTTTTTATTCCTCAATAACCAAGACTAGATAGAAAAACTGCAACAGCTCAGTCATTTGTTAAAAAGAGTGTCGATTTTGGTTATGTCTATAAAGAAAACTCCTGCTGTACTCTTTTTTAAAATTATTATTTTTTATAGCCTTTTTGCAACCCTTCTCGAAAACTATTAAGTACTAGTCTCTATCACAGCTAAGTAAAAAAAGACAGAAAACTGTAGATAATTACAGAAAACTATAGGCAATTTGAGTTGAACTATTTAAAATAATTAACACTTTTGGAAAGAAAGTTATTCATGAGTTACCTTTATTACACACTTAAAATATTTCTCGAATAACTTTTTTTCTACAAATTATAAGTACAAATTTTATAATCAATGAAATTTTAAATTTCTCTTGAAGTTTTGAAGTTATCGCCTAAACGACTACTTACTCGTTTAATAAGCGAGTACCAATAGAAAACGCCCGTTGTCACTTCTATCAAACGAAGAATAAAAAACTTTGTTGTAATACGAGTAGTTTACCGGGTGATTTCAAACAGAATGTTGAAAACCGCATTATACTTATACGTTAAGTATTTTATTCACCATTTGAATCCATTCACAATCCAAAAATTGATTTGAAATCTAGTTTTAAAAAAACATCAAATTGATTTTAAAGTTTTCACTATGAATATGTATTTTAATGCAGAAATAAATGCGAATTTGGATACTTGCAGGATATGATTTTAGAGACCACGCACGCTTGGAGAGTATTTTGTAGTACACAGATCCAATTTGGACGGTCTTGAGTTTTGGCCGTCGAAAAGTGCGATCCGATATACTCGGATCTTTTGAAAACAAATTAAGAAAGCAATTAATTTTCATTTATTTTAGTAAACTTTATTACTGTTTGTTTTTAATACATTTTTTGGGTCTTAAAACTAATGAGATTTTTTTATGATACACATTTTGCAGTCATAATGAATGAGTAAAGTGCACACCTAACTATTTTCATTAATTGAATTCTTAGTTTAATACCATATGGACGTATTCACATTGTATACAGGTACAATTCCGGGACAAATTGCAGCAGGTAAATTAAGTATTCATTTAAAATTCCAAACATTGATAGTTCACTCAGTCCAGATTTAAGAAGCCGATAATTGAAGGAATCTGTGAGAGAAAACAGAAGAGAAAGAAATATTTAAAAGAATAATTAGACTGCATAAATCATAGTTAAATATATATCTAAATGTCATTTATATATTAGGCGTGTATTTTGGGGCAGCTGGCTTACCACTGTGTATCGTACAGGAATTTGTCACACCAGTAAAAATTGGTTTTTAATTTGCTTATGTTTGAATTTAAAATTAATTATTGTAAGCGAACAAGTTTGGTTATGTACTTTGTAAATACGAGTATAACTAATTAAATATGTATGACCACGTGCATACATGGAACAATCGCATGAATTGCTATAAATACATCCGATAAAATATTTACATTTTAATATTTATAATGCAAATTGTATTGCATTGAACTTGAACTTCACATCTTTGAATACAAATGTTGAAAATGAGTGCAGATACTAAAATCGAAATGTACATTAGACTGGGTCGCAATCCAAAGGAAAATACCTAAAGTTACAATAAATGAAGCAAAGCTTCAATATTACGTCAAGATCAAACTCGACAATACGCAATTGCATTGATCCCTATAGGTACCAGTTAATGAAATATCAATTGGCTATTCTGCCATTATCTGATCATTCATTGGGTCTGTAGCAATTCTATAAAAGTGGTTATTAATCGCTGCGAAACTGATAGATTTAATCACTTAGTATCAATTCTGTTCATTAGAAAGTTTGAATTTCCGTCAGCAGTATTTCTTGAATTTGTACAAGAAGTGTTGGATGAATGGTCTGTAGAAGCCGGTTTTCTTCTTGGGATAACGTGAAACGTGACGCATGTGCAAATAACAAATAAACGACAAGAAATTAACAAAATAATAAATTGAAATCGTTATTTCTTGGCATTAAAATAAGAGAAAAGATGATTCTTTTGGAACTGGTTTGAAGTTTTATTGTTACGTTTGGAGAAATGCTACTCAAGTTTAGTATACCGAGTTTTGCGATAAAAAGTATAATTATTTAATTTTCAATAGGGCTCATCCTCATTTCCCATTCTTAACCTTTTCACTAACAAGTCTGGCAAACGGTAAAAAAACGGATGCTCGGATAATAAATAAAGTACGTCGAAAATTACGAAACCGTTTTAAAACCGGTAAATCCAATATTTTTACATCTAACTTTCTGGACTCTTAACTCTGGACTCTTAACTCCCGGAAAGCAAACTTATAAATATAGATTGAAAAAAGCTCGAATGGGAGTATACAGTGAAGGGAGTATACAGTGAAGTAGAAGGGTTTTTCGGCAAAAGTTCAGTTTATCGGTGACACCTTAAAAAAAACCGAATATGCCATCTCCTTCAGAATGTTGCAAGAATCACGAAAATCAACATGAATAGTTTGGCTAGTAACCTCGGGGTGGTAGGTAGCATGGAAAAATTTGCCCACCTCAATAATGATTCTTTTGAAATTTGCTCACCTCAATAATTTTAAACTTAAATAAAAGGTATTAATTTCACGAGTTTTTTTTAAACGAAATGCTAATTAATTAGCATTATTTCTGAATAATTTTCAAGATAAACTCAAGACTGTAATAGGCTAAGTTTGCCACAAAGATCAGATCCGTGAATTAAGCACAGATTTGGAATCGTTTGAAATTGTACAGCTTATGCTGCTCTTCATGTACTCGTTAGAGCGGCAAATATGCTTTCTTTGCACGTAACTCTATTGTTGTGGGAACTGCGTGGGATGGCAAATTTAAACAAAACCAATCACTGAGTTCGGGTCAACGTCCAAATTCTTTATACCGACAATAGAGTAATGGGCCAAGAACTCAGACATTGCAGATGATCTTAATCTGTACTGGCTATTGAGAAATGAAGACTCGGATAAGACTAGGAATTTTTTTTAAGCAATTATGAAAATAAACGCCTTATGAGTCATTCCATGCCAAACGGTACGATTTTGGGCAAAAATTTAACGCAATGATTCCGATTTTTATGAAAATTAGCAGATTTGGTCCTCTAGCAATTCTATTTAATCCGCGATTAGAAAAAAAAAATATAATTTTTTTTTTCAAAAGTTATGACCAATTGAACTTTGGTAAAATGGAGATTTTATCAAGGAGGTGTGTTCATTCAGTCGCATGTAACTCCGGAAATACTTGACCGATTTTACTCTGCTATACCTTATTTTGAAGGTAATTTTAAGCACTTCTAAAATAACGAAACGGTATGGCATAACGCCATAGAATTTTTTAAGTTTGTATCATTTTAATCCTTTTATTTCGATTTTGAAAATGATTACATCTTTTTTTATTTTTGAAATTTTGCAGGCGTATTCTCACAGGTCTGTTTTACCGACTGTGTAAGTTTTAAAGTGGTGAAATAATGCGTTCTATTTTTAAAAATTTTTTTTTACCTTATACCTTTTTCACTTCCATGAATATAGAAAATATAATATAGAAAAAAAAAATACTTTTTAATAGTTTATTGACACAAGATATAACAACAACAAAAAAACAAAGAAAAAAAGAAATAAAAAAATGAGTAATGAAATAAATGTTATGCCTTGTATACCATCTTCATACAGTACTGCTCAGAAGATGATGTTGTCTGGACTTTCATTATTTTATCGGGTTGTGGAATGAATGCATGGTAGCCAAGAGTTCCAGAAATTGTTTTCGCTTTCTCAAAACGCTCCTTCAGGTGTTTCGCCCTATCTTGATATTGATAGTTATTGAAGAATTCTGTATGAATATTCTTCACGTTTTTATTCACCCAATCATAAAATTTGACGGCACTATTAATGGGATTTATGAGGCTGGACAAGCTTGCACGTGCTGCTAGTCTTTTGACTGTTCCTCCCAGACCATCGCAGGGCCATTTGCCATGAGACGTTGCAAAAAAATGCCATTCCGCTGGTACTCCAAAATCTTCTACGTGGAACGTCAGATTTAAAAAGTTTTTCTTGTTTTTGTATTGTGCGCTTGCGCCATCAGAAAAGTAAAATATTTTACTTACAGGTCCTAAGGTTTTCTTTAAAAAATTTACAAGCCCCTCCTGGAATACGTGCACGGCTATTGTATCATGTTTTTATTTCTTTTTTTCTTTGTTTTTTTGTTGTTGTTATATCTTGTGTCAATAAACTATTAAAAAGTATTTTTTTTTTCTATATTATATTTTCTATATTCATGGAAGTGAAAAAGGTATAAGGTAAAAAAAAATTTTTAAAAATAGAACGCATTATTTCACCACTTTAAAACTTACACAGTCGGTAAAACAGACCTGTAAGAATACGCCTGCAAAATTTCAAAAATAAAAAAAGATGTAATCATTTTCAAAATCGAAATAAAAGGATTAAAATGATACAAACTTAAAAAATTCTATGGCGTTATGCCATACCGTTTCGTTATTTTAGAAGTGCTTAAAATTACCTTCAAAATAAGGTATATCAGAGTAAAATCGGTCAAGTATTTCCGGAGTTACATGCGACTGAATGAACACACCTCTTTGATAAAATCTTCATTTCACCAAAGTTCAATTGGTCATAACATTTAAAAAAAAATTTTAAATTTTTTTTCTTGAAACACGTATATAATATTTTTAAGAGAAGAATGCATACACAAACTAGTTAAGCAATCCAAGCTTGTGATGTAAAAAATGCGTACCGTTTGGCATGGAATGACTCATATGCGGATTACTAAGCATTTGTGTTGTGTGCGACATCCCATGTTCAATATTTCCATGTGGACAATGACTCATAGTAAATCAAATCAACCTTGAGAAATATACTTGAAATTCTATTTCGTTGGTCCTAAAACCTCTAAGATTACTTATTTTATGTCAACGAGACTCAAGAGGGAGCTTCAGCATCTCATAAAAGAACAAATTTGGATTTTCTCTCTTATTATTGGGTACCAGGCCGAAAACCGACAGTCGGTTCCCAAAAAAAAACTAAAGCCCGGTTTCTCAAAAATAACTTAAGTCGGTTTACCGGTTTTTTCGTATCGACTTTTTCGGTTTTTTATTTTGTAGTATGGAGAAAAGGAAAATTTATCATTTGTACGTTAAAATACCTAACTATAAAAAATATTTGAGCAAGACCCACCTTTAAGTATAACGATCGACTGACTCACAAGTTAATTTGATATACGATGTCTGTCCGTTTGCTGTTTATCTACAGCTTGTTTTTTTTAAATAACAGGTCGAAACTGTTGTCCTTGGCTCATTTCATGAAAATATATTCAACTACGACCATGCAAGAAAATGCTAGGGGGCAAAATGGCAGCGGTTTGAAAATTTTAGGATTGGTGGTCGGAGTGTACTAGGGTAAGACTGCTTAGTTCTAAACCAGTGGTTATTATCTATTAATAAAAAAATAAAATAAAAAGTTGAGAAAAGGTCAAAAAATTGAAATTTGGTCGCCTCGAAAATGTCGTAGTGGAACGTTTTTCCTCATGCCAAAAGTTATCAAAATGTCGGTGGCTCAATATCGAAAAAAAATTGTACTTACACATCCGCCCACCCCAACATAAATATTTAAATTCACACTTCATTATAATATATAAATAAGAACATGAATATTTATGTTTTGTTTAATTTTTATATCTAAATCTTTAATGCTGTCGTTGGTTGTAGACATAAATAAATGAAGTGTGAATTCAGCCAAGAACACGTTTAAATAAAATTTATTAATTTTATTAAGAATTTGAATAAATAACCTTAAAATAAAGAAGACATACTTTAAATTGCTATTAAAATTAATGAATGCCAACATATTCGAATGTCAACTCACTAATACAGTTTTTCTTTTTATTTAAAAGAACTAAACGTTTATCGTCTTCACAATTCTGTGCAAAAGGCTAGTAAAGGGTGGTCCAATTATAATGTACAATTTTAACGTCAAGATTTTTGCCCAACTTAACTTGACATTTTTTTGTTTCAGTGTTTGACAAATTGAACCCAATTAAGCAGTGCCTTAAGATTGTTGAAGCGTTTTACATAATTGACCAAATTGAGCAAACCGTCAACAAGCTAACAACAATTCAACTACTAAAAGATGCAATAATTCGGCACATTAACTAAATTAAACCTTGCCACAGAAGCCGTAACGAGTATTTGGCCGAAATTTTGTATTACACACAATTGTCAAGGATCCTTTTTTTAAAATAAACAATATTACCATAATTCTCTTTAAACTTTTTTTTTTGTTTACAATTAATTTCGTACGTTTTTGTTGGATCACTTTTATATGCTCCAAATAATGTCTACCATTACTAGAGCACACAGAGACAAAATTATAGAAAATCGGTTGGAACTATGTACTAAAATTCAGAAGCAAAACAAAAATTTCGATTGCAATCACCGAAATGTTTATAATCGTAATGGATACGGTTCGACGTACCACAAGATGATAAATATGATTGTAGACGCAACTAATAACTAACTAACTAATTGATCGGTCATACCAATGAAACGCATAAAATGTTTTTAGTTGCCATAACTGGTGGTTGTGACAACCCATAGTTTAACCGATATTTTGTTGTAACCGAATATTGGTGATGATATCTTAACTTTCATCCTAACCAAATGCGCACACAGAGAAAAGATTTATTGCCACAACCAAATTTGTATCCAACCGAGTGTTGGTTGTTGCACGTACTATCCATGTATTCCATAGTTACAACCGAATGTTGGGTAGACAGCAATTTTCATTAGAAGGAACTGACACTCTCGGTTGAAGAAAACAAGCATTGGTAATCCTAACAGACTAAAATGATTATAGGAACTGAAGTTGTACATGTATTGGTTGTTGTTATAGATTGTTGGTTTAAAGTAGTTCTCGTAAGTAGTTAAGCCTGTTTCTATATTCTGAACATATTTTTGTATATATATTTCGTATATGTTTACGATCAGTATCGCTTGGAAGCATTCACCATCTAACTTAAGAAACTTAAACTGTCTGACCATTTTTTTTGTTTTTTTTATATTTTTTCAGATTTCGAAATATGTTTTCGTAGTAAACAAAGGTTTTGTTGTTACTAGAACCGATAAACCGATATTATGACACAATAGCCAGCTAAACAGAGTTCGGTCACTACAAAGAACGAATCTGTTATCACCACCAATTATTAGTATTAAAGTAACATGAACATCACAATTGTCTTGTTGCCATGACCGCCAGTTGTCGCAACCAATAGTTAAACTGAATTCGGTTTGTATAACCGTTTTTTTAGCTGTGAATAATGTGATATAGTTGTAGCAACCATCATATGATATCTCGAACAATGTTACCATCAATACTATGGAATGTTTGTTATTGCAACCGAAAATCGGTTCATCCAACCGAACTTTTGTAGTTCGGAACGATTTCCGACTGGTTTTTTCTTTGTGTGCGGAAATAATTATATTATTACTGATAAAAACGAATAGTTTATGCCAATTTATTCAGTAAAAATCGTACATCCCTATGCTTTAAAGTACTTCAAGTTCTCGTATTAAGAGGAAACTGCTTTTTGCCTCTACTAAAAATTTAAAAAAAAATTCGTTAAACAAGTGCGACATGGTGACTTTTAGATCCAAAAAATATTTTCTGGATGTTCGGATTCTTCGTATTTTCTAACGACACTTCAGTTACAATTACTGAACGTTACGGAGCACCAACAAAATTTGGTTGTACTGATGGCATTATCGATGTACATGCAATCTCAATCATTCGGGTGGCAAAAAAATCGGTTGTAACACCGAAACTGTTCTCTGTGTGTCATCCCCTGTTTCTTAAGTTGAGGACATTTGGTTACGAATACAAAGTGGAATTATTCTTAAGATTTGTCTTAATGTGTAATTATTACCTGTGGACCCTAGAGACCCAAAATTTGGTACATTTTGGCCACAACAAACAAGTCAGGGCATATGCTAGGCAAATTTTCTTACGAATTTACATATGACTGTATAATTAGGATAAAAGAGATATTATTTCTACCGAGAGTAGAGATCCAACTAATGGGACAGTAAGGCCCAAAAGGGTCTTGTTTTAAATCAAGAGCCCGACAATATATGTAAGCACTTAAATATAAGCATATTTTTTAAATCAGCTTTCTTAATTTTGTTACTGGCGCCATCTGACATTTCCATTGGAAAGTTTGACATTTTTTAGCATAAACGCACTCAGAACGTTTTAACGTACGACCATCACTTGTGTTGTTTACAGTGACTTGAAAAAATCAATTTGAAAATAAATGGAATTAATTCGTGAACATTTTCGTGCGATCATTTTTCACAACTTTGGACGTGGATTATCACGACAAGATTGCATCGATGAACTTAAATCTTTGTATGGCGATGAAGCACCATCCTATAGCCTGTGTCAATCTTGGCCGACGCTCGTTCAAAGACGAAGGTCGTCCAAAAACGGCCGTTGTGCCAGAAAACATTGATGCCGTGCGTGAACTGATAATGCAAGATCGTCATGTGACATACCGTGAGATAGAGGCATCCTTGAAAATTTCTTCCACCAGCATACATTCGATGTTGCATGAACAACGGTTTGCCGTAAAAAAGGTTTGTTCTCGTTAGATCCCGCACAATTTGACAATCGCTCAAAAAAAAAAGGCTCGTGTCGATTGGTGCAAAAAAATTTAAAAATATACGATCGCGGTGCTTCCAAAGTCATTTATGAGATCGTCACAGGTGACGAATCATGGATCTATGCGTATGAGCCCGAAACAAAACAGCAATCGACCGTATGGGTCTTCGAAGACGACCCAAATCCAACGAAAGTTGTTCGAGCACTTCGAAGCAAATGGTCACCTGTTTCTTCGACAAAACTGTTCATGTGGCGACTGTTCCGCTTGAGCAACATAGGACGGTCAATTCTGAGTGGTACACCACAATTTATTTGCCTGAAGTCTTTGGAGAAATTCGAAAAACGAACAAGAACAGTCGAATCATTGTGCACCATGACAATGCGAGCTCTCCCACATCGGCTCAAACCAGCTCTTTTTTGAACGGCCAAAACGTCGAATTGATGAGTCATCCGTCGTACAGCCCTGACTTGGCACCCAATGACTTCTTTTTATTCCCGCACATGAACAGAAAAAAGTTCGTGGTCAACGATTTTCGTCGCCAGAAGATGCTGCTGAAGCGTTCAAAATCCATGTTTTGAAGGTTTCTCAATCGGAGTGGACTAAGTTCTGCGACAATTGGTTTGAGCGCATGCAAAAGTGTTTAAATCATGCTGGAGAATACTTTGAAAAACAATAAAACCATTTTTGATTATAAATCTTCGCATTTTCATTTTTAGACCAGAATATATATGTGACAGCACGCCTCGTATGACGATGGGGCCTAAAAGAGTCTTTTTTTAAATCAAGCACCCAACAGTTAATGTAAGCACTTAAATAAAAGCAAATTTAATTTTTTTTAATAAATTTTCTTAATCTGGTTATAACAATATTTTACAGAATTTTAGTTGTTTATTACGGCTTTTCATCTAGAACATTGTTTTTGTATTTACAGTTTGATTAAATTCTTAATTTTATGAATTAAATATTCAGCAGAAATTTAATTTTTAAAAATTTCTGATTTATCACCTTTTATTTTTTGGGAACCTGTTACATCCGCCTAATTGTTTAAAGTAAACGAATGTGTTTCGATTTGTGGCACTATGACTTATGAATAATTGTATAAGTCATTAATCTGAGGATTTGTTGATAAACTGCAGAATTATTTTAATTATTTAATTTATTTATATTTTGATTAGTTTTTCGAACATTTTTACTGATATTGAAAAAATTAAAAACTTATTTTAAGTAGCTCAAGACAAGTTAAAGTTGCTCAAACCAAATTGTATTAACTCATTCTGAGTACAAATATACTCGAACTTAATGACACACTAGTAAATTCGAATCACATGACTAAATTTGTGGATGTGATTTTTCACATTTCTAGCAAGTGAGCGAGTGTTGGTGTGTGTTCCATCATAATTACTCGTATACCAAATTACTACCAGTTTCTTAAAATGCCAAACATTGTTTCATTTCAATACAGTAATTTCATTGAGCTACGACGAATATCAAGAAAATATTCGAAGATTGAATGTTAAATCAAATTATCTGAAATCCAAAATTAAACAAAAAAGAATACTGCCTTTTTTGCAAACTTGCCCAAAAAAAAACAAATAAAAATCGCCAAAGTATCTGAAATGGAGATCATAGCCTGACCTTAGCCACCAAAGGTAAACACAAAGAAAATGTTTAGATTTGGCTTCGAATACGCCACATTCACACTGGCCAACATTAAAGATGCTATGGATGTGTGTAATCAAGCAACAACGGGCATTAGCAAATGGCCATAAGCCATAAGCCATAAATCGTAAAACGCGGAAGTTTTGTGTCCGTGTTTTTGGATTCGCCTCTACTACGTTAGCTATCAAACAAAAGATGTTCGAAAGATATCGAATTCTTTGAGTGCTAGCCAAACAAAGTTATGTTCTGATGGCACATTACAAAGAAATCTAGATTTGGCTATACCTAATCAAGTATGCATCAAATAGGTGGCTATTGATCGGTTTACGTATGCGGAAGTAAATATTTAAAAATAGCTAAGCATGTAATATATTCGAAATGAATGAAGAACCAGGTATTTGGAACTTTAGAAAACAACGCCGTCAAAGGTTTTCAACCGGACTAGTGGAAAATTCTCTGCTGACTTGTAAGTGGAGTTCAGTTACCTTTTCGGTGAAAATCCAGTTAATTTCATTTCGATTTGAGAACACGTCATACTACATTACAAAAATTCCTACTTTAGTTAAAAGTGCCTTTAAATGGGCGGTTTTTATGATGCCGTTGTGGTGGTAGCGGGCAAAGGTTTGGATTTGAACAAATTATTATGTTTAACCAAGCATGAGATATATTGTTGGTCTGGTCTAAGATACAGCATAGTAAGATCGCTGGCGGTGCTGCCAGATTGTTTAATGCTTGAGGGATTTGCTAGAACCTCTATTGGAAATACTTTTTCTAACGAGGTACGGACTAAAACTAAAAAACCAGACCAAGAAATGAACTGTTGGTAAAACAATTATAAAATTTGTTTTAGTGGTCATTTCCAACTGGGTCTATTTTTCTATCAGCCACCCTAACATCACCTTCATACCTTCACTGTGGAACTGATCTTTTTAACACCCAAAAGGGGCTTATTTAAAATTATACCGATCGACTAAGAATTATTTTCAAAGCCGATTTAGACGTGTTTGTCAGTCTGTCTTTCTGTCTGCCCGTTTATTCTTGTAATGAACGTGTAGGTAGCAAATATGAAGTGATCTCGATAAAACTTTTAGCATTATTTGGCTGTCGGCTAATTAGGGTCGCTGTTATATTATTAAACCAGACCAAGAAATGAACAGTTGGTACAAAAAGTATAAAATTTGTTTTTAGTGGGTCTATTTTTCTATCAGCCCCCCAATATCACCTTCATACCCTTACTGTGGTACAGGTGTAGCAAGAGTTTATGTTGATGTTTGCGGCACCCAGATGGGATGTGCTTGTTTGAAATTATACCGATCGACTAAGAATTATTTGCAAAGCCCGTTTAGACATGTTTGTCTGTCTGTCCGTTTATTCTTGTAATCAACGTGTAGGTAGCAAATATGAAGTGACCTCGATAAAACTTTTAGCATTAATTGGCTGTCGGCTAATAAGGGTCGCTATTTAAATTATAAGAAATCGGTCCATGTCTTGATATAACCGCCAAATATACAAATGTAACTCCTGATTTTGGGTTTAAACGACATAGCAGCTCAAAATTTTATTAGAATTGAAAAAAATATGGTTTGTGTCATGGACCGTACTCTAAAGGGTGGTCCAGCCTTAATGCACTATGTTAACTCAGAGTCAGATATTAACGTCAAGGTTATTTCCCAACTTAATTTGACATTTCCCTATTTCAGGGTTTGACAAATTCAACCACAGAAAGGTACCCAATTGAGCAGCTCGTTAAGATTGTTGGAGCCTTTTTCGAAAAAGGGCTTTAAAACCAAATACACTTCGTGATTTCTTTGTACGGTTTACAGGTTCAATTGACTCAAGAGCTGAAGCCTTGAAGACCACTTCAAGCGTCGTCAAGCGTTGAACATACTGAAGTGAATGTAATTTTAAAAAGATAATAATCTTCAGCGACTAGGCACATTTTCACTTCAGTGCATTCGTTTAAGAGTAAACGAGAATCCACTAGTGATTGTTGAAAAGCCGATGCATCCACAAAGTGTGACTGTTTGGTGCGGTTTCTGGGCTGAAGGGGTCATACTTCTTTAAAAATGAGGACGGCCAAGCAGTAACCGTTAATAGTGTTTGCTGTCGCGAGATAATTACGGACTTCTTATGGAAAGAAATTGAGCATATGAACCTGGACAATATTAGGTTTCAACGGAATGGTGCAACTTGTCTCACAGCCAACAAAGCAAAGGCTCAATCGCCGCTTTATCTCACGTCGTGACGATGTTAATTGGCCGCCACGATCGTGTGGTTTGACACCGTTTGACTTCTTTCTTTGGGGTTATTTAAATGAAAAATTTACGTCAATAAGCCAAGAGCCAAAGAATGAGATAATTCGGCCCATTGAGTACATTGAACCTTCATTATGTCTCAGAGTCATTGAAAATATGGACCAGCGGATAAAGGTATGCCACCGTAGCCGTTGGGAGCATCAAGATGATATTTTATTTCACTCATAGCTGTCATAGATCCTTCCATCATAATCAAAAAATTAAGATAGTTTTCTGAAAACTTTTTGTTTTATTTGCAATATGTGACGCGCAAAATAGAAAGGAACCTAAGGGTAAAACCAGTTTTGTTCAGGAGAGCCATTTTAAAGATTTAAAAACGTGTATCTTTGGTGTACCATCACTTTCATAAAACGCGCATATCTCTGGGAGGGAACACTTTTGGGGCACGGGATCGGTCTCATTCGATGCTCAGATTTTTTTACCCTTAGGTCTCTTTCTCTATACTCTGTCACATATATATCGTGCGTTTAAGTTGGACCACCCTTTAATGGTAACTAACGCATTAACTTCACATCATTGCACAAAATATTAAAAATGATTTTGTTAACAAAAACCTATAGGCAATTTGCGTTAAAATATTTAAACTTTTTGGAATGAAAGTTATTCCAGCATAACTTTTAGCGAGTTGAAACGAGCTCGGTTATTACTCACTTAGTGTATTTCTTGAATAGCTTTTTTTTCTACAAATTACAAATTTTCAAATCAAACGTTTTATGATGCATTAAGTCGATCAGTTTTTACATATAAAGAATTTTAATAAAAAATTCTCGTATAGTTTTGAAGTTATCGCCTTAGCGACCACTTGCTCGTTAAGTAAGCGAGTTCCAACATTTGGCTGTAAAATAAAGTACTGATAATTTTTTCAAATTTTTGTTTTTATTGAAAAGGTTGAACTTTTTCATATAATAAAATTGCCGCATATGTGACAGCGCATAGAGAAAGGGACCTAAGGGTAAAAAATCAATTTTCACTTTTTTTTTGATGTGGACAACATCTGAGCATCGAATGAGACCGATCCCATGCCTCAAAAGTGTTCCCTACCAGAGATATGCGCGTTTTATGAAAGTGATGGTACACCCAAGATACACGTATTTAAATCTTTAAAATGGCTCTCCTGAACAAAACTGGTTTTTACCCTTAGGTCCCTTTCTATTTTGCGTGTCACATGCGCGACCTAAGGGTAAAAAAATCCATTTTCACTTTTTTTGATGCGGACAACATCTGAGCATCGAATGAGACCGATCCCATGCCCCAAAAGTGTTCCCTCCCAGAGATATGCGCGTTTTGTGAAAGTGATGGTACACCAAAGATTCACGTATTTAAATCTTTAAAATGGCTCCCCTGGACAAAACTAGTTTTTACCCTTAGGTCCCTTTCTATTTTGTGCGCCACATATGGGTTTCAGAGAACCCACAGGTGACTACGAGTATTAGGAAGTCAATGTATACACAAAGGGTTACTGTTTAGTGTAGATTTTAGGCTGGCGGCATCACAGGGCCTTTTTTCTTCGAAAAGGATCAAGGATTTGACGTTACCGTCAACGGTGAGTGTTACCGCGCCGAACTCATAGAATTGTTGTTTCCAAAAATTCAAGAGAATGGCATGGACGACGTTTGTTTACAATGATATTTTACACACTGCAAATCGAATAATCAGCCGAAAAGACAAAACTGATCCTTTTCAATAAAAACAAAAATATGGAAAAGTATCAGTGCAATGAAAACTGAAGTACAAATCACTTTTTGCCACTCTTTGCCAAAAGCAACAAATTTTTCGGTCACTTGGAAAATTCTTGGGAAAATTTAACAAGTACACAGTCCAAGGTGCCGATATTAAAGACCCTAGGGCTTGTGGAAAGTATTCAATTCTTTAAAGCAAGAGAAGCTTATCGCTAGAATTTTAGATATTATCCCATATAATAATAAGTTGCTTAATTGGATTCGTGGGAAAATTTCCTATTACCCAAGGGTCTTACAGTCGATGGATACCATTACCCATGAGTCAAATCCTAAAATTGAGAATAAGTAAAATGACACTATTGTTTAAGATCTCAATTTTTGCCACATCGTTAAAATAATATCATGTTTTGATTCCTTACGAAATGTCTTGTTTTTGAGTACTCATGAGAACTTGGTTGAAGGTAGTCGATTTTTTTCTTCTTCGCCCGATTTGGTCCATTTTCAATACCATTTGATTTTAAACTACGAAAAACTCTAGCTCTTTTCATTTGAAATGACATGAATCTAGATTACCTAGAATTTTGCTACGAGAATTATATTGAGATGTTACAAACGGAATAAAAAAACTCCGAAATACCCACCACAAATGAAAACAATTCGATTAGTGTCAGATACTATACTTCAACCATCTGGCAACTCTAAGCCAGTTTAACGCCTAATGCTAACAGTCATAGATAGGTCTGCTCTGTATGTACATGCACCAGCTGTAGGTAACAGAATAGCCTAAAGTGGATAGCATTTCCAATCATAATTATAGATACTCGTACTAGCACTTGTGTTGTCGGTGCTGGATAAAACTAATTTAATTTACGTGTAAGTGTAACTGTCAGTTTTCATTGTACTTCTTTCCGCATGCCCTCCCATATCACGTAATGTAAAAAGAAACAGGGCTTGCCATTAGAGACTGGGTTAGCGAATTCGATTTGAGGAATAACCCATTTAAAACTATAAATACACAAATCTATTATTTATTATTAGTTTTTTCATTCGATGATCTATGATATGTTGCATACTCCGATGTCTGGGGCAATAAATAGTAATTTAACGAACATTTAATAAATGAGACATTTTAGAATGTTTAACTAAATTTAGCACAAGTCTTCGGACCCAAGTGCGTCATAGAACTGGTTTATCTGATTTCAATTAGAAATCATAATGGGTTTTTTATTTGAATGCATATTCATTGGTTTTGAATATGTATTAACCATGCAAAAAAATGTTTGCCTGTATGTTAATCCGATGTTCCATCACACCGCATTGTTTTAGAAGCAGACATTTAAAATAGAACTTTTTAGGGCAGCCTTATTTTTGCATTTTTCTAAATGTAAAATAAATAGAGTATATTTAAATAAAATGGTTTCAAAAATGATGTGACGAATAGGTTTAAAGTATTAATACGTTATTAAAAAATCTATTCTATTGAATCTTGCGTTTGATAGCGAAAGAATAAAGACAGCCAATTCCATTCGTAGCACAAAAACTTTGCTTTAAGAGTACATCATCATGGTAGATATTGCGTCAGGGCTTGGCCCAACGTTAGTACAAAATTCAATTAACCCGATCATAGACTTCAGCATGAGATCTCTGACTGTGTTGTAAAACACTTAGAAATTAACCCAGATTTCAAAAATACTCTTAAAAAATATGCCAGCGGCAAGATCAATTACTTGTACGTAAGGTACTTCAAGCAAAACAAAGTTGACGGACAAGGGACGTTTTCTAACTCCATAATATCTACCGATTGACGAAGCGTCTGCCACTGTTCATATCTCTCCTTTTCATTTGGGGCTTAATAAAAAATACGTACTACCCAATTTATGGAGCAGAGCCCAAATTAATGGAGCAGAGCCCAAATTAATGGAGCAGAGCCCAAATGAATGGAGCAGAGCCCAAATCAGTAAAAACTTTGCTAAGGGCTATATAAAGAAAACAAAAGAACCTATAAGGTCCCAATTCGTTAGTTTTGAATATATGTGACGCGCAAGGGACCTAAGGGTAAAAACCAGTTTTGTTCAGGTGAGCTATTTTAAAGATTTAAATACCTCTATTTTTGGTGTACCATCACTTTCATAAAACGCGCATATCTCTGGGAGGGAACACTTTTGTGGCATGGGATCGGTCTCATTCGATGCTCAGATGTTGTCCACATCAAAAAAAAAAGTGAAAATTGATTTGTTTACCCTTAGGTCCCTTTCTCTATGCGCTGTCACATATATAAAGTCACACCTTAACGTCAAGTTTTTTGCCCAACTTAATTTGGCACTATGTACTTTGTTTCAGTGTTTGACGAATTCAACCATGGAAAGGTACAAGCGCGCGTTTAAATTGTTGAAGACTTTTACAAAAATGGGCGTTCAATCACTTTGTGATTTTTTTGGCCAATTTCAGCAAACCGCGTCTGTAGGAAAACACCTGTGCATGCTCGCCTAGTTCATTCTGCGGAAATAAATTGATGTTGTTCGCGATAGTGTCGCAGAAGAGCTGCCAATCTCGAGTCGTGAATGGTGTTCGCTATCTTGAGATAATAGCGGACTAATTAAGGCCAGAAATTGAAGAAATGAATTTGGACGATATGTGGTTCCAACAGAATTGTATCACTTGCCACACAGCCAACGAAACAATGGCTATTTTGTGCGAGAAATCCAAAGGTCGTCTTGTCTCACGTCGTGGCGATGTTAATTGGACACCACGATCTACTGATTTGACACCGTTGGACCTTTTTCTTTGGGAAAGTTTATAAGGATCCTATTTAATATGTGGCTTCCAGAGATCGGAAGGGACCTTGGTGTGGGAGCTATTTAAAAAATGGTCCCATTTGGACAAATTTCACCAGAGATGGGTGTGTACATTATCAAAGTGCTTTGTGCGAAATTTGGTTGAAATCGGATTAATATGTAGCTTTTAGAGCAGTAGGTTCTGAAATCGGGAAGCACCTATGAATGATATCAAAATATGGACCGATTTGGACCAATTTCAATGAATTCGTCCTTAGCCAATGCATGAAGAATGTGCCAAGTTTTATCGAAATCGGTTCATAATTGCGACACTACATTGATTGAAGACGGACGGACATCGCTCAAGGGATGTAGATAGTGATTCTGGGTCTATCGGTATAACGGTAACATAGGGTCTATCTTCATTTCTTTAAGATGTACAAACATCAGCACTAAGTCATAACACCCCGTAACACAGTGTGGTGTAGGTTATAAATATGTTTGCATGCAAACATACTTATATATATGTCCACAAAAATATGTATGTTTGAAACATGCTCTAAAAATATTAATGTTTCTATATCTGCATAATTGGTGTACACAAACATATTATATGATTGGAACAGCATTCTATCATATTAAAAAATCATATGTTTATGGAGAAACATAAATTCGGTGTTAAAATGTTTTAAGCTTTTTTTATTTATTTATTTATTTATTTATTTATTTATTTATTTATTTATTTATTTATTTATTTATTTATTTATTTATTTATTTATTTATTTATTTATTTATTTATTTATTTATTTATTTATTTATTTATTTATTTATTTATTTATTTATTTATTTATTTATTTATTTATTTATTTATTTATTTATTTATTTATTTATTTATTTATTTATTTATTTATTTATTTATTTATTTATTTATTTATTTATTTATTTATTTATTTATTTATTTATTTATTTATTTATTTATTTATTTATTTATTTATTTATTTATTTATTTATTTATTTATTTATTTATTTATTTATTTATTTATTTATTTATTTATTTATTTATTTATTTATTTATTTATTTATTTATTTATTTATTTATTTATTTATTTATTTATTTATTTATTTATTTATTTATTTATTTATTTTATAGCTATTACAATATTAAATTATAATAAACTTATAAGGAAATAAGCACTACCAACTAAGGCTATCGGTAATTTGCTTTTTTGCACTGCAGGCTGTGGGTGGAGAGCGGTAATTTGTGGAAGCAAATTACCGCTCTCCACCCTGAATAATGGGATTCGAATTAACTTGTAAAAACTTTTAAAAAAACTTGTGTTTTTTAATAAAAAAAAGTAAGTGTTCAGTATCAGACAATTGTTGGATTAATACCCGAGGTGGGGATTTACACCTGCTTAGATATCTGCAAATAAATTTATGTTTGCACACAAGCATATGAATGTTTGGGAACATTACCTCCTATATGTTAATGATTGGAAGCATACTATATGCGTTTGCACATAAGCATATAAATGTTCGGAAACATTGCTACAAACATGATCATGTTTGCTGTGACCCAAACCTAGAGCATGTTCCAAACATTTATATGGATCCTGCATAATATGTTTGCATGCAAACATATTTCCCCCGTGTGGTGCATGGTATAAAAATACATCAACATATTAGTATCCGAGCATTGGGTTTTTGAACAAATTCTCTTTAGCCGAGTTCACTGACCCAACTTATGTTTATGAATGTTACTAGTAATACTGCAAATTGGGTCGGTCGTTAAAACTCACTTTGTGTATAGAGTACAACTATATCAAGATCAATTTGTTTTCACACATTTGTTGCCACTTTAACGGTACACATCAAATAATATTTATTTGCTTTATTTTTTTTGGTTTATTATTAAATAATTAACACTTTAATGCTAATGAACCGCGACTGCAGAAAAGAGAACATTCACTTACAACCCTACAGCAAGAGATCAAGTTCAACTTTTAATTATCAACTCTAGCTTCAACAAAGCTACTAGAAATTATAAGGCAAAGTTCGCATAGTCGTGTCTAGGAATTATTCCGGGTTTAATACTCGCAGATTACGAATCATGCAGTTCCGTGTTAAACAATATTACAAAAAATGTCCATAAATCTTGTAAAGATACTTACTTTGTGTTTCATACGAGTATATGAAATATTACCGAATTATTGCAAAGCTTTAATCTCAATCATATTTCTTAAGTGAACGTGTTAATAAGCCAAACGGACATGGCTTCACAATCGATAAGTCAAAAATTGGTTTTGTGTTCCTCTTATCCCAAAAATTGACTTGTACCTTTAACTATGTAACTTAAACTACCTAGTCAAATTGAGTGTTATTTACAATGAGGGCACATTTTGTTGTCTCGATTTTAGCTTGTTTTCGAATTTAATGTAGTATAATATTTTATTACAGTGCAGTGGGAACTAGTCAAACAAGGGGTGCTAAATATATTTCTGCCCTAAGCAACACTAAGTGATGTCTGGCGCCATCTGAAATTTAAATTAAGAAGTTTGACTTTATTTTAGCATAAACGTACTCAGAACGTTTTGACGTACAACCATCATTTGTGATGTTTACAGTGACTTGAAAAAATCAATTTTTCAAAAGAATGGAATTAAATCGTGAACATTTTCATGCGATCATTTTTCACAGCTTTCGACGTGGAGTATCACGACAAGAGTGCATCGATGAACTTAAATCTTTGTATGGCAATGAAGCTCCATCCACTGTGAAAAACTGGTTTAATGAATTCAATCGTGGCCGACGCTCGCTCAAAGACGAAGGTCGTGAATTTCGTCCAAAAACGGCCGTTGTCCCAGAGAACTTTAATGCCGTGCGTGAACTGATAATGCAAGATCGTCATATGGCATACCGTGAGATAGCGGCATCCTTGGGCATTTCTTCTACCAGCATACATTCAATATTGCATCAACACCTGGCCGTAAAAGAGGTTTGCTCTCGTTGGATACCCCATAATTTGACAATTGCTCAAAAAAAAGGCTCGTGTCGATTGGTGCAAAGAAATTTTGAAACAACGCGATCGCGGTGCTTCAAAAGACGTTTCTAATATTGTCACAGGTGACGAATCATGAATCTTTGCGTATAAGACCGAAACAAAACAGCAATCGACCGTGTGGGTCTTCGAAGACGAGCCAAATCCATCGAATTTTGTTCGTGGATGAAGCACTTCGAAGCAAATGGTCACCTGTTTCTTCGACAAAACTGTTCATGTGGCGACTGTTCCGCTTGAGCAACATAGGACGGTCAATTCTGAGTGGTACACCACAATTTATTTGCCTGAAGTCTTTGGAAAAATTCGAAAAATGAACAAGAGAAGACGAACCATTGTACACATGCGAGCTCTCATACATCGGCTCAAACCGCGCCTTTTTGACTGGCCAAAACGTCGAATTGATGGGTCATCCACCGTACAGCCCTGACATCTTTTTATTCCCGCACATCAAGAAAACAGGAGTGATCAACGATTTTCGTTGCCAGAAGATGCTGATGAAGCGTTCAAAAACCTTGTTTTGGAGGTGTCTCAATCGGAGTCGAAAAAGTGCTTCGACAATTGGTTTGAACGCATGCGAAAGTGTATAAATCATGCCGGAGAATACTTTGAATAACAAAATAAATTTTTGATCATGTTTTTTTTGAAATATTCGCATTTTCATTATTAGGCCAGAAATATATATAGTAGCCCTCGTAGTATGATCTTTTATTAAAGTGTAGTAGGAACTAGTCATATATCCTCTGTGTTAGTAGCTACAAACCTTGTCTAGTAAAACCGGCGGCATTTGGAGTAAAATGCATTGATATAAACTTCGATATTAATGTAACGGGTGATCAATCTAGATGAATTATTTTCAATAGCGTTTTTTTGCAGATTACTCTTGAGTTGTGATCAACTTTATTTTTTTCTCTTTGGTATTGTTTGCCATTTCATCACTTACGCCGCGAAAACCACGGTTTATGAGCTGGTGGAATCATCGCTCCGTATTTTTTTAAAAACGATGATGACCGGAACGTAACCGAGAATGATAATCGCTATCGCGCCATTATTTCATACTTTTTGCTACATGAAATTGAAGGCCTTAATATTGACGAAATTTGGTTTCAACAGGACAGTGTCGCTTGCCCAAGCAATGGCCCTATAGAGAGGTCATTTCGAATAGCAGCTAATTTCGGCGACAGCCGTCTAGTTCGTGTGATATCACATCTTAAAACTTTTTTCTTTAGACGTTAAGTCCACAGTCTATGCTGACAAACAAGCTACAACTCAGGTTTTGGAAGCCAACATTACGCTTGTCATTACCGCCATACCGGTCGAATTGCTCGAACGAGTCATCCAAAATTGGACCCTTAGAATTTGAATTTGAAAGAAATTATATTCAAAAAAAAAATGTCATAAATGAACAACAAATTTCCAAACTTGGTTTGAATTTTTGTATTTTGTTCATTTTGAAAAGAATACCTCTTTTGGGAAAGTTGTGCAATCTCTAAATGTTTTTAGACTTAAAACCTTTTTGCAAGTCTATTTTGTTCTCTAAGTGGCACAAAAAACTATGCGATAAGATCCGACAAAATTTGTTTTTCAATTATGTCGTGAACAGCCCTAATATGCATGTATCGGAATTTATTTTAGTTGGAGTAGTCAGTTTACATTAGTTGGAGTAGTCAGATGTCTATATTTATTAGTACATGATTTTGAGGCTTATACGTTCCGTTTTTTGAGCCGCAAGGGCCGAAAGGTTCAAGTAGATATACACCTTCTTTAAGATGGTCTTAACTAACGCCCCTCATTTAAGCCATGGTTCGTCCACAAATAACACAGTGTAACAAAGAATAATGAAGTCAAAATACCTGGGAAGTGATATTATTTATTATTTTTCTTGTAGATCTTGCTGAGTACAACAAGAAACCGGTTTTGAAATTTCCCAAACACCTCCAAAATCTGGAGTTACGGGTAAAAAAACGGGTTTTCGGATCATACGCGCTTATATGCCAGTAACTTGGTTTAATATTAACCGATTTTAAGTTTTTCGGCTGATTTGGAAAGAAGAAACTACGGCCTTCCGGTGTATGCACTTGGTGTATACACTTTTATCATACTGAAAAAAATCTGTGTATTTTTATTTCCTATAAACTCATTTTTTTAAACTTTTTTGTAATTTTTTAACATTGGATGCGTTTTTAAATTTTTTAAAAGGAACTGAATAATTTTTGAACTGAATAATAAAGAGAGTTCTCTTACGAATACAATTCAGTCATTTTTATTGAGTTATTCAACTTTTATTAAAACAACATTTTTTGAAAAAATAATACAATTTTTGGCCAAACTGCTTAGAAATATTTGTTTGACCGTTTTCTTTTTAATTGAACATCATCAGTATCCCGTTTAAGTGACCAGCAAGGTTTTCTGGGAAGAAGTTTAGATGTGATCAGCCGAAAAACTTCAAATCGTTTGATATTTAACCAAGTTACTGGCATATAAGTGCGTAAGATCTGAAAAACCGGGTTTTTACCCGTAACTCCAGATTTTGGAGGTGTTTGGGAAATTTCAAAACCGGCTTCATGTTGTACTCAGCAAGATCTTCAAGAAAAAATATTTCCCAGGTATTTTTTCTCTATCACACTGTGTAATTTTAATCAGTTGAGCAAAATTCAAAAAACCTACTTTTTTATAGGTAGCAGAGCCGATTTCGAAAATTTCAGGGTGCTCATCGTGACACACACAGAAGGATGGGAAACGGAATGATAAGATGCATCCTACATTGGGGAGTATAAAAACTTGCCGACAAATTGCCTTAAAATTTCACAGAGAATTATTATTCTGGGACATCTCTTATTTCCACACCATGTCTATCCTTTCGTCTAGTCTTAATTGCACTTTGAAGCTAAAACTCACCTTATAGTCGAAATCTTCCTCGGGCTCCTTGTTGGAGCTCATAACTCCCTCCGCAGCTGTCGATCGGCAGTGAATGTAATACATTTTGGCTATTTTCACTTATTTTCCCTTTTTGACTAATTACTTTTTTGTTGTTTGCAATTTCAAATCGAATTTCTTTTATTTGAAATGAAAATAAAGCAATCAATTACAGACTAAAATGATTTGTACAATTATGGCGTAAATGGTCATGTTTAGAACTTGTTTTTGTTTGGTCTCAGTTTGCAGTACGATACGATACCGATTTAATTCAAATCGTTTTCACAATAACCGTCAAATCTTTACGATACACTCACGTTCAGTGAACAACGTCAGAACAATGACTAAATTTTGAAACTTTGCTTTTGGCTCAAAACACCGAAACGAAAGAAGAAGAAAAAATTAAAACAAACAAAAAATTCACAAATACAAACAGTTTTGAAAGAAAACTCACAACATTGTAGAGGCACTTGTTTGCGTGTATATTTTGAGTTAAACTTCACTCAAACCGAACCGCTCCAAAAACAAAAAGTCAAGTCCAAGTTTTATTATTCTGAGTCAGTATCTTCTCGTACTTCGTTGGATTGTACGCAACTACGGGTGTATGTGTAAAAAGCCAAGCAAAACTTTTGAAATGCAATCAACTAAATGACAAATGACACTGTTCTGCAAAAATTAACTTTTGACCCCTGCTTTAGATAAAAGTGGTCACCTGAATACGAATTGAATGTCCGTTTTCAAGATATCGTGAAAATTAAATTTGACACTCATAATTAATCTGCCTGAAACTTCAAATTAATGAAAAATGTCAGAAAAATTTAGTTTTGAATTTTGTTGCAGAACAGTGTAATGGGCGGCATTTTTCAACCTACCGAAAAATGCTGACTTTTATTAAGAAGGGTAAAATGAAAGTTTTGTCATCTGACCATCAACTACGTCCAAAATATGGTTACGCTTGTCTAACCTTCGAAGACAAAGCTAATATTTACGAAGGTTGCTATTTATATTTCGGATCCTAACAATACTAGTGTTCCTAGATGCATTGGAAACCTCGACATTTTTATTTATTTTCACTCAAAATGTTTTGTCATTTGAGGGCTAATTGTTTTAATTACAGTTTGTTGAAAACTTTATCTCAGTCAAAAAATTGGAATTATCCCTTGAATATTTTCGTTCTATGATTTTTTACGACTTTCGGCGTGGGTTATTGAGACAAGAGTGTTTAAATCCACTTGTTTCGACTTTTGGCGATGAAGCACCATCAAAAACCACTGTTAATCGCTGGTACCAAGAGTTCAGCCTCGGACGCCGGTTGCTTCAGGATGAATTTCGTGAAGGACGTCCAAATTCGGTCACTTTGCCACAAATCGTCGTTGCTGTGCTTGTACTGATTAAGCAAGACTGACATGTGACATACCGTGAGATTGAGGCATCCTTGGGCATTGGTATGACAAGCATCAATTAGATATTGCATGTTCATTTGGCCGTGAAAAAAAAATGTTCCCTTGAATCCCCCATAATTTGACGAATGATCAAAAAAAGGCTCGTGTGGATTGGTGCAAAGAGATTCTGAAAAAGTTGTCACAGGTGACGAATCATGGATCTATGCATATGAACCCGAAACTAAACAGCAATCGACCATAAGGGTCTTTCAAGGCGAGCCAAATTCAACAAAACTTGTTCGTGGAAGAAGTACATCGAAGTAAATGATTGCTTCGATGTACGATACAACCGGCCATGTTGCCACAGTGCCTTTAGTGGAACGTAAGGCGGTCAATTGTGAGTGGTATAAAACCATCTGTTTGCCAACAGAGTTCGAATAAATGAGAAAGATAAAAAAGAAGACGGATCATTTTGCCTTACACAACAGCTGAAACGATGAGTTTTTTGACCACTAAAGATGTCGAATTGATGGACCATCGACGGTATGACTTCTTCTTATTTCCTAGCATCAAGATCATGTTCATGATAAATCATGTTTTGGAGGTGTCTCAATCAGAGTGGTCTAGAGTCTAGAAATAGAGACAATTACTTTACTTCTGATTGGAGAAATATTTTCCATTCCTTGGCAAAAGGCTTAAACCGGAATGCTGGATAATGCGAATTTTTAACTTTTAAAAAACCCGACAGTCAGTCTTTTTAAATCACGATATTTAAAAAAACCGAAATACCGGTTTTCTGAAAACCATGGATTTTTGGACACTCTAGCCAGGATAGAGAGTTACTTTTGTTTTATATTAAACCATGGACCGTTTTGGATCAATTTTAATAGAGTTCAAAACGGGAGCAAACCTGAACAACGAATCGATCAGTAGTCAGTAATCATTGAGTTCCTTCCTTTGCTTTTAGGTGTTAAAAACATCAGCAAAGTACCACAATGTGGAGTAGGATATTAAAATATAAACTCAGATTAGGCATCATATATATGATTACAACTATTCCCCCATCTTACAAAAACTTTTGCTGGGCTGTATTTTATGGTTAAATGGCTCAACCCTCACTGTTGGCTGTGGTTAGGAAAACTGGTTTCATTCTGTACATGAACAACGAACTGAGTGAGTGTTTCTTTCGCATGACTTTGCTTTAGCGTAGAGTTCTTAAAACACACACAAACTAAACTCAGAACATTTAAGCCCGGCTTTGTTTCACTTGAGTGAAGTTTAACTTTTATGTGGTTTTCTTTTCTTTTTTTTTGATAGCGAGCAAGAAACTTGTCGTTGTTGTTGTCGTAGGAATCTCTGTTGGATCTTGAATCTTTTGTTTATTTTTGGCAGACTTTGTTTTTGTAGTTGGATTTTTTGTTTTGTTTTTTCTTTCTTATGTTTTTTGTTTGTTTTTGATTTACAGTTAAAGTTTATGGTCAAGGTTCATTAAAATGTCTGCGGCACTAAACAGGTGCTTGTCTGCAGGTTAATACAATTTAATCAAATCTTAACCTTCAGCGAATTTAGTGTGTCGAATTGATAATTTTGAAATTTGCTGCTTTGATTAAATTGAAGAAATGAATTAAGAAAAAAGAAAAATATTGATAACAACGAGCGACAGGTGGCGATTGTTGAATATACGAGTATTATGCATGAAGGGGGCGTGCGTATTTAGGTTAGCTTTTGTTATCCAGCTCGTGTGGGCCGTGTTATGGCTACTATGCGCGACTATCACACACAACGTCAGTTGGGCTATGTGAGAAAGAGCTTCCTACGAGGGCTGCTATATATATTTCTGACCTAATAATGACAATGCGAATATTAATCATCAACAATGGTTTTATTGTTTTTCAAAGTATTCTCCAGCATGATTTATACACTTTTGCATGTCGAAGCACTTTTTCCACTCCGATTGTGACAGGACGGACACTGTTGAAATTGGAGATAATCGGTTCAGATTAAGATATATGTGGTGGTTCAAACATAATGCACGATGTAAATTGTGAGTCACACCAGAATGTCTAGCTTTTTGTCCAACTTACTACTATTACTATGCGCGACTATCACACACAACGTCAGTTGGGCTATGTGAAAAAGAGCTTCCTACGAGGGCTGCTATATATATTTCTGACCTAATAATGACAATGCGAATATTTATCATCAAAAATGGTTTTATTGTTTTTCAAAGTATTCAACAGCATGATTTATACACTTTTGCATACCGAAGCACTTTTTCCACTCCGATTGCGACACCTCCAAAACATGGTTTTTGAACGCTTCAACAGCATCTTCTGGCGACGAAAATCGTTAACCACACATTTTTTTCTTGAGGTGCGGGAATGGTTTGAGCCGATGTGTGAGAGCTCGCATTGTCATGGTGCACAATGATTCGTCTTCTCTTGTTCGTTTTTCGTATTTCTCCGAAAACTTCAGGCAAACAAGTTGTGGTGTACAACTCAGAATTGACCGTCCTACGTTGCTCAAGCGAAATAGTCGCCACATGACCAGTTTTACCGAAGAAACAGGCGGCCATTTGCTTAGAAGTGCTTCTTCCACGAACCACTTTCGATGGATTTGGCGCGTCTTGGAAGACGCATACGGTCGATTGCTGTTTGTTTTGTGCTCATACGCATAGATCCATGATTCGTCACCTGTGACGATCTTATAAACGTCTTTTGAAGCACCGCGATCATTTTTTCTTCAGAATTTCTTTGCACCAATCGACACGAGCCTTTTTTTTTGAGCGATTGTCAAATTGTGCGGGATCCAACGTGAACGAACCTTTTTTACGGCCAGGTGTTCATGCAATATCGAATGTATGATGGGGGAAAAATGCCCAAGGATTCCTCTATCACACGGTATGTCACATGACGATCGTGCATTATCGGTTCACGATCGGCATCAAAGTTCTCTGGCACAACGGCCGTTTTGGACGACCTACAAGACCTTCGTCTTTGAACGTTCTGAGTACGTTTATGCTAAAAAATGTCAAACTTTCTAATGGAAATGTTAGATGGAGATAAGTCAGAAATATATATAGCAACCCTAGTACAGACACCTACGAAGCAGCGGTTGTTGTGGCAATAGTGGAGAAATCTAAAGAGTCGTTAACACAAACTACAAGTTAAAATAAGCTAGGTAGCAAAAATTTAAATATTATGTTAAGTTCAGCCACGAAACTTCTACATGGGACTTTACGTCACGAGAGTGCAGTGATGCAGCCCGTATATCTCAGAAAGTAAAAACAACTTTTAGCGAAAAGACGATGATATTTGGCACATGTGATGTTGGTATTGAAAGAAATATACCATAGTGGATAAGTGTGAGGTGCCCGCCTAAAAATTCTCATGAACTATCGCCGGTATGATGATAATAGTTTTTATACCCTGCACCACGCTGTGGATCAGGGTATTTTAAGTTAGTGTCATGGCAAATGTTTGTAACTACCAAATATATTTGAACCTCTAAGTGTACAGATCGACGTATAATCACCTGCTGATTCCATTTAGCGAAGTATGTCTGTCTTTCCATCTAAAGCTTGTAATCAAACTACAGGTCGCAATTGTTGCCCGAATTTTATAAAATTTGACAGAAGTAAGTTTTTTTTGACAAAGGATAGATGGCATTGATATTAAGGGAAATCGACTCAGATTTATATATATAGCTCCCACATATGTGTTCCTCCGATTTTTCTGTTGTTAGCTCTAGAAGCCACATCTTACATCCAGTCTTGAGCAAATTTAGCACGAGTTAGCTTTTTGGGCCAAGAAAGGGGAAAGTGATAAAAAAAATTTAAACCAAGCACTGATATTATGGAAATTGAGGGAAATCGGTTTAGATTTAGAGATAGCTCCCTCACATACGAGTATGACTACGCTAAAGCAAATTCTTACGATTGTTATTTTAAACTCTAGAAGCAACACATTGCACTCAATCTTGATGCAATTTTAGATAAAGTAAGTTTCTTGTGCCAAGGACAAACACTTTAGAAATTGGAGATAATCGGTTTAGATTAAGATATATATAGGGTGGTTCAACCGTAATGCACTATGTAAATTGTGAGTCACACCAGAACGTCTAGCTTTTTGGCCAACCTAATTTGACATTTCTTTGTTTCAGTGTATGACAAATTCGACTTTGAAATTGGAGATAATCGTTTCAGATTAAGATATATAGGGTGTTTCAACCATAATGCAAGATGTAACTTGTGAGTCTGACCAGAACGATTAGCTTTTTGTCCAACTTAATTTGACATTTCTTTGTTTCAGTGTATGATAAATTAAACCATGTAGAGATATACAATTGTGAGAAGCGCGTTAAGATTATTTATTGACGTTCAAATCAAATGCTTTTCGTGATCTAACCTCCATTATGTCACAGAGTCATTGGAAATATGGACCATGGAAAAAAAAATATGCCACCGAAGCCGTGGCGAGCATTTGGTCAATATTTTGTTTCACATATAATTGTCATAGATCCTTCTATCGTATATTAGGATAATTCTCTAAAAAGTTTTTGTTTTATGTACAATTAACATCGTGCGTTTTAGTTGGACCAACTATTAGCTCCCACATATCAAACCGATTTTATCAAAAACAATGAAATTTTCTCACAAATTCAAATATGAGATTAGTTTTAAAATTGTGGTAATTTTAGAACCCGTTCAAGGGGGCCCAAAATCTTATTTTCGGTTAGATTTTCTCAACATCCAGAAGTGCAGGGTAGAATACTGTGGGCCACTTCTTACTTGGCTTTTTTACTAGTTTTATATGATAAAAGCATGATAAGAGGCACGACCAAGTGTAAAAGTAAGCGGAGCCAAGCAGCGTTGCCATTTTGGTGCAGCCTGAACTGTATTTGATGTACTCTGTTCTTCTGCAAGTACTAAAACTTTATTATTGTACCTTTTTAAACATTTTGTATCGACTTTAAGCATTTTTAGATGGATATCTGACTTTTTAATTCTGTACTTCAGTCCTGATTTCAAATTTGGCACAAGGGGAACTTACAAGGGGAACTCACAAATCAGTAAGCTGTGCAATATTCAATTTTTATACTCACTGGCGGCACCTACTAACACGACGGCCCCAAACGGCTAATGCAATTTTTGTATAGAAGATTTTTTCATGGCTTAGAGATTAATCTTTTACTCGTAAAATACCTGGCATTTACGAGGCGGACCTGATTTGCTGACATGATAGTCCATTTCACCACGGCGGCCCACGTTTGGTTAAATCATAAAAATATCAACGTATTTGGATTGAATGATCCCACATGTCAATGTTCGGCCAATCTAATGACCATACCAATTTATGGGAGTCCTCTTTGGAGTGTGATGACAAAGATATTATGCTTATTTTTCTTCACAAATAATCAGGTTATGAGCGGGATTACTATACGCCCTTCTTTTGAAGGATATGCACTCCTTTTTGAGCACTGCCCTCCCGTCCTCTTTTTATTTTCTTCAATACCTGCAATTATGCCAAATACGGGAAAGCCAAATTCCAATTGGATTAAGCGAAATTGCAGTGAGAAAAACTACATGTTTTTTTTGCAAAAATTGGTAGAAAGGCGGCTTAACTAGCCAAACACCAAACACCAAACATCATTTGATAGTTAAACAAAAATATAAGTATAGACCGATAAGTACGAGTAGATGAAGAAGCATTCTGTTTTTATTTTGACTTATCGTACACTGACGGACATAACTGGTTTTAATTAGATTTGAACGACAATTAAACCAAAATGTCCCATAGGTATACTTATACATTTTCTAAAAATTGTTTTTTTTCACAAATTAATTTAAAAAAATTTTGGGTTAGCTTTCACCCTACTTTATTGTTCTCTCTACTTACACTCTTAAGTTGGCGCCACTGCTGCCACGCCAATTTTATTACATTTTAATATTGTCCAAATTAAAAGACCTGTAGGCTGTGACAACTCAAACAACTCTAAATTTTCAGAGGCGGGTTCTCCACCTCGTAAATGCCGTTGACAGTACGAGTAAGAGATTTATATCTAAGCCATGTAAAAACTTTTCTATGAAACGCATTAGTGTTCCTAGCCAGTGTAAAACAGTAGGTCCTGGTCAGTGCTTTCCTAAAGTAGTTTATCCTTGTTCCTTAATGGGATGTAGAGGGACTTAAGTAAGTAAGTAAGTAAGTAAGTAATAGACCGATCCGAAAATTCTCAGTCGAACTAGTCATTTCCGTCCGCCCGCCCGTCTGTATGTCTGTTTAATGCATTTAGCTTCATGATGGCTTACTGCCATAAGTTATTTGGGATTGGAAATGACTAAAATCAGTCTAGGGAGAAGAAGGTATCCGTTGAGTATTAGCTTTAGATATCATAATTTTTTGTGTTACAGTCGTTAGAAAAAGACACGTTCTCTTAAAAAATCTTAACCCAGAAAAAAATTCCTAATGGACGTAACCCAGACGATAGCACTATTACGCTCGTATTTCAACTGTTTGAGGAGACTGGAGATGTAAAAGACCGCCACCGGTCGGGCCGCACACGCTCTGTTCGAACACCGCATGCCATCAAAGCCGTTAAATCAACAATTCACAGAAATCCGCTCCGAAAACAGAAAATCATGGCCCGTAAGATGAATATCACGCAAAAGTCCATGAGTCGAATCATTAAAAAAGACTTGGGACTTGGGGCTTTCAAACGACGTACCGGACAGTTATTGGCTGCAGCTTAAAAAAAAGGATTGAAAAATACAAACGTCTTTTGGTGAAGCACGCTGATAACTTGCACAGAAAAATGTTGTTCACCGATGAAAAATTTTTACCGTTCAGGAAAAATTTAACAAGCAAAATGATAGCGTGTATGTGCGGTCATTAAGGAAGCATCTGAACTGATTCCAAGGGTGGAAAAGGGTCATCACCCAGCTGCAGTCATGGTTTGGTGGGGTGTCTCTTACGATGGGGTCACTGACCTGCATTTCTGCAGGAGTCAAAACATCGGCCAAAGTTTACCAAGAAACCGTTTTGGAAGCTGTTGTGAAGCCTCTTAACAATTCCCTGTTCCAGATTTTAGAAAGATTTTAGAAATGGGTCAGCTTGCAGTGCAAAAAAGCAAAATCCGCGCTCCACCCTGTATGTATGGGAAACCATTTTTTGGGCTACTAGAAAATGTTTACGGAGACTATATGTGACGCGCAAAATAGAAAGGGAGGTTAAAGGTTAAGGTTAAAAACCAGTTTTGTTGAGGAGAGCCATTTTAAAGATAAGGTCCCTTTCTATTTGCACTTAGAATCGTCGACTTCACTTTCATAAAACGCGCATATCTCTGGGAGGGAACACTTTTGGGGCATGGGATCGGTCTCATTCAATGCTCAGATGTTGTCCACATTAAAAAAAAAAGTGAAAAGTTGATGAAAAGTTTTGTTCAGGAGAGCCATTTTAAAGATTAGGTCCCTTTCTATATGCGCTTAGAATCGTCGACTCCACTTTCATAAAACGCGCATATCTCTGGGAGGGAACACTTTTGGGGCATGGGATCGGTCTCATTCGATGCTCAGATGTTGTCCACATCAAAAAAAAAAAAAATGAAAATTGATTTTTTTTTACCCTTAGGTCCCTTTAAAATATGATAAAGATTTGTTGTTGGTCAATCATATTATACCTTAGCAAATTTGATTGAAATCGGAATTAATAAGAATGTTGGTTGTATTTAATATCGGATGTGATCTTTGATATATCTAAAGGTTGATCTGTATCACCCATTTTAGTCTGAGTTGATTACTGATCAGTCGAATAAAATTTACGCTATTTTATCAATATTGGATGTACTATGTGGCTTCTAGAGCTATAGACATAAAATCGGTTCAACGCTTGGGGGCTACATCTAAATTTTAACTGATTTTCATAAAAGTCAACAGCCTTTTTTGAAAAAAAAACTTACTTTTGCAAATTTCATGAAGATCAGACCATAATGGAGAACTGTAGTTTTTGGAGGCATGGAAAGATAGATATCGTTAAATAGAATCAGCTGGTGATTCTGAGAATCAGCTGGTGATTCTGAGTCATGCGCTACACCTACAGGTGGGTCTAGCTAAAATATTTTTGGTAGTTACGTATTCCGTACTTGGATATTATGAATTTTCTTTGCTTTTACATACAACACTCACAAAACCGAAAACCGGAAAACCCGACGGCAAAAACCCGGGTTAACCGGCATGTTGAAGTTTAACTATTTTAGAGAAACACACTGTCAGGTTTGAACATCTTTTATCAAAATTTGATATTTACATACAAATAATTACATATACTTCGGTTCTGGCCACCCTAGTATACAAATTTGATTTTTACATACATATACAGGAGGCAATCAGTATGTCATAACTTAGGAGCTTTCGGTCGTTCGCTTAGGTCGCTCGAAGTGGTTGAACGGAAGAGACTAGGAAGACTGCAGATGAAAACCTTGGCGGGTTTAGAAACAGCGGTACAGTCTGCCTGGCAACCGTATCTAATACATTTCACCAATTTTCTAGTTGTTTCTGAAAAAGAAACAACAAAAGGTCTCGAACCTGAATAAAAACTATTCCAAGTCATAAAAATGATAAAATACTGAATAAATGTAACAAAAACACGTTTTTTGGCTAACTTCAGAAATAACTTCCAATTCAATTTACATATAAAACATCTATTTCATATTTACAGAATATTAGCACAATTTATTGCGCGCCAATAATGCATGAATCTATATCGGCGACAATGTCTCCAGATTCTTCGATTAATGTATAAACAGCGGTACGAGTGCAGCTATAAGCATCGGTGAATACAGCTGGTATACGTTCGGAGATGCTTTGGCGGATGGTATCGATGGATTTACGAGCATTGTTCGCGTACAACGTAGCCTTGACGGTCAAACGGGCATAACAAATGTTCGCCAAAAAGGTGTTTGTATAGTTCTTGCATCTCTGATAGGTGCGGAGCACATCATAACCATCGTACATCAATTGATGACTAGCAGCACTGATGTCGGTCATAATTTCGGCGGAGGTTTTGGCAGCAACAGCACCGCACGTGTCCATATCCTTGTGCAGGGTGTCAACCGTGGCCACGACACGTTCATGTTGGGCAGCGCAGCACTCTTCGCTTTCAACTCTGCGAGCTTCAATGCTATCGACGACTGCCTCAACTTGTTGGAGAAGATCCTGGGCTTTATCCTCAGCGGAGTGTTTTAAGGCTACAGCAGCATCCTTGGCAATTTGCTCCATTTCGTTCAAGATATCATTGACCATGATGGTGTAGTCGACCGGAGGTTGGTCAATGTTGTCGGCATTTACGGCCACCAAGCACAGGGCGAAAATAGCAAAAATAACCTTCATGTTGTTGGAATAGTTGCTTTGAACCTTGCCAAAAAATATAAGCACTGCCGATTTGAAACGCCTGCACCACCTTTTATACTGGGATTATTTGGGCTGCCAATGTCTTGAAAGTACGGGAACTGCCAGTTTCTAGGCGATAAGTTCTCTTTATCCGCAAATAAATCGTTTTCCGATATTTCAATTCTTTACTAGATTAGAAATGCACCAATATTATCGCCGCACATTTTCGATTATCGCCCATTGACAAAAAAAATTAAAAACTGATATTTAAGTTCATAAACCTCCTCATTTCGCATGTTGCAAATAAATTATTTAATTGCTTGCAATCTTGCGATAATATGTTCCACGTTCCATAAAGTAGAGCAAACAACATACAGGCGATTGAAGAACTTTGCATCCCTCTGCACAGCAAATTACGTTAACGTTTTTAATAATTTAGACCTGAGTACGCAATAATCATAAAGTAAAATCTAATAAAAGTTTTAATTCATTTTTATAACAAGAATGAATAAGAAATATAAATTTATTGCAATCACTGTTGTTGTGACAGATCTAAGTAAGGTTAGGTTAGGTTAGGTTAGGTTAGGTAAGGTAAGGTAAGGTAAGGTAAGGTAAGGTAAGGTAAGGTAAGGTAAGGTAAGGTAAGGTAAGGTAAGGTAAGGTAAGGTAAGGTAAGGTAAGGTAAGGTAAGGTAAGGTAAGGTAAGGTAAGGTAAGGTAAGGTAAGGTAAGGTAAGGTAAGGTAAGGTAAGGTAAGGTAAGGTAAGGTAAGGTAAGGTAAGGTAAGGTAAGGTAAGGTAAGGTAAGGTAAGGTAAGGTAAGGTAAGGTAAGGTAAGGTAAGGTAAGGTAAGGTAAGGTAAGGTAAGGTAAGGTAAGGTAAGGTAAGGTAAGGTAAGGTAAGGTAAGGTAAGGTAAGGTAAGGTAAGGTAAGGTAAGGTAAGGTAAGGTAAGGTAAGGTAAGGTAAGGTAAGGTAAGGTAAGGTAAGGTAAGGTAAGGTAAGGTAAGGTAAGGTAAGGTAAGGTAAGGTAAGGTAAGGTAAGGTAAGGTAAGGTAAGGTAAGGTAAGGTAAGGTAAGGTAAGGTAAGGTAAGGTAAGGTAAGGTAAGGTAAGGTAAGGTAAGGTAAGGTAAGGTAAGGTAAGGTAAGGTAAGGTAAGGTAAGGTAAGGTAAGGTAAGGTAAGGTAAGGTAAGGTAAGGTAAGGTAAGGTAAGGTAAGGTAGGGTAAGGTAAGGTAAGGTAAGGTAAGGTAAGGTAAGGTAAGGTAAGGTAAGGTAAGGTAAGGTAAGGTAAGGTAAGGTAAGGTAAGGTAAGGTAAGGTAAGGTAAGGTAAGGTAAGGTAAGGTAAGGTAAGGTAAGGTAAGGTAAGGTAAGGTAAGGTAAGGTAAGGTAAGGTAAGGTAAGGTAAGGTAAGGTAAGGTAAGGTAAGGTAAGGTAAGGTAAGGTAAGGTAAGGTAAGGTAAGGTAAGGTAAGGTAAGGTAAGGTAAGGTAAGGTAAGGTAAGGTAAGGTAAGGTAAGGTAAGGTAAGGTAAGGTAAGGTAAGGTAAGGTAAGGTAAGGTAAGGTAAGGTAAGGTAAGGTAAGGTAAGGTAAGGTAAGGTAAGGTAAGGTAAGGTAAGGTAAGGTAAGGTAAGGTAAGGTAAGGTAAGGTAAGGTAAGGTAAGGTAAGGTAAGGTAAGGTAAGGTAAGGTAAGGTAAGGTAAGGTAAGGTAAGGTAAGGTAAGGTAAGGTAAGGTAAGGTAAGGTAAGGTAAGGTAAGGTAAGGTAAGGTAAGGTAAGGTAAGGTAAGGTAAGGTAAGGTAAGGTAAGGTAAGGTAAGGTAAGGTAAGGTAAGGTAAGGTAAGGTAAGGTAAGGTAAGGTAAGGTAAGGTAAGGTAAGGTAAGGTAAGGTAAGGTAAGGTAAGGTAAGGTAAGGTAAGGTAAGGTAAGGTAAGGTAAGGTAAGGTAAGGTAAGGTAAGGTAAGGTAAGGTAAGGTAAGGTAAGGTAAGGTAAGGTAAGGTAAGGTAAGGTAAGGTAAGGTAAGGTAAGGTAAGGTAAGGTAAGGTAAGGTAAGGTAAGGTAAGGTAAGGTAAGGTAAGGTAAGGTAAGGTAAGGTAAGGTAAGGTAAGGTAAGGTAAGGTAAGGTAAGGTAAGGTAAGGTAAGGTAAGGTAAGGTAAGGTAAGGTAAGGTAAGGTAAGGTAAGGTAAGGTAAGGTAAGGTAAGGTAAGGTAAGGTAAGGTAAGGTAAGGTAAGGTTAGGTTAGGTTAGGTTAGGTTAGGTTAGGTTAGGTTAGGTTAGGTTAGGTTAGATTAGGTTAGGTTAGGTTAGGTTAGGTTAGGTTAGGTTAGGTTAGGTTAGGTTAGGTTAGGTTAGGTTAGGTTAGGTTAGGTTAGGTTAGGTTAGGTTAGGTTAGGTTAGATTAGGTAAAAGTGGCAATCTGAACATGCGAGTGACATTTCAGATCTCTGTACTACCACGGAAGGGCCGAAACCGTATTTCTAAATTATATACGACAGCTCCTGAAGATGTAAAAATTTTATATTTATATATTATATTTATTCTAATCGGCTCGCCAGAACAGAATACGAGCAAATATACAGTTTTAATTCTATATCCTACAAGCTTTTGTGTTTGTTGAGAAAGATATCATCTATTTAGGACCACATCTAATCAGTTTGAACGCAACGTTTGACTAAAGGCTTTCACTGCTGAGACATTCCGCTGCTTTAGCTTAAGACCCTGGAGTCCAAAGGAGTCAGCTCCTAATATTTTATCATGTGCTATTAAATCCATAACACACCTTCCACTGCGTCTCCCGAAGCGAGGAAATGAAGTCTCTGTTTAGAACCATGGTGGCCTTTCTGAAACCATCTAAATCATCAGTGACCCTAACTATTTTCCAACCCTTTGTGGGCAGCTTGAGATTGCTGATCTGCAGGAATTCTTGGGTCTTTTTTGGGTTGGATTGTATGGCTGGAATCTTGGCGATAGATTTCGGCTTCTGAGAGTCAAGCTCAACAGGGTCTTCTTCCCCCGCTTATTATTCCACGCCCGTTCCCTTTGCTGTGGTTTTGCTAGATAGTAGATAGGGACAGTACTGCAGAAGTACCGCTTCGAGTCGGGCACCGGACAAAACATTTCCGAGAGACGTGACAACAATCTTGAACAGCAGCGCTGACAGCGGCCAACATTTTGGCTTTGAGGCGGTGGTACTGGATATTCGCTGACAACCTTAAAAAACTCCTACTTAGAACTATTGCAGCCTTTTTCAGGTTACTTAAGGATATGGTGCCATATCTGTTGTTACCGTCGAGGATAGGCCAGATTGATCATTAGCAACCTAATCTGTACGATCTTTTTGCGTACAGGCATATTCTTGCGACGTTTTGTACCTGGAAGAGTATCTTTCTCTGGCCGTTGCCGATTAGCCGCTGCATCTGGTGGCGACGATTTAGGCTTGCCATCTTCTGATGTGGAGGATGCTCGATTGAAACCCTCGATGTGGGTATTTAAAGAGTGCAGTCGATAGATTGTTTTGTATGCAGAAAGCCTGATGACGTATAGCCTTTACGAAAGATTTTTGTGCCTTTGGTGTTCTGAGGTTAAGGCCGAGGAAGATGCTTTTAAGAGCACAGAATCATTATTCGTATGCTCTTCTTGCTCGAAATTCGACACGAAGGAAGTTGGTTCAGCAGTAGATGCAGTCTGTACTGCCTTACCTGTAGGGGTTTTGATAGGAGTTGGTCCTATCTGGAACTTAAAAGCTTTTGAGGTACGCTGTTTCGAAGAACCACTCTGTACCAAGATTCGTTTTTGACCGCCCTTCGCCTTGGTCTTTTTGGTTTGTAGCGCACTAGTAGCAACCAACTAAATTCACTATAGTATTAAAAGTCTTATTAATTGGTGCATTGTCGTCAAGTGGAATTTAAAACTGGCTTAAACAAATTAGAAACGTCTTTGACGTCAGCACATAATGTGGTATTTGTTATACAATACAAAGAAATTTGGGAATATAAAGATGAAACTTCTAAAATCGAATGGTTTAGAACAGTAGGTAATAAACGCAGCTGTAGTACTAAGATAGCTACAAAATATAACTTGACATAGAGGAAAAATATTTGGTCACTGTAATGGAAGAGTAAAGCTCCGATTTGAGGATCAAAATCTGACGAATCTTGCTGAGACACAAAGACAATGCTAGATCTTTTAATTGTAAACGCCGTTGCCAATGCCAAATTTATTACGACCCGAATTATACGCATTAATTGCAATATTTCAAGTTGAAATAAACCACTGCATATTTCGACTGTGGTGGATGTGTCTAGAACGGCATTCGAAAACGTAAGATTCTTGGATGGTATTTCGCTTTGGTCAATATGTTTTACCCTGCACATCTCTGTGAAACAGGGTATTAAGGGTAAGTTTTATTGCAAAACTGCTCTATACACAGTTCGAAGATAATACGCAAAGGGTAATTCTCAGTAATTCAAATGAGACTCCCTTATAAATCATTTGATTTGTGGCCGAAATAATCGTTGCCAAAGACATCTGAAGAAAAACCTTGGCGGGTTAAGAAAAAGCTGTTCAATCTGCCTGGCAACCTAGTCCATATATTTCACTAATATTTACGTTGACTCTGAAAAAGAAACAACAAAGGTCTCGAACCAGAATAAGAACTGTTCAAGTCCTTACAAAAGTTTTTAACTACCAAAAATATTTAAGCTAGACCCACCTTCGAATCACGTGCTGATTCCATTTAACGATCGGTTTAGATTTAGATATACACCATCGCATATTTTCAACCAATTTATTGACTTTAATAGCTCTTAAAGCCATATAACATCCAATCTTGATGACATTTTGCTGTAGTAAGAGTAACTTTTATGGACGTTATCTGGTGCGCTTTGCTAACCCCAAACATGATTTTACAACAATTAATAAAAGTTTTATTTTCAATATAGTTTGCATACTGATAAATGGAATCATACTAAAGTATTATTGCTGCTATATATAAAGGGTGATCCATTTAAAGTTATTTTTTCCATTGGGGTTTTTTCAGAGTTTACGCGTAAGTTAGTTAAACTTTATTTTTTTCCTTTTCAGTATTGTTTGCAATTTTATCATAGAAAGGCTAACACCGCAACAACATCTCCAAATTTTGCTACTGAATTATTGAAATGAGAAACGAGAAGATCCGCTGTTATCGAACAATGGTTTTTTCAGTGATGAGGCCCCTTTCAGGCTCAACGGCAACGTCAATAAACAAAATTGCCACATTTGGGCTGAAGAGCAACCAGAAGAGATTCAAGAGGTGCCATTATACTGAAAGAAAACCACGTTTTGGTATGGTTTTTAAGCTGGTGGAATCATCGGTCCATATTTTTTCAGAAATGATGATGGCCGGAACGTAACCGTGAATGGTGCTCGTTATTGAGCCTTGATATCGGACTTTTTGCTACCTGAAATTGAAGCCCGTAATCTTGACGGTATTTGGTTTCAACAGAACGGTGCCAATTGCCATACATCTGCTCAAACAATGGATTTATCGAGAGATCATTTCAAAGAGCACCTAATTTCAACTTTTTGGCCGGTGAGTTGGATCACCTATACCTGATTTAGTGGTTTCCAGCACACGAAGTGGCTATGTACGTTAATGCAAAACTTTTATTTAAATTTGAGCTGTTTTATTCCTTTATATTTAAAAGCTATTACTGCAGGTTCAAAGATATAATGTGTACATTTGAAGCGTTACACATTTATTTGGCCATTAAAGCATTTTTAAAAAAACCGGAAAACTTATTCTATACACATTGATAGTAAAACGAGTATTATATATTTCAAATATGACGTGCCTTATTTAAATAATTTGCAAAATTGTATCTGCCTGTGAAAATTGCATTTCAAATATATACCCTTAAAGTATAAAGAAACGAGTTCAGGGGAAAAGTGAGCAGTGCCACACCCCTTTTTAAAAATTCTCACATATACCTATTCCTAACACACAGTAGCATACAGTTTAAATTTCAAGTCGTTCGAGGCAATAGCACACCGTGTAAATTTTAAGACGATCTGCCTATATTTATTCTCATTTTATCGCTTGAAATAAAAGGGGCGTGGCACAGCCCACTTTTTCTTCGAACGTATTTTCTTAGACACCGATAGTATATATACTGAACATGATGTTCCAAGCTCTTAAAGTTTATGAGAATTGGGTGTTTTAAGCTTTTAGATATGATGGCGCTGCCACGCCCCCTTTAAAATCGCATTGTTTAATAGCATGTGACAGTCTACTGGTCCACAGTAGCATACTGTTCAAATTTCCAGACGGTTGGGCTATTTTTGTTGCGCTAAGGCGTTTTTAAAAAAGGGGCGTGGTACAGCCCACTTTTCTCTACGGCTTTTTTTACATAGCAACAGCTTATATCATCGTGTTCGTCGCTCTTATAGTTTGTGATTTACGAGCATTTTTCAAGTATTTTAAGCGGCGTAGGCGTAGCACTTGAGATACCAAAAAGCGACCTTGCCTACTTAAACCATCATACAGTTTTATTCTGTGAAAATAAAGCTGTATAACATAAACTCTTTCTTTATATATAGTTGGATGGACGTTATTAAAATTGAAGAAAATTAGTTCAAATTTAGATATTACTCCCGCACATAAATTCAACCGAGCTTGAACATCAAAAATACAATCTTAATAAACTTCTAAACTAATAAACTTTAGATTCAAATGGGGATACCCCAATACAAATGTGACTCCTGATTTTACATACAACCACTCTATAACACTCATTTCAATTCCAATTTCGATCAAATTCGGTATAGTATATATCAATAGACCAACAACCAATCTGGGACTAATTTAGTCCCCATTAAAATGGGCATGGACTTATGGGGACCAAATATATACTCGTATAACATTTTCTCACGAAGCCAAAAATAAAATTATTTTTGCAAGCTAAGTTTCAGTCATGCACACTAGGACAGAAAATTCGGCCTATTTAAACATGGACACGAGGGAATCAAAAACAAGGAAATTTTTCACAGATTCAAATATGACAATAATTTTAATTGGGTAAATTAAGAGTCCGCACCACAACCCTTTTGCGTTTGCAGACAACATAGGCATTGTCCGGACTACATTCAGATCAGAGATATAACTGAAGCTTTTCAAACATTGAACTAGAGTCGTCTAAAATAGGTCTGATGTAAAATGAGGACAGGACTAAAATGTTTATTGCAACTATTGCAAGAGGCGCCGCAGCGAAAAAGAGGTGTTGTAGCGTCATGGAAGTAGAAAAAATTTGTTAACCAAAAAGCGGTGACAACACTGAAATAAATGGGGAGAATTGTGTTACCAAATAGGTGTTGTTTTGTTAAACAACTTAAGAATACGAGAATGCACTGATATGTAATACGTGTACTTTTACATGGAGCCGAAGCAAGGGTGCTACCAAAGAGAGTACATCTTAAATTTTTGAGATAGAGTTCCCTTGTAAAATCATCAGTCCTAGCTGCGTAGAAAGGAAGTACATGCGCCTCAGGAACCTTGATCTGTATGAGATGCATCCCGACATGAATGAAGTTAGGCACATCAAATTACGAGGGTTGTTATATTTACTTCTGACCTAGGCAATATTAAGTGTTTCCTGGCGCCATCTGACATTTCCATTGGAAAGTTTGACATTTTTTAGCATAAACGTACTCAGAACTTTTTGACGTAGGACCATCATTTGTGTTGTTTACACTTGAAAAAATCCGACCTCCTCAACATCTACATCACATACATTCGGCCAAAAATGGAGTATAACTCCCACATCTGGGCGGGTGCTTCAAGGTCTTCTTTGGAGTTTCTCGACCGGGTGCAAGGGAGGGCGCTGAGGCTTGTTGGAGATAGCAGGGTGGCCAAATCTGTTATTTCACTCGAGCATCGGTGGAGTGTTGGTTGCGTATCACTCTTTTACAGGTACTTTAACGGGATGTGCTCTTCTGAGATAGGTGATCTCATCCCGGAGGTCAGAGTTTTCGCCCGTAACACCCGCTTGTCTAGAAGTTCGCATCCATTTGTTATTGATTGGCCTACTGATCGAACGACGCATTACAGGGAGAATTCGTTCTTCAGCCGCGTTGTCCGTATGTGGAACAGACTCCGCAGAGGTGTTTCCTGCCACGTACGATATGAACAGGTTCAAATTAAATGTCAATAAACATTACTCCCTCTTTCCTTTAATACCCTAACCTATCTTCCCTTGACCGATGCAATGCACTGCATATATAGGGGACACCCCCTGAGTGTTGATCTTAAAAAAAAAATTGGCAAAAAATGGAATTAACTCGTGAACATTTTCGTGCGGTTATTTTTCACAAATTTCGACGTGGATTATCACGAAAAGAGTGCATCGATGGACTTAAATATTTGTAAGGCGATGAAGCACCATCCACTGTGAAAAACTGGCTTAATGAATTCAATCATGGCCGACGCTCGCTCAAAGACGAAGGTCGTCAAAAAACGACCGTTGTGCTAGAGAACATTAATGCCGTGCGCGAACTGATAATACAAGATCTTCATGTGAAGTACTGTGAGATGGAGGCATCTTTAGACATTACTTCCACCAGCAAACATTCGATATTGCATGAACACCTGGCTGTAAAAAAGGTTTGTTCTCGTTGGATCCAGCACAATTTGAGAATCGCTCAAAAAAAGCCTCTTGTCGATTGGTGCAACTAAATTTTGAAAAAATTCGATCGCGATGCTTCAAAAGACGTTTATAAGATCGTCACAGGTGACGAAACATGGATCTATGCGTATGAGACCGAAACAAAACAGTGGGTCCTCGAAAACGAAGCACTTTGAAGCAAATGGTCGCCTGTTTCTTCGGCAAAACTGGTCATGTGGCGACAGTTCCGCTTGTTCAGTTCCGCAATTCTGTTTGCCCGAACTCTTCGGAGATATTTGAAAAACGAACATGAGAAGACGAATCATTGTGCACCATGACAATGCGAGCTCTCACATATCGGCTTAAACCAGCGCCTTTTTGACCGGCCATAACGTCGAATTGATGTGTCATCTGCCGTACAGCCCTGACTTGGCACCCAATGACTTCTTTTTATTTCCGCACATCTAGAAAAAAAATTCGTGGTCAACGTCGCCAGAAGATGCTGTTGAAGCATTCAAAAACCATGTTTTGGAGGTGACTCAATCGGAGTGGAAAAAATGCTTCGACAATTGGTTTGAGCGCATGCAAAAGTTTATAACTCATGTTGGAGTATACTTTGAAAAACAATAAAACCATTTTTGATGATAAATATTAGCCTTTTCATTATTAGGCCAGAAATATATAGTGACAGCGCATAGAGAAAGGGACCTAAGGGTAAAAAAAATCAATTTTCACTTTTTTTTTGATGTGGACAACATCTGAGCATCGAATGAGACCGATCCGCGCGATATGCGCGTTTTATGAAAGTGATGGTATACCAAAGATACACGTATTTAAATCTTTAAAATGGCTCACCTGAACAAAACTGGTTTTTACCCTTAGGTCCCTTTCTATTTTGCGCGTCACATATAGTAGCCCTTACAACCATTGTGCTGGCTTGGACATGTAGTTTGACTGGAAAGAAAAAGCTTCAGCCAGAAAGGCATTACGCGATAACTACTAAAGGAAGCAATCCCAATACAGAAGTACCTATAAATCATTTATTGTTTAAGGAGCCAGCCTAAGTAAGCAGTAGCTGTATTAGAACAACCTGTAGTTTGCTGTCCACTGATAGACATACGGACGTTTTGACGACGATCCAGAAAATACATATCCGCTTGGGAATCTAAAGTCTAAGTGTTGCAAACGGACTGACGAATCGAATATACACACCATCATTTAATGGAGCGCATAAAGAATGAGTCGTTCGTTCGTAATTATGGTGAGACCATAGTTTTGTTATTGGGCTCCATTGACGTAGTTTAAGCGGGTTTTGTCCATCATCTTGTCACGATATATCGGTTCATAAATTGTCTGATGAGACTTTATTATCCATGCTAATTTATCCTACTAAGCAATATATTTTATTATAATATGTTTTTCTTTTGTTTTATTTTAGACTTCATCGAGTACCTACGTCAGACAGAGTTGGGCATTGACCAGCATCAAGAATATGTGAGCTCTACTTATACTTACATAAGTTCCCTGTCCTCGCAAAAGGAATGCTGTGAATATTGGACGACATACTTTTTACGCTCCTCTCTGCGGAACCTAGAAAACTATTCCTGATTTTTTTAGATAAATTTCCTATATCAAAGTCAGCGGCATTTACAAGAGGGAAAATCGCAACTGAAAATCTTAGATTTCTTATCTGTATTTTATGGTGGCTTTGTTGTGTGATCGTTGTACACTGTATTACATTTTTCCAGTATTTTATGGGGACTTTGTTGTGTGATAGGTGTGCACTCTATCAAATTTTTCCAGCTCAGACTCTTGGAAGGCGAATGGGTTTTAGGGTTTCTAAAACCGCGTTGGAAAAATTATCAGCCTTGCACATTTTCCTTTTTTGTAACAACTGTGGAGATAAGAAATATAACAACATCAAGGTCTTGACTTTAGCCAATACCCATCTCTGCAATGTTCTAAACTTGTTAGCCGGCTATGTTGTATTTGCCTTAACGCTCGTATACTTCAGCCACACAAGCTTTCTATTCAAAGGCAATCCAAGATAATTCAAGTTTTCAGAACACGTTTCTGCTGAGTGATTGGAGGCCAATAACCTCTTCTAAATGTGAAGGTTACTTGAGTACATTGATGGGTGTTCACTATGCTAACTAACCAGCAAATGGATCTAATTATTTTTGCATTAAATTGTATGCTTCAATAGATCATTCGTTTTATAGGAGATAACTGCTGTATCACTGGGGCAATAGTCACTCCGGGTTCTCATGTCATGCCCTGAGCACAAATAGTTTAAAGCAGCCTTCAGACCAAAGCGACACGACAGCATGTAAATAAATATTAAAGAGTATTTACTCAGGTTTGCAGGAAATCGATATACAGTTCGGGACAAAATTGTTCACGAAATGAACATTATTGAGACAATATGACACAAATTTTTCTTATATTGAATTTTATGTCAAGTATTTTTCATGAAACTAAATTCAGAACTCCTAGAGAATATGAAAACTTAAAATTTTAATTCAAATTAATTTAAAGGCTTAGGTGTGAACAATTATGTCTCTCAGTATTTCGTATGTCCTCCTCGTGCCTTTTAACTGATTTAATTCTTTTTGACACCGTTTTTTTTAGATTATTTAGCACATCTAAGTCAATATTTATCCAAGCTTTAATAGAACGCTCACAAAGTTCATTCAGATCTTGGGCTTACTCGTTTTACCCAAAACCTTTCTTCTTAAGACAAACTAAAGATGTTCGATCGGTTTTAAATGAGGTAGCTGTGGAGGCCAGTTCAAAAAAGGCTTGATCCCATTTTATTCGAATCACTTTTTAGGCTTTTTCGCAGTATGCTTAGGATCGTTGTACTGCATAAAGATGTCGTTTTGTCCCGCACGCAGAGAAAAAAAATGGTTACTGTATGGTCACGGCAACAATAGTATGTTCTCTGCAATTAAAGTATGTTCGTCGCAACCATAGTTTTGTTTTTTTTTAATTACATTTCGACAATAGTGTGATTGCGGCAATATTAATATTGTTAAAATGTAACAATACTTTTATTGCCAAATTAAAAAATAAAAATTTGGTTATAGCAACAATACAATTACGGTTGGTGCGACAAAAGTATTGTTGTTTGGGTCTTATATTTACAATAATATGATTACGGCAATCATATTGTATGTTTATAATTTTTATTCATTTGAATATGCTTTTTAGTTATTGTTACGGATCTAATGTAATAATTATAATTTTTTTATGGAAAGTACAATTTTTCAAGCAAACTGCTTTGGCCTTGTTTAACCGAAATTTTTTTGTAATAAAAACAATTTAGTTTTTTTAAACTGAGTTTTTCTGCTGTTAAATAAACTATTCCTATTATTTTGAATTTTATGTATTTTCAAATAATTTTCATAATTCAAATCCTTTGTTGACAACTTAATCCAAGTGTGATTATAATATGGTTGGGGAGATCATAGTATGGTTGAACGTGAATCATACTATGGTTGTGAGGATCATAGTATGGTTATGTGTGAATAATTCTATTGTTGTGAGGATCATAGTATGGTGGCGAGGATAATAATATGGTTGTATTTAAATCATTACTATTGTTGTCAGGATCATAATATTGTTGTACCACTACCATATACCCAACAATAGTATGATGCTCTTCGAATATTGCTATCCCAACCATACGGTAGCAAACCGTATGCAACCATGCGGTTGCAAACCGAATATTGCCAGACTTGGAAGACAGGAGTCTTTAAGAATGGTGATACGAGTATAGTCTGTGGCACTAATTTTTTTACTCCGGCGAAGTACCCCAAGCTGGTGTCTACGAAAACAACCCCAAGCCATCAATAAGCCACCTCTAAATTTTAATGCTTGGCAAATATTTCGATCTTTGACATCAACAAATAATTTTCATAATTCAAATCTTTTGTTGACAACTTAACCCAATTGTGATCATAATATGGTTGAACGTGAATCATACTATGGTTGTGAGGATCATAGTATGGTTATGTGTGAATGATTCTACTGTTGTGAGGATCAAAGTATAGTGGCGAGGATCATAATATGGTTGTATTTAAATCATACTATTGTTGTGAGGATCATAATATTGTTGTACCACTACCATATACCCAACAATAGTATGATGCTCTTCGAATATTGCTATCCCAACCATACTTTTTTCTACGTGCGGTTGCAAACCGAATATTGCCAGACTTGGAAGACAGGAAGGCGTCATCAAGGATTGTGATACGAGTATTGTTCGTGGCACTCATTTTTTTTACTTCGGCGAAGTACCCCAAGCTGGTGTCTACGAAAACAACCCCAAGCCATCAATGAGCCACCTCTAAATTTTTATGTTTGGCAAATATTTCGATCTTTGACATCAACACTTTTCTCTAGCCGTGTCCACTGCCGTCCATCTGACCCAATTTAGTTGATTTTTGTCTCATCTTACCAAGTTACACGCATCCAATCATCTATTGGCAATTTTTGGCCTTTGCTCTGGCTTTTAAACTTCTACGGACAGTTTTGGTACTAAAATTTAAATTATGTTCCTCATTTAATATTTATTTGACCTCAAATGCTGTATTTACTGCAACAACAGCTTCGCATCAATCCGCGGGTGTTAGTTTTTTTGGGCGACCTGCTAGATTACCTACTTATATAACTTCAAAATGGTTCTGTTTTTTTATTTTATTAACAAAACCGACAGATATGTTGTATTTTTGGCGACCTCTCGATATTTGACCACTTATTTCAAATCTTTTACCACATTTTGTTTCAAAAGAGTTCCCTTTGCTTTTGCCATCACAAAACGAAACTAAGTAAAAAGAAATTGATAAGTTTTTTATTAAATTTTAAAACAAGTACGTTAATACTACTACTGCACTTACTTTATAAAAATATCCGCCCACAAAATTTTAAATTTAATTAAATTGTTAGAAAAACTTAACTCAGGGTCAACTCAGGTCACACACGTGGCTTTACTGCTATTTAAATATAAAAATAGAAAACAGAGACTCTTTCTAAAAGTAGGTTGCCATTTTATTAACAACATAATACCTAACCATGTAAAAAAAAAGAGTTGCCTAGTCTGCGTTTTAACATTACATTGATCTTTTCCTAAGGATTTAGCGAACAATTTTGTCCCTTACTGTACGAAGGCGACCGCAAAACTAACTGGCCTGGCACATTTTCTGTTTTACTAGCAACTTTTTTTTTGTTTTTTAAAAGCAATCTTTTATAAGCCATCTGTCAAAATTTCCGAAATATTTAATGATTATTATCTTTGTTACAGGTGATTGAAGTAAACAAGTTTTATAATTTTTGAAAAATGGAAAATAAAGAGTTTCGTGCGGTAATTAAACACTTTTATATGAAAGGTTATACGCCACAATTAATAAAAGATGAATTGGATTCTGTTCATGTTAATAATGCACCATCATACTCCACCGTGAAATCCTGAGTTCAACAATTTAAAATGGGTCGTTCAAGTACGGAAGATCAACAACGCTCTGGAAGACCGAAAACTGCTACTACTATTGAAAACATTAGAAACATATTTAATGAAGTGACTAAAAATAGACGAATAAAGCTCAGAGAACTTGCTGATATTGTTAAAATACACGAAAAACAAGTTTGGAGTATTTTACATGATGAACTCCACATGAAAAAGCTATCCGCGAAAAAGGTGCCGCGTTTGTTGACTTTGCCCCAAAAAATCGTCCGTTAGACCAATTCCGAGGAGATTTTAGCGATTTATCAGCGTAATCCAATAGAGTTCTTGCGCCGATTCATAACTGTTGATGAAACATGGATCCATCACTACATCCCAGAATGCACAGAACAGCCAAAACAATGGATAGAAGCTGGTAAAAGTGGTCCAAGAAGGCGAAAACTGTTAAGTCAGCAGGAAAAGTAATGGCAGTATTTTGGGATGCAAGCGGTATAATATTTATTGATTATCTTGAGAAAGGAAAATCTATAAATAGTGAATATTATTGTGCATTATTGGATCGGTTGAGTGAAGAAATCAAGATAAAACGACCGCATTTAGAAAAAAAAAATGTTCGTTTTCATCAAGATAATGCTGCTTCACACACTGCATTTTTAACTCAACAAAAACTGGCCGAATTACGATTTGAAATTGCTCCGCATCCACCATATAGTCCAGATTTAGCTCCTTCTGACTATTTCTTGTTTCCAAATTTAAAAAAAATTCTCGGTGGCAAAAATTTTCGTCCAATAGCGAGGATATTGCTGAAACTGAGGCATCTCTTGAAGTTCTTGAAAAATCTTATTTATCGGATGGAATTAAAAAACTTGAAAAACGTTTGATGAGGTGTATTGAGTTGGAAGGAGATTATGTTGAAAAATAAATAATAATAATTCCAAAAAAAAACGGTTCTTTTTATGTTAGGCCAGTTACTTCTGCGGTCGCCCTCGTATATGCAAAATTTCAATTCTTTAATGCCGCCTTCAGCTGATCTGCGTCAGCTGATCTGCGTGCAACCTCTTTTGTATTGGCACTGCTTTGCTGTGGTTCATAAATACTTTAAGGCTAATAAGTTCTTCAAACGACATGTATTTATTTTTCCATAGAGCAAAGCATATACTAAGTTTCCCTTTGTAACAAATAATACAGAATTTAACAATTTTAAATACCAACCAGTTTTCAAGGGGATTAAAAAAAATGTTGTAAAATTTTATAAAATTAACATATTGCATCAATTAAATTAAATCTGGTTTAAAATACATCGATTAATCGCTTTATTTTATGGAAAATATTTATATTCGTGCGTTTTTTTGGGTTGTGTATAAAATTTGTCTTTTATGACAAGTTTATAGTAAAAAAAAGACTTAGTGCCTAATCCACGAACAGAAGCAAGTCACTCGCTTTCGCATCAAAAAGCAATCCACGTTCATTTGACCTTTCGTTCGAATAGCCTAACGTGTTGTGTGAGAATGAAATTGTTGCAAGATAAACAGTTGGGTCAGAATATTGAATACGTATCCAATTTTTTGGTTTTTTGCTTGATAAGTTAATGAAACGCTTCTGTACAATCGTATTAGTGGCTGCTATCAATTTGAACCTCTCCACCATAGAATAGGAATGGGTAAAACATCGAAATACCATCAAAATACGAGGACATATCAATAATTTAGTGACTTTTCGAAAAAAACACTGTTTGTTTGCAAATAATTTTTAAACATAATCTCCTTTTAGCTCAATACGCTTATTCCAACGTTTCTCCAATTTTTGCATTCCTTCCAAAAAAAAAAGATTTTTCGAGGTCCATAAAATAGGCATTTGTCTTATCAACAATTTCATCGTTGGAGCTGAATGTTCTTCCACCGAGCCATTTCTTAAGGTTTAAGGCCCAACTAGTCTTGACGGTTGACGGTTGATTCTGCAACCTGCAGAAGTCTACCGTCGTCAACCGTCAAACTGTAGTTATCTCCCTCTAACACATGCAAAATGCAACCCCTAACTAAAATAGCAGATTGCCTACCGTCATCCGTCCACCGTCAAGACTAATTGGGCCTTTAAAAATAGGAGATAGTCACTGGAGGCTCAATCCGGAGAATATTAATGGATGAGGTTCCAACTCGTAGCCCAATTCATGCAATTTTGGCATTGAGACTCCACACGTGTGCACCAGTGCATTCGGGTCTCGGGTCGTTTTTTTTAAATCCTTGTTAAATTGTTCCAATAATTTGGCATAATATTCGCCGTTTATTGTTTATCCCTTTGAAGGTAATCGATGTGGACTATCCCGCGTACATCCCAAAAACTGTTGCCATCACCTTATTGGCCGACAAAGTCACGTTGACCTTCTCTGAAACCGGTTCACCCATAGAAACCGACTGTTGCTTGGTCTCCGGAGTGTTGTAATTGATCAAAGAGTCATCCACACTTACAAAACGCTGGAAATCTCATTCGAATTGCTGTTACACAACTTTAAACAATCCTTTGAAGGTGTCATAGAATAACGTTTATGGTCAATTGAGAGCAAACGCGGCGCGCATCTTGCAAGCAGCTTTCTAAAACCCAACTGATCTAGTTAAATCGAAAACACACTGCCATATTAAATGTGCATGGCATCAGAAATCTCATCGGCCAACACCATAACGTGGATTTTTTTGACATTTTCGGGATTAGTGACCTCAATTGTCCGTACAGAACGTTCAGCGTCATTTGTAGTTATGCGAACAAAAGTCAGTAAACCACTTTTTTACACGCAGAAAAAAAGTATTGTTGGGGTGACAATATTCGAAGGGGATCATACTATTGTTGGGTATATTGTTGTGTCACATGATCCTCACAACAATAGTATGATTCACACGCAACCATAGTATAATTCACACTCCACCATACTATTATCCCTACAATTAAAGTATGACTCACTCAACCATATTATGATCCCTAAAATTATTATTTAGGATTGGGTAATGTTGTTATTCAAAAATAGAGATTTTTATCAAGCAAGATATTTTAAATCGCATTACACTTAGTTGATAGCCATGTTTTTATTGAACATTTCATTCATGAAACAAAATTATTTATTCCAACGGCAGTTGAAAATACTTTTAGCCGGTATTAGGTTATTTCACCGAACAAAGTAAACACAATAAAAATCTCTGGAACTACATTCCGATTGCTGTGTTTTTAAAGTCGCAACCATACTGTATGATTGCCGTAATTACATTATTGTTAACGTAAATTTTAAACAACAATACTTTTGTTGCATCAACCATGTTTATATGGTTGCTATAACCATATTTTCATTTCTAAATTTGGCAATAATACTATTGTTACATTTCAACAATATGAATATTGCCGCAATCATACTGTTGTCAAAATTAAATTTAAAAAACAATACTATGGTTGCGACGAACATGCTTTTATTGTAGAGAACATACAATTGTTGCGGTAACCATATAGTAACCATATATTTTCTCAGCGTGTACCATTGTCGATCGATGGAGCAGAATATCCATAAAGTTTATCAAGCTTTTCCTTCGTTAGATTGACGGTTTTTTTCCAAAAAATAATGAACGTTTGTCATTTGAGGCCGAATTGTTTTGTTTATAGCGTGTTGAAATATTCATCTCAGTCAAAAAATGAAATTATCCCGCAAACATTTTCGAGCTATGATTTTTTACGATTTTCGACGTGGGTAATCGAGACAAGAGTGTTTAAATCAACTTGTTTCTACTTTTGGCGATGAAGCATCATCAAAACCACTGTTAATCGCTGGCAATAAGAGTTCAGTCTCGGATGCCGTTTGCTCCATGATGAATTTCGTGAAGGACGTCCAACTTCGGTCACTTTGCCAGAAACCATCGACGCTGTGCGTGAACTGATTAAGCAAGACCGATATGTGACATACCGCGAGATTGAGGCATCCATGGGCAATAGTAGGACACTCATCAATAAGATATTGCATGTTCATTGGGCCGTGAAAAAAAAATTGTTCTCAGTGGAACCCACATAATTTGACGAATGCTCAAAAAAGGCTCGTATGGATTCGTGCAAAGAGATGTTGAAAAAGTATAACTGCGGTAGCTCAAAGGCAGTGTATAACATAGTCACAGGTGACGAATCATGGATCTATGCATATGAACCCGAAACAAAACAGCAATCGACCGTATGGGTCTTTCAAGACGAGCCAAATCCAACATAAGTTGTTCGTGGAAGACTTACACCGAGGCAAATGATTGCGTTTTTTTCGGTATAAACGGCCATGTTGTCACAGTCCCTTTAGTGAAACGTAGGACGGTCAATTCTGAGTGTTATATAACCATCTGTTTGTCAACAGTGTTCGAAGAAATGAGGAACGATAATAAGAGAAGACGGATCATTTTGCATCACGATAATGCGAGCTCTCATACATTAGCTGAAACGATAAGCTATTTGACCACTTAAGATGTCGAATTGAAGGGCCATCCACCGTACAGCCCTGATTTGACACCCAATGACTTCTTCTTATTCCCCAGCATTAAGAAAAAATGCGTGGTCAACGTTTTTCATAGCCCGAAGCAGCTATTGAAGCTCTCAAAAATCATGTTTTGGAGGTGTCTCAATCGGAGTGGAAAAAGTGCTTCGAAAATTGGTTTGTGCGCATGCAAAAGTATATTGATCTTAAGGGTTAATGTTTTGAAATACAAAAAACATTTCTAATGATAAAATTTTGTGTTTTTATCGCTGGACCCGAAATATAAATAGCAACATCGTATCATGAGCAATGAGGCTCATTTCCATCTTAGCGGTTATGTGAATAAATAAAATAGTCGTTGTTGGGGCGTCGAAAATCCGTGTATCACCCACGGATCCCCTTTAAAATAACCCTTTTAAAGTAACTGCGTGGTGTGCTGTTTACGCTGGAGCAGTCATCGGATAATTTTTTCAGAACTCCGCGGATCAAACCGCTGCTGTGGACGGCGCGCTCTACAGAGCGGCTGCACCATCCAGATCTCAGCTGCGCCGGAACCACGCGCGTCTGCCGAGGTAGTACCTTCTCCTCAGGTGAAATCTCCGGGGGATGTTCCCCTAGCACTGCATTCACACGGTAGCTGGATACTGCTGCTGCTTAATGTTTTGATTTGCTGATTTACACTGACCGGCCGCCCGATTCAACAGTCCCAGACTTCTTTTTATGGGTATTTTTGAAGTCGCTGGCCTTAGAGTCTTAATGTCCTTTAGGAGAATATTTGCCAGGAGTGCGAGAACCTTTCGTCCCAAGTTCTGGCACGTCCGTACAGTTATTGTTGTTGTAACTACAATATATTTTGTCCTGTTCGTTCACAGAGGATCTGCTTCGGTATTCAGACAAAGAAAACATGCTATTTAAATGGATGCGTCTTAAGAAACCTGGGGGCAGTTGAGTGGGCATGGCAGGACATTTGTCGAGAAAAAAATAAGTTCGAATGCATTAGATATACAAATTTCACAAGCAGAACCAAGGTTTTCATTTCAAAAAAAAAATTACACAAGTAATGGGCAAAACACTGGCGGCTTTGATCGGTTCTCGTTGCCAATTTTCACTAACATTTGAATTAATGATTCCAACCAAAGGGCACATGCAAAGCACGCGCTAACCTACATTTTATTAATGAATAATAATAATTTATTAATCTAAAAATGAGGAAAGGAATTTCTAAAACAATAAATGAATCATACTAGTTAATTACAGTGTAAAACAATTGTTACATCATTTAAATACCCTCTACCGAAGAGTGGATGGTATGATGAGTTTGTCATTCCGTTTGCGACACCACGAAATATTGATCGTAGATTGGAGTCCGTCCATTCGTCTGTCAGCCATCGAAGGGAGGATGCTGACATTTCGCATGGTGATGGCTTATGGTCATTCGCTGTTTGGGATTGTATATAGGTGAAATTGGCCCAGCGGGGGAAACTTTTCTCTTCAAGGGACTAAAGGTACCTCGGTAAAAACGACACTTTTTTGAATAATTGCCTAACAAAGATTTTTTTTTCGTGGACGGACATCGGTTAAAGTGGGTACTCTAATACAAGCAAATTATGCTAAGAATCCAAACACAAAGTAATTTTTATATTAGTGAGGGACACATGGACCGAAAGTTCTAAAAAAAAATACCATTTTTCCGCTTTTTTTACGGGTGTATTATATGTTCGCCCTAGCCGAACCTAACGTAGTACTTACTTGTTTTGTCTACGAAAATCCACGCTAATTAAATTGGGATGAATATCACATTTTGGTTGGTTCATTTAAGGGATGTGGTATTACTGGGTTTTCCCATTGTAACCCCTTTTCTGGCTCAACTCCAAGTTAGAGCATCTAACAATTTTTCAGCGGTGGGTTTCCATTTCGTAAATGCCGGCAACTTTACCAGTAAGAGATTCATCTCTTAGCCATACAAAAACTTCTTTATAAAATGCATTAGCCGTTCGGAGCCGGCGTTAAACAGTGGGACCCGGTCAGTAAGTAACGTGTGATTAATCTAAAAGTATTTTTTCAATAGGGATTTTTTACAGCAACAACGTCTCCAAATTGTACCACTGTATTGTGGAAATGAGTATGAGAAGACCCACTGTTTTTGACCAAAATTTTTTTCAGTGATGAGGCCCATTTCTGCCTCAACGGCCACGTCAATAAACCAAATTGCCGCCTTTGGGCTGAAGAGCAACCAAAACTGGCTCAAGAGGTGTCATTATACCCAGAGAAAAATACGGTTTGGTGCGGTTTATGGACTAGTTGCATCATCGGTCCTTATTTTTTCGAAAATGATGATGGCCGGAACGTAACCGTTAAATTTTTCCATCATAAATTAAAGCCCACAATCTTGACGATATTTGGCTTTAACAGGACGGTGTCACTTGCCATACAGCTGCTCAAACAATAGACATATTGAGAGGTCATTTCGAAGAGCAGCTAATTTAACGTTTTAGACCGGTGAGTTGGCCGCTTAGCTCGTGTGATATTTTTGGGGCTACGTAAATTCCAAAGTCTATGCTAACAAACCAGCTACGATTCAGGGTTTGGAAGCCAACATTACGCGTGTCATTAGCGCCATACTAGCCGAAATGCTCAAACAAGTCATCCAAAATTGGACTCTCAGAATAAACACCCTGAGGTGTAATTGCGGCCAACATTTAAAGGAAATAATATTCAAAAAATAAATGGCATAAAATGTTCTTTGCTTATTGAATGAACAATAAAGATTCCACACTTGATTTGAATTTATTTTTTTTTTATTTTGAAAAACATGTCTCTAGTTTGATCACCCGATATAAGTTAATAGGATGTTCTGTAAATTAAGTAAACCCTTTTTGTTTGTCAGGAAAAATTACATGTGGGCGTGTCCCACTCAGCCAGTTCTATGCACCCAAAGCAGCAATATTTTGTGTGCTGTTACTACAACAAAAACAACCATTAGGGGTGTTTCTCCGCTTATATTTAAACATAAGAGGCTTGGCTATAAATTAAAGATCTAATTTGTTTAAATAGCGTTAAAATTTGGTAGATATTCTTTTTCTGGCCCAACAACTGATATTAGTAATTCTGAAGAAAATCTTTATTTTTTAAGGCAGTCCAACCATAATGCATGATGTGCTTTGTGAGCCACACCTTCACTTCAAGTTTTTTTTCCAACTTAATTTGACATTTCTTTGTTTCAGTGTTTGACAAATTCAACCATGGAAAGGTACACAATTGAGCAGGGCGTTAAGATTTTTGAAGCCTTTTACGAAAATGGACTTTCAAATCAAAATTTATTTCGTGCACTTCGTGATTTTTTTGTCAGCATAATCGATTAATTGTGTCCACAGTGGATTCCTTAACAAGTAGAATTGCCGTATTTTGGGCAAATAAGAATCCACGAGTGATTGTTGAAAAGCCAATGCATCTACAAAGAGTGACTGTTTGGTGCGATTAATGCGCTGGCGGTCGATTAATGCGAGGTCGGCCAAGCAGTTATTGTGAATGGATTTTGCTATCGCGAGATGATAATGGATATCTTGTGACCAAAAAATTGAGGCTATGGACTTGGACAAAATGTGGTTCCGACAGAATGGTGCCACTTGCCACACAGCCCACGAAACAATGGTTGTTTTTAGCGAGAATTCAATGTCCGTGTTATCTCACGATCGTGAGGGGATATTTAAAAGAAAAAGTGAAAGTCAATAAGCAAAAAACAATTCAAGAGCTAAAAGATGGTACAACTCGGCATATTACGACATCTAACTTACAGAATGTCTCAGAGTCATTGAAAATATGGGCATCGCTTCACCAAATGGTCGCCACCAAAGCCGTGGCGAGCATTTTGCCGATGGTCAGGGTGGAGCGCGAAATTTGCTTATTTGGGAATGAAATGAAAAAAATATGAACATTAGAAAAATTTATTTTATATTTTAATTATATTGAACAGTAAGGGAATTTTTAAATTAAATGGTTTTTAATAGTGTACCTTCACTATCCACACACTGCTGCATACGTTTTCTGAAGTTTTCATGAACTTTAACAAGTGTGTCGACTGGTGTTCTGCCAATTTCAGCCTCAATATTGTAAATTAGGTCTTCCAAGGTGTTAGAACGGTTGATATACACCTTCGACTTCAGGTAACCCCGAAGGAATAAATCGTATGAGGCTAAGTCAGGTGAGCGTGACGGCCAGTTAACATCACCCCTCAAAGAGACAAGCCGTCCAGGAAACATTTGACTTAAGCAATTCAAGGTAACCTCGCTGTGTGTGTAGTGGCACCATCCTATTGGAACCATGTATCCTCTAATAGCATTGCCTCAAGAGCAGGCTAAAAAAATCAGGAAATGCCAAGAGCAAGTGATTGCTTCAGAGCAGAGCATTTTGGAGATTGCAGTACTGCTGCTCTGGCTCTCTTGATGTTTTGTGTTGTTGTAATCCTTCTCTCAGGTCCCCTTCGTACATATGACACATTCCCTGCTGTTCTCAATGAAGTTACCCAATTTACAATTGATTGCCGTTCAGGAGCACGTCCGCGTGGGAGAACAACGAATCGTAAACAAAAAGCACGCTGCACTGCAATGATCGAGTGCGCATTTAAAAAAAAACGTTTTAACACAAAATTACCTCTCGTTACGTGTCCAATGCTTGATGGCAACAGACGAATACAAATCTCCCGTCAGCCACTCAGTCAGTCGCGCACACTCTTCACGTTTTTCGACCAACAGTGCTGCAGTGCAAAAAACAAATACATCGCGCTCCACCCTGCATAACCGTCATACAATCCTTTTGCTTAACTTAAGTTATGCAAGATGTAGAACCTTTAATTAGAATTATTATTATCACTATTCATTATAATCAATCCTGAAATGGGACTCTATTGGTCCATGTTTTCATATAGCCTTTATAAACAAGGTCCCTTCAGTTTTGACTCCCCAAAAGAAACGTTTTTAATCAGATATTTATTAAATTCTGTATACAGCGAGAACGGATTCATTGCCTCAACCATTGTTTTTTTTACCCTATGATTATGGTTGCATGTACGTTGAGTATTCCTTCAGTGCAACCGAATGTTAGTTGGTTTTCTGCAACTTTCAGTAAAAAGAACTGAAGTATCGGTGCAAAACTAAAGTAACCCAACCCTGCAGAAAACAATTTTTGGATAGAAAAATCCACTTGCTCAAGGAAACAATTTTAAATTTTCTCCAGAAAAGAGCTTACAAACTTAAAAGGTCTCTTGAACATAAGGTGGGTCGTGACAAAATGGCTGATCATCTTTTCCACTGGAAAATATTTGATTAATCTATTGGCTTAAAGTCAGTAATTTAGAAAATACCATTAAACAACCCCTTATTGATTGTGATGAAATTTCAGTTATCATCACCAATAATTGGTTACAACAACAAAATTTTTGCAACAGTTGGTTGCCAAAACCACCAGTTGTGGCAACAAAATACATTTTACGAGTTTCATTAGTCTGACGGTTCTATTAGTTGTGAGTATAGTACGATGGTCATATTTATCATCCAGTGGTATTTAATTTGATGATTTCAACTGGAATTCTTCTTTTGCAACGGAATCTTAGTAGTTACAACCGATTTCCAACTAATTTTTTCTCTCTGTGCAAAAGCAAATAGTACTCTTCATGCGTGTACCACAGAGAAGTAGGTTATAAAACAGTCGTTCCTATCCGAATTGAGATTCTTTCTACATTTATACTTTTCTGTTGCAATTGCAAAATATTTTTATTGCTTATTCAATAGTTTTTCTAGTATTTGGATTACAGTAAAACTAACAATTCGCCCCCATAAAATCCGATTTATATTTTGAATTTTTATTCAACGGCCGATAACAAGAATTGTGCGGGTCTACAGAGCAACATTCCTAATCTAAACGAATGTTGTAAGGTGAGACTACAACTTACGTACGATCGGGGAAAACGTATCGCTCAGAAATTACCTGTCCAACTATTTATTAACTACTTTCATTACATTTTTTTCCCTCAAGTAAAAGTATAAAAGGAGGTGATGGCATTTCAAGTCAACAGTGCTAATTTTTTAGCAACATTCTTAACAACGACACTAACAAAATGATAGTTTTTTTTTGCAATTTTCGCCTTGTGCTTGGTGGCCGCCAATGCCGGCACTGTTGCCCAAACGCCCGATAACTATGAGACCATGGTCGAGGACATCTTAAACGAAATGGCACAGATTGCCAACGAAGCCGCTGAAGCCTTGCAACAAACCGTTGAGGACACCGTCTTGGATCCTTTGAGTCAAGTTGATAATGCCGTCGAAAGCATTGAAGCCCGCAGATCAGAAAGCGAAGAGTGTGTCGCTGCTGAAGATGAACGTGTCCTCGCCACAGTTGATACCACGCAGAAGGATATGGCCGAGTGCGGTGTGGCTTTAGCCAAGACCTCAGCCGATATTATGAACGACATTGGTGCAGCTACTCAGCAATTGATTTTCGATGGTTATGATCTACTCCGCAACTATCAGAGATGCCAGAGTTACAACAGTTTCATTTTTCGGAACGCCTGCTATGCACCTCTAAGCATCAAGGCAACCTTTTACATGGTCAGTGCCCGCAGTTCCATCAATACCATCCGCGAAAGTACTAACGAACGTATCCCAGCTGCAATATCCAATGCCGATTCCTGCATTCAAACCGCTGCCGACACGGCTGTCCATGAGTTGGAGAACATTCTTGCCGATATTGATGCATGCATTGCTAAATAATAAATTTCTCTAAATGTGAAATAAAGTTAAATGCGTACACACTGAATTAGAAATCTGTTGTTGTTCTCAGTAAAGGTCTCTTTCACTCCTATAAATAAAAGCATTAGAACCAGCAAACGACGCGACTGCTGCCATACAAACTCGCATGGGTACCTGAGAATCCTAAAGCAGCTGTCATTATAAAACTTCTACATATCGCACCACTGTCCAAAGTTTTATCATAGCCTCCACCGAAGAGTTGATGGTATTCTAAATTGTTCCTTCCGTTTTCAACACCACGAAATATTGATCGGAGACTATAGCTGTCAAACTATCGATAGTCAATCCATTCGATTGCTTTAATTAACACTATCGATAGTATCGGATAGTTTGTTAAAGTTACTTATAAATAATTGTTTTAGTATACAAAATCCACCTTTTGAATAAAAAAATAGTACACAAAAACATTTAATAAATTAGAATAAACTTGTATTTATGAATATAGAAAAAGTCAAGTAAAAAAAATTAAGGCTGGTATATGTTCCGCACTATGGGATTTCTGAACTTTTTTTATAGTTTAGCCTAGCAAATGTAAAATCAATTTCTTTTATGAAAATAGGATATTTACTATTTGGTCAAATGTTATAAAAGGAATGCAATGCAATGAAAATAAATAAGTAGTTTTACATTCCCTAGATACCCTACACCACTACGTTATTTAGAAAGTTTTGCGCCTCTGTTTGAAGTTTATGGAAGTTTGAGATTAATATGCGATATCTAGAGCGGGCGGGATGTATTCTGTTGGTATTATATGCCCATATACACTGATATTTTCCAACTTCAGCAGGAATAGTCATTGGTTGTTGTTGTAACAACAATAAATTTTGTTTTGTAAATCCTGTGCGTCTATGGGGGATATGCTTCGATATTCAGGTGAAGAAAACGCGTCATTGGAACTGGTAGCGTCCAAAGAGCCCAGAGGGTCAGCTGAGTGGGCTCGGCTGGACAATTTTAGAGGTGCATCACGTCATGTGGTCCCTGATGGCAGGCGGGACAAACATCCAGAAAATTGCCATCAATTTGCGCCCAATACGAATTGAAACGGATGTGCCATTCAAATTTCAGCTTAACCAGAAACACGCGCGCCTGCCGAGGTAGCGTCTTCTCCTCTGGCGAAATATCCAGGGAAAGTTCCACTAGCACTAAATTCATGCTATAGCTGCATACTGCTGCTGCGACTTCATCAGCGTGAATGTTGTTCAGACCTGCCTGATGGTTTCGATGATCTAAAGGTTCTCTCTTGTACCGCTGGACCTCTTTCTCTAAATTATCATGATCGTACATGATCTGACTGGGCGGAGGCATCCTGTCCATGAGACGATGGTTGGAATGACTAATGCAAAGACACCCAAGCTCATACTGCTTAGACAACCTGAAATTGTGTCTGCACTTGGTAAGGACCTTCGTATCCTCATATAGATGGTCCTCAGATTTAGATGCTTCAGTTGATGTAGATGGTCCTCAGAAGACATAAGGGGACACCCTGTTGATGTTCATAGGGCGGCATTCTGGCATGAATGAATTTTCTTCCACTGCGTCGTACTCGTGTACACCGACCACACCGGCGCTGAGTAGTTCGCTACAGACCGACCTATCGCTTTGTAAGAGGTCAACAAGTACTGCCGGTAAGTGACTTAAGGACAATGTTCCTACTTTTGAGCTTATTGCAGATACCTGTTGAATGTACAGAGGATTGAAAAAGGCTGCCCAATGTTACCACAAGGGTAGTTGGTAGACGGAATGTTGACGTCATCGACTTTCACATTAAGTGACAACCGTACCTCTGCGGTCCTTGCAATCATCAGTGGCTGATGATTTGGAGGCAGATATATTCATTATCCTCTCAGTGAAGAAGCCTACATCAGTTAGGTAACAGTTGATTTTCTTGCTTATGTCATCTACTTTCGGTTCTGATGCTAGAATTGTGCAATCATCAGCGTACGACACAATTTCTACGCCATCTGGTGGTGCAGGAATTTTAGAGAGATTGAGGTTCAAAAAAGTCAGAGATATCTTCCTACCCTGGGGAACTGCCTGTTAAACTCTGCTGGGCTTCAACTTCCTGTCTCTAAATTATACATATGACTGCCGCCTACACATATAGTTTACTATCCAGCGTTTTAAACTTGGCAGACGATGTCCTCGAACCGAGTAGCATAATTGACCCTGTAGAAGGCCTTAGTAAGGTCAAGAACTAAGAGGACCGTCCTGTCGTTGGACTTGTTCAGGTGTAGGCCGCGACTTATACGTGCGGTGATGGCGTGTAGAGCAGTTGTTGTGCTGTGCTGCTTGCGGAACCCATGCCGATGATCAGCTCAAGGGAGGTGTTCGATTAGGCTGAGGAGGATCAGTGCTTTAAGCGTCTTTGCTACTGGCGAAAGCAAGAAGATCGGTCTCTACGATTCTTTTGAACTTTCGTCTTTGCCTGACCTCAGTCGCGGTACCACTCTGCTAGTTCTTCTGGCATTGGGAACTAAGTGAGTGGGTAACGACATATTAAGCACTTTGGTCATGTACTCTACTCCCGGGGTATCCAAGTGATTCAACATCAGCATTAAGATTCCGTCGGACCCAGCGTGTTTGATGATTGTGGATGACATTGACAACTTGACCAATGATAAATTGTGGTGTAGCCTCTTTGACTTAGAGAGTGCGGATACGAGGCAATACTCTCCTTTTCGCCTTATCGCTCTCTGGATGCTCAATAAAAAGTTGGTTGAAATAACTCGCGCAACGCTTCGGATCAGTCACTGTTCTGTCACCGAACGTAACGGCTGTCCGATCATCCTTTCTTCCAGTGTTAAAGAGCGTTTTCACCGTTTTCCACATTTTACCAAATCCGAAACTTAAGTTGCACTGCTTTAGGTGATCCAGCTATTTGTTCCGCTTATATTCTTTGATCAACCTTCTGATCTCAGATATGTGTTTTTTTGTTTGTCCGTTTTTTTCAAATAATTATTGGTTGTTGTTGTAGCGGCAACTGTGTGCAGGAGTGACAGCCCTTGGCCGAAGTATTGCTTTTCGGGTCCATCCGGTCCATAGAACCGGCTGACGTGGGATTGCCATAATTATTGGTGACACCTATTGGTGTTCAACAGTGACTTCAAAACAGAAATGAGTTTGTATGGGGGCCTAATTAAAACATGAACCCACTCATGAACTATTAGAGATATGACAAGGATATTTGGAACATAAGATGTTGACATTGATCCAAGCATACAATATATTCTACAATAATACGATAAATCCGATTTTATTAGGGGCGATGCCTTGACCATACAAACCTGAACTATATCTCTCGTTAACTAATACTAATTTGACGATGTTCACGCAGAGAAAAAAATATGGTTACTATATGGTCACGGCAACAATAGTATGTTATCTTCAATAAGAGTATGGTCGTCGCAGCCATAGTATTGTTTTTTGAATTACATTTTGACAATAGTATGATAGCGGCAATATTAATATTGTTGAAATGTAACAATAGTATTGTTGCCAAATTTAAAAATGAAAATATGGTTGTAGCAACAATATAAATATGGTTGGTGGAACAAAAGTATTGTTTTCATGGGTTTTATGTTAACATTAACATGATTACGGCAATCATACCGGCAAAATTGTACTTTTTTTTTATTTTAACAATGTTATTTTTACAAATCTTACGCAATAATAGTAAAAATAATTAATTTTTTCGAAACAAACTACGAATTAGTATAACTGAAATATTTTAAATAAATACATTTTTTACTGTTTAATAAATCACTCCTACTATTACATAACTTACTTAATAAAATTCTCTATTGTTAAATAACAACTTATCCCAATCTTTACAAAAATTTTTGGGAACCATAGTATGATTGTGTGTAAGTCATACTATGGTTGTGATGATCATACTATGGTTGTACGTTAAACATACTATGGTTGAAGGGTTCATAATATGGTTGTGGGGAATGTGAATAATAATATGGTTGTGGGGATCATAGTATGGTTGTGTGTGAATAAGTATATTGTTGTGAGGATCATAGTATGGTTGTGTGTGAACCATACTATTGTTGTGATGATCATAATATTGTTGTGCCACAACCATATAACCAACAATAGTATGATGCTCTTCGAAAATTGTTATCCCAACCATACTTTTTTCTGCGTGTTGTTGGTATTTATAATGTTGGTATGGAAAGAAACACAGCCTGATAGAAACACGGCCGGTGCCCACCCTCTTCTCAATTTTTTCATATTGCACCGTAATTCATGATGAAGGATATTCTCGTATATGCGTCGGCACTGCCAAACTTAAATGGTCCACTTGTTTTTTTTTATGGGCCAAGAAAGTATTCAGTTTGTAATGCAATACCATATAAAATAAGTTAAATAACAGTTCATTTTAGCAAATTTTCGTGATAAGATGTCTCAAAGGAAATCCTGTTGATACTTTTTTATACAACATTTTAACATCGTAGCTTTAAGTTCGGCGTTTCCAACAGGCGGAGGCTACTGAAATTCGAGACTAAGATAAGGCTGCCACATAGCTATAAAAGTCAAGAATTTCATCCAATCTCGATGAAATTTGGCACTTGTAAGTTCCTTGTGCTGTTAAAATTGGAGAGATCCTTGTTCAACCGATTTTACAAAAAAAAATTAAATTTTCTTTCAAATTCAAATATGACATGTTAAGACCCCTTCCAAGGAGTTCCAATGTCCTATTCTCAGTAAGCTTTTCTAAACATCCAAAAGTGCAGGGTATAAGATAGTCGGGCACGCCTGACTTTAAACAAAAATGATTAAGTTGTCTTCTGAGAAAATATAAAATTTGTCAATTATTATTCTACGGTTTTTACTTTTACTATAGGCAACGTTTTAGACTCAGTCGTCAGCAAAAGTTTATGAACTTTCATTAATTTTAAAAATATGCTTGTATTGAATTCGGCTTGTGTATAAATAGCAGCTTAAATTCATAGATATTTCACTATCCATACATGGATTAGTTTTTATTATTTGTCTGAAACTGAGGCTATATTTTGACTTTTTGAAGGCATCTAATAAAAAATAGGGCGTCGTCGTTGCGATCCCGCTATAATTCTTGTCTCAACCGTGGGACATAAGAATCAATTGAAGGTATAGCGACCTTCTTCAGTTTCATGACATTATTACTCCAATAACCTAATTCAGCACTCACTACAGTCTAATGTACAATTCTTACTTATAGATTAGACTTGGATCGTATGTTGAATATTAATTCATTATAGACCTTTGCAAATACAATTATAAATGCATTTATATTATACTATATAGCAATTCTAGAAGTTCATGTTTAATCGATTTCCACTTATGTCCAAAATTACTATAGATTGTAGAGCATAATTTAATTTGTTTACCCCGCAAATGCCGGGAACCTTAAAAGGGTTCGGGGGTATTTGTTGTTCTCTACACAAGTCAAATTGTGTTTGTTTAAAAAACTGACAACGATTCTATCTTTATAACACTTGTCGTAAATTCACTTGAGACCGCTACTGATAGGGTTTATCAGGCGAAAGTTGATTCGTCGGCTAGGGCAAGTGGAGAAAATAAAGTTGGATTATAATAGGTAGGTTAGGTTGTAAATTATAACACGGTTTGTTAGCGTTTTATGTTTCTGAATTTAACAAAACGTAAACAAGTTGGTAAGTACATACCATACCATTTAAATAGTTGGGAATGCAATGTTGCTACTGTTTAATCATTAAAGGATCAACACCGAATTATATAATGTGATATCTTTATTAGAAAAAACCTAAACAATGAAAACGATTATAGAACACGATCTCATCATGTATAAGCTAAGGCTGACTTCGCCTTAAAGATCTTCAATGTTCAGTGTTATCCGTTTGACATCGATATACGAAGGCATACCACAAAGGAAAATCCAACGGGATAAACCCCAGAACCAGGCGTTAAATGCACAAGGCTATGAAGCGGCAAGCTGTGTGGCATGGTTTTAAATCATACTGAAAGCTAAGAAGCAAATTTAAAATATGCTTATGTTGGTTAGAAGAACAGGGTGGGCCATTTAAAATTTTAAATTGTAATCGGCTGTAAACATTTGTTTTTTGAATATTTTTTATTGGAATGGTTGAACTTTGTCAATTAAAAAATGGAACACAATATCATTCATTCGAGTATGACTACCACAACTGGCACGGCAGTACGATAAACACAATGTTTTAGTACATTTTTGATTGTTTCGTGTCGAATCTCTTTACGAGTATTGAGTTGGAAGGAGATTATGTTAAAAAATAAATAATAATAATTCCAAAAAAGCGGTTCTTTTTATTTTAGGCCAGTTACTTTTGCGGTCGCCCTCGTAATGGCAACTTCAAATCATTTACGAGTATGTACGTTTCAAATGTCCTGGACTCTTTGGGTAACATGTATCGCTCAATGGGCTCAAGTGTTTTCAGATGAAGCTCATTTTCATCTCGGTGGCTCTGTCATTAAGCAAAATTGCCGCATATTGAGAAGCCAATGCATCCACAACGAGTCACTGTTTGGTGTGGATTTAAGGCTGGTGGCATCATTTGGCCACTTTTTTCTCCGAAAATGAGCAAGGAGTCACCATTACCGTCAACGGCGAGCGTAACCACGCCATGCTTCACGAAGTTTTGTTTCCAAAAATTCAAGAGAACGACATGGACGATATTTTGTTTTAACAAGACACATGTCACACAGCCAACACAACCATCGATATTTTACGCCCGGTTTTTGAAAATCGAATTATCAGCTCAAATTGTTATGTCAATTGGTAGCCTAAGGGTTGTGATTTGAATATTTTCTGTGGTAAGCCATTAAGGTTAAATGTTAAGCAAAGCACCCAAAAACAATTGAAGCGTTAAAACATGAAATCGAAGTTGCCAATGAAGAGATTTGACCCGAAAGAATCGAAAATGTACTGAAAAATTGGATTGATCGGATGAGGTACTGCCGAACCAGTTGTGGAATATGAACGATATTGTGTTCCATTATTAAATGACAAAGTTTAACTTTTGCCAAATAAACCAGAATTTTTATTTTTTTTACAGCCGATTCAAATTTTAAATGTTAAATCGCCTACCCTGTATACACCTGTACCTATGGGCACCAAAACCAAGCAATTATCTCAGAATAAAAAATATATTAATACAAAATTGTAATTTTTTTTAGGATTCAAATATGGGTAGCACAAAATTAGCAAATCAATATATATCGGCATTCATATGATTTTTTTTATTATTAAATTAGAGTGTCCCAAACCAAAACCGAAAACCGACATTCCGGTTTTATGCCCAAACTCAACAGTAGGTTTTTCAAAATTAGCCAAAATCCAACATGTCGGTTAAACCGGTTTTTTGCTGCCGGGTTTCCTGGTGTTTGGAGTATTGTATGTAAAAGCCAAGGAAATTCATAATATTCAAGTACGAAATAAGTATATAAGTATAACAAAAATATTTAAGCTAGGCCCACCTATAACTGTACCGCTCGACTCAGAATCACCAGTTGATTCGATTTTACGATATACTTCTGTCCGCCCATTCATCCGTCTGCTGTCATTATGAATATTTTTTTTAAGTAAGTATGTAGAAAGGCTGTTGAGTTTTATGAAGATCACTTAAAATTTAGATATATCTCCAACACTTATACAACACCGATTTTATGCCTTTAGCTCTAGAAGACACATACACGCAGAAAAAAAGTATGGTTGGGGTAACAATATTCGAAGAGCACCATACTATTGTTGGTTATATAGTTGTGGCACAACAATATTATGATCATCTCAACAATAGTATGGTTCACACACAACCATACTATGATCCCCACACACAACCAGACTATGATCCCCACAACCATATTATTGTTCACATTATGATCCACATAACCATAGTTTGTTTAACGTACAACCATAGTATGATCTTCACAACCATAGTATGACTTACGCACAACCATACTATGATCCCCAAATTATTTCTTTAAATATAATTTTTATTACTATTATTGCGTAAGAATCGTAAAAATAACATTGTCAAATTAAAAAAAAATAAGGTTTTGCCGGTATGATTGCCGTGATTATGTTATTGTTAACATAAAACCAATGAAAACAATACTTTTGTCCCACCAACCATATTTATATTGCTGCTACAACCATATTATCATTTTTAAATTTGGCAACAATACTTTTGTTACATTTCAACAATATTAATATTGCCGCAATTATACTATTGTCAAAATGAAATTCAAAAAACAATACTATGGTTGCGACGACCATACTTTTACTGCAGAGAACATACTATTGTTGCCGTGACCATATAGTAACCATATCTTTTCTCTGCATGTAGCACATCCAATATTGATGAAATGGGGAACAGTTCATTACGATCGATCAGTAATCAGCTCAGATAAAAATGAGTCATACCGGTCCACGTTTTTATATAGCCTTTTCATATATAAGTACATGGACTTATGGCTTTAAAATAACTATATAAACCTATAGATAAAAAAGAATATTTTCGCAGTTTGGCTATATTTGGGTGAGGGTTCTATGTCTGAAAATCTGACCAATTTAAACATAGTCATATCGGTACCAAAAACACAAGTTCAAATAAAAAATTATTTTTAAAATTTGGGTTAATTTAAAGCAGTTCCAGGGCAATCTTAATTTACTTTTGATTCGGAATACAATTTCCATTCAAAGAAAAAAGACTAAAACTGAAATGTCGGTTAAATTTGGGTTTTTACTTTTCAAAAACCCGAAATGCCGGTTTTCTGAACTTTATATTGGATGCTTGGGACAAACATTTAAGGGACCAAAAACTCGGTCATCTAAAATTTGGACGTATACATACGCACTAAAATCCCTTCATTTATTCATATCGGCGCTTATTTAAGAAAGGACCCTGATTTTTTTTAGTCCTAGGGTCTAAACGTCGTATATTATCTAAACGTCGTATATAATTCGATGGAATATGTCTAGCTTAAAGGAATGGAATTTCCACTCGAATAGAAATATTTTAATTCTTCTTCTTTGACCAAATGGGAATTTATTTTAATTGTTTATGTCGTTTTTGACTGGGCTGATTTTATTATATTAATTAATGGATAGGACCGACAACTCAAGCGCCTGATAACGGACACTTTGAAACATAGATTTACACAAGAACATTTCTCCGAAGCATTTTTGTTTCCTTTCAAAAAAAGCTATAAAATTCCTTATTTAATTCGACCAATTTTATCGAATAACATCACAATTTTTTAGTTGTCATTTCTATAAGATATACGAGCTAAAAAGACAACTAAAAAATTCTAATATTAACTGATATTATTCAATCAAGTGAGATATTAAATGATAGAATCAAATCAGGAATGATAGTTGTGCAGGGTATAATATTGTCGTCAACGTCCTACTTGAGCTTGTTTACTACTTTTTTGTATTTAATTTGGAGATATAATTTGGAGACTTTTCGTTACGCTTGACACCAGTCAAGTGTGATCTGTAAAAGAAACATATGAAAAAAATCTCTAAAAGAATCACACTTCATTCTTGGTTACCTTTTATAACCGGCATAAATAAATAATGTAAAGCAAATTGCCTTAATATCTACTACAGTCGACGTTAGAACATTTTTTCTAGATATGTATGTACAAGTATACAACCATCGTACTATGAATAATAATTTGTTTAATTTGGCAATCTAGACCAATCAAAGTCATAATTAAATATCAACAAAAAAGTTGATATAATTTTCAAAAAACCACTCAATACGAAGCATGCCCACCTACCTATTGGAATATCCGTTGTTTATTTAACCTTGTTTTAGGCAAAGTATCAAAAGAACAAGTTAGGAAAATATTTAATAATTATTGGAGTATGAACGCTGTCGAAAAACGAATGCACCATGCCGTAGTACACTAAGCGCATACGAGTACATAAATTTAGTAACACGAACTAATGCAAACGGTTAAAAACGACTGCGTGTAGTTCCTACATTTTGACAATTATAGTTAGAATTATTTTGTATTGCTAAAAGTTTGTCCAACCGAAAATTGTTTTATTTAAAATGTTTTGCTTTACACTTTAAAAACGTCGCATGTACGTATCTGTCATATTTGAAAAAACTGGAAGAGAATTGATCGCTTCTCAATCACAGTTTAAAATCGATACGAAATTTTCAGTGCAACTTCAGCAACGAAACGTTTTTCCTTCTACACCAGAGCTACTTTGGGAGTTCTGTATTCACTTAATATAAAGGATGACCAAGATACGTACCAGGATTTGTCAGGTTAAAACCAACCAGACCATTGTTTAATATTCAACATCCCTTATTACACCCCGTATGGATTCACATGTAATAAATCAGGTAACGTCATATACCCCAGCCCCTTCGTGGTTAAACGTAGATTGGAGGAAGCTACTCTTAAGCCAAACATCTTAATAACCATGTTCTCAACTAAAGTAAATCACATTGGGTGATAAATATTTTTATCATTGGAGCAGAAGTCATCAAATCACCTCTATCTATCACACGAAATTGGATAGGTAAGGTAAGGTTTTTGGTGGGTTTGGAGATTACCATGAACTCTACTAGTGGAACATTCTTATAGAAGCTACCAGCAGGAGTCATCAAATCATCTCCATCTATCATTTGGAAACCAGTGTAGTAAAATATTGTGAAATGGCTAGGAAAGGTAAGGTTGAAAGGGTAGCTCGCGAGGACGAAATGGTGAAATTACTTGGAGTTCCTTTTAAGATTCAGTTGACACAAGAGCTTCTTTCACAAGACCATTTACGCCGTCGTACATATGCCAATAGGATGTTACAGCTCGCCCATGACAACCCCGATTTTCATGAAAAAAATCATAATAAGAGACGAGGCACAATTGCATTTGAATGGATATTTGAATAAACAAATAGTCGCTTCTGGGCAATGTAAAACCCTCAAATTATTCATCAGTCACCTTTGCATCCATTAAAAGTGACAGTCTGGTGTGCAATTTGGTCAGGAGGAAACACTGGACCGTACATCTATGAAAATAAAAACGGAGTAACGGTAACTGTCAGTGGGCAGCGATATCGTGATATGATTGAAAACTTTTAAACGCCAGCACGGCATGCCTTCGGCTTGATTAGCATGTGGTATCAACAAGACTGTGTCACATCGCATACAGCCAGAATTGAAATGGAGCTACTGCGATACTTCTTATCACAACAAGTTATTTCAAGAAATGGTGATGTTGATTGGCCTCCGCGGTCGCCTGATTTGACTGCTCCGGACTTCTTTTTGTGGGAATATCTGAAAAGCAAGGTTTATGCAAACAAACCAGAAACGCGTGATCAATTCAAACAAAATATTCGTGATGAAATTAATGAAATACAGCGTGAAATATGCGAGAATGTGTGAGAATGTTATGAAAAATATGCTCAAAAGGGCTCGCATACCATTTATCTGATATTGTATTCCATACATAATTGCTGACATTAAATAAAACATTTATCAGGATAAGATCCATTCTCTTTCATTTAATTATAGACAAACAAGGTAGTATATTTTCCCGGTGGATACCCTGTATGTTCCCTGCAATAAAAGTACGATCGTCGCAACCATAGTATTTTTTTTTTAATTTTAGTTTGACAATAAAACGACTGCACAAAAAAAATTCCCTAACTTTTCGAATAATACAGTTTTTTCCAAAAAAAAAAATATTTTTCAACCGATTTTTCTTTTAGCTCAATACACTTACAGTCCAACATTTCTCAAATTTTTGTATCCCTTCCGAAAAATAGGATTTTTTGAGGTCCTTAATTTTTTTAATCAATAATTTCATCGTTGGAGCTGTAGCTCTTTCCACCGAGCCATTTCTTTAGGTTTGGAAATAGGAAATAGTCACTGGGGACTAAATCCAGATAATATGGCGGATGAGGTACCAATTCGTAACCCAATTCATGCAATTTTTCTATTGAGAGTGCACCCGTTCCTTATCTTGATGAAAAAGACCTTTTTTCTTGGCCGTAAAGGGTTGTTTTTTTTAAATCCTCGTTAAATCGGTTCAATAAGTTGGCATAATATTTGCCGTTTATTGTTTTTCCCTTTTAAAGTTAATCGATGAGGGTTATGCCGCGTGCATGCCAACAAACTGTTGCCACCACCTTATTGGCCGACAAAGCCACCTTAGCCTTCTTCGGAGCGGGTTTACCCGGAGAAACCTATTGTTTAGAATACTGCTTGGTCTCCGGAGTGTTGTAATGGATCTATGTTTCAACTGTTAAACAACTTCAAAAAGTTGTTAAACAACTTCAAAAAGTTGTTAAACAACTTCAAAAAGTTGTTAAACAACTTCAAAAAGTTGTTAAACAACTTCAAAAAATCCTTTGAAGTTGTCACACAATTACGTTTATGGTCAATTGAGAGCAAACGCGGCAGACATCTTGCAGACAGTTAAACCCAACTGATTATGTAAAATCGAAACCACACTGCCATATGAAATGCGTATGGCATCAACAATCTCACGCGCTTTTACTCTTCGATCGGCTAACAACATATCGTGGATTTTTTTGACATTTGCGGGTGTATTGGCCTTAATTGGCCGTCCAGAACGTTTAGCGTCATTTGTACTTGTGCGACCACAACGAAAGACAGTAAACCACTTTTTTACCATTGAAATTGATGGTGCAGAGTATCCATAGTATTTATCGAGCTTTTCTTTGATTTGATTGACGGGTTGTTCCGCACAAAATAATGTTTAATGAGCCTTCGAAATTTTCACTTTTCCCATTTTTAACAAAATCCACGATGTTGTTTGTTTTGAACAGCTGTTAAACACAAAATAAATGACGAAACTCTGTCAAAATTTGACAGTAGTCTTATAACAGATGTTACTTGATGGGAGCAGTGTTGTTGGAAAAGTACGAGGGAAGTTGGAAAAGTCCCGGAACTATTAATATGCCCTCGCAACTGTCCAATTTGATAGACTGTTCATCAATTGGTTCGAGCAATTCGGAACCAATCCGTTCTTTCAATAAAGTTTATGAGTGAATAAAGAGGTTCCTCTGCTAGTTTGGACAGCTCCTCCAAGTATCTACTGCCAAGACAGGCCGTTCATGTGCATTACAAATAGTCAGCTGACACTTCTTCTGCGTCTGGGCAACCCCTCTACATGTGCGTAGCAATAGTGCCAATAAGGCGGTGCCCCGTGAGGACTCATATGAGGGGTTTCCTAATGTTAACCGCTTTCTTGCCCCTTTTCTATTATCTGCTGACATCGAATAAGCAAAAGAAGTTATCCGCTAGTATCAAGGTATAAGGACGAATTATGGAGAATGCATTCAATATTCATGATATTCTATTCTGAAAAGGACTTGCCAGTATTTGGAGGACCTAATTCTAACAGGATGCTTATTGTTTTACGAAATAAAAGTCAACTGCTATATGTTTTAATCCAAAGTTTAATAGGGTGATCCATCTAGAGGTATATTTTCAGAACAAAAAAATATATAAAAACTCAAATCAAGTGTGTAATCTTTATTGGTTATTGGGACATTTTATGGCATTCATTTTTTAAATATAATTTCCTACAAATGTTGGCCGCAACTACGCTTCAGGGTTTCCATTCTGAGGGTCCAATTTTGGATGACTCGTTCGAGCATTTCGACCGGTATAGCTTTAATGACACGCGTAATATTGGCTTCTCAAGCGAACAAGGAGTCAAAACATCGCCCAAAGTTTACCAAGAAACCGTTCCCTGTTCCAAACCAACCATTGATAATTTGAAAGGACATTTTATGGCATTTATTTTTTAAATATAATTTCCTTCAAATGTTGGCCGCAACTACGCCTCGGGGTTTCCATTCTGAGGGTCCAATTTTGGATGACTCGTTCGAGCATTTCGACCGGTATAGCTTTAATGACACGCGTAATATTGGCTTCCAAAACTTGAACCGTAGCTGGTTTGTCAGCATAGACTTTGGACTTTACGTACCCCCAAAGAAAAATGTCTAAAGGTGTGATATCATTTGACTTAGGCGGTCAACTCACCTGTCTAAAACGTGAAATTAGCTGCTTTTCGAAATGACTTCTCAATAGATCCATTGTTTGAGCAGCTGTATGGCAAGTGGCACCATCCTGTTGAAACCAAGTGTCTTCAAGATTACGGGCTTTCAGGTAGCATAAAGATCGATATCATGGCGCGATAGCGAGCACCATTCAGGTTACGTTCCGGCCATCATCATTTAAAAAAAAAATAGGCACCGATGATTTCGCCAGCTTATCATCCGTGTTTTTTTCTAGTTATAATGGCACCTCTTGAACCTCTTCTTGTTGTTCTTCAGCCCAAATGCGGCAATTCTGTTAATTGACTTTGCCGTTGAGCCAGAAATGGGTCTCATCACTGAACAAAACTTTGGTCAAAGACAGCTGATCTTCCCGTTTCTCACCGAACGCTCATTTTTATAATGCAGTTGCCAGGTAATTATTTTCAAAAAATAAATGCCATGAAAAGTCCTTTCAAATTACCAATAAAGATTCCACACTTGATTTGAATTTTTATATTATTTTGTTCTGAAAAAATACCTCTAAATGGAACACCCTATAGATATTCCAAGTCCACGTTGCCTTAGTCTTTGTGATGCAAACAATTTAAACAACTAAGTATATCACCTTACTCAGCATAGAAGACGTAGAACTACCCGTATTGCATTTCATAACGCTTTTGTTCTTTGCTGGTCTGATTGCAGCAAGTGTCTGGCAGTCGTTGTGTTGTTACAACATTCGGCGCGATCTTACAATGAACTTAAATGAAATTCATTGTTGGCCGTTGCAACTTTTCAAATGCGAGCAACAAAGTTGTTTGCTGCTGTTAAAATTGCAATAACAATTAACCAGTACGTGTTTCGGCACAATGCTCACAGCCTTTCGATAGCCCAATCATTCGCCATTAACGTCATATTTGAGACAATCTATCAGGTTTTTCATATTCGCACATTTGGCTAGAACATGTGTAAATATACGAGCATTTTGAGGTAGCTTTGCGCCCGTATGTTCGCTATTAACTTTGAGCTTGAAATCGCGTGTTTCAATTGCAGTGCACGATCACAACGCGTTTTTAATTCTTTCGTGGCTACTTGGCTACGGTTCGGCGTCGGATTGTTTCGTTGACTGATTGATTGACTCTGTGAGTGAGCGTTTCTTTTGAGCCATGCAAGTTAAAACATTAGTCAAGGGTAGTAGAGCTCGGTTAAAAGCTTCGCAGTCGATCGAAGTCATGCTTTTGGCTACCAGTTAACCATCACATGGATTGTCTATTGAACCTGCAGTTAATGTTTGTGGGGACAATTTGTATTGAATATTAACAGAAAACAAAAAAAATGGCAAACTATGATCTTGCGGTCTCTTGTTATTTTTGTTTGGTATACTTAGTTGGGAGTAGTTTTCGATTTCGATACGGTATAAAAGTTCGCCACCCAATATCAATCAACTATTTGTAGCGTATCACGTTATAGAATCAGCTACATTGTAATCTTTCTAATCTAACTTTGCAAAACCCCCACGATATGTTGTGTTCAAAAATGTAGACTTTTCGGATAACTAAAATTACCTAAAGTTGAACAAAATCGTTAATTCGATACCCTAAAACTGGTATTCGGTAGACACCTTACCTCTGAATGGAATTTTTGCTAGAGCTGATTCATTTTTGTCTTCTACAGTGCCGGGGACTAAAATCTGGAGTCTAAGTAATATCGTCCACGCAACGGTATGGTGCGGTATGGTTATAATTTTACCAAGCTTGATTATAGCTTACACATGAGCTAGATCAGATTTCATATGTACGAGGGCTGCTATATATATTGCTGGCCTAATAATGAAAACGCGAATATTTATCATCAAAAATGGTTTGAGACACCTCCAAAACATGGTTTTTGAACGCTTCAACAGCATCTTCTGGCGACGAAAATCGTTGACCACGTATTTTGTTCTTGATGTGCGGGAATAAAAAGGAGTCATTGGGTGCCAAGTCCGGACTGTTCAGCGAATGACCAATCAATTCGACATCTTGGCCGTTCAAAAAGGTATGGTACGGTATGGTTACAATTACACCAGGCTTGATTATAGCTTACACATGAGCTAGATCAGATTTCTTATGTAACTTAGATAACAGCAGGATCACAAATCGGCGAATGCATTTGTCGGGTTTTACGGTTTTTTTTGTTGTTATAAAAGAAAATGCATAATTTCACGTACGGAATACGTATTAAGTTTTATGTGGTAGACCCACCTTTAGGGAAAGCGATGGAACCAGAAAAACCAGTTGATGCGATTTTACTAAAAGGTGTTTTTTTAAAACGTGTGGTTTTTAATCTGGACACGCTTTTTTCGGAGTAACAGCTGTTACTTGATTTATGCTCAATTGGGTTGGCCATTTCATAATAAATAGATCCGCAAATCGTGGTAAATGGGCCCAAAACGAGATGGCCTCCAAATTAATTTTTACAAGAAACTTTTGTTCAGCGATGAAGCTCACTTTTGGTTGAATGGGTACGTTAAAAACCAAAATTGTCGTATTTGGAGTAATAAAAATTCACAAGCCATTGTTGAGACGACGTTATATTTTTAAAAAGTCACTGTTTGGTGTGCTTTATGGCAGAGGGAATCATAATATTACAGTCAATGAGAATATTATTATATATTATAATATTACAGTCAATGGGAATCTCTAAAGAGCCATGATTACTGATATTTTCGTGCCTGAATTAGAGGATTAGAGGAAGTAAACGACCTTTGGTTCCAACAAGACGGCACTACACAGCCAACGAAACATTTAATTTGTTAAAGGAAACTTTTGGTGAGCGCATTATCTCGCGTCGTGGGCCTACGGCGTGGCTCCTAAGATCGTGCAATTTAACACCGCTGGACTATTTTTTGTAGAGTAATGTGAAGTCGCTTGTATACATAGATAAACGCGACATGATTGACGCCATGGAACAGAATATTCGGCGCGTTATTGCTGGCATACGGCCCCAAATACAGCATAAAGTGGTCAAAAATTCGGCCTCCCGTCTGGAATTCAAGCGAGCCAGCCGCGGCAGCCACTTGGCCGAAATAATTTTAAAAACATAATGGCTAACCCTTATCGTTATAATAAAGCTTAATTCTTGGCCATAACATTAAACTGTACGCTTTTAATTTCTTTTTGAAAACCACATGTCTCAAAAAACATCCTTTATTTATCAGAAATGTTTTTATCCCACATAAAAAAATACGTCAATAATAATATAATTATAAAAACCCTACCCAAAATTAAAATATCTTTTGAATAAAATAAATCGCAACTTACGTGTACATATTTATTTTTTGGATTTAACTGCTGGGCCATTTAAAATTTTAAATTTGAATCGGCTGTAAAAAAGTACTAATTTTATTGGAAAAGTTGAATTTTGATATTTAATAATAGAAGACAATATCATTCATATGGTTACGAGAACTGGTTTGGCAGTAGCTCATCCGTTCAACCCAATTTAATTAACTGATTTGAAAAAAAAGAACTTATTTTTTGGGCCTTTCGATTTTTTTGCGCATATTTTTTTGTTTTTCTGCTTATTTTTAACTTTTTTGGTGCATATTTTTTATTTATTTTTTGATTTTATAGTGCATTCAAGCGCTTAAAACGCATTTTTCCAGTGCATATAATTCCGATCCATACATATAAACTTTAAACGGCCATATTATACTTAATTTCATCAAGACCACGACTAATTTGGTATTTCGAGAGAGTTGTACCTAAAAGGGCTAAGGACCATTATATTGTGGCTTCATCAAAACATAAACCGATATGACCAAATTGTACTAGAGTAAGTTATTTGTCCCATGATAATGAACTATATCAAATTTTGTAATGCAAAAAATAAGAAAGAACAAATTCAAAAGAAAGTTACAATGTTTATAAAGAACCATCGTTTTAGAAATCGGAAAAAGGGTTACCATATGAACTCATGTGTAACCTCATTTTCAGATTCCTACAACGCAGATGAACCCAGAAGAAATTCAAAAGACCAATATGTCTGTTTTAACTGCACTCCATGGTAGAGGGTCTGTAGCATTCGGCCCGGCCGATGTTTGCGATGTTTGTTTTAAGAAATTGCCCCTATTTAGATTCCTCCATTGCAGATGAACCCATCGAAAACCCGAGGACCGATAAAGGATCTACTAACATGACAATTTCACGTACACTCCATAGTTAAGAGTCTATAAGTATATTATTCGACCAGGCTTAATTTAGCGACGTTTGTTTTAAGGAATTGTTCACTTGTTGTTTTTATTTGTCTGGCTGCCGCCTTCGTCATTGCCAAATATATTTTAAATGACAAGTTCATTTCAGTTAATTGCAATAAATTTAAAACACTCAGCCTTGGAAGTGTCATGCCATCACCACAAATGGCAAAAAAAAAATAATTCGACATGACGTACATTTGTATGTAGACACAGTGATTCAGAATCCGCTTACTGGCACATGTAGAAAATAACCAAAAACAGAAAACACAATCGTGCGTAAATTTCTAATGTTAAGTCTTTTGTAAACTTTGTACATAAGTAGATTTTTGTTATTTATTGATTAAAGGCAACTGTTAAAAGCAAATAGACGAGCCTCTCAACAATAACCTACCAATTTACGAGTATACTTTAATGTCTTAGCTCGACGTAACATCTGCAGTCATCAGTTTTGTCTTCTAGCTATAGACCAAGCGGGATACAGGCTCGAGCCCTCGATTTTCACCTCAGACGCTAGCCTTTGGCACTACTCTCAGCTTCATTAATATTATGCATTTACGATGATGAAGAATAATTTAAAGAAAATATATCCTGAATATTTTATACCCGTCAGCACTCTGAGGGCAGTGTACTATACGTCAGTTTCATGGCAAATGTTTCTAACTACCAAAAATATTTAAGCTAGACTAACTTTTTTGGTGTACCGATCGACACAATATCATCAGTTGATGCGATATTACGATGTCTGTCTATCCGTCCGTCTGCTGTCCACCTTAAACTTGTCATGAAACTAGTTCTAGTCCAAAGTAATTTTTGGACCAAGGACAAACTTAAATACACGCAGAGAAAAAATTTGGTTAGTATATGGTCACGGCAATAATAATATGTTCTCCGCAATAAAAATATGTTCGTCGCAACCATAGTATTGTTTTCTGAATTTAATTTTGACAATGGTATGATTGCCGCAATATTCATATTGTTGAAATGTAACAATAGTATTATTGCCAAATTTAGAAATGAAAATATGGTTATAGCAACCATATAAACATGGTTGATGCAACAAAAGGATTGTTGTTTAAAATTTACGTTAACAATAATATGATTACGGCAATCATACCGTATGGTTTCGACTATAAACATAACAAAACAGGTTTTATAGAAAACACATATGTATATGTGAGTGCGTATGTTTTTTTGGTATACAAAAAAAACATGCACATGCACACGATACAGTGCATGGTTGTTGTCCATTATAAAAAACAACAATCGGAAGGTCGTTCGAGGGATTTTTATTGTGTTTATTTTGTTTGGTGAAATACTCTACTGCCGATTGGATCTCGTTTTGTTAAAATCTGACCGCACTTAAGAATATAGCCATTGACCATGGTTTAATCACATTCGTTACTTGGGGTCTACGGTTGGTGAAGTAGCATTTTCCCCAGCTGGCAAATAAAAGTATTTTCGACTGCCGCTGGAATATATTTTTGTTTCTTGAATGAAATATTCAATAAAAGCAAGGCCTCAAATTTGGCTATGAACTAATTGTAATGAAAAATAACTTAAAATCTCTATTATTGAATAATAACATTACCCAATCCTAATAAATACTTTTGGGGATCATAGTATGGTTGAGTGAGTCATACTATGGTTGTATGAATAATAGCTTGGTTGCGTGTGTATCATACTATGGTTGTGAAGACCATAGTATGGTTGAGTGTGAATCATACTATGGTTGTGAGGATCATAGTATGGTTGTGTGTGAATAATACTATTGTTGTGAGGATCATAATATTGTCACCACAACCATACTTTTTTTCTGCGTGTATGAAGAAACCCGGTTCAGATTAAGATGTACCTCGCACATATATATCCCTTCAATTTAAGGTCTTGCCGCTCTTAAAGCCACATATAATAGACCTATATAAGCCTATCTTGAATAAATTTGACACAGTTCATTATCGCCGACCGGTTACCAACTTAGATGAAAATATTCTGCACATAGCCCTTTGGGTTGTCTTTTATGGCCAAAACTTAATCTTGAAAGTTAGTTGAAATTGAAGCAAATTAATATTGTTTGAAAGAACATTGTTTGTGTGCTTTGCAATTTAAAGCACGATAAAAAAGGACGAATAAAACGGAAAAAAGAATAAAAAGCTAATAGTGGGTGCTAGAATGGGCTTTGGCGTTTTAGTTTAGACATTAGCTACAGGCAATAATTTTTGAAATGAAATTCATTTTTTTTGTTTGAGTTAAATTTCAAGAAATGGGTTTTCACCAAGGGCCACGCTTATCACAATTTTTATCATCAGGAACTTTAGAAGAACATTAAGCTTAAAAAATCCTTCAAAAATTAAGGGTTGAACAATTTTGCTATTATTGTAAGTTGATAAGTTTCATAAATATTTGGAAAAAGTTTGATGGTTTTTGTAATAAAAATTTAAAATTTTTTTAATATTAGAGCTATTGAGAAGTCTTGTCAAGTATATTTTAAAAAATATATCTCAAAGTATATGCGATAATTTAAATATAAAAAATGGTCTTTTTATGGCTTATTGAAAAAAATAATGGAAATGGCTTTGGTCTAACGTTGATATTAAAAAAAATCCATTTTCCAAAAAGGCCGATAGATCTAAGACATGAGATGCTGCCGAACTTTCCTAATCAGTACATTATAATGTTGATTGTTGATTCGTGTGGCGAGTATGGCAGCAACTAGATGAAAACAGGTGGTCTTAGCGGTTGTCTTAAAAACGACTTCCTCAAATTAAAAAGTTTCTTAAAAAAATTTGTTGAACAATTTTAATATCGGAAATATAAAAATGGTAAAACAACGATGAGGCTGCGAAGTTTCTATTGGATTGAACATTCGCCAAAGATCAATATTGCCAAATTAATATGGAAAGCAAGGCCAGAAATTGTGTCATTTTTCTATGTGAAATCCATGTGGAAATTTATAAATTATTTATGTAATAGGTGATTCATCTAGAGGTATTTTTTCAGAACAAAAAAAAATATTAAAATTCAAATCAAGTGTGGAATCTTTATTGGTAATTTGAAAGTACATTTTTTGGCATATATTTTTTGAAAATAATTTCCTTTAAATGTTGGCAACTGTATTGTGGAATTGAGCATTCGGAAAAACAGTGATGAGGCCCATTTCTGGCTCAACGGCAAAGTCAATAACAAAGTTGTCGCATTTGGGCTGAAAAGCTACATGAAGAGGTTCAAGAGGTGCCATTATACACAGAGAAAACCACGATTTGGTGCGGTTTATAAGCTGGGGGAATCATCGGTGCATATTTTTTCAAAAATGATGATGGCCGGAACGTAACCGTGAATGGTGCGGGTGCATATATTCAGGTATATGCTACCTCAAATTGAAGCCCGTAATCTTGACGACACTTGGTTTCAAAAGGACGGTGGCACTTGCAATGGATCTATTGAGAGGTCATTTCGAAAAGCAGCTAATTTCACGTTTTGGACAGGTGATTTGGCCGCCTAGATCGAGTGATATCGCACCTTTAGACATTTTTCTTTGGAGTTACGTAAAGTCCAAAGTCTATGCTGACAAACCAGCTACGATTCAGGTTTCGGAAGCCAACATTACGCGTGTCATTAAAGCCATACCGGTCGAAATGCTCGAACGAGTCATCCAAATTTGGAGCCTCAGAATGGAAACCCTGAGGCGTAGTTGCGGCCAACATTTGAAGGCAATTTTATTCAAAAAATAAATGCAATAAAATACCAATTAAGATTCCACACTTGATTTGAATTTGTATATTGTTTTTTGTTCTGAAAACATACCTCAAGATGGATCAACCTATATATCTCATGGTATATGGGATATTTTAAATATAAGAAAGTGGTCTTATTGGCTTATTGAAAAAAAGGGGAAATGGCTTTGGTCTAATGATATTAAAAAACGCCATATCGGTCATACCAAAAGAAACGCGAAAATGGTATTTAGTTTCCACAACTGGTGCAAACTAATTTACCAAACATTTATTAGTGATGATAACTAAAACTTCATCATAACCAAAAACAGGTTGTTTTATGGCATTTTTTTAACAAAATTTTTCGATTTTAACTGATGTTGATGGTATCTAGATTCGTGGATCCTATATCGGGCTTTTTGTGTGAGCTCATACAAGCAGTATAGCATCAACTAACATTCAGTTATACTGATAGAATACTCGAGTTGAATTTAACCTCAATCATTCGGTTGGAAAAAAATTCGGTTGTAAACATTACATACATAAAATTACATATACTTATATATAAATTTAACCATCCAGTTAACAAACGCTCGTGGTAATGACGACCGAATTGAGAGAGTAACAACCTATACATTCACAAATTCAGTTCCAATAATCATCCTAATTAGTTAGGGTTACCTTTACCTTTGTCTCTTCAGCCGATTTTGGCAGTTGCCAATACTGCCGTGTACCCAATCAACTTTCGGCTGTAGCCATGTAATACATGGATAGTACGTGAAACCATCAACATTCGGTTGGTAGCAAAACGGCTGACCTATTCCCTGTGTGTACATTTCGGTTGCCGTTGTTATCTAAATTCGACGTACGCTGCTGCTAATTGCAAACTGGGACACTGGATTGAATTTATCGATTTAAAGCACATTGAATAAATTTGCCTTCTTGTCTCAATTGTCGATTGGATGCAGCGTGCATTCGTCCAATTCCATCGCCATAACATTTAGCAAAAACTTCTTGCCGAAAAAAACAACTCTTACTTGATCTCTATTTAGGTATTGCTTTAGTATTCTACCTTTATTTTTCAAGTTTTTCTTTCTAAATATGTCGTACGAAATTTATTCTTGATTTCATTAATTTGACGAACTTTGTTGGATTTTTCTTTAAGCTTTCTTTCACACAATCGTCAGCAGAAGGTGACAATTGTGAATACAGCAAATGAACGAGAGATTTCTCTAAGTCTTGAGACGTATTTATATAACCTTAACTGAGAAGCTGAATGGTTTTTTTAATTATATCAAGACCGCTGCCTCTAGCGGGTCAAAAATTTATCAGCGAACTTGCCCTTATTTAGGAGATTTATTTTTTGACTTTGAATGAATACATACCATAAATAGAAAAACTTATTATTTTTGCACGACAAAGTCACCTATCGCGACTAAACTGAAAAGAAACCTTTCGATAGGCTAAGGTAACATATGGTCCATGATTGGCGTTTATTGGCCAAGTTATTCTAGATTTTTAGGCGCTTGTATACCGAACATTACATGTTAATATACAAGGGTTGCTATATATATTTCTGGCCTAGGCAACTCACGACAAGAGTGCACCGATGAACTTAAATCTTTGTATGGCGATGAAGCACCATCCTATAGCACTGTGAAAGCTGGTTGAATGAATTCAATCGTGGCGAACACTCGCTCAAAGACGAAGTCCGTCCAAAAACGGCCGTTGTGCCAGAGATCATTGATGACGTGCGTGAAATGATAATGCAAGATCGTCATGTGACATACCGTGAGATAGAGACATTATTTGGGATTTCTTCTTCCTGGCCGTAAAAAAGGCTTGTTCTCGTTGGATCCCGCACAATTTGACAATCGCTCAAAAAAAGACTCGTGTCGATTGGTGCAAAGAAATTTTGAAAAAATACGATCGCGGTGCTTCAAAAGACGTTTATAAGATCTCACAGGTGACGAATCATGGATCTATGCGTATGAGCCCGAAACAAAACAGAAATCGACCGTGTGGGTCTTCGAAGACGAGCCAAATCCAACGAAAGCTGTTCGTGGAAAAAGCACTTCGAAGCAAATGGTCGCCAGTTTCTTCGGCAAAACTGGTCATATGGCGACTGTTCCGCTTGAACAACGTAGAAGGTCAATTCTGAGTGGTACACCACAATTTGTTAGCCTGAAGTCTTCGCAGAAAGATGTGTGCGAGCTGTCACACACCGGTTCAATCCAGCGCCTTTTTGACCGGCCAAAACGTCTACTTGATGGGTCATTCGCCGTACAGCCCTGACTTGGCCCAATGACTTATTTTTATTCTTCGATGCATGTGCTTCGAGCGCATGCAAAAGTGTATAAATCATGCTGGAGAATAGTTGAAAAACAGTAAAACCATTTTTGATGATAAATATTCGTATTTTTTATTAGGCCAGCAATATGTATAGCAGCCTCGTATTAAGATTAGATGGTTTTATTATAAATGTTCAGTAATAAATATTTTCCTATTAAAATACTCGTATTTAGACCATTCTTTTGCATGTTTAAGCTTTAGAATTATCCCGACTAAAATGAATCAGGTGATTGTAAAAAAAACATTTTGTACTTTATTAACAGAAACTCTCAAACGAATCTAATCGATATTTAAATGACAAATTTTAATTATTTAACCTAAAACTAACTTTAATGATACCTTCCATTACTAAGTCAATAGAATCTATGCATTATACTACATATAACTTTTTAAAAAGTTGATGTCAGTCTTAACTAGCTGCCTTTCACCCCGTTTTTTACGAACACAAACAGTCGGTCTTTACGACCAGAATTTAATAATAATCCACATCATGGCTTAGTTTAATGCTTTTTGCCGTATACAATTAACAGTTCATTAAGACATCACCTTTCATTCCTGAGTAGCCGTTGTTATGTTCTCAGTGTTCATAAACAAAATAAGACTCAACCAAATTAAATTATATTAATTTCGTTTATACCCACACAGAAATAAAACTAAACTAAATGAACGTTAAGTTTTCGGTTTATGTTTTTGTCATACCACAACGTGCTTGTCAATAATGAACTGATAACACTAAGCAACAAAGTTGGCAAAATAATATTAACAAAAGAAAAATCAAGTAAAAAAGATCAGAGTCGGCCAGGACCAACTACAAGATACCCTACACCACTATGGTGTACAAAAGACTCGTAGCTTTTGTAAGAAGTTTAACAAAGACTTGATATTAAAAGCGCCAGAGCCTCAAATCTAGAGCGACCATTTTAATTAGAGCTACACAAAACGTGGACCGATATGGTCTCACTACACCATTGTTGGTGATATGTGGAATGCACATCACACCTTATATTTATATGATCGGATTTAGAATGTGGTTTGTTTAGCGATAGGGCCGTTAATCGGATGTTTTTGTATGGGAACTATCTGGGAAACTAGGGTTGGTTTCAGATCTCTCACAACTTACTATATTTACTAAATTTGAGCAAATTCGGATGTATGATAGTTGTAGTGAAATTACGTCGACGGACATAATTTCCATAAATGTGATTTCACTTTCAAAAGTTTCACAACATCCATGGACACTAAGAACCTTCCGACAAGTTGCTAGAAACGTTTTCAATGTTTCGGAAATTTATTTCACACGAATTGCTACATTATAAAACTGGTGACAAAAAGCAGGGGGTTTTCATTCGGCCTGTCCAAAGCGGAAAGCCTTTTAGACTGGCCAAAGGCCGGCTGCACTGACAAGAGTTTCTATTACGATAAACATTGAATCGATCAGTCTTATAGAGAATTTCGATATTTTTGTCTTATACAGCGGGAAGGAGCATTTGTTATTTGACCTTACACTCGACAATGCCTACTCTTGCACTTTGTCGGTATTACTTCGATCCTTGTAAGTGAGAAAATGAGGTTCTGCCGCGAATGGCAGCGAAATAGGTCACCAGCGGCCCGACTAAGACTGACAGATGATTCCACCAGCCCATAAACCGCACTTAACCGTGGTTTTCGCGGTGTAAGTCTTTCCATGATGAAATGGCTAACAATACTGAAAAGAAAGAAAAATAAAGTTTAACACAACTTACGCGTAATCTGTGAAAAATCCCTATTAAAAACATACATCTAGATTCATCACCCTTTACAAATTTTAAAAAAATATGCACCAATGATTCCAGCAGAAATCGTAAATATCCATGTCTTTCCGTGATAAAATGGCAAACCATACAGAAAAGCAAAAAATAAAGTTTAACACAACTAACGCGTAATCTTTGAATAAAATATATTAAAAAAATAAATCTAGATTGATCACCCGTTAGTTAGCAAATCCATTAACGCCGTAGACATAGGGAGAAGTGTCTGCTGTGTGTTATATAAACAATCACATACTTTAAGGCTCAAATACATAAGATCTAATCTTTGTTTAAGCAATAAACTAAGAGTTAGTACTCAACAGCCATGAGTGCTAAGACTAGTTGGATTGTGGTGTGTGCCGGAGGTAATTGACTAAGAATGTGTCAGTCACCATAGCAATCCAAGCCTTTGTTTATTTAAAATAAGTCTGCGGCAAATAGGAATAACCGATAAATCAGCAGAATCGAAAACACTGATAGTTTTTTCAATTAATATATATCCGAAATTTAAACTAGAAATTTTTGAAAATTTTCGAACGGCTGTTCGAAGGGAAGTATCCATAAACATACCAAGTATTGTTCATACGAGTAGCTTCTCTAAGCAAATTCCTTACGATTAACTAAAGGGTGGTTACATTTCAAAGGCCGATGTTGAATATGAGCCACACCTAGACGTCAAGTTTGTTTCTGGAATTTCAGACTAACTCAATTAGTCTGAAATAAGTCTGAATTCAATTAGTCTGAATAGAACCTCAATTATGCTTCAGAGTCATCGAAAATTTGGACAATCGGATGGAGGTTTGCCGCCGAGGTGTCGCGGCGTCCATTTGTACGATATTTTGTTTCATACATAATTTAACCATAAGAGGGCTGCTATATATATTTCTGGCCTAATAGTGAAAATGCGAATATTTATCATCAAAAATAGTTTTATTATTTTTCAAAGTATTCTCCAGCATGATTTATACAGTATTGCATGCGCTCAAATCAATTGTCGAAGCAGTCTTTCCACTCCGATTGAGACACCTCCAAAACATGGTTTTTGTACGCTTCAACAGCATCTTCTGGCGACGAAAATCGTTGACCACGCATTTTTTCTTGATGTGTGAAAATAAAAAGAAATCATTGGGTACCAAGTCAGGTCTGTACGGCGGATGACCCATTAGTTCGACGTTTTGGCCGGTCAAAAAGGCGCCGGTTTGAGCCAATGTGTAAGACCTCGCATTGGTCCACAATTCGTCTTCTCTTGTTCGTTTTTCGAATTTCTGCGAAGACTTGAGACAAACAAATTGTGGAGTACCACTCAGAATAGACCTCCTACATTGCTCAAGCGGAACAGTCGCCACATGATCAGTTTTGCCGAAGACACAGGCGACCATTTGCTTCGAAGTGCTTCTTTCACGAACAACTTCGAAGACCCATACGGTCGATTGCTGTTTTGTTTCGGACTCATGCACATAGATCCATGATTCCTCACCTGTGACGATCTTATAATAGTCTTTTAAAGCAATCGCGATCGTTTTTTTTTTAAATGTCTTTGCACCAATCGACACGAGATTTTTTTTAGCGTTTGTCAAATTGTGCAGGATCCAACGAGAATAAACCTTTTTACGACCAGGTGTTCATGCAATATCAAATGTATGCTGGTGGAAGATATGCACGGTATGTGACATGACGATCTTGCATTATCAGTTCACGCAAGGCATCAATGTTCTCTGGCACAACGGCCGTTTTTGAACGACCTTCGTCTTTGAGCGAGCGTCAGCGACGATTGAATTCATTAAACCAGTTTTTCACAGTGCTTTAGGATGGTGCTTCATCGCCATACAAAGATTTAAGTTCATCGATGCACTCTCGTCGTGGTAATCCACGTCGAAAGTTGTGAAAAATGATAGCACGAAAATGTTCACGAGTTAATTCCATTTTTTTGCCAAATTGATTTTTTTTAAGTCACTGTAAACAACACAAATGATGGTCACACGTCAAATCGTTCTGAGCACGTTTATGTTTAAACTTTCAAACTGTCAGATGGCGTAAGGCAGCACTTAGTGTTGCTAAGGCCTTAGTGAAATATATAGCACGCCTCGTATGAAGTGTATAGCTCACTGATTTGACAAAAGTATTATGAGCGACTTATGTGCAACCATACCGTAGGTCGCCCATATCGGTCCATTATAAATAGTTCCATCTTGATATGAGATTCTACCGCTCTACGAGTCATATTAGAAACTTGCTCTTGCTCAAAACGTTCACACTATAATACTGGAAGTACTTCACCTTACTGTCGATAGTTTTGAAACATCTCCAAAGGTCCTTCTCGATTTGAGATACAACCGCTCTAGAAGACACAAAAAAAACATCTTGCTTTTTTAGCTTCAGCTACTCGTAAATAGGTCTATTCTTCTGCCTTGAGCTCAAAATACTTCAGCTCAGTATGTGTGAAATTGAATAGAACCCGATAGTTATTTCTAAAAATTGTACAGGGGTTCCTACCGGCTCGAGACAACATTTATCTTTATTTTTAAAATGGCTGAGTTCAGAAGGTAGCTGCGAAATGGCAGCCAACTAAATTTTTCACGATTTCAGGTCCCTGATAATCTTCAGCATGATGCTTTGTTGCAATAGTTTGTTTAAAATCTTTTCGTAAGAGTTCAGTTTCCTTTCAGCAATTGTAGCCAACTCTTTTGATAAGTGTCGGAAATAATGTCACATTGCCTTTTTTTAAAACATGCCTTCTTTTAAAATATTAAAGCAAGAGGTTCCGAGCCGCTAATAATCCCAGTTCAATTTGTTACATCAAAAGATATCTACAAACGAGCTAAACAGTTTCAAGAAATTTTAATTGCCGATTACATTGTTTCTTTTAATTTTATGTTTCTAGCTCTAAGCAATTTATCTAGGCATCGACCAATCACTCGCTTATCTGAAACAGGACTTGCCCGGTTTTACCGCTTGCTGTTAGATTTTCAAAAAACTTCCATTGTAGCCTGGAACGCAGATACTTAGCCTATGCTGTAATCTATCAATCTTTCAGTAATGCAACCTTAGAGTACACTTAGATGGACTTACCCATATGTATCTCTGATTCTTCATCTAAGACAAAACATCACCACACACTTGCCTACATACCTACACATATGATGTTTTATATTCCCTACATCCAGATTACTTACGCCGCAAACATAAATTAACATTTTTTGCTTATAAACATTAAAAGTAAAACTTTTTAATTAACCCATCACTTCAGTGTACATACACACACGTGTATTTGCTAGCTAGCTAGTAAAGCAGTTAGACGTTCTTACGCCCAGAATGGTTAGCCCTAACAAAATTGTTTTGAAATTAATTAAAACAAGAACCACCACCAAATGCCTAAATGACTCTTGAAATTTTTGATTTAACAACAACGAGAAAAATAAAACATAAACAAACTATAAACAAATGGAAGATAACTCTCTTTCTCTCTTTGAACATCTCTTTTGTCTAAGAAATGTTTTGTCTAAGAAATGTCGGCCATTTCTCCCACCTGAAAGCAAAGAAGCCACAGCAGAAAACCTACCGAAAACAAAAAACAAAATATAAACAATAGCGACAGACAAACTCCAGAGATTAGTTGCTCGACGCCACAGAAAGCTCTTGAGGTTCGACTCAAGTATGCATAGAGCAGGCGGATGAAGCCAAGAAAGATACCGAAGAAAGACACACACTTCACAGGCGCTGCTGCATGCCGTTGCAGCCGTCCACTAAAAATATCGTACTAAACTTACAACGTCGGTCGGTTTGTCAACAACGTGCGCACTGTATCTTTCGTTCGTTACCATACATTTCGAGCTTTACGGCCAAAATCTTAAACAATTTTACGACAACTATCGACTTAACAAAAAAAAAGGAAGAAATAAAATAATTGTGTACATAGCGCGGGTTAGTGTTTTCGTTAAACACAATCACTTATTTTGCGATTTGTGGTAAACCAAAATAGAAGTGAATGAAAACGAAGACGAAGAAAGGTAAAAATAAAATAGCGCGGAAACGTGTTTGGCACATTTCTGTAATAGTTTCGAGCTGCATCGTCCACCGCCAAGTGCACATTGCTGTCATAACCAATGGTTTGTTGTCCCCAACCAACCGTCGGTGCGCAAAATAACCAACAAAAGCGACAGCTACAACAACTGCAACAATCCACTGAAGCCTTTGGCGCTTTTATAACAAAAAGTAGTGTTTTGTGTTAATAAAAATTAAAAAATTGTTGGCATAAAAAAATAATTTGTAAAGCAGCCTTTAAAAGAAGCGTTGCTAGTCGTTGTTACATACTAAATTGTAAATACTACGAAAGCAAAATGCAACTAAATGTGATTTAATTTTCAATATTGACAAGACTACGGATATGTTCTATTTTTCCAACTGAAAAGGTAAATATTGTGAAGTTATTCTTAAATCAAACAAAAGACTTAAGACACAAGCGGCATTCCCTTGTCACTCTAGCCAGGTGACGACAAAAGACTTAAGACACGAACATGGCATTAAAAACTTCAAAATGTATGACTAAAATTACAATGTGGAACAAATTCAGGTTAGCAAAAGTTAGGTCGATTCTGAGAGTGAGGGGTGAAAATATAGGCTAAATTAGAAGACCCGTATCGCGGCGTTTCTTTATGTTAGTTCGAATATTTTTAATCGACCTTCGAACTCTGCAGTCAAATGTCGATTGATATTTTTCTTTAATCTGTAAAAGCCAAATCATTGCTAGAGACCTGTCCAACAATTAAAATTTTATAAAAAAATTGAGTAAGAAAATTTTTGTGGTGCTTATGAACAAAATGTTGGAAAAATAATTTTTTTTCATGCTTTTTTGAAAATATTTTCCACAAAACTAAATCTTTTTGCTTTCTGTTTGATCTATAATATGCTTCTCAGTTCCTTCAATAAATTTCATTTGAAAAGAAAACAATCATACTCGTAATACAAAACTTGCGTTTTCCAGCTTAATACTAATTTACTTCTCATTTTTAATGTATCAATTTTGTTCAGTGTTGGCTTTGAAGGAACATTGAAAAAGAAAAAAGAGGTAAAAGTAATTAAAAAGGGAAGTTCAAAGAATTAGGAATTAGTAAAACAACTCTTTGTTTTCAACCACCGCAGAGGTAGCGGTTTTTTTATTTCATACAAGCGAACTAATTTCAAAGATGTTTTTATACCACCAACAAATTTCAGCGAGTATTGCATCTGGGGATTTCTTTCCTCTGTACCTGAAACCAAAACTTTGTGTGCAGTGGGACCATCCTGTTGGAACCATGTATCCTCTAATTGCATTGCCTCAAGATCCGACTGAAAAAAATCCTGTATCATAGTCAACCTCCGTTCGGAGTTCACAGTTACGGCAAGACGGATATCCTGCCACGTACACTTTCTACTCTCTTCGACCAACAGTGCCGCCACAGCCTGCGGTGCAAAAAAGCAAATTCCGCGCTTCACCCGTATTTCAATATCCAGGTGAAGGAAACGAACCATTTCAACAAATTGCATCCAAAGAGACCTGGCGGTCAGCTAAGTGGGCTTGGCCGCACAATTGAAGAGATGCAGCTCGCCATGTGATTCCTGGTAACGGGCACGACCGGAACGTTGCCATCAATTGGTGTCCAATACGAATTGGGCACTACAATTACACTAAACCTGCTGTCACTTCATCATCGTAAATGTCGCTCAGACCCGTTTCGATGAATTAAAAACTGTCTCTTATACTGCTAGACCTATCGCTGTTGATCATAAAGATCGTACCTAATGGCGGGGACATCCTGTTCATGATATGGTTCATCTTAGACAACAAGAAGTTGTGTCTACTCACAGTAAGGACCTTCTCATCTAGATGGGACTTCGACTTCCCCTCTCTTAACTCTACATATGACTGGCGCCCACATATTTAGTTTATGAACGAAGGTTTCAAACTAAGCGGAAGGGACGTTTCTGCGATGTTCCCGAACAGTGTGGCATAATTGACCATGTCAAACTGGGTGGGAAGGTAAGAGCCACGTGGACCGTCCTTCGTTGGGCTTGTTTTGGTTAAGGCCGTGACTAATACGTGTGGTGATGGCATGTAAAGCAGTTGTTGTGCTGTGCTGCTTGCGGAACTTATGCTGATGATCACCACATCAATGGTGTTTCAGTAGGCTGAGAAGGAGCAGTGCTGCAAGTGTCTGTGCTACTTGCAAAAGTAAGGAGTACGATTCTCCGTTGCTTGCGTCTTTGCCTGGTTCCAGTAGCGGTATCACTCTGCCCATTTTGCAGGCATCAGTAACTAAGTGAGTGGCTAACGACAGAGTGAGCACTTTGGACATGCACTCTACTGCCGGGGTATCCCAGTGATTTAACATCAGCATTGGGACTCAGTCTGGACCCTGCGCCTTCGATGACTTTGTGTGGTGGTTGACGTTGGCGACTTCGCCAGCGGTAAATTGTGATGGTGCCTATTTGACTCGGAGAGCGCGGATACACTGCAATACTCTTTTTTCGCCTTATCGCTCTTTGGTTGTTCAATAAAAAGTCGGTTGAAATAACTCGCGTAGCGCTTCGGATTTGTTATTGCTCTGTCACCGAATGTAACGGTTGTCCGATCATCCTTTCTTCCGGAGATAGAGAGCGATTTGACCATTGTCTACAATTTACCAATTCTGAAACTTAAGTTGCACTGCTTTAAGTGATTCAGCTATTGGTTCCTCTTATATTCGCTGACCGGCACATATGCCTTATTATAAAGTCAGTAGGTTTGGAGCGACAAATGACACCACGATTATCTGTCTCTGCTGGAAAATTTGGTCATATATTGGGTATTCAACCAGCTGGAATATGGCGAACATCTGCTGCGTTGATGACGGCGCGTCACTTCTTCTCGGCTAATCGAACATCCGACGGAATGGGTAGATTACTAAAGCTGTGGTTGGCGACTTCTCTGAAGATCACCCAATCACCCTTCTTTTGATTATGATACATATGGCGTTCCGAGATTATGATGTCGGTTGATGGAGAAGATTATGGGCCGGTGGTCCGATCCTAATTAGATAACGGGCTGCGAGGTGGCGTCGTTGATCAGGCCAGCCGATACCACAGTTATGTCTGGCGAGCTATGGAAATCGCCTATAATCCTTGTGGGGTCATCTTCATTCACAGTGCTATCAGTTAAACTGCTATCCAAAACATTCCATTTAAGGGTCTCTAGAGTCAAGCCCAAGCCTCATTAATCATGATTTTTTCCATTCATAGTAGGATAGCGTCCGCCTTTATGGTTTAATTAAAGCATAATGGATAAAAGTTCTTAGCGTCCGCCTTTATAGTTTAATTAAACATTCCATTTAAGGATCTCTAGAGTCAAGCTCAAGCATTATTAAACATAATGTTTGCCGATTTGTAGTACGATAGTGCCCGGCTTTATGGTTTAGTTAAAGCATCATGGATACAACATCTTAGCGTCCGCCTTTATGGTTTAATTAAAGCATAATGGATGAAACATCTTAGGCAGAACAGTCTGTAGTTTCAGCTATTCAATATCCAACGTGAGTCTGTGGACCCAATGCAATACCTCTCAGACAGCACAGCAGGAAGGGCATTATTAATTTGACTAAATAACTACAAAAGTGCGTCAGGAGAACTTCACGCAGTACCACAACTGAAGAGCAGTACAGATTTAGGAAACTAACTTCTTAAGTGTGCCAAGAGGTCCACCACATTAAAATAGCACAGCTGGTCTACCTATTCCATGAGACCTAACTTCAGATTTAACTAACTACTTAAGTGGACAGTGTCATCTTTCAAATGACATAAGGAGAAGTAGACAAAGGGAACCCTGCGTAGAACCTTTAGGAAGGAAAGACACAGCCAAATTTCTGATTTGTGAATTGCTAGAATATCAGTAAAGTACAAATCAATCTTATCCGAACACAGTCTTGGGTATTTATTAGAACAAGACAATTATTATCTACTGCAGATAATAATTATCTTGTTCTTATATTATTATCTACTGCAATTATTACCTACTGCAGAAAATAATTGTCTTGATAATATATTATCGCGTACATTGGAGATCCTTTTGGACTTCATTTTGATGCCTAAAATTGTTTTTATTTCTCATTTAAGCGCCAAAGATGGTCCATAATCAGCCACAATGTTATAGGACTTAATTGTGAATTATTTTATTGATAGAAGATTGACTTAATTAAATGTTGAGAAATAGGTGCTGGGAATAAAAGATACAAAGACGAACGAAGTGTGATGTAACGAAGTAAGTGTGATTGAAGCTAAGATTTGTCCAAAAAATTTAGTTGAGCCAACCAAACTTGACGGCAATTATTATAAGTTGTTGTGATTTTGAAATAAACTTAACTTAATCTATCGCTCAATCAAATTTTCAGAGTCTCGTGTACTATTTCACTCAACGACGATAAAAACGATAGGCCAATATTTTATTATTTTTTTCAACATTAGAGCCGGATGCTATGCGCAAAAAAAAAATTGTCACATAATTTACAAAACAATACACTAAAATGACAAACGCCCCTACGCATTTAATTTCCTCAAGAGTTTTATCCAAAGTCCGTTTAAGAAATTTGCAAAATTAATTAAGGCCTAATGTCGTTCGGAAGTCTAACTGAATTTGTATGGAAACTGACAGCAAAAATAGGTTTATCTTAATTTTATCACATGACAGAGAGTAGCATAACCTTGAAAAAAAATGTCACATTAAAAGGTGCACACTTTAATTTAGTAAATTATCGTTTCAATTAAATGTCAACATGCAGCCTGTTGGTGCTCAAAACTCCATCTTCAAAACTCCGGACGGGCTAAGATCTTTATTTTTTTTAAGATTTACAGTCTGTTTTTATAAAAGAAATTCGTCTATGATGAAACGAACTACGATATCAGTAGACATACGGAAAATCAATTAGGCTTTTTGTCAACTAGACGAATTCGGCTTTTAACATATACAAAATTGTTCAATAGTTTTTTTCAATTTAAAGTTTATTTATTTTTACAATGTTTAGACATTTTCTATTTTTTTTTTATTTGTTCCGTAACGAATATTTTGTGTTTTTTCATCACCACCTGTAGCGTTTTTTTTGCAGATTTCATTCATAGCGACTTTTGCTTACGAATAGTTGGTGACACTGAATGACTTTTTTTTAAGATTTCGAGGAAAAAATATACAGGGTGGAGCACGGTTTTTGCTTTTTGCACTGCAGGCTGTGGCGGCATTGTTGGGCGAAGAGAGCGGAGAGTGTGCGTGGCTTATAGTGGCTGACGAGAGATTTGTATTCTTCTGCCTTTCAGTTGTCATCATGCATTAGACATGTGAGAAGAGGTCAATTTGTGTTCCAGCGTATTTATCAAATGCGCACTCGATCATTGCAGTGCAGCGTGCTTTTTGTTTACGACGTGTTACGGAACGGCAATCTTTTGTAAATTGGGTTACTTCATTGAGAACAGCAGGGAATTTTTCATGTGTACGTAGGGGACCTGCGAGAAGGATTACAACACCACAAAACATTGAGAGAGTTAGAGCAGTAGTACTGCAATCTCCGAAACGCTGTGCTGTGCCCCTACTGCCGTAACTGTGAACTCCGAACGGTACTTGAGCATGATACAGGATTTTTTCAGCCTGCTCTTGAGGCAATACAATTAGAGGATACATGGTTTCAACAGGATGGTGCCACTGCACACACATCGAGGGTTAACATGAATTGTTGAGGCAATGCAATTAGAGGATACATGGTTCCAACAGGATGGTGCCACTGCACACACAGCGAGGGCTACCATGAATTGTTTGAGGCAAATGTGTCCTGGAAGGCTTATCTCTTTGAGGGGTGATGTAAACTGGCCGGCAAGCTCACCAGACTTAGCCCCATGCGATTTTTTTCTTTAGGGTTACCCGAAGTCGAAGGTGTATATCAACCGTCCCAACACCTTGGAACACCTAATTAACAATATTGAGGCTGAAGTTGGCAGAATACCAGTCGACATGCTTGTTAGAGTTTATGAAAACTTCAGAAAACGTATGCAGCAGTGTGTAGATAGCGAAAGTCGACATTTTCCAGATACACTACTTAAGATGATGTAATTTAAAAATTCCTTTACTGATCAATATAATTAATATATAAAATAAAATTTTCTAAGGTTTAAATTTTTTATTTCACTCCCAAATAAGCAAATTCCGCGCTCCACCATGTATGTCACTGGTTTACAACATATCTGTAATTGTTCAAAAGAAACCACCATTTTTATCACCCGGTATCTTGATTCAATGTTCTTTTTTTCTCGAAATAAGTAAATTTTGTGCGCCATATATTGACTCCTAAATTTTACTTTACTTTTTCTAGTGGTATCGATATCGTAAGTCATTCTAGTCGGGCCCAGGTAATTTTTCAATTTCCTCTAATAAAAATAAGAAGTTTAAATCGCGATTTAGGGTATTTAGGAATCCTATGCCTTTGTTCTTCTTACCAAAAATGTACGAAACTAAAATGTTTTTAAATTGTCTTTCTTTAACAAAAGACTTGAGACACAATCGTAAAGCAGTAAAGTTTTTAGAGCTTTCAATGAAGTGGTAGTTAAATGCACAATCGTCAATGGCGGAAGTTAAAGGCAAAGAAACTTAAATTAGTATATTTAATATGCATGTCAAGAGTGGCGAATTAATTTGAGGTGTTTTAAATGTTAGGAAGAAATTAAATGTTAGTGCATTGTCAACAGCTGCATCAAACAAAAGGTTGGATTTATGTAGAATCTAAGCAAAATAGGAAAATAGTAAGACAGAACAGCAGATCCCAGAGAATCACATAATGGGTATTGGTCAAATGGATAAATGAATCTTCGAATTTGAAGTAGTAAACATTCTCATTAGTAGAGGAACACATGTTTATTCATGTGGCTACCTTGACTGGCCTTGCAGTAGCACATCCCATCAACATTTTTCAAGAGCTTTGGGATAGGTTCAACCACTGTTGAGAACACGGTTAAGATGAAATAGAGGGGTTGGCTTTACATACCCCAGGTTTGGGCGTACACTTAGGTCTGCATGTAGGGCTATCGTGCGCTCTCCGGAGGTAGGTGGAATCACGGTATGCAGAAATTACACCAACTTCCTCAGTTTTCTGCAATCGGTTTTTTAAGGCATTCCATTTCAAATGACTCCATGTACTTTTCACATCCCTCGCATTAACTAGATATCAAGGTATATTATGTGTGTTTAGCATTTTCGCAGGGTATAATATAGTCGGTCATGCCCGACATTACAATTATCACTTGTTTTAAATAACCCATACATGTTTTAGAATTTAGGAATCCTGTAAAGAATCCTCCATCTTCAACAATTAAAATCCCCGGTATGGAACCCCTTGAACATTACCCCTTGTTGTTATTGTAACAACAATATACAGGGTGTCCGTCGAAGAGGCATACTACTTTGTTTGTCTATAATTTTTGATTAAATGAAAGAGAATGGAGTTTATATTGAAAAATGTTTTATTTAATGTCGGCAATTATCTATGGAAGACAATATCAGATAAATGTCCGCTTATGATCTACAGACTCTCTTTCTTCGAAATCATTCACTACGCGATAAATAGTGCGTTTTGTTGGCACGTTGTATCTCCCAAAAATTCCACGTATCTTTCTTATCGCCACAGTAATCGATGATTGATTTTTATAAAATGTTTAACGATTTATCGAATATTTTTCCATAATAAATTTGCCACGTGTCTACTTCACGACTGCCAAATATGAACTGTCAAGTCTAATGTTTACCAAAATGGCGGCAAAACAAAGAAATATACCTTCCCGGTGGTCACCCTGTATTTAGTTTTGTGAGTTTTCTTCGTCCTTAGAGGATCTGCTTCGATATCAAGGTGAAAGAAATGCGCCTTTTGAACAGAACAAGTCCAAAGAGGTCAAGCGTTCAGCTGAAAGGGCTTGGTTGGACAATTTTAAAGAATCAGCACATTATGTGGTCCCTGATGGCAAGTGGGACAAACGTTTGTCACGTTAACATCAATTCCCTCCCACTACGAAATAAGCACCAACCTTATCTCAGCTTAGCCAGAACTACGAGCGTCTGTCGAGGTAGCGTCTTCTCCTCTTGCGAAATCTCCATGGGGATGTTCCCCTAGCCCTACATTCACGCTTTAGCTGGATACAGCTGCTGTGACTTCATAAGCATGAATGTCGTTCAGACCTGCCTGATGGTTTCGATGATCCAAGCGCTCTTTCTTGTACCGCTGGACCTCTCGCTTTTGGTCATAAAGATCGAATCTGGACGGAGGCATCTGTCTATTATATGGTGGTTGAAATGACTACTGCGAAAACACCCATGCAGGTACTGCTCAGACAACAAGAAATTTGTCTGCACATGGTAAGCACCTTTGTCTTCTCATGTAGGTGGTCCTCAGAAGATATAAGGAGCCATCCCGTTGATTTTCTCAGGGGGGTCCTTTTGACAAGGCTGGAGTTTCTTCCAATGCCTCGTTCTAACCACTGCGTAGTTCACTACTGACCGACCTATCGCTTTGTGAGAGATCAAAAAGATTTCTTTGTCGGCTCCCTACGACCTGTCGGCTAGTGACTTGAGGACCTTGTTTTTACTTTCAAGCATATCGCAAATAGCTGCAGCAGGTGCAAAGGATCGAAAAAGGCTGTCCTGTGTGAACCCAAGGATTTTACTTTCAAGCTTTTACGCACTGTTTATGAAAATCGAATTATCAGCCAAATTTGTGTCAAGAAAGGAGTGGTGGTAAACACTGCCAGTAACCAACGATATTTTACGCACTGTTTTTGAAAATCGACCCAAAACAATCGAAAATGTACTGAAAAATTGGGTTGATCGGATGAGGTACTGCCGAGCCAGTTATATGAATGATATTGTGTTCCATTATTAAATGACAAAGTTCAATCTTTCCAATAAAACCAGAAATTTGAAAAAACTTGTACTGTTTTTTACAGCCGATTCAAATTTAAAATTTTAGCTTGCCTACCCTGTATGTTAATAATTTCCCAAAGGTTCACAAAACATTTCCAAAAACAGCTTCAAAACCTAAATTCACCTCACGGCTAGTGCAATATGGACAAATGTATATGACCTTAAATGTTAAGAGCCCCATTTTAAATGGAGCATTCAATAGATTCAGCCTAACCGCCCATTGACCATTTTTTAGCGTTCCCTCTACCGCCACATATCAAAGCTCAACCAACAAACATAACCTAGATTTTGTTTGGAAAAACTCTTTCATATTTCTAAGCCAAGATACGCCTTTAATTAATACCTTTCAGGTAAAAGAAATACTTGTACAAAAACCAAAAGCCCAATTACAATTACACAAACATCTGTTGTGTTTTTGCTTGGTATGAGTATGTATTTTGTTACGTTTCATTTGGGGGAATAGCAACAGCCAAAACCACATCACTGCCAATTGAATTTTATAGGCAAAACAAAAGACTTAAGGTGCAAACTTGATTTGCGATCATGTTTGGAAATTTACTTAAGCACTGAACTGGGCCCACCAAAATTGAAATATGTTACACATGTATGAAAATCACAGTGTGCATGCAGAAAAGTCTTAAGTAATGAACTTGTTTTTATTACAAACTTCCTTAATGCCAGCCACCATTGCCCAAGCCGCTGTACTGATAGCCACCAGAGCCCACCATATTGGTTTTGGATTAAATGCTGCTAGTTTTTTTTTTACTTTTTTTGGAATTAGTGGGAATCACTTTTCTTTTAATTTAGTTTGCTGTCTATTTTAAGATTTGCTTTGTTGGTGGCTGTTGTTTGCTTTTTATAATCTTTAGTATATTTATATTGTTGTAATATATTCTCTTCAGGGTCTATTAATTTCAGCTTGTATATGTGTGTATTTTTATCATAGAAATTTTCTTTTTCTTTTTGGATATTTCTTTTCATACCCTACACTGCGCTGAGGCGCCAAGCGCTGTGAAGAGAAACGTGTACTTGAATAGTTATGGAAACTGTGGAAATAAGAATGTCTTGCAAATCTTTTAAATGATAAGCCATTCTACTTAATTTCTGAGTCTAGTAATTTTCGCTTGCTCATACAGATTTCTAGAATTGAGCTGTTGTACTTTCGAAAAATTAGATTAGGGCAGTAAATAAATTTCTTAAGACTTCATAAAGAGACGACGAAGCATTGTCAATCATTTGTCTTATGAATTCTGACAGGTTATACTTGCTGTTGTATAAAATCTTAAATATTTAATACTTTACCCTTCTTTTCACGATTTTAATTCAATAATCACATTGCAGCTTAAATGCACTTACTTAGGTTGGATCTACATCGTATTGTGAGTCTTGTCCGGCATAATTAAGTCCTAATGTCCACACTTATTTTACTTATTTTACTTACATAGGCTGCTTCCACATACTTTTTTTGTTCCCGACAAGATCAATTAGGGATTTATAAGCACTCTAGTCTACAGTTTCCAATACCAATAATGTATGGTCGACGAACGTGAGTACGACGCAGTGGAAGAAAATTCAGACTTGCCATAATGCCGCCCCCAGAACATTAACATATTATTTCTTCTAAGGACCATCTACATGGGGAGACGAAGGTCCTTGCCGTGCGCAGACACAATTTCCTGCTGCCTAAGCAATACCTGCTAGGGTGTTTTCGCAGCAGTCATCCTAACCACCATCTACTGGACAGGATGCCTCCGCCCAGGCAGATCAGGTACTATCTTCATGATCCAGAGTGAGATCCAACGGTATAAGAGAGAACCTTTAAATCATCGAAACTATCAGGCAGGTCTGAACAACATTCACGCCGATGAAGTCGCATTAGTAGTATCCAGCTACCGTGTTAATGTAGTGCTAGTGGAGCATCCCCCGGAGATTTCACCTGAGGAGAAGGTACTACCTCGACAGACGCGCGTCGTTCTGGCTCAGCTGAGAGCCACCTCAATTCTTACTGGGCGCGAATTGATGCTAACGTTCAGGACATCTGTCCCGCCTGCCATCAGGGACCACATGGCGTGCTGCACCTCTTCAATTTCCCGGCCAAGCCCACTCAGCTGACCCCCAGGTCTCTGTGGTCGCATCCAGTTCAAATGACGCGTTTCCTCCACCTGGATATTGAAGCGGATCCCCCAAGACTTCAAAATAAATATATTGTTGTTACAACAACCAAGGGCCTTTGCCTTATCCGCCACTAGGTCTGTATACCAAAGTCTCGGTTTTCCCTGTCTGCGCTTGTTTTCCTTCGAGGCTATATAACCGTTGCCCTTTGTGGAGCTTAACTTCATTCGTGCTGGGATACAGCTTACGGTTTGTTCTACACATGTTCTCCCCGCCTACGTAGCTGTGCCGTAGACAAAGGATTTTTTCTCTCTCGATTATAAAGGGTGGTCCAACTGAAACGCATGATGGTTATTGTAAATAAAGCAAACATTTTTCAGACAATTATCTTAATATTTTTTTATTATGGTAAAAGGATCTATAACAAAAATAAAATATCGGCCAAATGCTCGCCACGGCCTCGGTGGCATACCTCTATCCGATGGTCCCTATTTTCAATGACTCTGAGACATAATGAAGCTTTACTATCGCTAATGTGCCACATTATCTCGTCCTTAAGCTCTTGAATGGTTCTTGGTTTATTGACGTACAATTGTTTTCAAAAAAGTCCAATGATGTCAAATCACATGATCGTGTCGGCCAATTAACATACCCACGACGTGAGATAACACGGCCATTGAACTGCTCACACAAAAGAGCCATTGTTTCGTTGGCTGTGGCACCATCTTGTTAGAAATAAATATCGTCCAGGTCCAAAATTTCTGGCTCAAGAAGTCTGTTATAATCTCGCAATAGCAAACACCATTCACGAGTCGAGGCTGACGGCTATTTTTCCACACTAGCGCGAACAACATCAAAGTTTTCCGCAGAACAAACTGGGCAAGCATGCACAGGTGTTTTCACATTTCCTACAGACCCGGTTTGCTAAACACAATTCCCCCGATTGTAAACACATTTGTTCGATTATACTGTCCAAAATAATCACTAAGTGCACGAAATGCATTTTTATTTGAAAGGTATTTGAACAGCTGGAATATGGCGAACGGCTGCTGTGTTGATGATGGTTCGGAACGCCTTCCCGGTTTCCTAAAAATCCTAGGGAATGGGTAGAAGCTGCAGCTGGTGGCTTCACTGAAGGCATCACAATCAGCCTTCTTTTGATTAAGTGGAATGGTCTGTTGATGGGTAGCCAGATGACGTCGTTGATCAGGCCAGTTGATGCCATATTTATATCTGGCGAGTTATGACATTGGCCCACAATCCCATTTTCTGGCGACGTTTTATTTTGCCGTACAACTCTATCACCTCACATAATCGTCTTTACATTTGTTTATTTTTTCCTCAGATTAGACGACTCTCCTTTCTTTTCATCTTTTAATAACGCATCGCAACGCCATAGGAGCCATTGTTGCCTTGGAAGCTATGTTCTTCAATTCTGTTGTTGTCCTACACTCCTCCTAATATCGCATCGCAACGCCATAGGAGCCATTGCTGCCTTGGAAGCTATGTTCTTCAACTCTGTTGTTGCCCTACACTCCTCACCGTACCATTTCCGCTTCTTTCTTTTCGGTAAGCAATTTCTTCTTCAGCGGATTTGTATAGAGTCTAGCTTGCGATGCCATTGAGCACTGATGTCGCCGGAAGGATTTTTACAAGAAAGTTGAGATAGCTTGTGAAGTAGTCTTCCGCTGTCTGCTGTGAATACAGCTTTCAACTTCTATCCAACTTTTGCAGCACTTAATTGAGTGGGTATATTTGCTGCTACAAGGTGTTGGTCTGAATTGCTGGATATCCTTTAATGGCCATCTTGGATTTAGTAGCCAAAACTGGATCCAATAGTAAATGCTATAATTATCGCCTCATCAATTAAACAATGTTCAACTAAATCATAAAAATAGCTATGGCCAACATCATCCAATAGTCTAGCTTGATTTAAGCCATCGTAAAAAATACTTCAACAAATTTGAACTTTTTGAGGTAAAATGATACCACTTTTTCCAAACAAAATTTTAACTAGCATCATATTAAGTTAGGTTTTTTTTTATCAATTTCAGTTAATTGTACTTAAATTCAGCACTTGCTTGTTTAAATGGAGTGGGCGTATCTATTTGTTGTTTATTTCGAAGTATTTTCATTTTATTTTTAACCCAATTCAAAACATTTTCTTATCTTTATTTGCAATTTCTTTGGATATGTTTATATTTTTTAATTTTTGTGTTCAGTTTCGGTATAAATACAAATCTTTTGTTTCAACTACGAGTATTTTTAATTGGCGTTTTTGTGTTTGTTACTGCTTCTTTAGTAGATGGCAGAATTCATGCTAACACGCTCGCTGTCACAATCATTACCGGCATATCATACATACGTTGACTTAATCTGAAGCGGTGTATGAGGTGGTGCCACAAATCGTTGAGCATATTAAGTTCGTCATTCTATTTAGAACACGTTTCGAGGATCCCATATTTTGTTTTCGCCATATTTTGTTTTTCCCTTTTAAAGGTAATCGATGTGGATTATCCCGGGTTCATCCGAAAAAAACTGTTGCCATCACCTTATTGGTCGACAAAGTCACCTTGGCCTTCTTCGGAGTCGATTCACCCGGAGAAACCCATTGTTTAGACTGCTACTTGTTCTCCGAAGTTTTGTAATGGAAACATGTTTCATCCACAGTTACAAAACGACGCAAAAAAACTTTCGAATTGCAGTCCAAACAATCCTTTGAAGCTGTCACACGATTACGATTATGGTCAATTGCGAGCAAACGCGGCCACCATCTTGCAGACAGCTTACTTATACCCAACTGATCAAGTAAAATCGAAACCACACTGCCATATGAAATGCGCATGGCATTAACAATCCCACGCACTTTTACTCTTCGATCAGCCAAAACCATATTGTGGATTTTTTGACATTTTCGGGTGTACTTAGAAGGGACATAAATACTGTTACACACGTTTTATGCTGTAAAATAAAAAGTACTGAATGTTTTTGGACCAAATATTTTTTAATATATTTATTGATGTATATTGTATCCAAAAAGAATCTATTTATTCGAAATGGCCGCCTTTTGCCTTTACACACGCCTTAAGTCGCACTGGCCAATCATCAATAGCTGCACGAACCTCGTCCAATGGAAAATTGGCCACAGCTCGAACCAAAGCAGTCTTAAGAGATCCAATGTTGGGGTATATTTTGTGGCAAACCTTGTCCTCTAAAACCGTCTTCAATGTGTAATCCAATGGGTTCAAATCTGGACTGCCTGAGGGCCATTCTTCCGAGAAAATGAACGCTGGCAAATTGTTTCAACGCCAGCCCTGGGACGTTTTAGCCTTATGGGCCGGCGCAGAATCCTGCTGGAAAGTCCATGGCTGGTTTTGGAACAGGGAATTGTGAAGAGGCTTTACAACAGCTTCCAAAACGGTTTCTTGGTAAACTTTGGCCGATGTTTTGACTCCTTGTTCGCAGAAATGCAGGTCAGTGACCCCATCGTAAGCGACACCCCACCAAACCATGACTGAAGCTGGGTGACGACCCTTTTCCACCCTTGAGATCAGTTCAGATGCTTCCTTAGATGACCGCTCATACACTCTATCATTTTGCTTGTCAAATTTTTCCTGAATGGCAAAAATGTTTTCAGCGGTGAACAAAAATTTTCTGTGCAAGTTATCAGCGTGCTTCACCAAAAGACGTTTGCATTTTTTAATCCTATATTTTTTAAGCTGCAGTCAATAAATGTCCGGTAAGTCGTTTGAAAGCCCCAAGTCCCAAGTCTTTTTTAATGATTCGACTCATGGACTTTTGCGTGATATTCATCTCATGGGCCATGATTTTCTGTTTTCGGAGCGGATTTCTGTGAATTCTTGATTTAACGGCTTTGATGACATGCGGTGTTCGAACAGAGCGTAGGTGGCCCGGCCCGACCGGTGGGGGTCTTTTACGTCTCATGTCTCCTCAAACAGTTTTATGCATTGGTAGACGAACATGCGGCTAATCCCTAGTGGCCGCAACGTTTTGAAAATATCGCTTTTTTCATTTCACACTTGAAAAGCGCTATTACAGAGATACAGTTCTCATTATCTGACCACTCCATGATGAAAGTTAAGCAATTTTAAAATCCCGTTACAGACTAACGCTATTGAGGTTAGCTTTCAAAACCCATATGACATTAACGGGATATGTTCAGTTCTACTATTGAAATGGGTGTGTTCAATGTTGTAACAGTATTTATGTCCCTACTAAGTATTGACCTCAATTGGCCGTCCAGAACGTCCAGAACCCATATGACATTAACGGGGTATGTTCAGTTCTACTATTGAAATGGGTGTGTTCAATGTTGTAACAGTATTTATGTCATACTAAATATTGACCTCAATTGGCGGTCCAGAACGTTCAGCGTCATTTGTATTTGTGCGACCACAACGAAAGTCAGTAAACCACTTTTTGCCATTGAAATCGATGGTGCAGAGTCCCCAGATTATTTATCAAGTATTTTTCCTCAAAAAATAATGTTTATTGAGCACTCGAAATACGTTAATGAGTAGTCCTCACACAAATGTAGTTGGGACCCACAAAATGCTTCCAGCATACATGGACAAATGAATATACGAGGGCGACCGCAAAACTAACTGGCCTGGCACATTTTCGGTTTTACTAGCAACTTTTTTTTTTGTTTTTTAAAAGCAATCTTTTATAAGCCATCTGTCAAAATTTCCGAAATATTTAATGATTATTTTCTTTGTTACAGGTGATTGAAGTAAACCAGTTTTATAATTTTTGAAAAATGGAAAATAAAGAGTTTCGTGCGGTAATTAAACACTTTTATATGAAAGGTTATACGCCACAATTAATCAAAGATGAATTGGATTCTGTTCATGGTGATAATGCACCATCATACTCCACCGTGAAATCCTGGGTTCAACAATTTAAAATGGGTCGTTCAAGTACGGAAGATGAACAACGTTCTGGAAGACCGAAAACTGCTACTAATATTGAAAACATTAGAAAAATATTTAATGAAGTGACTAAAGATAGACGAATAAAGCTCAGAGAACTTGCTGATATTGTTGAAATACACGAAAAACAAGTTTGGAGTATTTTACATGATGAACTCCACATGAAAAAGCTATCCGCAAGATATGTGCAGCGTTTGTTGACTTTGCCCCAAAAAATCGTCCGTTGGACCAATTCCGAGGAGCTTTTAGCGATCCAATAGAGTTCTTGCGCCGATTCATAACTGTTGATGAAACATGGATCCATCACTACATCCCAGAATGCAAAGAACAGTCAAAACAATGGATAGAAACTGGTAAAAGTGGTCCCAAGAAGGCGAAAACTGTTAAGTCAGCAGGAAAAGTAATGGCCACAGTATTTTGGGATGCAAGGGGTATAATATTTATTGATTATCTTGAGAAAGGAAAAACTATAAATAGTGAATATTATTGTGCATTATTGGATCGGTTGAGTGAAGAAATCAAGATAAAACGACCGCATTTAGAAAAAAAATGTTCTATTTCATCAAGATAATGCTCCTTCACACGCTGCATTTTTAACTCAACAAAAACTGGCCGAATTACGATTTGAAATTGCTCCGCATCCACCATATAGTCCAGATTTAGCTTCTTCTGATTATTTCTTATTATTTAAAAAAAAATTCTCGGTGGCAAAACAATTTTCGTCCAACAGCGAGGTTATTGCTGAAACTGAGGCATATTTTGAAGGTCTCGAAAAATCTTATTTTTCGGATGGAATTAAAAAACTTGTAAAACGTTTGATGAAGTGTATTAAGTTGGAATGAGATTATGTTGAAAAATAAATAATAATAATTCCAAAAAAACGGTTCTTTTTATGTTAGGCCAGTTACTTTTGCGGTCGCCCTCGTAGAATAATAAAAGGGCCAAAAATTAAAGCATATTTACAATTTGGCTAAATTTGGGTGCCAGGAAAACAATGAAATCTCCTTACAAATTCCAATGTGACATTATTAAAGGGTCCGAAATACCTGCAGTAAATCGGGGCCGGACATGCCCTACTTAAGTTTTTTTACTAGTTTATTTTTGAATATCGACAAATCACTAATGGTAGCAGTTGATTGCGGCATTATCATAATCTATAAATGGGGTTAAACACTAGGAAAATATTTTACACTCTTAGGCAATAGGCTTAAACTGGTTTGTCAGTTAATGCCTGTTTTTTACCAGTTAAAGTCTTTTTTACTAACTAACAAAACACGACCGACAGTCGGGTTAAACTCTGTTTTTTTAAAAACACCGGTTTTGTGGACACTCTATGCTGAGCACAGCCATTTAAGCATGTAAGTTCGGCTAGCCATTTCCTCCTGTCCGTCCGTTGAAATCCTGTTGGCGATCAAACAATTCTACATGAATTAAAATTTTTTAAGAGTACGTATGTATACAATTTTATAAATAACACAAATTACATCTTGAGTGCATTTCCAAATTGGAAGATCATAGCATCCCGAGCTGCAGCAGAGTAGGGTATGTTAGATTTGATCATAATAATCAAAGCTATTTTAAATCATTCTGTTTATGTACGCATACGATGTGCATTATTAAGAAAATATTTAACGTCGTTTGTTGTAGTTTGTCATATTAAGAGTTACGAGCTACGAGTATCTAATGTTAGCGTATGAATATGTCTAATAATTGCTAGCCTGCATGCGCTTACCAGAAAAACAGGGTGCGCCAAAAGTAACCATGGGGTTTAAAAATTTAATAAATTTTTCGTTTATATTTTTTTTTCAGTTTATATATATAAATAACACTTGGAGAATAAATAATGAAGAGATTCACAACTGAACAAACAACCAGAATAATAGAATTTTATTAATTAAATTAGCAATCAATCATTTTAACGCAAAATGATGAGTGATGAAGCTCATTTTCATTTGAATGGATTTGTTAAAAAGCAGAACTGTAGGTTCTGGGGTTCTGAAAATCCAAGAGCCATTCATCAACGTCATTTGCAACCCATTAGGTGTACAGTATGGTGTGGAACCACATCTAAAAATATCATTGGGCCTTACTTCTTCGAGAATGAATGATGGAAGTGCTGTAACCGTAAATAGGGAGCGGTATCGGTTTATGATAGAGCATTTTTTACGTCCTCCTTTTGAAAACAGTTCTGAGATATGGTTTCAGCAGGACGAAGCCACTGCCCACTCTGCCCGAGACACAATTGCACTTTTAAGTCAAATTTTTGGTGATCAAATAATTTCCAGAAATTCGGAAATTATTTGGACAGCGCTATCGCCAGTTTTGTCAGCACTCGACTATTTTCTTTGTGGTTATTTGAAGGAGCGAGTATATGTCCACAAGCCCGAGAAAATCCTTCAACACAAGGCCAACATTGTTACAGGAATTCGAAAGCTTTTGCCACAAATTTGAAAGATGTTATGGAAAATGATCTAAAACGATCCCATAATTGCGAAGCTGAAAACGGGGGTCATTTAAGTGACATTATTTTTCATACTTAGTGTAAAAAAAACTCCATTTTGTAAAGGGTGGTTAAATTTTAAGGGCCGATGTCGAATTTGAATCACACCTAAACGTCAAATTTTTTTCTGCAGTTCATTTGATATTTCTCAATTTCAGATTAAATCAATTTGAACCATGGTCATCATGGCAAGTAATGGCAACAGTGGATGATCAATTTTTGAAGAAAATCATCTTCAGTGATGGGGCATATTTTCACCTCAGTGGATTCGTCAATAAGCAGAATTGCCGCATTTGGGCGAATGATAATCCAAGAGTGATTGTCGAAAAAACAATGCACCCACAAAGAGTGACTGTTTGGTGCGGTTTATGGGATGGAGGATAGAGGCCGGCCAGGCAATTACTGTGAATGGTGTTCGCTATCGTGAGATGATAACGAAATTTTTATGGCCCGAATCGGAAGATTTGGATGTGGACGATTTGTGGTTTCAACAGGACGGTGCCACTTACCACACAGCTAACGAAACAATGGCTCTTTTGCGCGACAAATTCAATGGCCGTGTTATCTCACGTCCTGGCGATTTTAATTGGCCGCCAAGATCATGTGATTTGACACCGTTGGATATCTTTCTTTGGGGTTATTTGTACGTCGATAAGCCAGCAATAATTCAAGAGCTAAAGGATGATATAATTCGGCACATTAACGGCATAGAACCTCAATTATGCCTTAGCGTCATCGAAAATTTGGACCATCGGATGGAGGTGTGTCGCTGAGGTCGCGGCAGCCATTTGGCCGATATTTTGTTCCATACATAATTGAACCATACCAATATTGTCATTATAAAAAGAAATGATAATTACTTCCTAAATAATTTGTGTTTTATTCAAAATCAACATCGGCCCTTAAAATTTAACAACCCTTCATATTAATAATCCGAGAAAAAAAATAAATAATAAACGAAAAAGTTTTTAACCCCATGGTAACTTTCGGCCCACCCTGTAGCCTGAAATGTTGTCTTGTCGCAATGAAACGTTTAAATCATCGTTTCTACTCACTTCATGTTTATGTTTGTGTACGGGCATAATTGTCACGGAAATTATTTGCTGTGGATAATTGTTTAACGTAAGCGGTTAACGATGTAATGATTACAAATAAACTGTTAATAAATTTTAATTCCATCGATAATGTTGTGAAAACTTTAATGTGATTGGTACGTAAAAAAACAAATATTTAAAAGCGTACAGTGCGGAATTTTCGATAAGTTTTGCAAAAACATTAGCTATGTGAGATACTCCTTGTTTATTATACCCATCGATTCAAAGTCAGACCATTTGTACACATATCAAGGTACAGGTCTCATGTGTGAATCCATTTAGATAAACCTTAGTCCATTGTTTTAATTTTGCAACAAGAGCTAACCTTACAAAATTAATCATACGAGTCCATTGTTCAATGTAATACAAAGATTGTAATTTCGATTTTAGAACCTACCGCTCTAGAAGCCACATATTGCATCCAAAATTACGAACAACCAATAACCAGCTCTGGCAAAACCTTATCAGACCTTAAGCTTTTCTCCTTATTTTTTATGCTGCTTTACTAGAAGTTACATAGAAAATGCGATTTAGCTCAAATTTAGCATAGTAAATTGTATGAGACCTTTAACTAATCCAGGTTAAATTTTAGATTATCAATCCATGATTTCATATATCCCCCACAGAAAGGTTCTTTCCGACTTAATGAAACGTCTCTGTTAAAGTCACAACATATTCCCGAAAAGAATTCTTAAATCTAGAAAATTCCTATAGTCCATTTGGAAAATAATACAAAAGAGTTTTGCTCTAGACCAAAATAACAAAGTTGGTTTTGTGATCAACTCTGGTTTCATTTTACGCTGTCATCGGATATCACAATCCGCCCCTTCATGGTAGTCATTGAAGTCGCAACAAAAAATATTCAAATAAAAAAAACCTGAAACTAATAAAAATTAAAATTTATTACTATTATTATTATCAGGCTTTCATATCTTTTATAAGAAAGGCGTAAAACAAAGATTACAGCGAAACAAAACCGACCAACGATCACATTAAGCCGACAATTTACTATTGTTAACTTTGGTTTTCTTCGAACAGATGAAAGACAGAAAAACAAACGTAATAACGGACAATGCTGAAAATCGTAAGCGGAGGCCAACGTTTAGACGCTTTGCAATCAATCCCCATTCAGGCGATTGAGCTGAATTTCATTGGGCATACTTTAATTTAAGTAAACAGTGATAATGCTACGGCCAAGCGTCCGTAGTATTTGAATACCAGCCCATGGTGACGATGGTGACGGCTCTGACGATTATGATGTTTATGATCAAAAAGAAAGGTATGAAGGTTGAGCTTTGGTTTCTAGTTGAGCAGTTTTATCTGCTTATTGTCTTCTTGCTTTTTCTAACGACACACTGACCATTTTTCAACCAGAGTGTGATATTTTTTTATCTTAAGATTTTTTTTATTTCTGCTATGAAAAGTGAAAGGTTTTATAGAAGATTAGTGTGAAAATATTGAAATTTTTGTTTTTATTTTGCTTAATCATAGAGATAAATGATGTTTATCAAGCATACTTAAAGGAAAGTGCACTAATGATACGAAAACATGTATTACATATTCGTTTAAAGTTAAATATAGGTTGATAACTGTAAGCGAAATGATTGATAAGCGGATATACATACGAGTGTAACGAGTGAGGCTTATTTCTGTGCAAACAAGTTTTCACTAGTTCACGAATATCTCAAATATCTCACTAATAATTTTACATAACATTCTATGCACACAGAGAACAGATTTGTTGCCACAGCCGAATAGTTTGCCAACCGAATATTGGTGGTACAACCGAACGTTATTGGGTACACGGCAATTTTCAGTAGTGGAAACTGACCCTGACCCTTGCTAATTAGGAGGATTATTTGTACTGAATTTAAAAATGTGTTGGCTGTTGTTATAGAATATTGGCTATACGAGGGTTGCTATTTATAAAGGGTGTTTTTTATTGGGGTATAGAACTTTAAGTTGGCATCACTTTTTTAACTGGCGGCCATTTTGTCAGCTGTCAAGTGATTAATATTTAGTTTGGTTTGCCATTTCATCATGAACAGGTTGACAAAAGAACAACGCTTGCAAAATGGGCCGAAAATGAGATTCATCTCGATGCTGATTTTCATCACAAAATTTTGTTCAGTGATGAGGCTCATTTTTGGTTGAATCGCTACGTCAACAAGCAAAATTGCCGCATTTGGAGTGAAGAGAATCCACATGAGACCCTTGAGACGCCATTACATCCACAAAAACTGACTGTTTGGTATGCTCTATGTGCTGGTGGAGTCATTGGGCCATACTTCTTCCGAAATAATGCTGGAGAGTCAGTTACCGTTAATGGAGACCGGTATAGAGCCATGATAACCGACTATTTTGTTCCCAAATTGGATGGCATGAATGTGGATGAGTTGTGGTTCCAACAAGACGGCGCTACATGCCACACAGCGCACGTCACAATCGAATTATTGAAGGAAACATTCGATGAGCGCATAATTTCGCGGAATGGACCTGTCAATTGGCCACCAAGATCGTGTGATTTCACACCATTGGATTATTTTCTTTGGGGATATGTGAAGTCGCTCGTCTACGCCAACAAACCAGAAACGTTAGGGGACTTGGAAGCCAACATTCGTAGCGTTATTGCCAACATACGGCCCCATATGCTCGAAAAAGTGGTTGAAAATTGGACCTGTAGAATTGGCTTTATTCGAGCCAGCCGCGGCGGCCACATGCCCGAAATCACATTTAAACATTAATGGCATAAAATTATCCTTCCAATAAAGCCAAATTGATGGACATTAAAACGATTTTCTTGTGTTTTATTTCAATTCGAAGTTCTATACCTCAATAAAAAAACACCCTTTATTTCGTCCTGACAATGCTAGTGTTCCCAGAAGCAAACTGGAACCTTCACTCGAACCTTCATTGACATTTTTTTAGCATAACTTCACTCAGAACGTTTTGTCATTTGAGGGCGAATTGTTTTGTTTACACTGTGTTGAAAAATGCATCTCAGTCAAAAACTGGAATTATCCCATGAACATTTTCGTGCGATGATTTTTTATGATTTTCGGCATGGGTTATCGAGACAAGAGTGTTTAAATCAACTTGTTTTGACTTTTGGCGATGAAGCACTATCAAAAACCACTGTTAATCGCTGGCACCAAGAGTTCAGTCTCTGACGCCGTTCGCTCCAGGATGAATTTCAAGAAGGACGTCCAACATCGGTCACTTTGCCAGAAACCATCGATGCTGTGAGTGATCTGATTAAGCAAGACCGCCATGTGACATACCGTGAGATTGAGTCATCCCTGGGCATTAGCACGACAAGTATCAATAAGATATTTCATGTTCATTTGGCGGTGAAAAAAAATTGTTCTTGTTGGATCTCACATAATTTGACGATGCTCAAAAAAGGAACGTATGGATTGATGCAAAGAGATGTTGAAAAAGTATAACTGCGGTAGCTCAAAGACAGTGTATAACATTGTCACAGATGGCGAATCATGGATCTATGCATATAATCCCGAAAGAGACGAGCCAAACCCAACAAAAGTTGTTCGTAGAAAAAGTACATCGAAGCAAATGATTGCGTTTTTTTTTCGGTATAATCGGCCATGTTGCCACAGTGCCTTTAGTGAAACGTAGGACGGTCAATTCTGAGTGGTATACAACCATCTGTTTGCCAACAGTGTTCGAAGAAATAAGAAAAGATAATAAGAGAAGAGGGGTCATTTTGCATCACGACAATGTGAGCAACTCTTCCGCTTTAGCAACGTAGGACGGTCAATTCTGTTTGAAATCATACTTGAAAAATGAACAAGAAAAGACGAATCATTATGCACCATGACAAAGCGAGCTCTCACACATCGGCTCAAACCAGCACCTTTTTACCGGCCAAAACGTCGAATTGATTGGTCATCCGCCGTACAGCCCTGAATTGGCACCCAATGACTTCTTTTTATTCCCGCACATCATGAAAAAAATGCGTGGTCAACGATTTTTGTCGCCAGAAGATGCTGTTGAAGCGTTTAAAACCCATGTTTTGGAGATCTCTCAATCGGAGTGGAAAAAGTGCTTCGACAATTGGTTTGAGCGCATGCAAAAGTGTATAAATCATGCTGGAGAATACTTTGAAAAACAATAAAACCATTTTTGATAATAAATATTCGCATTTTTATTATTAGGCCAGAAATGTATATAGGAGCCCTCGTATTATATAATAATTCAATATGTAATTACTTTTATTCGTATAATAATTATATCTCTAGTCTTTAATCAATATTTTGTAGTAAATAGAATCCACAAATTATTATAGGGATTGTATTCTGATGTTGAGATAATCAATAATATGTTACAGCAGTAAACTAAATGGGGTTCGATTATGTCAAAGAATTTATCTGTTGCCACCGACAATTATTGGTACCAAACTAAAATGTACTTCATAATTGGTTGGGTTGCCATAACCACGTGTTATGGTTACCAATAATATTACTCGGTTGGTATAGTCGACTTGTTGGCTGTGAGTAACGTTATATTATCGTAGCTACCATCGCATGATATTTCGAACCATGTAACCAGCAGTACCATGGAATGTTGGAGCTAGCAACAGAAAGTCTTTTAATCTAACTGAGTTTTCGTAGTTCGGACCGATTTTCAACAGATTTTTTTACTGTATGTGGAATTAGAGATTTTCAGCTGCTTTTGTTGTCCGAAGGAAACATTCGGACGCAAATCGCACGATAATCGAAACAGCTCAAAACTACATACTTCGAATTCGGGTTTGTTTAAACTAGCAAATTTTTGTGGTAACCTGAACAGGACTGATATATGTGACGCGCAAAATAGAAAGGGGCCTAAGGGTAAAACCAGTTTTGTTCAGGAGAGCCATTTTAAAGATTTAAATACGTGTATCTTTGGTTTAGAATCGTCGACTTCACTTTCATAAAATGCGCATATCTCTGGGAGGGAACACTTTTGAGGCATGGGATCGGTCTCATTCGATGCTCAGAAGTTGTCCACATCAAAAAAAGAAAAAAAGAAAAATTGATTTTTTTTTACCCTTAGGTACCTTTCTCTATGCGCTGTCACATATAGAAAATTTCCAAAATAAAAAGGCCCTTTAAATTAAGGCAGATAACAACTTGATGAGTTCATCGCCTATATAATTGGATTGTTCCGTCCCTTAGCAAAAGTGTTACCTAGAGAGAGAAACTTTAAATATCAACTGTAAACGCTGCGTAGCACCGCTTACAAACCGCTTAATTGGCAACTTCGACTGTTTAATTGCATCAAATACAATTAAGAGCAGTTTATTACTTCAATAAAACTAGATTAAGAATACAGCATCAAAAGAACGTGTTACAAGTTCAATATTCCTCGCCTTTTTATTTTTATAAAACAAAAAATAATCCACTCCATTTAATAAGCATTACAAGATTTGAAAGTTCTAAAAAGAAAAACTTCATCGAGGAAGACAACTTTCATTCTTAGCTGTAGCGTTTGTTTTATCGCCATCAAACCAACCATGCATCATTGTTGACGGTGCGTTCGTTGTCAGTCTCATTGGGTGTATTGTCATATGTTGTATGTACAGATGGACGGACAAGCGGGCTGTCGTATGGATGGATGGGTGGTGGATGTTGCTGCGAATGTCGATTATAACTGTCACAAAAGCATTAAAGCGCATTAAAGAACATGGAACCAACACAGAATAAAAACTTAAAACTTGCCAATCACACGTTTTAAATTAGAAGACAGTGGTTGAAACTCCTGTAGCTTCGACTATTTTAAAAATGTCAAGAAACGTTGCTTGTGCCCGAGTATCTGTCTGGGTTCAAGGTCGGAAAAAATGTACAACTTAAAGCCGCTCTATACAAGACATTTGCCGTTCGAAACCGTCACCGTGACCATTAAATTTATTTCATGCACAACTCAGGGATTGAAAGCAGTTTTTATTTTTCCCCTAATGCGACTTTATGGGAAGCACTTGTGTGTGTGCAATGTGGAAACCAGAAAAATGGTGCAAAAACCACTGTACCACACTTTAAAAGTAGTCTCGTAAACCTAGTAGTAAAATCACTCAATCTGCGGAGCATGCCAATCACACATAATAAAGAGATCTGCAGAGTCGTCATTATTGTTTAGTATAAAGAAAAAAGCAAAGCTTCAAGTAAAGTCAAAGCCGAGAAAACAGGCGAGCACAGCAAATGTGAAATACAACAAGTATATGTGACAGCAACCTGCAAACGAGAGTCGCATGATTATTTTGGGAAAGTCAAACTTTAAAAATAAGTGCAAATTTAAGGTTTTTGGGAAATTACATTTATAAATTAAGGGTTTTACAAAACAAAGTTTCTTTTTATACCCTCTACCGAAGAATAGAATGCATATTAAATGTATCATTCCGTTTGCAACACTACGAAATATTTATTGGAGACCTTATAAAGTATATAAAAGGGTGATTCTGAGATTATGGGCCAATTTGGGCATCATTTTTGGCATTCGCTTTTTTTTTGCAGAATTTAATATTTAATTCAGGTTGATGTCTTAGTTTTAAGAATGACAAGCCATTTTAAAGGTACACATCAATATTTTAATTTATTTGTTCTTCATATTTAACTGGATCTGGGTCTTTTATTTTCTGATCTCGCTTTTTTCTGCCTCTCGCTTTTCTGCCAACACTTCCTCCCATGTTCTCAACTTATTTTTAGCCTAAATCCTAAAAATTATTACACTTCATTAACTAAAGTTTAATTATCATTCCCCGGTTAGTCGTCATTTCCCTGTGAACAATTTTGGCAGGGGGATGATGAGTTTTTACAACACCCCCTGAAATGTTTATTTAAGTACTTACACTTACAAAATTGACTTGAGATGGAAGTTTATATTTGCAATAAACACAAAAAAACACTTGCAAAATTATAAAAAGTATTAATTATCTTTTTAAAAAACAACACAGGGGAATGACCAACTTAAGTGTGAATGTTCGTAACGAGTGACAAAACACGACTCACTTAGTTTTAATAAGACTGTTGACGAAAAAACTATAAGATGTGCACCCACCTCATGTAATGTTCAATCATATTTGAGTTGCTTGAAATCAAGATTGGTTTGGAAATTTGAATTTTAGCGAATATTAGATTTTACAGGGGAATACTGTGTATATTTAGGGACAGAAAATAAATATCCATAAAAATATAAATTGAATAAAAAATTATAATCGTTAATAGCAACAAAATTAATTGAATATTATTTTTTACTATGGACTGGTTTTATTAAAAAATAATTAATGTTTAGCTCGTTTGTTTTATTTCGGTCTGTTGCTTTTACACATTGAACAGGGAGTGAACCGGCTCAAGACCTCTTGCTTCTATATTTAAATAGAAGACAATTTTTTAACAAAATGGCAAAGTGACATTGATTTTCGTGGCTGCACACTACTTTTATCATGATTTCGGGTCCGTGACAACCCTCTTCAGAAAGCCTTGCTGCAATTGTTGAAAGTAAAACCGAACTCTATAAGGCCAGGCTCTCCCCAAACAAATGAGAACTACTGTTGTAAACCTTACTTTTCAAGTTTTCTTCACACAAAAAATAATAAATAATTAATATTTTTGTGAAAATTGAGAAAATTTCAATTAAAAGTAGTTTAAAGGACAACCTGGGTAATGATATTTGAACACTTTGGTAGGAAATTTTTTGAAGGACAAATAAATTTTTTAAAAAACAATTTTAAAGACTTGAAAGGTCCTATAAAGATTTATTGTATAGTAAATAATAAAGTATAATATATTTTATTTTTCCCGCTTGAAACAAACAAGGGCAGAAAGTGGCCCATAATCTCAGAATCAACCATAAGTATACGAGTATTACTGACCTCTTAAAATTCTAATGTCCGTGCGTCCGCGTGTCTTTAAAACACGATGGCGGTCAAACCAATAAACCGAGGACTCTAAAATTTTGCTTTCGCCTAAAAGTTCCAATGTCGGCGTGTCTGTTAATAACACGTTAGCGGTCAAACCAAAAATTGTTACCTTTAAAGGGACTGAAGGTACTTCGGAAAATACACTTGTTTGGGTATAATTGGCTTATGGTCAAACGATGTTTGTAAATGGGCGATATCGGCCTTGGGGTAAAGATTACCCTATAGGGTAATGAAGGTAGTTTGGAAAAAGTATACCTTTTTTTGTATTTTCTTAATAAATTATAGTTTAGGTGCACGAATAATGGTCAAAATATGTAGTTACGGTTAATTAAGGCGCACTTAATACCTCCAAAATTAGCATAGTGGCTAAACGTTTTGGGTCATTTGGCCCAGAGACGCACGCAGAGTAAAGATATGGTTACTATATGGTCACCGCAACAATAATATGTTTTCTACAATAAAACCATGTTTGCCGCAACCATAGTATTGTTTTTTGAATTTTATTTAGACAACTGTATGATTGCTGCAATATTAATATTGTTTAAATGTAACCATAGTATTATTTTCAAATTTAGAAATGAAAATATGGTTGTAGCAACCATTTAAACATGGTCGGGGTTACAAAATTATTGTTGTTTAAAATTTACGTTAGCAATAATATGATTACGGCAATCATACCATATGGTTGCGACTATGAACATAACAAAACAGGTATTATAGAGCACACATGCATGTGTATGCGTATGTTTTTCTTGATATACCAAACAAACGCATACACACGATACAGGGCGTGGTTGTTGTCCATTATAAAAAAAAACAACAACAATCGGAAGGAAGTTCGAGGGATTTTTTTGTGTTTACTTTGTTCGGTGAAATACTGTACTTCCAACTGGTTCTCGTTTATTTAAAATCTGCCTGCACTTAAGTATAAAGCCATTGATCATGGTTTAATCACATTCGTTACTTGGGGTCTACGGATGGTGAAGTAGCATTTACCCCTGCTGGCAACTAAAAGTATTTTCGACTGCCGTTGCAAAATATATTATTGTTTTTTGAATGAATTGTTCAATAAAAACATGGCCTCAAATCTGGCAATGAACTAAATCTCTATTTTTGAATAACAACCCAATCCTAATAAATAATTTTGGGTATCATAGTATGGTTGAGTGAATCATACTATGGTTGTAGTGATAATAGTATGGTTGAGTGTGAATCATACTATGGTTGTGGGGATCATAGTATGGTTGAGTTCGAGTCATAGTATGGTTGTGAGGATCATACTATAGTTGTATGAGAAACATACTATTGTTGTGAGGATCATAATATGGTTGTGGAGATAATAGTATGGCTGAGTGTGAATCATACTATTGTTGTGAGAATCATAGTATGGTTGTGGAGATCATAGTATGGTTGAGTGTGAATCATAGTATGGTTAAGTGTGAATCATACTATGGTTGTGGGGATCTTAGTTTGGTTATGTGTGAATCATACTATTGTTGTGGGGATCATAATATTGTTGCGCCACAACCATATACCCAACAATAGTATGATCCTCTCCAAATATTGTCACGCCAACCATACTTTTTTACTGCGTGCGAGCAGCAATGTTCTTATTGACTGTCCAAATCACATTTGGGTGAACAAAAAAATCACTATATGGACCACCCTTTATTAAAGAAAAAACTCAAAAAGGAAGCTCTCCGCTTTTTATCAGGCACGATATGTGCGAACGGAATTGTACATTTTATGTCTACCAGAGTTATCATACAATCCTCGTATGTAGGTAAATACGAGTATATGTCGTATACCAACCTTCGTTATCATTCAGTTCCAAATCGAAACGTTAACTATGTTTTTATACCCTACACCATACTATGGCACAAGGAATTATGACTTAGTACAGATGTTTATAAAGAACAAGACACACAGGATTTTAAAGAAACAAAAAGAAGTAACATTTTAGGTATAATTTGTGATTGAATCTTACTAAAGTAGTATTTCTAGCAGATTCTGAGGTTTTTCAACACACAAAAATGCACTTAAGTTCCTATGCAAAACGAAAGATTTTTTTTAATTTGAGACGATCTGCCGATAAGCATGGGATTTGCAAAACTTATTTCTTTACACACTTACGTATAGTAAGTGTGTAAAGAAATAAGAAACGTATAGTAGAGAAGTAAAGAAACGTATAGTAGATATTGCAAGTCTTATGGTCTCTTTAAGTATACGATAGGAAAATCGGATCTAAAATGTATCCTTTAAATTAGTTCCTTTTTTAAAATCAAACACATACACAAGGTGGGCCAAAAGTTACCATGGGGTTAAAAACTTTAATAACTTTTTCGTTTATTATTTTTTTTTCTTAGATTATATACAAAATGGAAATTTTTTTACACTAAGTATGAAAAATAATGTCACTTAAATGACCTCCGATTTCAGCATCGCAATGATTTTTGGCTGTAGCGATCGAATATCTGCAACAATGTTGCCGATTCATATTTAAAATTTTAAATGGTCCACCCTATATAATCGAACAGTCTCTTGAAGAAAGACAAATATGTTCCTTTGTTTTCCTGGCTTTTTTTCCAGGTCCGCATGCCTAATAATAAAAATTTTCGGAATATTACCAAAAGTGTACGATTCTTTAGAATAAAAGTGGAAGACGATTATGCAAATGTGGAAGAAGAAAACTGGAGTTCCACAAGTAAGTATCCTAGGTCCTCAAACAACAAATTCGCCCAACGCAACCTTTGCGGATGTTACAGCAATTCTTACCGTTGCAGATACAGAGATACAAGCTAACAACCATCTTCAATACGCGGCTAAACTTATTACTCGATTGGCGGATAGAACTTAATAACACAGATTCCGTCCATATCACCTTAACAAATAAATCTGTTAAAAATACTCCAATATACTTTACATAGATGAAGTTCAAATACCTTTCTCAAACAATGCAAAGTATCTAGGAATGAACTTGGATGCAGAATTGCAATGGAACAAACATGTAAAGAAAAAATGCGAAGAACTTAACTTTAAGTGGGCTTAAATAAAATGGCTAATTGATAAAAAAAATCTGTTCTTTCAATCGACAACAAAATTCTTATATGTGACAGCGCATAGAGAAAGGGACCTAAGGGTAAAAAAAATTAATTTTCATTTTGAGCATCGAATGAGACCGATCCCATGCCCCAAAAGTGTTTCCTCCCAGAGATATGGGCGTTTTATGAAAGTGAAGTCGACGATTCTAAGCGCAAATAGAAAGGGACCTTATCTTTAAAATGGCTCTCCTGAACAAAACTGGTGTTTAACCTTAGGTCTCTTTCTATTTTTCGCGTCACATATACAACAGCTAGAGCCGATAGGTAGTATGGAATTCTGTTATAGTGATGTACTTACAGAAAAACATAAAACCTATTCAAACATTCCAGAACAAAGTCACCATGGTATGTCAGAAAAAACACATTTATAGAGATCGGGGTATAAAAACGGTTCAAGAGGAAATAGAAACCATTGCATTTAAGTATTCTAATAGTATTACATACTTGAGTTGAAAGAAATTGCTTGTTAGCTTAAATTGTTAGCTTGTTAAAGTAAATAAACAAATAATTAAAAAAGAGAAAAAAAATTATGGGTTTTCCTGAATTTAGAACCTACAGCTCTAAAAGTCAAATTTTACATCCGAATCCTACCATATTTTATGCATATAGCGTTATTGGCTCCTTTTGTCTGCTCTGCAGTTCTAATCTACACAAATTTAACCCGCTATGAGCGTTCACTAAGTACTTTTGGTGAAACTGGGCCATGTAGACCCTTATTCTCGTACAGGCTTCAATTTGACCATATCGGCCCACATTTTAAAGCTTTACACAATAGCCCTCTTTATTTTAGGTTCTGCATCTCTAAAGTTCAGATAGTAAAACCAAAACAGCTCAAATGAAGTTTATTATGGCCCGCCAAATATGTCATTTCCGACCTAAAAGAGGTGGCCCTAGAAAAACATATTAAGTTGAACCTTAATAACGTTCCTAACAGGGCGCTGCAATCTTCTAAATAGCAGAGTTGTGTATTTTATCTCTTAACCCGCTATGAGCGTCCAATAAGTACTTTTGGTGAAACTGGACCATATAGACCCATATTCTCGTACAGGCTTCATACAAAAGTTCAATTTGACCATATCGGCCCACATTTTATAGCCTTACACAATAGCCCTTCTTATTTGAGGTTCTGCATCTCTAAAGTTCAGATAGTAAAATCAATACAGCTCAAATGAAGTGTATTATGGCCCGCCAAATATGTCGTTTCCGACCTAAAAGAAGTCGCCTTAGAAAAACATATTAAGTCGAACTTTAATACGCTCCTAACAGGGCGCTGAAATCTTCTAAATAGCAGAGTTGTGTATATTATCTCTTAACCCGCTATGAGTGTCCAATAAGTACTTTTGGTGAAACTGGACCATATAGACCCATATTCTCGTACAGGCTTCATACAAAAGTTCAATTTGACCATATCGGCCCACATTTTATAGCCTTACACAATAGCCCTCCTTATTTGAGGTTCTGCATCTCTAAAGTTCAGATAGTAAAACCAATACAGCTCAAATGAAGTGTATTATGGCCCGCCAAATATGTCATTTCCGACCTAAAAGAAGTCGCCCTAGAAAAACATATTAAGTCGAACCTTAATACGCTCCTAACAGGGCGCTGCAATCTTCTAAATAGCGGAGTTGTGTAGACTATCTCATAGTCGGCCTTGCCTGACTTTAGCCTCTTTTACTTGTTTTGTTCAGAGTTTGTCATCTCCAGTGGTTTGTTAAAATATCAGATAATCATGATCATTTTCTCTCTCTTTCTCTCTGTGCCAGCTCCACAACTCTTTATTGACAATGAACTAACAACAACAACAGCAACAAATTATAACCATTTAAATTGTATCTCCTCGTCTTTGTTGCAGGCAGGCCAAGTACGAGTACGAGCGCCATCCATTGGCATCAACTCTCGTCTCGCCTTTCAAAGTACTTTGACACCAGATGTCGACGTCACTCGTTTGTGATTTTTTTCATTGTGCAGTGATTTTTCGAATAAAACTCAATTAACTTTGCGGTGGTGTCTAGCAATTTTTGTAAAATGTTGTTCATTGAAGAAATTTCTTTTATTTTCAATCACCCGTTTTGTGTATTTCTATAATGAAATTCATATCAGCCGAGGGAGGGCATTCATATCATATCGTTCATGCATTCATTCATTCCGAATCATTGGGAGACAGACTAGTGGTGCAATCTATTAATGAAAATTCAATTGTTTAATTTTGTTGGCATTTTTTGCTGTTTATTTGTATTGATGTCTTAAAAGTTTAATATAGACATACCTACATACTTACAACATTGATTAATATAATTATTTAATTCATATCTACGATATGCTTACTTCGATTGTATGGTAATTTTCAGTGAAAAATTTTATACATTCCAATTTTTATTCATATGCATATATTTTTACAACTGTATAACGTCATTATCGAAATGTATTGAAAGTAAACGACGGGGTGAGGCTCATGAATTTGCCGGAGGCATAGCACACTTACTTACTTAAGCCGCACGACAATCCTTAAGGGACTTTTCTCAAATCAGTGAGCTGTGCTCGATTGAATTCTTATACTCACTGACCGCCGCATTCTGTTTAACGCCGGCATTGAACGGCTATTGGATTTTGTAGAGAAGTTTTTTCATGGCTTAGAGAAAAGTCTCTTAGTCGTTAAGTCGCCGGCATTTACCAAATTGAAAACCGCCGCTGAAAAAATTGTTAGATGTTCTTACCCGGGGTTGAACCTGGGTTTACTGGCATATCATGCCGTGCACTTCTATCTCACCACGGCAGTTGATATTTCATAATTACAAAAACCACTAACCATTAAAATGTCAACAGCAAAAGGTAGACCAATTGGTAGGACTTTAATTAAATATCCTGTTAGTTATTTCGCTTCTCCTTCTATTAAAAAATTTCTTAGAAGACCTAAAAAAAAATTTTGCTATAAGCAGAGAAAATCAGCAGGAGTAAGTCTTAAGGATTATTATCATTTTTCGCTATGCTAGTACAGGGTGTCCGCCGGGAAGGACTACTACTTTGTTTTTCAGCCATTTTAGTAAACATTAGTCTTGACAGTTCATATTTGGCAGTCGTGAAGTAGAGACGTGGCAAATTTATTATGGAAAAATATTCGATAAATCGATAAATTTTATCAAAATCAATCATCGATTACTGTGACGATAAGAAAGTTACGTAAAATTTTTTGGGAAAAACAACGTGCCAACAAAACGCCCTATTTATCGTGTAGTGAATGATTTCATAGAAAGAGGGTCTGTAGCTAATGGGCCCAAGCATGGACCACAACGTACTGCAAGATCGACTGAAAACATTACAACTGCTCAAGAAAGTGTTCAAAACAATCCATCAACCTCAATTCGACGCTGTGCTGAATTTAATAAAAAAAATGTGCTCAAAAGGGCTCGCATTTGTGAGGCTAATAGAGGCGGACATTTATCTGATATTGTATTTCATACATAATTGCCGACATTAAATAAAACATTTATCAATATAAGATCCATTCTCTTTCATTTAATCAAAAATTATAAACAAAGTAGTTTACCTTCCCGACGGACACCCTGTAGTATACCTTCCTGACGGACACCCTACAATATTCGACGTGCTGGCCTATAAAAAAGGCGCTACACTGTCCCCACACTTTCATAAGAAGGGAGACGAAAATGCTCGTTGGATCTTCTTAATTTAAAGCTATTAAAAAGAAGCTAAAGTCGGGCGTGGCTGACTATATTATACCATGCGCTTTAGGTTGTTCAGAAAAGCCAACTGAAAATGGCTTATGAAACCCTTTTAACAGGCTCATAATTTGCCTAGATTTTAACACTAATGTAATATTTGAATTTTTGAGGAAGTTTGATTGTTTATGGTAAAATCAATTGAATATGAGGAAACTATATCTTAATCTGAACCGATTTTCTACAGTTGTTACAGCGTGATTGTCCTTGGCACAACGAACTTACTTGTTGTAAATTTCATCGTGATTTGATGTAAGATGTGGCTTCTAGAACTAAAAACATAAAAATCGGATAAACATATAGGTTTTTTTTTAATTTAAATACAGTCCTTTCTTGGCCCGAAAAACTAATGTGTGTCAAGTTCCATCAAGATTTGATGTAAGATGTGGCTTAAAACAGGAAAAATTGATAAACTTATAGTTGGGAGCTATATCTTAATATGAACCGGTTTTCTGCAATTCCAATAGCGTCCGTTCTTGGTCCTTAAAACCTACTTCTGCCAAATTTCATAAAAATCGGCCAACAAGTACGACCTGTAGTTTAACTAAAAACTTTAGATAGACGGCGGACACACAGGGTTACAGACAGACATCGTTAAATGGACATTCCCCATGGTGGCATCTTTGTCAACATCATATGTTCCAAATATGATCCTCATATCTTCAAAAGTTCATGAGATATTGCCATTCTTAATTCTGGGCTATACGTGCGGTGCCTCACCCCCTCTTCCGCAGGTACCATAAATTAGTTTCCTTACCATTGATTTCATTCTATTAAAATTTTATATTGATCGGTCTATTACTTTGGCCATAAACTCGAAGAAGACGTGGCAACAACCGCATGTCCTGCAGTATGTGTGTTCGACCTAAGCCAACATCATTTGTTCCCAATATCATTGTCATATTAGTTCATGAGATATTGTCTTTTTAAGTTCAGGGTCGTGTGGACGTTGCCACGTTTCTCTTGTCCAATTTTACCATAACAAAGTCAAGAATAATTTTCTATTCATTGGTTTTATTTTTTTAGAATTGTATAACGACCTGTATATTTCTTTGGCCATAAAGGCGTGGCCTCGCCCTCTTTAAAAACACAATATCATGAGATATCTTCAACCAATGTTTCCAGGTATTGCAAAGGAAATGACAAACTAAGTAATAACTAAACCCTCAATCCTATGATGGGGGGTATGATTAGTAAAATGGACCATATTCCGACATGTCAACAATACGATCCCTCTGGTACTTTGCTCTGGTACAAAGAAGACTTCTTATTTCTGTCCGGAGTTTAAGAAAGAGCAGATTTAGTAAGTTGCTTCTGAAGCGGCAAGGACTAAACTCGGAAAGAAACTTTGTAAGCTGCTATCCAAAAGTACTAGAAATAGATCACACGTACCGCAAAATGCTGAATGTTAGGTACAAGATTGGATATCTAATGTTACATGAAGAGCGGCAAGACTTTTAATAAGGAGGGTCCATTGTATCGGGGCCTATGGGAATACATAAACCGGACTATTGCACACTCGTCGAAAGGGGGAATTTTTGTTTGGAAGCTATTAACAAACATAAAGGCGATATGGTCCAAAGGTAAGAAAACTGATGAGCAGTTTTGGATTTAGTATGAGACTTGCATAGCCCAAGCATTCGGTCTAAAATCGAAAGTCGCGCTTCAATATTGGTAGCCTTGTTTTGGCAATGTCTTGAATGTTGGCCTCGAGCTCGCCCAAAGTTTTTAGCATGATAACGGAGACAAATGATAAAGAATGATCGGGCATAAAGTGACATGATCTCTGCGGCCAATTAATGAAAGCATGCCTTTAGAATTTTTGTTTGGAAGCTATTAACAAACATAAGGGCGATATGGTCCAATGGTAAGAAAACTGATGAGCAGTTTTGGATTTAGTATGAGACTTGCATAGCCCAAGCATTCGGTCTAAAATCGAAAGTCGCGCTTCAATATTGGTAGCCTTGTTTTGGCAATGTCTTGAATGTTGGCCTCGAGCTCGGCCAAAGTTTTTAGCATGATAACGGAGACAAATGATAAAGAATGATCGGGCATAAAGTGACATGATTATTAATAATGAAAGCATGCCTTTAGATAACACTGTCCTCAATTTTTTCTTTCACAGCTTCAGCATTGCGTCGCTTTTGTGCCATATGGTGCAGCATGTAAGAATGCCAGCTCGAATATTTTGATGATGTCGAGCTCTGACTATAGAAATCCGAATAACATCACTCTATGCCGAAAAGCGTTGACTTTTTAGGTGTCTCCTTCGTCATTTCGATAAAAAAACACAGGGTACAATGTTAGTTCATTGATTTTTCCAATATTATTATGTTTTTACTTCTTTCGTTAACAAGCAGTTCCGCCTTTTCTTTCTCGCGCACTAGTACGAGTATATCTTTAGGGTGGTCCAACCATAATGCACGATGTTAATTGTGAGTCACACCTTATCATCCATGGAGAGGTAAACAAATGAGTACTTAGAGCGTTAAGATTGTTAAAGTCTTTTACGAAAATGGGCATTCACATTAAAACTCATTTTGTAAACTTAGTGATTTGTTGGTCAGCATAATGGGTCGATTTTTGATGTGTCCACAGTAGGAAGAGTAGTGCGCAAATTTCCACCAACCGTGTCTGCAGGAAATGCGAAAACAACTGCGCATGCTCAATCAACTCGTTTTGCCATTGTTCTGTCCATTCTTTTTCGAAAATGAGATTGGCCAAGCAGTTTACGTGAATGGTGTTCGCTATCGCAAGATGACAACTGATTTCTTGTGGCCAAAAATTGAGGATATGGGCCTGGACAATAAGTGGGTCAACAGGATGGTGTCACTTGCCACACCACAAACGAAACAATTCAATGGCCGCGTTATCTTACGTCGTGGCGATGTTAATTGGCCTTCACGATCAAGTGATTTGACACCGTTGGACTTTGTTTTTGGGGAATATTTAAAATAATAAGTAAACTTCAATGGACCAAGAACAATTCAAGAGCTAAAGGATAAGATAATTCGGCACATTAACGACATTGAACCTCTATTATGTCTCAAAGTCATTGGAAATATGAACCATCGGAAAATGGTGTGTCACCGAAGCTGTGGCAAGAATTTGACCGATATTGTTTTTATTATGATGGATCCTTCTATCATAATAAAAAAAAATATAGATAAATCTCCAAATACTTTTTGTTTCATTCACAATTAACAAATACGACAACCATGACTTCTTCTGAACATTTTGGTTAAATATCTATTAAATATGTAGAGACACCGGATGTGTTCCGTGTAGGCATTTGCCTACTATATTGAGTAGTATAGCGTAAAGGGAACCTTCTGTCTACAGCCTTGAATGAGAAAGTGAGAAATGCAATAAAAAATATCTGTATTGAATCACAATTATGAACGTTTTCAAACTAATGGGCACTTAAAAAATTTTGCGAAAGAAACATGAGTGCGAATGGGTCACAAAGTGCAATAAAAAAATATATCTTTATTGACTTACAACTATGGACGTTCTGAAATTAAACCAAATTGTTGCCTTTTTAAAACTACAAACTATGGCCACTTAAAAGAATTTTACGAAATAATCTTTTCTAGATTTAACCTTGCCAATCATGTAAGGTAAAAACGGGAAACTTTACTAAAAATCAGTGTTCTGTGCCAAACGGTCAACGCTGTTTCTAATGAAACTAATCTATGACATCAGAGAATAATATCCTACTCGTAAAGTCAACAGCTTTAAAGAAGGCAAGACCATCGCAATATAGAGTAATTTAAAACAAAAGACTTAAGAAACAAACCCAAGTGCGTCTACAAAAACATTTTGTTCTACTTTAATTTAGAGTCTTGTCTTGATGAGTTATACAACAATGCAATACGTAACAGTTTTCCAAAGTTGTCATTTAATCTAATATGCTTAAAATCTCTTTTCAATATTTATTTCAGTTATCCGTCGATCCTATGAATGCGGTACCGTACACCTGAACTTTGGCAAATATAATGTAAGTACGTGCAGATTTTATTTAAAGCCCGTGATTTAGAAATTTCAAATTGTAAGTGCACTTAGTCTAATGCTACTTTGCTACATGATTGTACATCACTGCACAAATTTCAAATCGAATTGAAACCAAAACCTGTTCAAATGTCCTTAATTCTAAACAAATCTTGAAAAAAACAACCCCACTCACATACACACTCCGTAGGTATTTGAGTACAAAGCCATAGTTTTTTTCTGTAAGAACATCTCCATGTAGACATTAAAAAAGGAATGATAATTTTGAGTGGAATGTGATTGAAAATCCAAGCTGACAGTACATAAATCTCTGTGTCCCCCATCTGCACATGCCCAAACATGTGGCATGCAAGCGCTTTTACTAAGATTGACCTGGCTGCAAAGTCATTGCCTAACTTGTTATTGCCATTTTCATGCAGTATTCATAAGCAGCAACATGAAAAAAAAATACAGAAGACGAAGAAGAAGAAGACACAAAGGTTTAATGCCTTTTTATGACGAGATTACGGGAAAATTGTGCTTCAGTCCAAAGCTGTGTATGATAGTATGGAAGTTGGAAAGAAAAAACACGCTAAAGGTGTTTGTCGTTTGTTTTTTCATTTGAACAGCCGAAATGTGTGCGTTTTTAGCTGAAAGGAATCATCATTTCACACAGTTTTGTCCAAGATAAGTTGTTTGACAACCACTAAAGTTGGGCTTTGTTCTGCGAGCTCGCATAATAGTCCATCTGAGTCTGCTAAAAGAAAAATGTTTGTCAGATATTAACACTCTAAGGCGCGCGGTGGTATGAATGTCAATGTTGGTATATTTTTTGAACAGGATATTAAAGTTTTATTTTAAAAGCCTTCTAGCTTCCTACCTTAGGTTCCTATGTCCCCTGTGAAAGATCTTTCGCTAAAACCGTATTCACGTCGGCCGCATGACCCGTGCCTGTTTATCTGTAACCCGCTGATGTTTTACATATTCAAACGCTATCTTTTCAAGCTTAAGTTTGTTGACGTTATAAATGGGTTCAAGCCAATTATTGTATAATTTACGCTAATACTCCGGCCCCCCGGGAAACTAAGCCCCTAGATTATCTGTAAATGATCTTCACACAAAACAATGTTAAGACCGTATAATACGAAGGTTGCTATTTATATTTCGGGTCCAGCAATAAAAACACAACAAATTATCTTTGGAAATGGTTTTATTGTTTTTCAAAATATTCTCCTTTAAGATCAATACACTTTTGCATGCGCACAGACCAATTTTCGAAGCACTTTTTCCACTCCGATTGAGACACCCCCGAAACATGATTTTTGAACGCTTCAACAACTGCTTCGGGCGATAAAAAAAACGTTGACCACGAATTTTTTTCTTAATGCTAGGGAATAAGATGAAGTCATTGGGTGCCAAATCAGGGCTGACATCTTGAGTGGTTAAATAAGCTCATCGTTTCAGCTTATGTGTGAGAGTTAGCATTTTCGTGATGCAAAAAGATCCCTCTTCTCTTATAATCTTTCCTCATTTCTTCGAACACTATTGGCAAACAGATGGTTGTATACCACACAGAATTGACCATCCTACGTTTTACTGAAGGCAATGTGGCAACATGGCCAGTTATACCAAAAAGAACACGCAATTATTTGTTTCGATGTACTTCTTTTACGAACAACTTTTGTTGGATTGGCTCGTCTTGAAAGACCCATACGGTTGAATGCTGTTTTGTTTCGGGGTTATATGCATAGACCCATGATTCGTCACCTGTGACAAAATTATACACTGCCATTGAGCTACCACCGTTATACTTTTTCAACATCTCTTTGTACCAATCCATACGAGCCTTTATTTGAGCATTCGCAAATTATGTGGGATCCAACGAGAACCATTGTTTTCACGGGCAAATGAACATGTAATATCTTATTGATGCTTGTCATGCTAATGCCCAAGGATGCCTCAATCTCACGGTGTGTCACATGTCAGTCTTGCTTAATCAGTTCACGCACAGCATCGATGGTTTCTGGAAAAGTGACCAAAGTTGGACGTCCTTCAGGAAATTCATCCTGGAGCGAACGGCGTCCAAGACTGACCTCTTAGTTCCAGCTATTAACAGTGGTTTTTAAAGGTGCTTCATCGCTAAAAGTCATAACAAGTTGATTAAAACACTCTTGTTTCGATAACCCACGCCGAATATCTTTAAAAATCATCGCACTAAAATATTCACGATATAATTCCATTTTTTGACTGAGGTGAATTTCAACACGCTGTAAACAAAACAATTCGACCTAAAATGACAAAACGTCCTGAGTGAAGTTATGCTAAGAAACGACAAAGTTTTCAATGGAAGTTTGCATCTGGGAACACTTAAATTTTATTTTGACAATAGTATGATTGCGACAATATTATCGTAATATTTTTAAAATGTAGCAATAGTGTTATTGCCAAGTTTAAAATTGTGGCTGTAGCTACATAAGTATTGTTTTTCTGGTTTTATGTTAACAATAACATGATAACGGCAATCATACCATATGGTTGTGACTATAAACTAAGCATGACTGTTTTATGTATGAAAAACCACAACAGCATACGGCTAGCGATGTAAACCTATGGGAAATCAGAAGAAGTGTGGAAAGTGGCACCGTCCGGTTGAAACCACATATCGTCCACATCCACATCTTCCAATTCGGACCATAAAAAGTTCGTTATCATCTCACGATAGCGAACACCATTCACAGTAACTGCCTGGCCGGCCTCATTTTGGAAAAAATACGTCCCGATGATTCCGCCAGCGCATAAACCGCACCAAACAGTCACTCTAGGTGGGTGCATTGTTTTTTCGACAATCACTCTTGGATTGTCTTTCGCCCAAATGCGGCAATTCTGCTTATTGACGTACCTACTGAGGTGAAAATGTGCCTCATCACTGAAGATGATTTTCTTCGAAAATTGATCATCCACTGTTGTCCGAAGCCTGATAACTTCAACGCGTTGCTCGCTTGTGTATCTTTCCATGGTTAAAATTGAGTTAGTCTGAAATTGAGAAATATCAAATGAAATGCAGAAAAAAGGTCTGGTTTACACCCTTTGTTTCCCGATAGAAGGTCCTTCTTCTCTGGAAGTGGTATTTTAACTCCGATCTGGCTAAAATGTAGTATAGGCGTTGTTCACGACCAGTTATTACTGCTGATGAAATGGGACCACATCAGATCCATTGTGTCGAGCCGCCAACCCAAGTCCATGTTTTCATATAACACTACACAAGTCCCTTCCAAATTGAAATCCTGTCGCTCAAGAAGTCACAAATTTTGACCGATTGTGTTAAAATTTAGCACAATGTCCACAAAAAATTATGATTTTTTAAGCAAATACTTTTTAGCAAGGTACATTAAGTCCCTTTAATGGAAACCTTATTCCCCTTGGCCGATTTCGCCCATTTATAATCCCAAACAGCTTTTGACAATAAACAGTATCATGGACAATTACTGGATTCTAGGTTAATTCGTTTGACCGCTATCGTGCTTCTAACAGACCTACGGACGGACATGGCTAGATCATCTTATAATTTTACGACGATCAATAAGGGAAGCGAAATGACAAATTTAATACAAAGGGTGTTTTTTTCAGACGTGTGGGTTTCAAGAAGAAATCAAACGCATTTAATTTAATTTTATGGCCGAGAATATCGCTTTATTTTAAAAATATATGTTTGCCATTATGTTTTAAATATGATTTCGTGCAAGTGGCCGCCGTCTTGTTGGAACCTAAGGTCGTTCGCATCAACATCCTCCAAGTCAGGCACGACATAGTCATTAATGGCTCTATAGAGTTCCCCAGTGATTTAACCATTATGACCGTCTTCATTTTTGAAGAAATGTGGACCAATGATTCCCTCTGCCCTTTTTAAGGATGCAACAGAGTCTCAACAGTGACTTGTGGATTTACATTACTCCAAATGCGACAATTTTGTTTATTAATCAACCAAAATTGAGCTTCATCGCAGAACAAAATTTTCTTGTGAAAAATTAGGATCGGTGGCCATCTGGTTTTGTGCCTATTCACCACGATTTGCAAACGTTTTTCCGGAGTAAGTCTATTCATTATGAAATGACAAACCAAGTTGAGCATAAATAATGTAACAGCTGTCAAAAAGACCAACTCCGAAAATCGTGTGGCCAGATTGAAAACAACAAGTCTAAAAAACACTCTTTACTATGTACACTAGAGTGGCTTGACTTGTGCGGAGCCAACACCCTTTACCATCCACCCATCGGCGAAGGGTATAAAAACCTCACTTAACTGTCAAGCTCTGAGTATGCTTTGGCTATACGACAATGCTGCAGGTATTTTTAAGCTTCTTTTTACACAACACGCTCGGTAAGGGTTAAAACGTGTAAGGAGCATGTAGCGTGTAATTCGAAACTTTGCAAATTCAGTGGAGACATTGACCATGTTTTCTAAGTGACATTTAGTCACGCTGACAATTCGTGTGCTTGGCTAACAGAGTTAAAACACAAAAAGCATGTAACCGACGATAACTGTTGATTGTTTGGCGATTTAATAATAATTGAAAGCTAAATTTTCACAATTGGAGATGAAGAAACGCCATTGAATTGGCATAAATAGAAAATATTTTTCCCAAGTCAATTACGAATAATCAATAAAAAAAAAACTTGAATATGTTTGAATAATGTTTTTTTTAAATAAATATTAATTTTAATTATATTTAATAATATTTTTGGTAATAAAATAACGTGTATCTGTTAAAATAAACTTTAATTAGCAAAATATTTCTGGGCACCTACTCATTTCGATTATTGTGTAATCGTCCATTGGTCTTTCACTTCTTTTGCTGCCCAAAAACTTCCCCATAAATCCCTTTTAAAGTATGTCTATTTTTTACATTTACATTTCATGTTTTTCCTTCTTCGCTTACCCTTTGTCTGATTGTTGAACATGTTCGTTTCAGAGCTTTCGGTTATTCACTCACTCTAGCATGACTATCAGAAATCAATTATTTGGATGGGTTTGAGGCCCCACCGTCGTACCAATTCGTTGGAACAAACCTAATTAGCCAAAACGAAAACAATATAGAAAAAAAATTAGACAGAAAATTGTAAACGACAAAGTGTGCTTTTAAGCCTCTTAGTGTAAAGATTATGCTTTAATACCCTTTCCTGCAATCAGTGAAAGTTCAAGACGTATGGATGGTCCCTTAAACACATTACATTCGCCGCCTGGCTACTGATGTTGACGATGGAGGAGACGATGACTTTGATAAAATACAAAATAATAAATGTTTAATAAAAAAAAAAATATGCCTTCTAACAATTGTGATGCGTAAAGTGATGCAATAAAATCGAAAGTAAAAGAAAGTGAGAGGTAAAATTATTTTAAATTTATTTAAAGTCAAGTAACTAAAAAAGAGTAATCCAATTGCAAAGAAATGTAATAAATTTTTGGTCAAGGTTGAACATTCTATGTACAGTCGAACCTGGGTTTAACGAACTCGAAAGGTTCCGTTTAATTTGTTTCGTTATAGCCGTAGTTCGTAATAGACGTAGCTGACAATTAATAGAGGTATTTGAAAAATGTTACAAATTTGATGCTTGCTTCTAACTTTTTTTCATAATATCACAAATACGAGGGCTGCTATATATATTTCTAGCCCAATAATGAAAATGCGAATATTTATTATAAAAAAATGGTTTTATTGTTTTTCTAAGTATTCTCCAGCATGATTTATACACTTTTGCATGCGCTCAATCAAACCAATTGTCGAAGCACTTTTTCCACTCCGATTGAGACGACTCCAAAACATGGTTTTTGAACGCTTCAACAGCATCTTCTGGCGCCGAAAATCGTTGACCACGCACTTTTTTCTTGATGTGCGGGAATAAAAAGAAGTCATTGGGTGCCAAGTCAGGGCTGTACGGCAGCTGACCCATCACTTCGACGTTTTGGCCGTTCAAAAAGGCGCTGGTTTGAGCCGATGTGTGAGAGCTCGCATTGTCGTGGTGCACAATGATTCGTCTTCTCTTGTTCGTTTTTCGAATTTCTCCGAAGACTTGAGAAAAACAAATTGTGGCGTACCACTCAGAATTGACCGTCCTACATAGCTCAAGTGGAACAGTCGCCACATAACCAGTTTTGTCGAAGAAACAGGCGACCATGTGCTTCGAAGTGCTTCTTCCACGAACAACTTTCGTTGGATTTGGCTCGTCTTCGAAGACCCACACGGTCGAGTGCTGTTTTGTTTCGGGCTCATACGCATAGATCCATGATTCGTCGTACCTGTGACAATGTTATGCACTGCCTTTGAGCTACCGAAGTTATACTTTTTTAACATCTCTTTGCACCAATCCATACGAGCCTTTTTTGGGGCATTCGTCAAATTATGTGGGATCCAACTAGAACAATTTTTTTTGACGGCCAAATGAACATGCAATATCTTATTGATGCTTGTCATGCTAATGCCCAAGGATGCCTCAATCTCACGGTATGTCACATGTCGGTCTTGCTTAATCAGTTCACTCACAGCATCGATGGTTTCTGGCAAAGTGACCGTAGTTGGACGTCCTTCACGGAAATTACCTGGAGCAAACGACGCCCGAGACTGAGCTCTTTGTACCAGCGATTAACAGTGGTTTTTGATGGTGCTTCATCACCAAAAGTCGACACAAGTTGATTTAAACACTCTTGTCTCGATAACCCACTCCGAAAATCGTAAAAAATCATCGCACGAAAATTTTCACAGGACAATTCTATTTTTTGACTGAGATGATTTTTTCAACACAGTGTAAACAAAACAATTCTCCCTCAAAAGACAAAACGTTCTGAGTGAAGTTATGCTAAAAAATGTCAAAGTTTGTAATGGAAGTTTCAGTTTGCATCTGGGAACACTAGTATTGTCAGGACCCAAAATATAAATAGCAACTCTCGTAAGAGTTGTCATAAGTCGCTTAAAGTTGCTGCTAATAGATAAAGTTGCCAAAAGATGTTAAGAATAAGAAGGTTTTTTTCAAATTCGTTATACTTATACATGTAGTGTGACATCTCGCAACAGAGGGTTTCTAATTAGTTTGATACAAAAAAAGATCGTTATATCCATGAGTTCATAGTGGAGGTAATTTGAATGAAAAATAGGAACGCTTTATCCAATTTTAATCATCTTCTCCGATGAAGCTCATTTCTGGCTGAGTGGTTTTGCCAATAAACAAAATATGCGTTATTGGACAGCAACAAACCCACATTTGCTTCAAACGAAACAATTGCATCCGCAAAAAATTAATGTGTGGTGTGGTTTTCATGCCGGAGGTGTGCTTTGGCCGTATTCTTTAGTCGATGAAAACAATCGTCATGTTACCGTCAATAGAGAGCGCTATCGTTCCATGTTAGAAAATTATTTTTTGGCCAAAATTCGATGAGCTTAACATCGCCGATATGTGGTTTCAACAAGACGGTGCCACTAGCCTCGCAGCACGCGTTACAATCGATTTACTGAAAGGCAAATTCGGTGAACGTGTTATCTCGAGAAATGGTCTGGTCGAATGGCCACCTCGTTCATGCGATTTAACGCCATTGGTTTTCTTTTCATAGAGCACATCAAATCATCGTTCTATGCCAACAAGCAAACAACTTTTGACGAGCTCAGAGACAATATCCAACGCGAAATTGCCAACGTTCCGGAAAGTTCGAAATGTGTGCAAGAGTGGTGGAAAATTGGGTCCAAAGAATACGAGTAGATCGCTGTACACGGGCTTGTGGTGGTCATATGGTCGAAATCGAATTTCATTCTTAAAATGTAACATTTGTACTACACCTGGAAAGTTGAACTCTAGATCTTAAATATTCTGTGTTTTTTTAATATATAAAATTGTTATGTCCGTAATGGTAAACCCTGTACGAGTATTTTGTTTAGACCGCTGCTTTTATATATAAAACCTTAATATTGTAATTTATAGCAATTTAGTTCCGAATACACAATTGCAATCACACTTTACATTACAAAGGAACAGAAAAGTATTGATTCGTCCGGAAATAGACCACCTAGTGCGAGAAAAAAAACTACTCAACAGCGTGCGAAAGTTAGGCGGATCCTTAGGAGTGACTGGGGCCTCAGCAGGCGTGCCACTCGTACTATTTATGGTGGCCTATTTGTTGCTTGCGCAACTTATGGTTCGCCTACATGGTACGAGACGGTTATGTCTGTTGCTGGCAGGAACAAGGTATTGTCGTGTCAGCGAGTAGCCACGGTTTCGATGGACGCGTTGCAGGTATTGCTGGGTGTAGTGCCTCTTGACCTTAAAGTAATCCGCCGAGCAATTACTTTTAAGGCCAAGAAGGGGCTACCACTCCTTGAAGGAGATTGGCTTTCGGCACCAGTGGCCGACATGCGGGAGGTAAAGGCACGCTTAGAGGAGTGCGTGACCTCAAGGTGGAGGCAGTGGTGGACGGACAGCGACAAAGGCCGGGCCACGTATGAATTCATACGTGACGCCGATTTTGAAAAGGGGCGCCCGGACTTTGGTTTCGGCTTAAGTCTGGGGTTCTTACTGACCGGACATGGCTCTCTGAATGAGTTCCTTTACCGGAGCGGTTTCTCTGAAATCCCTGACTGTTGCTGTGGGGGCAGTCCTAAAGACTGGAATGTCCGTTGTACAGCGGCATAAGGGACTTGGTCTGTATGGGCATTGTTCGTACTGTCGACAGGTACGACTTCAGTCGCTGCTTGGGGGATGATCGTGCGTTTAGGCGGTTGGGGGAGTTTGCTCGTGTTGCCTTCAATAAGAGAAGACTTGCTGTAGCCCTAATGGGGGTTCTCTGGTGTGACCATTCGCGGAAATGGCGTGGCATTGTCGTTGCCTTATACAATCGTCGTTCTTCGTAGTCGTCGTTGTTCGTTCCTCTGTCGTTATTTCACCCGTGAGGGTGCAAAGTCTGTCGTTGTTGTTCGTGTTGTCCAAGTTGGTGGCAGTCCTTGGCCATCGAGTCATCCGTGGCGGTGATTGTTTGTGCGTTGTTTGTGTTTTTGGTCGATTAGTTTTGGGGAACAGAAACTGCAAGTAGCCTTTTGGTTGCAAGGTCTGACCGGTGGTACCACGGGTAGTCAGGAGCCCCCAAAACTTGTTCTGGCCTGAATATTTAGTGCAGCCCTTCGGCGACTATTTTTTGTGGGATTATGTGAAGTCGCTTGTCTACGCAGATAATCCCTACTCGATTGATTCCTTGCAAGAAAATATTCGGCGCGTTATTGTTGACATAAGGTTCCAAATGCTGCAATAAGTGGTCGAAAATTGGGCCTCCCGGCTGGAATTTTTTTCGAGAAAGCCGCGGCAGCCACTTTCCTGAGATTATTTTAAAAACAAAATGGCAATCTCGTATCTTTATAAAAAAGCTAAATTTTTGGCCATAACATGAAATTAAATGCGTTTACTTTCTTCTTGAAAACCACACGTCTGAAAAAAACCCTTTATACATGCGAATCGAGGTAAGATAATACCGTCAGCAAAATTCAACACGGCTCTGGCTTTATTAAATACAAACAACATAATGAAATAATGCTTGACATAACAAGACAAGACAACATTTTGTAAAATCCATTGATATTTTTATAAATTATTGAGTGATGAAATGTCCAATGATCCTGTATAGATAAACAGAGATACAGTTCGGTGGAAACACGTTTTCTTTTGTAGGTTTTTCTTTATTTATTCAACGATTTCGATAGTTTCTTCTGTGGTGTGTCATACAAAACAAAATAACTAGAACATTAATCATTATATTCGATCGACATGGATTGGTTTTTTGTAATCGACAGACAGGTGAAACGAAGAATGAACTGAACTGAACTGAATTGAACTACTGGAAAATGAATGTAAATAACTTTTGAACAAAAATTACAGCAATAGGCCATCACATAAAGACAATGCCTTATCCAAGTCAAAGCATGTGAATGATGATTAGTTTAGTTTCACAGATATGCATATCCCAGCAAACATGTCGGCCGAAAATACAAGATCATTCCCAATTTAAGATCCTGCTGCTCTAAACATCTCAAATATACTGCTTAAACGTCGCAGCTTACGTCACCTGGTACAAATAATTAACTCTGGTCTAACAGCGGCAAATCGGCCCATGTTTCTAATAGTCCTCATTCAAACATACCTCTCGATTTAATGTCCCACAGCACTAGAAACCACAAACTCACCACGATCGTGCTTAAATTTACTGGGTACCTTATGAACAACCAATAACTAACTCTAGTGAAAGAGGGCCATATCGGTCATTTTTTGCATGGCCCTTCTCGATTTCAAAACCTTCAGCTCTTGAAGCCACATTTTACATTCAATTTTGGCCAAATTTCTTACAGAGCGTTACGAGACATAAATACCTAACTCTGGGAAAATTGGGTCAAATCGGTACATATTTTCGTGTATCCTCCCAAACAAAAGTTTTTTTTTCGGATTTCATGTCCTGCGGCTCTAGAAGCCACAATATAAATCCGATCATGCTCACATTACCATAGAACGTTTTGGGCCATAGAACGTTATCGATGATAAACTCTGGTGAAATTAGACCATGTCAGTCTATATTTATATCCTGCACCACTCTGTGAAACAGGGTATTATAAGTTAGTTTCATTTCAAATGTTTGTAATTTTCAAAAATATTTGAGCTAGACCCACCTTTGAGTACACCGAGCGACGTATCATCACCCGCTGATTGCAATTAACGATGTCTATCGGTCCATCTACAGCTTGTAATTAAACTACAGATCGCAATAGTTGTCCGATTTTAAAGAAAATTGGGCAAAAGTCAGTTTTTTGGACCAAGGACGGACGCTATTGAAATTGATGAAAATCGGCTAAGATTAAGATAAAGCTTCCACATAGTAATGGGTGATCCAAGTAGAGATACTTTTTTCAATAGCCTTTTTTTGACAGATCACGTGTGAGTCGTGTCATGCTGTCATATTATTTTTGTTTAGTATTGTTTGGCATTTCACCATGGAAAGACGTACGTACGTCTTAACAACGTTTACAAATCGTTCAACTTTATTACGAAAATTCACGATCTGTGAGGAATGTGTTTCGTGCACTTCGTTCAACTTATGGTCAACATAATCGGCCTACTGAGCGTACTATTCGCAACACCATCACCCACCTTGAGACCCAGCATTCATTATTGGATAATATTCGACCGAGTAGACCACGTCCAGCACGCAGTGAAGAACATTTAGCGGCCGTAGCTAAGAGTGTACACCAAGACCGTGAAGAGTCGATTCGGCGCCGTTCGCAGCAACTCGGACTGACGTATGAAACGACTTGGCTCGTTTTACGTCGAGATCTTAAATTGAAAGCGTACAAAATACAGCTTGTGCAAAAACTTAAGCCGCCCGACGTTCCCAAGCCGCCCGACGTTCGCTCTATGGGCTCTTGAAAAGTTCCAAGAAGATCCGACGTTTTCGGGCCAAATTTTTTTCAGCGATGAGGACCATTTCTGGCTCAATGGGTATATAAACAAGCAAAGTTTCCGCATTTGGGAAGAAGAGCAACCAGAAGCGGTTCAAGAGTTGCCTCTTCATCCAGAAAAAACAACGGTTTGGTGTGTTTGTGAGCCGGTGAAATCATCGGTTTATATATCTTCAAAAATGATGCCAGTGAGAACGCAATGGCGGCCGTTATCGTGCCATGATAACCGACTATTTGTTGCCTGAAATTGAAGCTCGTGATCTCGGCGACATTTGGTTTCAACAAGACGGCGCCACTTCCCACACATCGCATCAATCAATTCGGTGAACAGATAATTTCACATTTTGGGCCGGTCGATTGGCCACCAAGATCGTGTGATATCACAACGTTAGACTTTTTTCTCTGGTGATATGTAAAGTCTCAAGTTTGTGTGGACAAACCCGCTTCGATTCAGGCCTTGGAGCAAAACATCACGCGTGTCATTCGCCAGTTACCAGTCGAAATGCCCGAACGAGTCATCGAAAATTGGACTCAACGGATGGACCATCTGAGACGTAGCCGCGGCCAACATTTGATAGACATAATCTTGAAAAAATAAATGCGAAAGAATGTTCTTTTAAATGATAATATACATTCCCCATTCAATTTGAATTTTCTGTGTTTTTTTCTTTAAAAAGTAGGGAACCTCGAAATGGATCACGCGTTATATGTTCATCCGATTTTTAATGATTCTTGCTTTCGAAGCCACTTCATACATCCATTCTTGATGAAAGTTAGCACGAATAAGTTTTTTAAGCCAAGATATAACTTTATTTAAATCAAAGAAAATCGCTTCAGATTTAGATAGTACAGCTCCCACAAATATGTATATGTTCTTTCGATTTTATGTCTTTTGTTGTAAAGGATACATACAATTTTGATAGTATTTGCACATTTTAGCTTTTTGGACCATGAACAGGCATTATAAAAATTAAAGGAAATCGGTTTCTTGGGTTTTTGGACCAAGAAAAAAAAATTATTAAGATTGGTTCAGATTTTAATACAGCTCCCACTTATCTATTCATCCGATGCTCTGGAAGACACATATTACATGCACGAGTTAGTTTTTTAAGTCAGGGAAGGACGTTTATAAAATTGAAGAAAATCGGTTCAATGTAGTTTTATATCTTTTTTTTTTTTTGTTTTCACTAGAAGCCACATTTTACATCCAATCTTGATAAAATTTGGCACGATTAAGTTTTTAGGGCCAGTTTAGGATGTCATTAAAATTTTAGAAAATCGATTTAGATATAGCTTCAACATATATTTTCATCTGATTTTTTGTTTTTAGCTCTAGAAGTTACATTTTACATAAAATTTTGATAAAGTTGGCACGACTTAGTTTTTTGAGCCAAGGAGGGTCGTTATTTAAATATAAAGAAATCAGTTCAAATGTAAGTAGATATAGCTTCCACACATATGTGTTCATCCGATTTTATGTTTTTAGTTTTACGAACCAGATATTGCATCCAATATTTATAAAATTTGAAAGAAGCCATTTTTTGGGCCAGCACAGAAATAATAGAAATTTAAAGAAAACGGTTCGGAGTGAGATATAGCTTCCAATAATATGTTCATCCGATTTTATGTTTTTAGCTCTGGAAGCAACATAATACATGCGATCTTAATAAAATTTAAGCACAAATTAGTTGCTTATGCCAAGGACGGACACTATTAAAGTTGGAAAAAATCAATTCAGATATAGTTCCCACATGTATGCTCAGCCGATTTTACCAAAATGAATGAAACCATCTCGCAAATTCAAATATAACATAAGTATTATAATCTTAGTTAATTAAGAGCCCCTCTAAGGGGGTCGAAAAACTTATTTTCAGTTGGCCTACCTGAACATCGAGAAGTGCAGAGTATAATATAGTCGTCCACGCCCAGTTTTTGATTTTTACTAGATTTTTTTATATTATTTTTCTTCACAAAGGCAGTATTTATGATCGTTTACAAAGTCCATGGCATATGTATCATCTAAGCCCACCTCTTTGCTGGGTTATAATCTGCTGTATACCGCCAGCGTTCACTTACACACGCACATATGTTCAATGAATTTTGATTGATGCCGTTGATGTTCACACTGCGGGGCATGAATGAAATGTCGACGACGAATAGAGGGAATACAGCTAATAATAAGCACAATGCCTTACTGGCGATGGTCTATAAAAAGCCAAAACTTTAATGACGTCTGTAACACCTTCAAAACAAACTTGCAACAGAAGAAATTTCAAATGAAAACAAAAGCAACCGTAAAAAATTCAAAGTAATCTGAAGCGAAGAAGAAAAAAACTGAAAAAGTACTTAATTGCCTACTAACTTGAATTTAGTTTTTCATTTGTTGATGTTGCTCTTCTTTAACAAACAATCCATAATTTTTATATTTCGTGCTGCTTCAATGAATCTCTTATGGGCGAATTGTTGTGTTTGTTTTCCTTTCAAAATGTTAGTTTTCTTTTGGCTTCTTGCCACTTCCACGGTTAGAAGAGGAGACAAACGCATAGTTTGATATAAGCATTTCTTGGTTTCTAGGCATATGAGCAATTTCGTGGTTAAAGTCCTACAGTGATCTGTGGTTGGAGCTCTTTTATTTAAATAGAGATTTTTAGGGATTTAAGATAAGTTTTTTTTTTGAAAAAGAGCAGTGCCTCATATCATGGTCTGATATGTTATGGTCCAGTTTCACCTGGGATACTTTAAAGTCGCTCATAACGCAATATTCTAAATTTGAGTGATATAAAATTGAAAAGGTCTGGATGCATAAAATCTAGATCTTTAACCAAGGTTAACGAGGGTTACTATTTATATTTCGGGTCCGGCTATAAAAACACAATAACTTATCATTGGAGATGGATTTATTGTTTTTCAAAATATTCTCCTTTAAGATCAATACACTTTTGCATGCGCACAAACCAATTTTCGAAGCACTTTTTCCACTCCCATTGAGCCACATCCAAAACATGATTTTTGAATGCTTCAACAGCTGCTTCGGGCGATGAAAAACGTCGACCACACATTTTTTTCTTGATGCTAGGGTATAAGAAGAAGTAATTGGGTGCCAAATCAGGGCTGTACAGTGGATGACCCATCAATTCGACAGCTTGAGTGGTCAAATAGGTTATCGTTTCAGCTGATGTGTGAGAGCTTGCATTGTCGTGATGCAAAATGATCCGTCTTCTCTTATTATCTTTCCTCATTTCTTCGAACACTGTTGGCAAACAGATGGTTGTATAACCCTCAGAATTGACCGTCCCACGTTCCAATAACGGCACTGTTGCAACATGGCCGGTTATACCGCAAAAAACGCAATCATTTTCTTCGATGTACTTCTTCCACGAACAACTTTTGTTGGATTTGGCTCGTCCTGAAAGACCTATACGGTCGATTGCTGTTTGTTTCGGGCTCATATGCATAGATCTATGATTCGTCGCCTGTGACCATGATTCCATGATTCGTCACCTGTGACACTGCCTTTGAGTTACCGCAGTTATTCTTTTTTAACATCTCTTTGCACCAATCCATACGCGCCATTTTTTGAGCATTCGTCAAATTATGTGGGATCCAACGAGAACAATTTTTGTTCACGGCCAAATGAACATGAAATATCTTTTTGATGCTTGTCCTACTAATGCCCAAGGATGCTTCAATCTCACGGTATGTCCCATGTCGGTCTTGCATAATCAGTTCACGCACAGCATCGATGGTTTCTGGCAAAGTGACCGAAGTTAGACGTCCTTCACGAAATTCATCCTGAACTCTTTGTACCAGCGATTAACAGTGGTTTTTGATGGTGCTTCATCGCCAAAAGTCGAAACAAGTTGATTTAAACACTCTTGCCTTGATAACCCACGCCGAAAATCGTAAAAAATCTTCGCACGAAAATGTTTGCGGGATAATTTCATTTTTTGACTGAGATGAATATTTCAACAAACTGTAAACAAAACAATTCGCCCTGAAATGACAAAACTTTCTGAGTGAAGTTATGCTAAGAAATTTCAAAGTTTCCAATGGAAGTTCTAGTTTTCATCTGGGAACATTAGTATTGTCAGGACCCGAGATATAAATAGCAACCCTCGTATATGATAAAGTAGACCAATATGGTCCAGTATTGGTTACAGATCGCACACTATGCTTAATTTGAGCAGAATTGGATTGGAAATGTGTCTTTTAGTGCGTTAGAACCTGACTTGGGAAATACTGTGGGGGATTTTTAAAAAGAAATACCTATAAGGTCGAATTGCACAAGAATTTGCTATGAGAAATGTCACCATAATAGGATTTAATATGTGGTTTTTAGAGTTTTAGGATCTGAAATTTAAAAGATTCATTTATCAGTATGGGGTTGGTCCTAGAACCCAACCGAATATTCAGCTTCGACCAACACTGCAGCCAAGTGTTATTTGCCCTAGTTTCAGCGTTGTACACTTTTTTCTTATAAAACTTGTATTTTGTAGCAAAACTTAAAGTATGCTCACAAGAGAAAAGAAAACACTTGCCTCGGTTGTAGGTTGTAGGGTGATCAGTTCGGTTTTTAAATACTGTTGAATGTTTACCCCCGACCCAGGAAACAAAAACCTCAATAACCTGGCTCAAGGACATTAAAGCCGCAGGAGACGATGGAATTCCGGATGAGCTGTATAATTCCGGAGGAGTCGAGGTGATTAGGTGCATGCAGCAGCTATTTTGCACTATCTAGAAGACCGAACGCATGCCCGATGATTGGAATCTCAGCGCAGCCCAATTCGCAAACACGAAGACAAAACCGTTTTTGCCGACTACCGCGGAACTACGAGTATACTGCTATTGCTCATGCTTCAAACAGAGATGCTAAGGCCTCTTAATAGCAGAGTTGTGTAGGGTATCTCATAGTCAAGCCCGACTTTCTCTTTTTTACTTGTTTCTTTTCTGCTCTTGTCTAGCTTAGGGACGGTGGAGGGTATATAAAGTTCGGTCTGTCGAACCAAAAAACGTTTACACTTGTTTTAATTGTTTCCGACAGTATTGTACAAATAAATTCTATTTTGCACCTACCTACACACAGAGAAAAAATCAGTGGAAATCGGTTGGAACTACAAAAATTTCGTGACGGAATTTCGTCGTGAAAGAATTTTGTTGACATAGCCGAATGTTAACAGTCGTTATAAATATACGATACAGTGAAATGAGGAAAATATTTTCTTTGTGACCTTTTGAATAAAACAGGTTTTTTTTGGGAAAAAAAAATATTCTTCAACATAATCTCCTGCTAGCTCAACAATACGCGTAGTCTAACGTGTCTCCAATATTTGCATCCCTTCCAAAAAATAGGATTTTTCAAGGTCCATAGTAAAGGCATTTGTTTGATCAATAATTTCATCGGAGCTGAATAGGATATAGTCATCCGTAGAATATGGCGGATAAGGTACCATTTCGTAACCCAATTCATGCAATTTTGCCCGTGCCTTATTTTGATGAATAAAGACTTTTTTCTTGGTCATATGGGGTTGTTTTTTTAAAATTCCCGTTAAATCGGTCCAATAAGTTGGCATAATATTCGCCGTTTATTGTTTTTCTCTCTTGAAGGTAATCGAAGTGGATTATTCCGTTTGCATCCCAAAAAACTGTTGCCATCACCTAATTGGCCGACAAAGTCACCTTGGCCTTCTTCGGTGCTGGCTCTCCCGGAGAAACCCATTGTTCAGACTGCTGCTTGGTCTCTAGAGTGTTGTAATGGATCAATGTTTCATCCACAGTTACAAAACGCCACAAAAACTCATTCGAATTGCGGTTAAACAACCCCAAACAATCCTTTGAAGTTGGGTAGTTGAGAGCAAACGCGGCACGCATCTTGCAGACAGCTTTCTTAAATCCAACTGATCATGTAAAATCGAAACCACACTGCCATATCAAATGCGTATGACATCAACAATCTCACGCACTTTCACTCTTTGATCGGCCAACACCATATCGTGGATTTTTTGGACATTTTCAATTGGACGTCCAAAACGTTCAGCGTCATTTGTACTCGTGCGACCACAACGAAAGTCAGTAAACCACTTTTTTACCATTGAAATCGATGGTGCAGAGTCGTCATAGTAGTTATCAAGCTTTTCCCTGGTTTTATTGACAATAATGTTTAATGAGCACTCGAAATTCACTTTTTTCCATTTGTTTAAAAAAATCCATGAGGTTGTTTATTTTGAACAGCTGTTAAACACAAACTAAATGACAAAACTCTCTCAAAATTTGACAGTAGTCTATGAACAGATGTTACTTGATGGGAGCAGTGTTGCAGTTCATATAATTACGAGGCAAGTTGGAAAAGTAACGGAATTATTGAAAGGCCCTCGTATTTTCAAAATAATCCCTGTTCAATGTGTAAAAGCAAACGACCAAAAAAAAAAAAAAACAAATGAGCTAAACAAAAAAATCTTTAAAAATTCTTTCTTATTTTTCCCACACTTTAATCGACACAACGACATGACCGTCTTTTTGTTTTAGAGTACTTCTAATATAAGGGTGATCAAATTTTAAGGGCCAATGTTGAATGTGAACCACACCTAAACGTCAAGTTTTCTTCTGCATTTCATTTGATATTTCTCAATTTCAGACTAATTCAATTTGAACCGTGGAAAGATACACAAGCGAGCAACGCGTTAAATTTATTCAGGCTTCGGGCAACAGTGGATGATCAATTTTCAAAGAAAATCATCTTCAGTGATGAGGAACATTTTCACCTCAGTGGACTCGTCAATAAGCAGAATTGCCGCATTCAGGCGAATGATACTCCAAGAGTGATTGTCGAAAAAATAATGCACCAACAAAGAATGACTGTTCGGTGCGGTTTATGGACTGGCGGCATCATGGGGCCGTATTTTTTCCAAAATGAGGTCAGAGGACACAATTCACAGCAACTGCCGCTCAGGCAGTTACTGTGAATGGTGTTCGCTATCATGATAACGAACTTTTAATGGCCCGAATTAGAAGATATGGATGTGGACAATATGTGGTTTCAACAGTGCGGTGCCACTTGCCACACAGCTAACGAAACAATGGCTCTTTTGCGCGACAAATTCAATGACCGTGTTATTTCACGTTGTGGCGATGTTAATTGGCCGCCAAGATCATGTGATTTGACACCGTTGGGCTTCTTTCTTTGGGGTTATTTGAAAGAAAAGGTGTACATCGATAAGTCAGTAATAATTCAAGAGCTAAAGGATGAGATAATTCAGCACATTAACGGCATAGAAGCTCAATTTTGTCTCAGCGGAGGTGTGCCGCCGAGGTCGCGGCGGCCATTTGGCCGATATTTTATTTCATACATAATTGAACCATACCAATGTATCATAATAAAAAGAAATGACAATAATTTCCTAAATAATTTGTGTTTTATTCAAAATCAGCATCGGCCCCTTAAATTTAACCTCCCTTTATATAAGAAAACTGTGTTTTTACTTATAAGTTACAAGTGCGACGGATATTTAAATTCAGAAAAAAATTGTAAAGGTTCCGATACTGTGTCCTTCTGTAATTTCTTTCAGTTCCATTTCCTTAAAATTACAGTGCACCAATAAATATTGGGTTGATGAAAACTTGATAATTTATGCAACCTCAATCATTTGGTTAGCAAACAATTCCGTTGTGTCAACAAATCTGTTCTCTGTGTCTAGCAAAATTGTAAGTATGCTAATTTAATCATGCCTTATGCGATCAGCTTTCCCCTAGACAGAAGAAGGGACATGACTAGGTACGTCGTTTTTGCAATTCCATTACAGAATAATACAATAAAGGTATTCCATTCGGCAATAATGGAATACCACGTTTTACGACATGGTACTCGTACACTAGTCATAATGTAAGATGCCAACATAATTGTGGAATAGCCCCCATAAGAAGACCAACAGCCATTACAGTTATTTCCACTTCGTCTTGTCAGCACTGAGCCTTATAATCTCTCTAAGTTAAAGAAAAGCAGACAAACAAAGAAGACGAAAAAAAGTGAAATGATTTACTTTTGTATTTCCACACATTTTTGTCTGACTCGCCGGCTCACCCGTTATGGTTATGAAGTGTGTCTGAATTGGCTTCACTAGTTTTCAACGCTTTTTCATAGTCATAGTCATTGTTCACACTCAACGATGATGGGATGCTGACTGCACCGAGCTGAGTTCAGCAGCCAACATCGAGCAATCGTCTGGCCGCAGCACCTAGTGCAGCAGCCAATGCATGATACCTAATGTAGGTGATACGATGGTAACTTTTGATTAAATACCACCACTTATCAATTCATAAATACAAAGTAACTCCCCATGCAAACGTACGATACAATGGAGCATTCAAAAGCTGCACCGTATGCGCTTATTTTGTACGCCCGTATGCCGTATGCACTCGTATGTTGCAATTGATTATTATTGTTGTTGTTGTCAAATACCATTTGCTATGCAATTTTTATGCTTTTGCTTTCGTATGGGGACGCACGGATTTGATGCAATAATACCCACTACCAAGCAAAGTGAGTGAATTTCTTGTGTCAGTTGCATGTCAAACACATTTTCCCGATCATGTGTTTGGCATCCAGTTTGGATGCAATGCTCTTTCTGGCGGTGTCTACCAAAACTGGAATGATTATTATTGTCTGTACAATGCGTTTGATGTAATATGCATCACAAACTTGTCGGGACGAGAAGGAGAAGTTTATTGTGCAGTACTCGTTTGATGCAATACTGCGTGTTACATGATTTATAAAGTTTGTGTCTTAAGTCTTTTGTTTGCAACTGAGGGCAGTCATTCTTACATTAGCCGTGTTCTCGCTTAGAAGGTTGCTAACACGATAACTTAACACCATTGCACAAATATGTGAAAATGATTTTGTTAACAACAAATTATAGACAATTTCCATTAAAACCCGTTTGTTTAAATAATTAAAATTTTACAACAATAAATTTAAAGAAATTTATTTAAGAATAACCTTTATCGAGCTCGGTTATTACTCGCTAATAGTAAATTTTAAATAACTTTTTTTCTTATTACAATTTTAAAATCAAACTCTTTAAAATGCATATGTGACAGCGCATAGAGAAAAGTGACCTAAGGGTAAAAAAAATCAATTTTTATTTTTTTTCTTTTTTTGATGTGGACAACATCTGAGCATCGAATGATATTGATCCCATTCCCCAAAAGTGTTCCCTTTTGGGGCTTGCGCGTTTTATGAAAGTAAAGTCGACGATTCTAAGCGCAAATAGAAAGGTAGCTAGTCTTTAAAATGGCTCTCCTGAACAAAACTGGTTTTTAACCTTAGGTCCATTTCTATTTTGCGCGTCACATATAGCAAATTAGTTCTTGTACACAAGGAAATTTCAAAAATGTTCTCTTAAAGTTTTGAAATTATCGCCTTAGCGACCACTTACTCGTTTAATAAGCGAGTAGCAATAAAACACGCCTATTGTGAATACACGACATTTGTTATCCGCAGGCCCTTTACAGTGGACGAACATATCTGAAGGTCAGACTCTATGAAATGTGTCCTACTTATTAATAAACAGTTGTACTAAATAAGTCATGATGGGCTGATGCTTTTCTACTCTCCACCATGGATTGCGTTGCAGTATGGCATTGGCAGTATTGGGGTGCTATCAGGTTATCTAAAAAAAATACAAATATTCTAATCAAGTGTGCAAGTGTGAAATCTTTATTGTTCATTTAAAAGGACATTTATACCATTTTTATTTTGAATATATTTCTTTAAATGATGGTCGCAACTACGCCTCAGGTTGTCCCATTTGAGGTTTCAATTTAGGATGACTCTTTCGAGCATTACGACACGCGTAATGTTGACTTCCAAAACCTGAATCGTAGCTGGTTTGTCAACATAATCTTTGGACTTTACGCAGCCCCAAAGAAAAAAGTCTAAAGGTGTGATATCACACCTAGGCGTCCAACTCACCGGTTCAAAACGTGAAATAATCTGCTCTTCGAAATGAGCTTCCAATAGATCCGTTGTTTAAGCAGCTATATGGCAAGTGGCACCGTCCTGTTTAAAACAAGTGTCGTCAAGATTAAGGGCTTCAATTTTAGGTAGCCAAAAGTCCGATTTCATGGCCCGAAAGCGAGCACCATTCACTGTTACGTTCCAGTCAACAGCATTTTTGAAAAATATGGACCGACGATTCCATTAGCCCATAATCCACACCAAACCGTGGTTTTCTCTGGTTATAATGGCACTCCTTGAACCTCTTCTGGTTGCTCTTCAGCTTAAATACGGCAATTTTGTTTATCGACGTTGCCGTTGAGCCTCATCACTGAACAAAATTTTGATGGAAAATACAGATCTTCTTCGAGCTTTTGAAGAGCCCAAACACTGAAACTGCACGCCCAGGAACAATGTTAGGCTTTAATTCCTGCAAATGGCAAACAATACTGAAAAGAAAAAAATAGAGTTTAACATAACACACGCGTAATCTGTGATAAAACACCATATTGAAATATAATACCTCTAGATTGATCACCCACTATTTGAAATAAATGTACCCAATCCCATTTTTCGGTCAAGTATGGCATTGTTAGTCAATGGAGCTAATCATTGTGAAATTTTCAAATTAATCACATAAAATTTATGATTAATTTTAATGATTAAAATTAATTGCAGATCTTGTACAAGCCCTTAAAACTAATTTAGAAAAAACTAATCTAGGTGATTTAAAATTATATTTGGGAATTGAAATAATTCGAAATCAAGATGGTAAATACTATTTATCTCAAGAAAAATACATTATATGATTTTCTTTCTGGTGCTAAACCTTCATCAATTTCAATGTATCCTGGATATTTAAGGAATGTTCAAGCTAATAAATTATTAAAGGACTATTAAAGGAATAATATATATAGAGAATAATAAAAAGGAAAACAATTTTTATATCGTTACTATATCTTTCTCATAATATACGTCCTGATATTTCCGCTGCTGTATCTATTTTATCACGCAAATAAATACAGCAAACGGAACAAATAAAAGAGTTTGGAAAGAAGTAAAAAGGGAAGATTTTTTAATATCTCAAAGCCAGCAAGGAATTAAAATTATGCGAAGGTACAAAGACATTATTAGTACTTAGTCACCACACCAGTCTCCAGACCTTAGCTTAAAGAATATGCCGCCACTGATTGGGCGAGTGACACATTCGATCGAAATTCTACAAATGGTATTGTTTTCAAACTAGGTGGTGCTACTATAAGCTATGCAAGCAAAAAACAGACAAATGTAATTTTATCATCCACTAAAGCGGAATAAGTTACCTTAGCTTAATCATCAGAACTCCGTTTGTTAAATACGTTTTATACACATATAAAACTGCCTATATGTTCTGTGTGCTTCAAAATAAAGTAAACACCAACTGTTTGATAAAAGTAGTTTGATTTTAATTAAATGCATAATGCAAAACTCATCAATAATTTGTCTAGAATAGATTCCATAAAAATTATAGAAGATAAAAAAACACATTCGAAAAATCACATGCATCCAATTTTACGCGTCAATACATCCAATTTTAAGCGTCAAAATAAAGTAAACAGTGGCATTTCAAAAATCGCTGGATTTTAAAAGTGGTGGCAACTCTTTAAAAATTTTCTTTGTGCTCATTTCGGGGAAGTACCATTTTAATATTAAAACGTAGATTCGTCGGCATAAAACAGCAATTTCCTAAGAAAAACTAAGTAAAATTGCAAAAGAGTTGCGATGGGAAACAACCATAGGTGGACACTCGTGAAATCATAATAGATTTGCTCAAAAAAGGAAATTCTCTAAGCGAAATTGGTCAAATTGTTGGAAAAAAACATTTTATAATAAAAAAGATAATAGACAAGTATGCCACACATCACACAGTGGATAATTTGCCTGGGGCAGGCCGGCCAAAGCACAGACATTAGAGCTGTGTTCAGAGAAGTGAAAACAAATTCAGCGTCCAGTGCTGTAAAGTTAGCACAATTAGAAGATCTCTGCACCAATATGGTTTACATGGCCGAGTACCGCGTGAGAAGTTAACTGAACTAAACGCTTGAATTTCGCCAAAAAATATTAAAATAAAGCTGCAAACTTTTGGAAAAACATATTGAAATGTCCAACACAAAAAAAGTTGCTCAAAAGTCCCTTTAAGGGGATCTTTTGTCCGACTTTACCTTACACATTTTAAACTAAAGTAAGTTTCTATAAATTTCTGTAAGACATCTTAGTTCAGGCGGATCGTATCCAAAGACCCTCGGGAACCTGGTTATATTTAAAAGAAACTTGGTTCAAGGACGGAGTACTCGTATAGCTTGAAGTCACTTTCGCTTGTTATGAAAACTTTCCAGAGCCATTAGAGAATTGTTAGAGTGACGTGTAGTCCCAGCGTTCTTAGTAGAACTATCAACTAAAGTTAAGGTTCGGGGGCAACGAGGAAGACACTTACCATAGGAACACTTCAGGACGTAGTTTGATCTCTTGTTCAATGTCATAATCTAGGACTTTAGCAATTGCCGACAATGTGATACTCGTAATATTGTTTTCGGGCAAAATTTTGCTCCAAGTATAAGTGGGGGCGTAGTGTGATGGTTAGTGTGCACGACAACCAACAAGTGAAATCAGGTTCAACTCCTAAAAGAACACAAACATATTTTTTGTGGCTATGTCAATAAACAAAATTAACGCATATGGGGTTCAGAGAACACACACGTGAATATTGAGAAGCCAATGCATCCACAGCGAGTCGCTGTTTGGTGTGGATTTTGGAATGGCGCCATCATTGGGCCATTTTTCTTAAAAAATGAGCAAGGAGCCGCCGTTACAGTCAACGGTGAAAGTTACCGCGCCAAGTTACTTTGCATGGACGACAATAGGTTTCAACAAGACGGGCCACATGTCACACAGCCAACGCAACCATCGATAATTTACGTACAGCTTTTAAAAATCGAATAATCAGCCGAAATTGTGATGTCAATTAGTCGCCTCGAAGTTTTGATTTGAGCCCTTTGGATTATTTTCTGTGGGGAGCCTTTAGGGATAAATGTTACGCAAAGCATTCTGAGACAATTGAAGCGTTGGAACTTGTATCGAAGTTGTCATTAAAGAGATTCGACCCGAAACAATCGAAAATGTACTGAAATTTTGTGTTAATTGGATGAGGTACTGCCGGGTGAGTGCAGCGTCTTTCACACAAAAGTTCTAGCTGATTTGATTTAGGTTTTGAAGACAGTTGCAAGCCATCGGTTTCCAAGATAGTAGGAAGGGAAAGGCAGGCTGTCAGCTTATTTATTAGGAAACATATTGTTGACTTATGCTGGATGTCAGGCCGGGTGTCAGGAATGGAATAACTTAGCCGACAAACTACCTTCACCGCTATTAGCAATGAATCTAGAAAAGCCGATTATTTATTTCTTTAGGACCCAGAAGCGAGTATCCTTGAACAGGAAGGGTAGAACGGATATTGCAAAACCGACTGCACTGATGAAACTTGAAAGGAGGAGCCTAAGTCTTGTAATAGGAGTCATAACGGACTGTTCAATTAGGGCGAAGACCTCAAGATGGGACAACAGATCCCCGACTGCAGTAGGATGTGATGAAACGTTCAAGCAAGTTCTATGTTACCGTCCAAGCCTACAATGCCAGACAAAAGTGTATTGGAGAAAGATTGTTTAGGGAATTAGATGATGCTGCTAAGATCTGTCTGCAGGATATATAGTTATTTTTAAAAGAGGCATGCGATGGCTATAATTAAACAATGACTATTTTCAACTGTTTGGAATCCTTATCAATTGAGGGAAATCACAATGGATTCTGTGGGTGGAGGTGCACTTTTGTGCCGACCTTTTCGACATAACCTTACTTTTGAGTTCTGTTTTCAGATATTTGCTTTGTCCAACGTGGTATCTTTTTACTTTTGAAAGAGTGAATTGTTCCACAAGCTTATTAGATAGGAAGGAATAGGAAGTCAGCGAAATTAAAGCAAACACATCATCGTCTGGTAAAGAATGGTTAAATTGTAAGGGCCGATGTTGATTTTGAATAAAACACAAATTATTTACGTCATTTCTTTTTATTATGATAAAATTGGTATGGTTCAATAATGTCCTCCGCGACCCTGGCGGCACACCTCCATCCGATGGTCCAAATTTTCGATGACGCTGAGGCATAAAGGGTTACACCTGTACACCTTTTCTTTCAAGTAACCTAAAAGAAAGAAGTCCAACCATTGTTTCGTAAGCTGTGTGGCAAGTGGCACCGTCCTGTTGAAACCACATCCATATCTTCCCACTCGGGCCATTAAAAGTTCGTTATAATAGCGAACACCATTCACAGTAACTGCCTGAACGGCCTCATTTTGGAAAAATAAGACCCGATGATGCCGCCAGCCCATAAACCGCACCAAACAGTCACTCTTTGTGGGTGCATTGTTTTTTCGACAATCACTCTTGGATTATCATTCGCCCAAATGCGGAAATTCTGCTTATTGGCGAATCCACTGAGGTGAAAATGTGCCTTATCACTGAAGATGATTTTCTTCGAAAATTGATCATCCACTGTTGCCGAAGCCTGAAAAACGTTAACGCGTTGCTCGCTTGTGTATCTTTCCATGGTTCGAATTAAATTAGTCTGAAATTAAGAAATATCAAATGAAATGCATAAAAAAAAACTAGAAGTTTAGGTGTGGTTCACATTCAACATCGGCGCTTAAAATTTAACCACCCTTTAGAAGCACGTTTCGCCGCTAGTGTGGACGGCTCATTGGTACGTACCATTATGTGTGCTGCCGACAAGGTCACTACTCATTTAACGATCTACTATATGTACGAAACATTGCTTGATTTTGCATATGCGAAGTATTAAGTCGAAAAGTGAGTACAGACGCGATTCACTGAATCAATTCCTACCTGTCCGAAGGACGTTTTTTCTTTACTTATATATTTGCCAGGATAATCCGCGAAATTCGTCCACCACGTCGGCACTACAACTGACCGGCTTCCCATGACAGCCGGTTCTACGCACCTGATCGACCCGAAGCCCCAATTCTTCGGCCAAGGGCTGTCACCCTGGTACGGTTTGCCGCTACAACAACAACAACAACCGGCTTCTTAGCAGTCTTACCTTTCTTACGTCGCAACAATTCTTAACATCAACAAGCCATAATCCCTAAGACCCTATTAAGCCTAACGAAAGTGAAACTATGTCCCATAGAAATATTTATATAAAATAAAACATAAGTATTTGTTTTTTTTTGTAATTATTATACAGTGTAAAATTTATGAATTTATTCGAAATATGATCTTAATGATGCTTATAATCCATATAATGATAAGTCGTACTAGAAAAAAACTATACCAAGCATTAGATCTGCATAAATATGTACTGCTTACTGCTTTGCTTAGATAGTAGTATCGTAATGTTATAAGGATCTGTTAGAAAATCATTTATCTTATCGCTTTAATACTAAAATGCATTTAAATATTCACGTTGTTATTCACGACGACGTTGTGTACGTAAAGGAACTGAAAATAAATATTCTAATTAATCGTTGGTACAACAAAAAGCGTTAGATAATTTCGAATAATATTCTAAAACAAAGCATTAAATTAGTATTTGAAAATTTAATCGAACTTCAAGTAAATATTGTTATAAGTAATTTCTGTCTTCTTTTTTGTTTGTTCCAATAATGCTACCTCAAATAGTATGCATAGAAAAGTGTGGTGTGTATGTGTGGACCGGCAGGGTGATATTGATAATGATATTTAATGGGGAGTGGGTCATTTCTGTACACAATGTCCAGATAACATCAGACCGCAAGAGATACGCTGGACTTCGCTTACAATTACATTTGGAAAATGGGTAGTGCTTCTAATTCTGTTATCCATTTCCGTATTACCATATCCATTTCTAAAGGGTATCTAAAATAAATATTTATATTTATGTGATTCAAATCCTTATCTTATTCAATTTCAAAATTAACGTTCAAGTAAATATGTATATATAATTATATATATATGTGTATGTGTGTATTTTTGTGTGTGTTGCCTATTCAATTTATGTAGGAATTTCTTCTTCATTTTGAAAATATCATTTAAAACTACTTGAAATTACTATAGAAATGAAAATCGATATTAACAAATACAAGCCTAAAATTGTGCTTTAAAAAAGAAAGACAAAATCATATGCTAACAACTCTAAACTTGGGTACTTCTTGGTGGATAAAACAAAGTTCAGTTAAACTGAAAATTTCATTGCAGGCCGAGAGTTGTTCAGTGAATGCAGAAGCTTTTGTATGCAGTATGCTACACTGGATGTACTGGAATTGGGTCCGGTTTTTAAAAACGTCAGGAATTGTGTGTGCAATACGGCGCGCATGAGCACCAGCAGTTTAGCATCGCTGCACGTCAGCTCGAATTTGATCCAATTGTCCAGCGACATAACAGTTTTACTGTTTTCATTGCTGAGCGATATGTTTTCCAATGTCTTGTTCAACTTGTGTTGCAAGTCCTGAAAATCATTTAAAGGTACAGGTATATCAAGGGATTTCTCGGATGAATCCGAGTCCGTATCTGCCAAAACACCACTGGGTACATCATCATCCTCCTCATCGAAGTCCTCCTCGTCGTCGTCATCATCGTCCAGTGCGTCATTGGTTAGGATCTCACAATCGCGACCGCACTGTAGCGCTATCATGAGCGAAGGTACCACCGTGTTCATGTTGATGGTGCATGTATTTGAAATACGCGATTTTTCAAAGAAGACAATCCAGTCGTGAGGCATTTGGTTGATGAACTCCTTGAGATGTTTTTTGCCGGGCGGATTCAGCGCAGATGACCTTTGCAAAATCAACTGTTTCTCGGCCCCACATATCAGTCTGTATCCCTTGCGATCAATTAGGGCCACGTTCGGATAGAATCCTGCCACCAAACACAACTGTATCATATGCCAATCGTTATTGAACATTTTGTCCATATAATTAATATTGAACTTATTCTTCATGACATCATTGATTTGTTTGCGCGCAGCACAGAACATCTCCATCGCTGAGTAGGACAGGAAGTATTTGTTGCAAAAGTCTCTAACTTTGCGGGCATTGTGACGAACTTCCATGTACGATTTGTACAGGGACAGCACACCCATTTGATCACTGAACGATTGACCCGCAAATGATTTGCGTTGAAATGAGGCCTGGCCCTGGGCTGACCTGTCTGAGGGCAATATGAAGGGATCCTTGACCGAGTGATAGGAGCATATGGTCAGTATAGGGTCAAAGCATTTCAAAAACACCCCATACAGCAAACACTTGCCCAATTGCACATCCAGCGGTATATCGACCAGATGTTTGCCCAACTCAGTGACCGACTCGTCGTCGCGGAAAATACCAAGAATTTTTAACTTCCTCAAAGCATTCTGAATACTAAAGCTCGAGGGGGGATTCAATGATTTTTGCAAATATTGTTGGACCTCACATTTCGGTTCCAGTGTCTTAGCATAGAGGCATATTTCAGTTAGGGGTATACGCATAAATTCGGGTATACTAAACTGAGGCATAAACTGATACTTTGCCAGCGAGTACAATCGATAGCAAACACCATTCTGGGTACGTCCAGATCTTCCGGACCGTTGGCAAGCATCGGCTTGAGATATCCATATGGATTGCAGTTGTGATGACTCTGTTATCGAGTCATAGGTATTCATTTTAACTTTGCCGGAATCAATGATGTATGCCAGATCTGGTATGGTTATAGAAGTTTGCCCTATATTAGTCGACAAAATAATCTTTCTCACTGGATGCTGCTGCAAAGCCTCAAACTGATCTTTAGAATCCATTTGGCCATGGAGAATGCAAAGTTTATAAGTGCCTCCAGGCAGTGTACTTTGAATCAAGTTTCTCTGTTGCACAATGTCATTATAACCGGGCAGGAAAACCATTACGGCTCCGGGATGGGCATTTCGATAGAGGCCCTCCAATAGGGATAAAATCAAATCATGGTCTACATCGTTGTCGTCGTTGAACTGCTGCTGATATGCCAAAAGGACCTTCTGTTTCTCCTTGTCTTGCTGACTTAACTCCTGCTGTTGATTTGCTCTGTCAATGCAGTGCGAAGAACCCATTAGAATCTGCAAACACAAACCATCCGGATGCAGACGGGCATAGTCGATGGCCTCATAGCCATCATTATCACGTATCAAGACATTGGCCTGTCTCTGTATTAGAAATTGTACGAAATCGGGCATATTGCATTTACAACCAGCCATTAAAGGAGTAATGCCACTGTCCGTATGACCTGCATTTACGGACATGCCCTCACTTTCTATGTAGTACTGGATCTGATCAAACATTTCATGCAGCTCTTCTCTGGGCTTGCCCTCTAAATGGCCACAGCACTGCTCAATGAGAGTATCCAACACTTGCTGCAGATATTCGTCCTCCAAACGTTCAGCCGTATTCCTTTTGCCCGACTCTAGAATGTTGTCATCGAACATTGTTGCGGGAGCTTGAAAGTTATCGTTCATGGAGCGTAAATATTTCTCCATTAGGGCCGTTCTATAGCCGGTGTGGAAGAGAATATCCTCCAAATGATAAATTTTAACATCATACCCTTGACCGGGTACATTTAATACTGGGCAATTATCAAAGTACTTTGAAAGCAACTGAATATCCATGGTGGCAGACATGAGAATCACTTTGAGATCTTTGTTCAATTTCAATTGGTCTTTAATGGTGATCAATGTAAAATCGGTGTTCTTGTCACGCTCGTGCAGCTCATCAATGATCAAGTGGGTCACTTTGCGGAAGAGATCGCGAACATCGCTCATAATGGAACGCAGGAAGCAGCCCGATGTTGTGTATATTAAGTTCGAAGTCTTCTTGACGCGACCTAAGCAATAAACGAAAATTAAAATTAGCAAATCTGATGGCAACGTAGAAAACTAGAGGAAAGATTAATATGTACTTACTCTCCATGCGTATTTGATAGCCCACTGTTTCGCCCAGTGGTTCTCCTCTTTCTTCTGCCACACGATGGGCCACCGAAACAGCAGCAACTCTGCGTGGTTGCGTTACCACTATGCGGCAAGGTCGATTTCGTCGCGTGGCATCGTTTAATATGTACTGTGGCACTTGGGTAGTTTTACCCGAACCTGTTTCACCGTTGACAATGAAGACCTAGAAATTACAAGAACATGAAAGTGGAATTAGAATAATGTAGAATTTTAAAATGTTTTTGTGATGATTTCAAATGGTCCAATGGCCGCGTTAAGCTGTCGAAGTCTTTCATATAGCAAACTTAAATAGTTTCACATCCATACAGTGTAAAGCGTCTGGACGATTACTACTTTAATAAATTTATTCGAAGCATATCCGAAATAATAGTGCCAACGGGTGCTTGAATATTTCCAACGCCTCCAAAGCTTTCAGCTGTATTTCAAAACTAAGCGTTCTGCTAAAGAGGTTTTCATGCTCTTTGCACAAAATATGGAGTGCAAAGTTTACCCACCAAGCCTACTAAAGACAATGCCATTATCAAACTTGAGTGTTAGAGTCTGTTCTGGAATGAAACGTATAAGGATGGCATCCAACAAGTAGTGAGGTTAATCGTGACCAATCGATTCGACGCCGCGACGCATAACACATCGAATTTTACTTAAAGTTATTTACTTAAAGGATTACAGGATTGAAGTCGTGACAGATTTGAAGCTTCCAGACTTGAATATACGCTTTATTTTCAGACAAGAAGCTCTGACATCCATTTAGGATTCAAGACTTGGAGTCAATATTGATCGCGTAATTCCTTAGATATACAGTGACGGACAAAAAAATAGGGTCATTAGTTATGAACAAGCAATTTTACCAATGTAAGTCAAATTTATTGCGTTATTCTAAATATTTTTTCTTGGAATTATTGCTAATACTAAGTGGCTCTAAATACAATAATCTGGCAACGATCTGTTGTTTACAAGAATATGCGACATGGTCCATAATGATAAATGTCACATGTGACGATGGACAAAAAAATAGGGTCAACGGTAAATTACAATAACAACCTATTATAATTTACTAGAATAACAACTTTTAATCGTGAAACGTGATCAGTTAGTGTGAATTACACAATTTAAAGAATATTCAATAAAAGTTACATATTCGCAAAACATTTGCCAAAAATATGGGCCGAGCAAAACATTGTACAGACGCTGAGCGTTCTATTATTGAAAATTTAAAACTTAAAGGCCAAAGCCAACGTCAAATTGCAAAAACTATTGGCAGATCACAAAATTTTGTTTTTAATGCCTTGCAAGAAAAAAATAATAGCATGCTAAGAGGTAGACCCCGAAAAACGTCTGCTAAAGATGATAACCACATCAAGCTACTATCAACTAGGGACCCATTTAAATCTGCTGAAGCAATCAGATCCGAGTTGGGAGTCCGAGTTTCCACTAGGACCATTAGACGCCGGTTAGTGGAAAAAAATCTGTTCGGAAGAACGTCCATGAAAGTCCCATTGTTGACAAAACGGCATCGGCGAAATCGGATGACATTTGCCAAATCGCACATAAATTGGGAAGGTCCGATATTTGGCAAAAAATGGCGAAATGTACTCTGGTCGGACGAATCTAAAATAAATTTAATTGGCAGTGATGGAAAACTATGGGTCAGACGCCCTAAAAACAATGAATTATGTTCTCGTTATACTTCCAAAACCGTAAAGCATGGAGGAGGAAATATAATGGTTTGGGGATGTTTTTCTTGGTATGGAGTGGGGCCAATATATTGGATTAAAGAAATAATGGATAAAAATTTGTATCGCCACATACTGAATGAAGTGATGCTACCTTACGCCGAATGGGAAATGCCCGTCAAATGGGTTTATCAACAGGACAATGATCCAAAACACACTTCGCGTATTGTAAAAAATTGGTTTCAGGATAACTGCGTTGATGTTAGGACATGGCCAGCACAATCTCCGGATTTAAATCCAATAGAAAATTTGTGGAAAATAGTGAAGGATAAAGTTGGACCACAAAAATTGAGCAATAAGGATGAATTATGGGAAAAAATCAAAAGTGCATGGTATTCAATACCAACCAAAACGTGTCAGGATTTTGTGGAGTCAATGCCACGCAGGTGCAAAGCTGTTTTAAAAAATAAAGGTTATACCACAAAATATTAGCACAGAAATTTAGTTTATATAATTAAGTTCGCTTAATTTCAGATAATCTATTTGAAAAATTTTTATTTTCAATTCTTTTTTAATTTTTATTATACTGACCCTATTTTTTTGTCCCCTTGAAATCAATGGACTTAACAGTTTTTTAAGTTTTTTTTATTGAATAAAGTAAACAATTTCGATTTGTTTCTGTAAATAAGATGAATGAATGTGTTTATCAATAAACCGAAATGGATTGTCCAATATATGCCATTAAAAACAACACTTTTTGCAATTTAATTAAAATGAAGTGGGGTGACCCTATTTTTTTGTCCGTCACTGTACATGGTCCGACAGAAATATCCTATTTGTAAATTCTGGAAGACCCGAAAATGCAAGAATAAATTTACTTTTGGGTAAATGTAAATTCTTCGTGCGTGTTGTATGGAGATTCTTAGTAGTAAGATTTGGGTATGACTCACCCCCTTATTTTGTAGGGTTTGGAAAAAACGCATGGTCTAAAAAATAGGGGCGGTGTGATGGGTGCAAGTGGCAGCCCATCGAGGTCAAAGGTCGTGGGACGGGGGAAAATATTCACATAAAGCCCCGCAACTACCTAGGAGTCGCACCTAGAGGGTTAAAATGTATGTCCGACCCCCATTAATTTTCCCCTCCCAATGTTTTTTCCAAACATAATAAAAACGAAAATAAATTATCATCAATAATAACAGAAAATGTAAACGAAAATATTATTTTGTGGTGAATTTTGTTTGTTTGTTCGTTTTAAGTGCATTTTGCATTGGACTCTTTTTATGGGGTTAGCGATAGAGGGTATTCATGACAAAAATTTGTATGGGGACTCTCTTAAAGGTTAAAGATAGAGGGTGGATTTGTTTTGAGGAACTGTTAGAATTGCAGAAATATTGGGAGTTGGTCTTACATTTAACTCCTCTAGAAGCACTTTTTGAGTAGTTAAAGCGGTGGGAGCAAAATTTAAAAAAAAATAATTTTTTGTAGGGGAGCCCCCTTAGGGGTTGAAGATAGAGGAAAACTAATTGGGGGTCGGTCATACATTTTACACCTTTAGGTGCGACTCCAAGGTAGTTGCGAGGCTTTTGTGAATATTTTCCGCCATCCCACGACCTTTTACCTCGATGAGCTGTCACTTGCTTCCATCCCACCTCCCCCATTTTTTGGCCCATGCATTTTTTTCCAAACCCCACAAAATAATAGGGTGAGCCGTATCAAAGTCGAAAACTTGTGCACTATCCCACCCCTAATGTACATATACGAGTATCTCTCAACAATCCACCAAGAATGAAAGGGGGAACTTCTCGATACAATTCGTACCGTACTTACAAACCGGGTCTACTTATACTGTCAAAGCCGGAAAATTTTAGGAAAATGCGAAATTTCTCTTAAATCAATCAATGCATGGCCTTTAGGATTATTATTTAGCTAGAAAATGTTTCAGCATTTTCGGCAGGGAACCGCATTGTTGCACGTAGAACAGAACCTTGCACTGATAGGAACCTAAAATATCCGCCACAAAACCATTACTAACCATAAACTGCTAAGGTAAGTCGCTGACACACCCATCACGAGCGACAGTTTTTTTTCAGTCTTCAGTGCATGCCACTGCCATTGGCGATAAGCTCAGGAGTAGGAACAGGTGCTCAAGTAGCAACATGTGCGCAACACTTGGGACACTGAGTAAAAAACCTGGTTAACCTCTTATAATGATAGGTCGTTTAGTGGTGAACTCAACTCAGCGCCAGTGTGGACATTGAATGAGAGCCAGACGCAGTAGAGGAATAAACGGCGCCCTGAACTGCAACCATTTATGTACATGAGGCGAAGAAGATCTTGCCCGTGCGTCGACTTCGTGTTGTCAAAGCAGGGGCGTTGCAGAAGAAATCATCCGACACACTGCGAATCAGGGGGGTTACAGCAGGAATCATCAGACACACTACCTTGGAAATAGGAATCGCCCATTCCGGCGGGTAAACTTCATGATTTGACAGGTTTATACACTATAGCGTTACTGTAAGCTCTACTGTAACAACCGTACAGAAAGACTTACACACGATTTACGGTACGCGGTCTACCTGGGCCCTTTCTATATTAGGTCAAAAGCCTTTTCTGCCCATACTGCGTGTAAACGAGAGTGTCAAAAAAGGGATTTTCAATAAAATGGCATTTCTGGTTTTTTTTCAAAATCGCGTTTTGAGAAAAATCGACCGTCAGGGTTTTTTTAAGTAAAAAAACGGCATTAACCGACATTCCGTTTGAAGCCTTTTGCGTAAGAATGGAAATTATTTTCCGAATCAGAAGTAAATTACACTAGTTTACAGCCATTTTGGGCCAGAGTTCTAAATATTTTGCTTATCTATAGATTTTGGAATTTTTTTACAATTTTTTTATGAGATGTCTCAGCTTTTAGAATTTCCAGCAAACATATCAGCCAATAGTTTGGCGACGTTCTTGCCTCTTTACGCAGCAACTCAGTATTGGCATTTTTGTGTAAACGCCAATTTCGGAACGCCTCCTCTTTGGATCTGACAGCATCCCTGCATGTCTGGTTAAACCAACTGTTTTTGGCTGGTTTAACCGACCATTCCAAATAAAGTTTTATGTTCGATCATTTCAGCCGCAGCATTAATGTTATTATCAAGAAAGCATAGCTTCCAATTAATATGCTGGAAAAAGTGGATGAGCTCAGCCAAACGTGCATTTTCGTTTATAAAAATTGTCCGCTTTGAAGCTTGTATCGAAGCGACACGAAAGGCGGAATACGAAAAAGATGCTGAAACAATGCAGTGATAGGACCAAGAGGTTCAGGGTGTAAAGTTAAGACAAGGTCAAGAATATTGTGTTGGTGCCCTTCGACACACGGAATAGGTGTTGGTTCATTCACTAATTGCGTAGAGTTCTTGTTGTAACAATATAATTATTTTGAAGTCTTGTTCGTCTATGGGAGATCTGCTTCGATATCCAGCTGGAGGAAACGCGCCATTTGAACTGGATGTGTCCACAGAGTCCTGGGGGTCAGCTGAGTGGGCGTGGCGTTGAATCGTATGGCTCTAATGGGAAAGCCAGGTAAAATTATGGACATTAAAATCCCCAGCAACGACAATTGGACTGTCCGGATAACTCTCCAAAACGTTCGTTATTAAATCATAAAGGGCGTTGAGGGAAGTCTGCCTTTCTGAATTTAGGCTTCTTTAAATAAACCCAAAATGTAGTACGTGTATTTCAATCCTGAATTTAACCCAAAGGTAGTTAAATTTTGGATCTTGTGAGCACAAGTGTTGCTGGCTCTGAAACCCTCCGTCAATACGTTCACATACCACAAGACCTCTGTGGGAAATAGAAAGATAAAGGTGTGGTAACCAGGAACGTAAAATTCCTTTGGATCAGAAAAATTAAATACGATTTGGTAATTTATTTGGGATGCCTTATCAGACCAAGGAACTCCACAAAACTGATAGACCTTATTAAAGCCTAATACAAAGATTTTGTGTATCAATGCCGAGACAACCGGTCTCGGCCGAGCGCTGTCACCTCGGCACACAGTGGCCGCTACAACAAACACATCGATTTTCAGAGGTCAACTTTGACATCCACTGAAGTGAGGCAAGGGTGCCTTATGACCCTAGTCTTACCCTTGACCAGGTTTGACGAAAGGCACTAGAGAAAAGAAAACGTGGTATCCAGTGGCATTCCTCGAACAACTGGAAGATTTAGATTATGCCAATGATATCTGCTTTCTTTCAACAAAACATTCCGATATGCCATCTAAATTGAATAATCTAATAACGTCAATCAGCACAAGATGGACTATTTATCATCGCGAAAAAGACAAAGTCAATAAAAATGAGTCCTAATAACCATACTGTCGTTATCAACAAAACTTATTATCTATAAGTCAAATGAAATATCTTCGTTATATGCCTGTGAAACTTGGCTCCCAACTGATACGCTGGCTACTAAGTTTCAAAGCTTTGTTGTTGTTGTTGTTGTAACAACAATATATTTATTCTGAAGCCTTGTTCGTCTATGGGGGATCTGCTTCGATATCCAGGTGGAGGAAACGCGCCATTTGAACTGGATGCGTCCACAGAGACCTGGGGGTCAGCTGAGTGGGCTTGGCCGGACAATTGAAGAGGTGCAGCACAATTGAATAGGTGCAGCATGTCATGTGGTCTCAGATGGCTGGCGGGACAGATGTCCGTAACGTTAGCATTAATTCGTGCCCAATAAGAATTGAAGCAGCTGCACTATCCGGATCTCAGCTGAGCCAGAACCACGCGCGTCTGCCGAGGTAGTACCTTCTCCTCAGGAGAAATCTCCGGGGAATGCTCCCCTAGCACTACATTCACCCGGTAGCCGGATACTGCTGCTGCGACTTCATCGGCGTGAATGTTGTTCAGACCTGCCTGATAGTTTCGATGATCTAAAGGTTCTCTCTTATACCGCTGGACCTCTCTCTCTCTCTAGATCATGAAGATCGTACCTGATCTTCCTGAACGGAGGCATCCTGTCCGAGAGATGGTGGTTAGGATGACTGCTGCGAAAACACCCTAGCAGGTATTGCTTAGACAGCAGAAAATTGTGTCTGCACACGTTAAGGACACCCTGTTGATGTTCTGAGGGCGCCATTATGGCAAGTCTGAATTTTCTTCCACTGTGTCGTTGTTGTTGTTGTAGCGGCAACTTTGAGCCGAGGTGACAGCCCTTGGCCGAAGAATTGCTCTTCGGGTCAATCCGGTCCATAGAACCGGCTGTCATGGGATTGGTTCCACTGTGTCGTACTCACGTTCGCCGACCATACAGGTTCTGCGTAGTTTGCTACAGACCGACCTATCGCTTTGTAAAAGGTTTGAGTTTATCGCAGATAGCTGTAGCATGTGCAGAGGATCGAAAAAGGCTGTCCAATGTGACCCCAAGGATTTTGGGGTAGTTGGTAGTCGGGATGTTGACGTCATCGACTTTCTTACTTAGTGATATCCGCTGATGATTTAGAGGCGGATATTTTGATAGTCCTCGCAGTGAAAAAACGTGCTAAGTCAGTGAGGTAACAGTTGATGTTCTCGCATATGTCATCCACTTAAGGTCCTGACGCCAGAATTGTGCAATTTTCAGCGTACGACACAAATTCAACGCCGTCTGGTGGTGCAGGAAGTTTAGATAGGTAGAGGGTAAACAGAGCCGGGGATATCACTCCACCCTTGGGAACTCCTTGTTTAACTCTACGGCGCTTCGACTTTCTGTCTCTAAATCCTACATATGACTGGCGCCCACACATATAGTTTACGACCCAATTTTCAAATTGGGCGGAAGGGACGTTTCTGCAATGTCCTCGAACAGAGTGGCATTATCGAAAAAGCTTTGTTAATCGGTGCCTTCGTCGTACTCTAATAAAATTTTGGCCAAACGTGATCAGCAGCTCCGATCTTTATATGAGATGCAGTATTGACCTGGTGCAAAAAATTTAAAACATAGAAATTGAAATAGATCGGACACACACTACGAAAAAAATCCGCCAAGCTAATGAAAAGAATCCGCAAGGCAGCAGAAAAAAAGCACGACCAAGAACAACTTGGAAGCGGTGTTCTTTAAACGTTATTGCTGACGCTGGCAAAACTTGAAATAGAGTAAAGACGTTAGAAAACAACTGTTACGATAGAAAATCTTTGTAGAGGCCCTATGCTCAGCTAGGAGTTGAACGGAAAATTATGATGATAAAACCCATACCTCTCGAAACCCATACCCTAACACAAATTCCTAAGTTTTATAAAAATAATACTCATCATATACTACTTTTCAAATAATATCATGTGCGTAGCTCGATTGCCTTCAAATAACTTTTAGTTTTGAGTTTGACATTGAACATTTAAATCGAAACATTTTTGCTTGCATCCATGATTGTCGATTGTCTTCTTGCAAATAGAAAAGGAGAATTATAGTCTGATAAATCAACAATGAATATATAAATGCAAAAAAGACGCTAGATTTTTCGCTCATTCATTGCTAAGGATTTGGTGATGCCTTATCCAAATCTCTACAAACCAAAAAGATTTGATTGGATTTTAGGACATATATCGCCGAAAGAGCAAATCATTAATGCAGCTTTGATGGCTACAAATTTCACATTGGTAAGTTCAACATCTAAATATTGTAAAATCGAATGTCAAGAAAAGATGTCTGATTCTTATTTGCTGTGCCACGATCAAACGTGCACCGTGCATAGTTTTCGTTAAAAGTAAGTGATAAATCTTTAAGCCATTAAAAAACGGACTTACAAAAAAGCAATTGCGAATAGGTGCCGGCAAAACACAGCAGGTCCCGGTCAGTTAGTAGTAGAAATATATCGTTCACACTGATTTGAGAGAAGTTCCCCGTTTGCTCCATATTCGGACGTTAAGGGAAAAATGTTTTGCTATGAAGCCGTTGCGCCCAAAGTAAGATGACCATTGAAATTGTAAAAAAAACAAAAATTTAAAAAAAAAATCAAGTAAAAAAGGTCAAGATGGATGCTTGCCAGTCCACTTACATTGTGCTGTTTTAGCATTTGATGTAATTCCGCTTGATAGTGATATATCGGCAGTTCTTGCTTATCCCGAAACAGTTCATTGCTAATGCGTTGCGGCCGTGGTGGAACCATGCGTGGCCCTAGCGATATCGACAGCGATTCATTCCGTATGCCCCCCTTGTGTCGATGTGTGTTCGATTGCGCTGATGCTTGATTGGCGACCACATGTGGTTCAAAGGATGGCAAGAGGTTTGTTAGTATGGCCCGTGCCGATGGTGTCATATCGAGCGGTTTCGCATCGCCTAGTGTGGTCAGACGTTTGCGTCTGCTTATGTGCAGCTCTCGATTGCTCTTGTTGCCAAAACTTTTACTCTTGAGGCCCCGATGGGCAGCATATTGATGTAAATACTTGCGACAAGTATTGGAGAGGCCCTTAAGCACAATCTCATCCTCGCTGCTGGCAAGGAACTCTGTGATTTTTTGCTGAAGCGGCAAACGTTCATTTTCCGGTATGTTGACGCGTTCCATCATTTTACTGCTGCCATTAGTGGTCGCAGTCTTGTTGTTGGTCGCTGTCTCTTTTCTTTGACGACGTTTCTTTGCATTTAACATTGTGGTGATGGTAAGAATTAAAAAAAAAAATAGAAAAACTTCGCGAGAAGTTGCTTATCTGCAGATTTCCGATTTCCAATGAAATTCCTTTGAATATTTGCGCACAGTGAGAAAACCTATTATATATTTATCTTTTGTGTGTATTTGTACGTTGTTTTGTTGCTATTTTTATAATATTTTGATGTAAAAATGCATTGCATTTATAAAACTTTCACGAAAAATCCACTTTTTTGCCATGGAAAAAAAACCAAAACTGAACTGTCAAAACTCACTACACCGCCAGTGCTGCAATTTTCGCGGAGCTGTTAAAGAAAACTAAAAACACTGTAGCAACACAACTGTTAAAATAGGCGTGTTTTTTAGTTTCTCGGCTGTTAAGCGAGTAACAGGTCGCCAATGCGATAACTTCCCACAATTGTTTAATAATAAAAAAAAGTTACAAAATGGTGTTGTTAACAGAACTGCCTTATTTTTTAGTTCCCTATAACATATGTAAGTGGTGTTTTTAGTTAAGCCTTAATAACTCAGACTAGATAAAAAGGGTGATTAAATTTTAAGAGCCTTTGTTGATTTTGAATAAAACACAAATTATTTAGGAAATTTTTGTCATTTCTTTTTATTATGATAATATTGGTATGATTCAATTATGTATGGAACAAAATATCGACCAAATGGCCGCCGCGATCTCGGCGGCACACCTCCATCCGATGGTCCATTTTCGATGACGCTGAGGCATAATTGAGGTTCTATGCCGTTAATGTGCCGAATTATGTCATCATTTAGCTTTTGAATTGTTGCTGGCTTATCCACGTACACATTTTCTTTCAAATAACCCCAAAGAAAAAAGTCCAACGGTGTCAAATCTCATGATCTTGGCGGCCGATTAACATCGCCACGACGTGATATAACACGGCCATTGAATTTGTCGCGCAAAAGAGCCATTGTTTTGTTAGCTGTGGCAAGTGGCACCGTCCTGTTGAAACCACATATAGTCCACATCCATTTCTTCCAATTCGGCCCATAAAAGGTTCGTTATCATCTCACGTTAGCGAACACCATTTACAGTAACTGCCTGACCGGCCTCATTGTGGAAAAAATACGGCCCGATGATGCCGCCAGCCCATACACCACATCAAACTGTCATTCTTTGTGGGTGCATTATTTTTTCGACAATCACTCTTGGATTATCATTCGCCCAAATGCGGCAATTCTGCTTATTGACGAATCAACTGAGGTAAAAATGTGTCTCATCACTGAAGATGATTTTCTTCGAAATGTGATCATCCACTGTTGCCATTTCTTGCCACCATTCTGACCATTGATGATGACCATGGCTCAAATTGAGTTAGTCTGAAATCGAGATATATGAAAATGCAGAAAAAAGCTAACCTTTAGAACCGCAATGGTTTAGTTATACACGGGAAAATTGCTTGTAGAGCAGAAAGAAACTGCCCTTAATCACAATTCACAGTGTTTTTTTTGCTAATTAATGTTACAATAAACGAGGTATAGTCACTAGCTTAACAACAAATAAACTGTACGCTATACTCTCAAAGTGACCTGCCAAAAATACATTTTTGTGAATGCTTGACGATTATTGTAAATGTTTGATAAAGAAATTTAGCCTTACAAACTTCACAAATTGCCTGTGTCAAATTTCAAATTTGAAATTTGTTTAAATTTCTACGAGAAAAAAATAGCAAATCAGATAGTAGCATAACTCTACCTTGTTTATTGTATCAGGAATACTCTTTTAAGAATCGGTTATCAGAACATTCATTTTCATTACAGGTGGCGAAAAAGGCTACACTTCTAGCGATAAACATCGCTGTATCAGTTGAAAATTCCGCCACTTTTCGTTTCAGCTTAGTACCACCAAACGAAAACAGCTAAACGGTTTCGTTTTAAGCCTAGTATTCATCTAAAACGAAATTTTCGCTAAGAAGTTTTCCATTTATCTCCACAATGAAAAAATCAAGTGTAAAAGAAGCAGCCGTTATTCAATTTAAAATAAATTATTTTAATATTCATTTCTCAATTTTTGTTTTTTTTTGCACATGTCAAAAAATCCTTGACCAAACAATAATAAGAACATTATTTTTTTTCGTTTGCAGATGGTGAGAAAAGTCTCTTAGAAAAATCCCAGTAACAGTTGCAAATTCCTCCACCTTTTCGTTTTAGCTAAGTACCACCAAACGAAAATAGCTAAACGGAATTTAAATAAGAGCTAAACGGAACTTACCAATGATAAATGTGTTTCTCTTGGGAGAGAAAATTTCGTTTTAGGTGAAACCACGCTTTAGGTGTTACAATCGTCTGTACTGAGCTATAATTCCCCGCACCTCAGTATGACGTGGGATGACTCTACATAGAAAGGCTTCGACCGGGCACACTGAAGCGTGTGTTTTTAACTAAGAAGAGGCGGAAAAAATATAAGTTAGAAAATACGCACACGAAAGCAGTTTAATCGCGGAAAATTTCATTAAATTGTACTCCTGTTTTACTAAGAAATGTGAGAAATTAGTGCTTAACAATTTCATCAAATTTCCAAATATTTGTTTTAATATTTGCAATTCAAAGTCAAAAACTCGGGTACACTGAAGCCCGCTACATATTTTTCAACTTCCGGTAGTCTAAAAACCATTGAAAATAACTGTCAAAAACTTACAATCAATATATTAGAGGGGTTTTCTACGCCGACAAAGCAATAACATGAATTTTTTGTAAGTTATATATATTGCAAATTTTTTTGGACAACCAAAAAAAAAACTTTAGTGTGCCTAGGTCGTTAATGTCAACTGGACATGAAAAACGACCAGTCAGGAAAAACAATTCGCAGCAGATAAAAAACAAAAATGCTTTATTTTAAACGGTGCACAACCAAAAACGCTTTGCTATTAAAAAATAATGGTGTGTGGAGTCATAAGAAATAGTGTTTTTAATTTTTCGAATCAGAAACGTTTTTTTTTTAAAAAAGCTTCAGTGTGCTCCGGCCTTAAAATATACCACGTATGGGCTAAGTTTTTGTTGATGAAACGTGTAAAGTACCGTGAGTGAGTGAGAACCAAAAAAGGTAAACGTAAAACAAAGGAAAACCAGTGGGAGAATTTCATGATGTGAGAGAATTGCATGATGCCAATCCATATCATTTTTTTTGTTTAATTTTGTTTGCCATTAAAATGTTACAACCACACACATAATCATGCACAGACACAAAATGTTTTTTTCTTTTTCTTCAACAATTATGAAGTTTTTTTTTCGAAATTTTTGAATAGGTGATAACAACTACAATTTTTAGAATGCATTTGCATATTTTTTTGCGCCTCTTTTCAAATAATTATTTTACGAGTATGAATATGTTCAGTGGAAGCCAAATTCCTATTTTGGTTGTTGTTGTTGTAGCGGCACACGCAGTGATAGTTTCTAAAATGATTTTGGAGAAAACATTCCAAATTCCGATGTTTTAATATCATATCAATGTATGGGGAAAAAGCAATATGCTTTTACAGAACCCGTTATTTTCTCGAAAACTCATCGTCGTGGAATAGCTGTTACCACAAAAGATGTGGATGTTATTTAAGATTTCACAATCACGATTATACTAACATTGATCTAATATGAAAGCTACGAGCTGTGAAAACGTACGTGCTGTATAATCATTAAGTCAATTTCTGCAGAACTGCCAGCACAAATTGCCAAATGAAAAGTAGTGTTGCCATATCAGAGCTTTTCAATAGTAACAGAAATTAAGCGGCAAAATTGTAAACAAATTCAGTTTCTAGCCATTTAGCTTAATGTACGGTCGTCTGTTTTAACTATTCTGCATTGATAAAAGGTAAAGTAAATCTACTTAATACAATTTACGAAAATGGTTGAGGTGTTGAAGATAAAAAATGCTCTTCGTTAAATGTTTTCTTTTATTGAAATTGAAAGTTTATGATATGCATGTTTTGCAAAGAAAAAAAACTGCCAGCATGGATAAAAACTTTGATGATTTTTTTTAGCTGAGATTGAATTATTTAAATGACAGACAGCACAATTATCATATTTATGGTTTTCACTAGCCACTTGTTTAGATTAATAGGACCGTATAAGTCGTTATCTAGGGTCAATGAAATTAGCATGTCCATAGTTACTAGAGCTTTTTCGGACCTTCAGGTCTGACCCCATTCGATGACAAATCTTCAAAATAATCCCGTTTTTGGATTCGCAGTGAAATATTCTTTAATTTGAGTTGTCACATGTCCATATTTACTAGTGGTCGCTTCTTTTGACCATAACCATCGTAACGGTCCATACTTCGGAACCCGAATTTTAGCCAGATTTTTGGCAAAAGTGCAGTTTACGGGGCTTGACATGAACAAAAAAATATGCCATATCCTCAGGAATGGGGGCAGATATTTCGGGAAAATTAAGAACAAGGGCGCTCGGGTTCAGAGTACCATAACAATGGTTACCTAATTAAAACCCACTCCGGCCGGACTTCGGCCACAAAAATTAATTTATGTATTGCTAAGTAATACGGTTTTTTCGGTCCTGTGGGTTTTGTATTACTATTTGAATAAATAAATAAAATCAATCAGTAGGCGGCTCAGCGCTATTTTTATGCGTTAAATGCCCGAACACTCTGAGGCGTGCTTTTTTTCGCTGCAGCAGTGCATACGAGGGCTGTTATATATATTTCTGGCCTAATAATGAAAATGCGAATATTTATCATCAAAAATGTATTCATTGTATTTTAAAGTATTTTCCAGCATGAAACCAATTGTCGAAGCACTTCTTCCACTCCGATTGAGACACCTCCAAAATTTGGTTTTTGAACGCCTTAACAGCATCTTCTGGCGACGAAAATAGTTTACCTCGCATTCATTTCTTGATGTGCGGGAATAAAAAGAAGTCATTGGGTGCCAAGTCAGGGCTGTACGGCGGATGACCCATCAATTCGACGTTTTGGCCGGTAAAAAAGGCGCTGCTTTGAGCCGGTGTATGAGTGCTCGCATTGTCATGGTGCACAATGATTCGTCTTCTCTTATTCGTTTTTCGAATTTCTCCGAAGACTTCAGGCAAACAAATTGTGGCGAACCACTCAGAATTGACCGTCCAACGTTGCTCAAGCGGAACAGTCGCCACATGACCAATTTTTACGAAGAAACTGGCGACCATTAGCTTTGAAGAGCTTCTTTCGTTGGATTTGGCACGTCTTCGAAGACCCATACGGTCGAATGCTGGTTTGTTTCGGGCTCATACGCAAAGATCCATGATTCGTCACCTGTGGCGATCTTATAAACTACTTTTGCAGCACCGCGATCGTATTTTTTCAAAAATTCCTTGCACCAATCGATACGAGCCTTTTTTTGAGCGATTGTCAAATTGTGCGGAATCCAACGAGAACAAACCTTTTTTACGGCCAGGTGTGCTGGTGGAAGTAATGCCCAAGGATGCCTCTTTCTCGCGGTATGTCACATGAAGATCTTACATTATCAGTTCACGCACGGCATCAATGTTCTCTGCCACAACGGCTGTTTTTGGACGACCTTCGTCTTTGAGCCAGCGTCGGTCACGATTGAATTCATTAAACCGGTTTTTCACGGTGCTATGAGATGGTGCTTCATCGCCATACAAAGATTTAAGTTTTTCGATACACTCTTGCCGCGATAATCCATGTCGAAAGTTGTGAAAAATGAGCGCACGAAAATGTTCACGAGTTAATTCCATTTTTTTTGCCAAATTGATTTTTTCATGTCACAGTTAACAACCAGCGTTGCCGTTGTGCGACTAAAGTGGCAATTTGTGCCTTTTTTGAAGCCTTGCGATTTTTACTGCCCCTTTCTAAACAATCCCCTTTTTTGACCCTTTTTGAAATTTTTACTACTTTTCACAACTTGAAGTATTTGTATGCCATAAGACATAAACTATTTTGACCTAGTGTCTGAATAAAGTCATATAATTAGTAAACTTAAGACATTCATAAATGAATTTGTATTATCAGAATGTAAGGCTATTGATAAATCATATGAATACCTTTTTGATATAACAGACGTTAAAATTCTTGGTTGGAGATAGGAAATTCTTTAAAAATAATTTTAATGAACGTTTGTTTCAGAATTTATTTGAATTCGTCGCATATACAATGACTTTGCCACACTGAAGTGCTTGCGCTGAACGTGTATTTTCAAAGTTAGAATTAATAACAATTAAACTAACTAACAGGTTAAAGGTGAAAACCTAAGAATGTATGCTTTCGGCTTTGAATTGCCTGGACACGAAGTAAAAAGAGTGTACTCCAGGTGAAAAACTTGTATATAAGTATTGAAACGAAGTTCGAATATATAGAACGTTAAAGTCAAAACTTTACATTTTTGTACAAAATTAGTGTTACAGAAAAGTAGAAATATATTGACATGTGTGTACATTAGAGCGTACCATCGTGCAGGTAAAAAAAATTCGCAGTACACCTTTAAATATAAAGTATTATTAAAAGGTAGTTTCGAAAATTGTTTTTTTGTTTTTTTTTTTTATTAAGGGATCGCGCTTCAACATTATATCTTCTGCATTTACAACCAGATCTTAAAGTGTGATACATCAATGTTTTAGTTGGTCTTTTTAAGACAAAAACATCGATGCATCACAATTTAACATCCGTCTAAAACACCAAGAGCAACCCCAACATTCGGAAAAATAGGCAAAAACATTTTCAAAAATTGTTCTGCTGGTATAATCGACAACTTCCTTAGTAAGAGTTTAATGATTTTGAGTCAACTTTAATCATACGATATCAACGGAGATATGATGGGTAAGTAACAGAAGGGGTTACTTAGGCTAGTGACTTCAGAAACAGAAAAAGTCCTCTTCGAGACAAAAACATCGATGTGTCACACATTAAGATCTGGCTGTAAATGCAGAAGATATAAAAAAATGTAAAAGCGCGACCCCTACGTTCGGCAACAAAAACAAAAAAAAAATTGCAAAGCTTGCAACATTTCTTTATATTCGAAGGTGTAAGTACGGCGGTCTATTTTTTTGAGCTACCGCTTAATGTACATATGTATGTGCCTTCAAATCAATTGTTTTTTAGTTTTATGTGTATTTTGAGTCCATTTTTTATGAACTGTGATTTTTTCGATATTTTTTAACTTTAACGTTTTTTTTTATTAAATAAATAAATATGAAAAATTTACGACTTTTTTTTTTTAAAAAATCTCCTTTTTGTGCCAATTTTTGAAATTTCCCAACGGTAACGCTGTAAACAACACAAATGATAGTCGTACGTTAAAACGTTCTGAGTACGTATAAGCTAGAAAATGTCAGATGTCGCCATAGGCCAGAAATATATATAGCAAGCCTCGTAATAGAAAAAGGAGCAATTAGTGAACACAATTCAAAACACAAGGGAACTTAGCATTTGTTGATTAAGAACTGAATGCTGGTTTCAATTCAATGTGGGACGCCGAATCCAAATCTGAGCTTGGTTTTTTCCCCTTAGTTGGACTTTTCGCTATATGTGACGCGCTAAATCGAAAGGGACCTAAGGTTAAAAATCAGTTTTGTTTTCTATTTGCACTTAGAATCGTCGTCTTCACTTTCATAAAACGCGCATATCTCTGGGAGGGAACACTTTTGGGGCATGGGATCGGTCTCATTCGATGATCAGATGTTATCCACATCAAAAAAAAGTGAAAAGTTGATGAAAAGTTTTGTTCAGGAGAGCCATTTTAAAGATTAGGTCCCTTTCTATTTGCGCTTAGAATCGTCAACATCACTTTCATAAAACGCGCATATCTCCGGGAGGGAACACTTTTGGGGCATTGGATCGGTCTCATTCGATGCTCAGATGTTGTCCACATCAAAAAAAGAAAAAAAATTAAAATTGATTTTTTTACCCTTAGGTCCCTTTCTCTATGAGCTGTCACTTATACATATTGAAATAACTTGAAAACTGTTCATCGCATTTAGTTAAAAACAAAATTCAAGACTAGTCAACAAAGTTATCACTAAGCCGATTTAAGAGATATCGTTGAAGTATTAAAGAGATATAATTATCTTTACAAATTTATAAAAAATAGAAATAGGACAAAATACTCAGTTTCGGTTCGAAATCGTTTAATCCAATACATTTCGAATGAAATGACTTTATTGCATTGTAATCGGTGCACAACTTTTAAAATTGTTCACAATTTTCTGAGAAAACTTAATTGATATAAATCGCAATTAACATACAATAATAACATTTAAGATTAAGAGTGTTTGGAAATTAACTTAAAAAGGCGAGCTGATGGAGAAAAAAAATCAAGATTAGATAGAAAATCAGGGACCTTAATAAAGTTCCAGTCAACACAAAAAAATCCAATTTATTTCCTATGTGTTAATCTTGACTGCTCAAATCATCCTCTTCTTCATCGTCATCATCAGAATCAAAGTCATCGGACTCATCATGGTCACCATCCTCCCTCAGCTTCAATTGCTCAATCTTCTGAAGTAATTCATCTCTGGTATGAGGTATTCTCGTTCTAACTTTTGTCTTGACCTCTTCTACCTCCCCCTCTTCCCCAGCGTCCACTGCCTCCGACACTTCTTCCTTGTCCGCCTCTCCTGCTTCTTGCTCCTTTTTGCCCTTATCCATATAACGCAGAAAAGCTCTTCGCTTGCGTTCCGGAAATGATTTAATTAATCTCTCCATTTCCACCTTCAGCTTTAGCTCTTCCTCAGGTGTCGGTTGGGCTGGCTCGATTTCAACTTCTTCGGCACTTTTCAGACATTTCGCACAGACTCGTGCTTCGTGAGCACACTCACGACAGAGCACATGATAGGCCTTGCGTATTTTCTTCTGCTGACATTTCGTACAGGTTTTGGGCTGGCTAAGGGGCTTGTACTTTTTGTATTTGATCTTCCATTCAATGACACCTTTGCAATGTTGGCATACCTCGCTGATGTGAAGGGAGTTGAGACGCTGTTGCATGGGCGTCTTGTCGTGCAGGTCATTCTTGAAGACGTGACGGTTTTTATGTTTCTGTGCTCGTGTGCGCGACCCATTGCCACGTTCGGTACTCATCTTCTATGTCTTTCTAAGGTTTGCCAAATACAATTATTATGTTTTAATTGATAACAAACTGCAACTTCACTGAATATTTTGTAACTTAAAAAAACGTGTTGGCTCAATTGAAACTAAATCCAAACAATAACATTTGTTTGTCATCTATCTGTCAGCTGTCAGCGTGTGAATGTTAAACTCGCTAGTGATGCCAACGCCCGTTTGGTAATAAAACCGATATATTTCTGTAAAGAAATCGTTAAATAAAACCACAAATTTACGTATTTATTAGCTACTCAACTGGCATGGGTACAATTTTAGAAGGTGAAGTCAATCGACCAGCTGATACACCTTTTTTATTTAGGGGTGCACTGACAGAATTTTCTTTGCCTCTCAATGATGACTTTATTTTGTTTGTTGAAATTTTTATTGGCAGTTCTGCGATTAAAAAAAAATTGGTTGTGTTGAAATTCAAATTGAAATAAAGATAGATGCTTATAATGGGTGCTCCAAGTATAGCCTTTTTTTGACAGATCACTTGTGAGTCGTGTGATGCTGTTGTTTAGTATTGTTTGGCATTTCATCATGGAAAGACTTAAGCCTAAACAACGTTTACAAATCGTTCAACTTTATTACGAAAATTCACGTTCTGTGAGGAATGTGTTTCGTGCACTTCGTTCAACTTACGGTCAACATAATCGGACTACTGAGCGTACTATTCGCAACACCATCGGCCATCTTGAGACCCATTCGATAATATTCGAATAGACCACGTCCAGCACGCAGTGAAAAAAATGTAGAGGCCGTAGCTGAAAGTGTAAACCAAGACCGTGGAGAGTACACCAAGACCGAAGAAGATCCGACGTTTTCGAGCCAAATTTTGTTTAGCAATGAAGCCCATTTCTGGATCAATGGGTATGTAAACAAGCAAAATTGACGCATTTGGGACGAAGAGCAATAGGAAGAGGTTCAAGAACTGCCACTTTATCCAGAAAAACAACGGTTTGGTGTGGTTTGTGAGCCGGTGAAATCTCGGTTTATATTTCTTCAAAAATGATGAAGGTGAGAACGTAACCGTCAATGGCGACCGTTATAGTGCCTTTAATGCTTTAAAGCTCGTGATCTCGGCGACATTTGGTTTCAACAAGACGGCGCCACTTCCCATGCATCGCATCAATCAATGGATTTATTGAGAAAACACTTTGGTGAGCAGATCTGACATTTCCATTGGAAAGTTTGGCGCCATCTGACATTTCCATTGGAAAGTTTGACTATTTTTTAGCATAAACGTACTCAGAACGTTTTGACGTACTTGTGTTGTTTACAGTGACTTGAAAAAATCAATTTGGCAAAAAAATGGAATTAACTCGTGAACATTTTCGTGCGATCATTTTTCACAACTTTCGACGTAGATTATCAGGACAAGGGTGCAACGATGAACTTAAATCTTTGTATGGCGATGAAGCACCTATCCTATAGCACTGTGAAAAACTTGTTTAATGAATTCAATCGTGGCCGACGCTCGCTCAAAGACGAAGGTCGTCCAAAAACGGCCGTTGTGCCAGTGAACATTGATGCCGTGCGTGAATTGATAATGCAAGATCGTCATGTGACATGCCGTGGGATAGAGGCATCCTTGGGCATTTCTTCCACCAGCATACATTCGATATTGCATTAACACCTGGCCGTAAAAATGGTTTGTTCTCGTTGGATCCCGCACAATTTGACAATCGCCCAAAAAAAGGCTCTATCGATTGGTGCAATGAAATTTTGAAAAAATACGATCGCGGTGCTTTAAAAGACGTTTATAAGATCGTCACAGGTGACGAATCATGGATCTATGCATATGAACCCGAAACAAAACAGCAATCGACCGTGTGGGTCTTCGAAGACGAGTCAAATCTAACGAAAGTTGTTCGTTAAAGAAGGACTTCGAAGCAAATGTTCGCCTGTTTCTTCGACAATACTGGTCATGTGGCGACTGTTTAGCTTCAGCAACGTATGAGGTCAATTCTGAGTGGTACACCACAATTTGTTTGCCTGAAGTATTCGGAGTAATTCCAAAAACGAACAAGAGAAGACGAATCATTGTGCACCATGACAATGCGAGCTCTCATACATCGGCTCAAAGCAGCGCCTTTTTGACCGGCCAAAACATCGAATTGATGGGTCATCCGCCGTACAGCCCTGACTTGGCACCCACTGACTTCTTTTTACTCCCGCAGATCAAGAAAAAAATGCGTGGTCAACGATTTTCGTCGCCAGAAGATGCTGTTGAAGAGTTCAAAAACCATGTTTTGGAGGTGTCTCAATCGGAGTGGAAAAAGTGCTTCGGCAATTGGTTTGAGCGCATGCAAAAGTGTATAAATTATGCTGGTGAATACTTTGAGGCCAGAGATATATATATAAATATATATAGCAGCCCTCGTATCTGTTAAGCCAGAGCCAAAATAGCGTCTTCCAGATTGATTCAAATCCGGCTCGAAGACTGAGTCTTTTTACATTAGGAATTGTTTTTAACACTGAAAAAGGACAGCTGATCTGTTAAAAAAAGGGGAATCACAAGGTAGTTTTTTTTCTAAATAAATTGGTTGAAAAGTGTAAAACTTTGACCATCCCACGAGCGTTGGCATATCCGTAACGGTTGTAAATGCTGTTGTGGTTATCTTAACATTTGCTAGTATGCAGACTAGTAATTTTTCAGTTATTATTAAAATAAAAATTTTGTTTAATCTAATGATTTATATCGAACACTTTTATTCTCAACAATACTTTAGCGCTGTTTTTTTTCTTTCTTTCAGAAAAACGTTCCCGCTGTTCTTCAACTCTTTTAATGTATACTTCCCTACACTCGTGCTAAAGTGTTTCCGAAATGCGTGATTTGAAGCAATGTTTAATTGATCTGTTGCGTTCCGGCGGCATATCCGTGGGTGACAATCACAATTCTACTTCGACCACAAATGCTACCTCAAAGCAACAACACAAACCAAAGAAGCTACATGAGTACACTGCTGCCGATTGCAATGCCGCCTTTCTGCGTAAATACTATGATGTGGGTATCAATGGTTATCCGCCTCCGGCCAACAGCAAGAACGGCAAAGGCGTCATATATTTCAATGAAAACCTCACCATGACCAGCAAATACGATATGCGACAATATCCTCTAAGTCGTTATCCCTCTTGCCCGCTGAGCACGTTTAGCAATAGTGATGATAGTGTATCACCACAGAGTTCCAAATCGGACAATCATCATACGGATGATAGTGCAGATAGCGAACGTTTCGACTACTCTTCCGAGGATGATCAGGCGACCTTAATCGATTGTTATGATGAAAATCCGAATGAACGCTTAAACTGTTATGCGAATGGAGGCGGCGGCGTTATTGGCGATGGTCAATTGGATTCCTTTTGTACTTTATGTACATCGAGTTTTAGTTATAATAAATGTTGTCGCTACTGTGATAACTCCCGCTGCGGATCACAGTGCAATTCGGAGCATGGCGGTTCACATACGTCGAGTTTGAAAGTTCAAAAATATCATGCACCACCGACGATGCAGCGAAACAATTTGTCGTTGAGGTAAGTTTGTACAATTTTATGTTTTGTTTTTTTCTATTTAATCATGTCGAGTCTATTGAAAACTTTGTTTAGGGATTTCTGTATACATGGTATATTGTAATATTCTTAAAAACAATCAACAAAAGAATGGCTATTTATTTGTTTTTAAATTAACGTTATAGGAGGAGGTGTTGTTCTGGAATTGTACTCTACATGTTGTGTTGTTCGCGTTGTATACGATTGGTTAACGTGCGCGATACTAAATTCCACGAGTCCATAAACCGATCCATACACATAGAAATGCATTTCTGAAAATGAAAAGAAAATAAAGAGATATAGATGATTTCTTATTTAAATTGTTCTATTGGTTAGTTGAAATTTATATAAGGGGTGCTTTTATGTTCTCTTAGACACAGACATTGTAGTTTTTGTTGCAAATTTCTAGGTTTTTATAATTAATTATTTATTGCTAGTGCAAAAACCAAAAAGTAATCAGAATTTTATAATTAATATTTGTATAATAAAGGGTGGTTTTAAGGGCCGATGTTGATTTTGAATAAAACACAAATTATTTAGGAAATTATTGTCATTTCTTTTTTTATGATAATATTGGTATGGTTCAATTATGTATGGAACAAAATATCGGTCAAATGGCAGCCGCGATCTCGGCGGCACACCTCCATTCGATGGTCCAAATTTTCGATGACTCTGAGGCATAATTGAGGTTCTATGCCGTTAATGCAACGAATTATCTCATCCTTTAGCTCTTAAATTGTTGCTGGCTTATCGAAGTACACCTTTTCATTTAAATAACCCCAAAGAAAGAAGTCCAACGGTGTCAAATCACATGATCGTGGCGGCCAAATAACATTGTCACGACGTGAGATAACAAGGCCATTGAATTCGTCGCGCAAAAGAGCCATTGCTTCGTTAGCTGTGTGGCACCGTCCTGTTGAAACCACATACGGATATCGTCCACATCCATATCTTCCAATTCGTGTCATAAAAAGTTCGTTATCATCTAACGATAGCTAACACCATTCACAGTAACTGTCTGACCGGCCTCATTTTGGAAAAAATACGGCCCGATGATGCCGCCAGCCTATAAACTGCACCAAAAGTCACTCTTTGTGGGTGAATTGTTTTTTCGACAATCACTCTTGGTTTAATCGCCAAAATGCGGCAATTCTGCTTATTGACGAATCCACTGAGGTGAAAATGTACCATGTACCTCATCACTGAAGATGACTTTCTTCGAAAATTAATCATCCACTTCACAATAAGCCTAAATAACTTTAACGCATTGCTCGCTTGTGTATCTTTCCATGGTTCAAATGAAGTTAGTCTGAAATTGAGAAATATCAAATAAAACGCAGATAAAAATTTGACGTTAAGGTGTGACGTCAACATCGGCCCTTAAAATGAAACCACCCTATATTTAAAAATCTTATCTCTTTTCAACGTATAGGTAGTTTAGACACGTAAAGTCTCATATACTCATCCCTAATTTCTTCATTGACATTAGCAATTTTGAAATCCCTGTGGATTTTAGTTTATTTGTAGAATGTACCACGGTGCACCGCTAATTTGTCGTAGAACATTGGATTGTCGCCTTTGTTATTTAGTCACCTTCGATGTGCAGGCAGAACCCCAAAGCTGAATGACATATGTCCATTTAAACGAGAATTTTGTATTCGAGGTCTAGGGCAGACAGACGGTCGATATGTCATTTGAGTTGGATTGTCCTTGATCTGAGTCACTTTAAAGTCATGTAAGATGACGGCGTACAGATTTCCGTTTCATTGAAAAAAGTCCAAATCATTTTATCATTTCAAAGATAATAGTCCAACTAAGAAAAATCCTCAAATATTTTTTCAAAGAAATAGTTTTTTTGGGCTCCAAAGCCATTGCCGATGTAAGCGATTTGTATCCAGAATTAATTAATATAGTAGTTCCATCCCTCAGTAGTTGAACGAAAATATTTGTCAAAGACGCATTTTAGGATGGATTCAAATTGGTTTATAATTTTTAAATAGTTGAGTTTATTTTTTTTTACAAGTTTATTTTTTTTTTAAATCTTATAATTATCATTTTTAATTCATTTTTTTAGATGAATAAGTGAAAAAATTGCAACATTTAAAAACATCATTAAATTCGGGAACATTTTTTGCACAATAAATTAGTTTGGACTTTCGTCTAAAAGCAAAAAACGGAATCTTCACCGGTGTTTTTAGGTTCCTTTTGTTTTTAAAAAGTGTATGATTCATTTTTTATTCGAAAATTTCCCAATATTTGATGCCAAAACACATCATAAAATTCGGGAAATTTTGAAGACACAATAAATTAGTTTGGACTTTCTTCTATTAAAAAAAACGAAATCTTCGCCGATTTTGTCCGATACTTTTTGATTTTCATTTTTTAAAAATGTATAATGAATTTTTTATTCGAAAAGTTCTTAATTTTTGAAGTCAAAAACCAAATAATACCAAAAAATTCGGTGAAATTTGTTGCATAATAAATTAGTTTGGCCCAGAAACACTCGTCTGGCGACGTTTACAGTCCAGTCTGTAAAGGCATTAAGTGTTATTGCACTTCCCAATCAGTTTGGTTTTCAACAGGGATGAATGTACGGCCTTGCAAGGGGTTCATTACTGTCGACATAGAAGTTTAACCTGTCGCATAGGTTGTGGGAAACTGATCCCGCCCAGTCACCACGATGTGACTTTAATGAAAGGTTTTAGCCTCATGAAAGGTTGTTGTTGTTGTAACGGCAACTGTGTGTCGGGGTGACAGCCCTTGACCGAAGAATGGCTGCTTCGGGTCAATCCGGTCCACAGAACCGGCTGTCGTGTTATTGAAAGGTTGTATTTTTTGGTGCCCCCGCGTGGTGGGTGGTTATGTTAAAAAAACTTGATTTTTTTAATCCTAAATGCAAAAATGGTATAAACACTTAATTGAAGGGGACTATCAAACTTAGAATAAGAATAATAATTATTCTACGGTAAGATATTGTTAATATAATATTTCGCCAGGACGCTTTTCCACAAAACAACGCCTCTTTATGGGAAAAAAGAAAAATTATTTTAAAAACGCGCTAATGAGTGTAAATATCACCTCCCTAGATGAGGCCTTTCCATAGCCGAATGCCTTTATGCCCGGCTGATAACCTTCTACAGGCGAAGAAGTTTAATTTAAGAAAATGAAGCACAAAAAAGTTCTAGCGGGTTCCAAACATTTGGACTCTTGAGGTTACTACCTTTGAGTTAGGTTTAAGCATATTGGCAGGGTAAGTGGTCAGGATAATATTTTTACATTCGGACTCGTGAGGTTACTACCTTTGACTTAAGTTTAAACACATTGGCGAGGTGAGTGGTCGGGCTAATTTTTTGCTGCTACGACCACTATGGACGTCAGCCTCTACTTTTCATGTACATTTTCGTGTTCTCAGCATTATAAGAAAGCGGATGTCGTGTTTTTTTCTTGAACTCTTGCACGCGCGGCTCCCTGGTTTAAGAGTAGTTCGCATTTCATCCTTAATGGGATACTGAGGGTTTTCCCTGCATAGAGACAATCTGAATCGATTATGCCCAAGGGTGGACAAACATTACATACATCATCCACTTCGATTATGATATGTAAAACATAAATTTCATCATGCATTCGTTATAATTTATGTATTTCAAATCCAGTTAAACAATACACAAGGTTAACTCACATTTTCCGAGGAATCCAACGATGAGCCGGGTTTAGTTACACATTTACTAAAGCATTTTTCCGTCATTTTCTGTAACAACAATTATGGCATTAGTGCAGCCGACAGGTATCAGTTACATGTGTTCTTCATTTTAAGGCCTTTTTCTCGTGATTAGGTAATTACTTACCGGCCAAGGAACAACGAACTTTCAACTTACCGTCAGTAGTTCCTGAGCATTGGCAACAGCTACTTGCTGCTTTACTTGCTCCATCAATTCGCTTTTTTGGCTGCTAGTTAACTCCGCCATGCTTGCAATTTGCTTCAACTTATTTCACTCAAGTGTTTTTGTAAATATTTCAATAGAAAATACAATTTCTAATTAATGAAATCCAATTTTTTTAGTTCTGTTTTTTCTTTGGGTTGTCACACACTTTCAGCCGTCATAACATGTGTTGGTAGTGTAAAAACGGCCAATGGCAAATGACAGCAATAGCAGGTCTCAACCTAAACGAAAGTACAGCGTCAGCCGCAAACGCTTAGTAGCTTAACCGACGATATCGTACACAGGGCTGTCAAGAGGAAGATAAGATAAACGTCATTTTGTGTAAAATCGTCGATTTTTAAATAAATCGTTATATCCCCGTTTTCAAGTGGCAACTTTACCTGCCGCAACTCTGAGTTTGTAGGAAAGAGGGGTAAGGGGAATGAAAAGCGAAAAACTTCCTCGTACTGTCAATTTCTTTTGTGCTTTACGCAGTATGAAGTTGGCTGCAAAATATTTTAGTATTTTTTCACACAAAAATTAGAACGAATGAAAACAAAAGTTGCCGTAACCGAATTGCCTTGTATAAACACAAGAGACAAGTTCATAAGGGAATTGTAAAAATTGACTCGTGTAAAGTTGCCTCGTGTGTGAAATTATGTGAATTTAAAACGAAGCCATGCTTACATTTGACAACGTTACCATGACAAACCTAAGGATTCGATAAGATTAAAAGGGGTTGCCCAACCATAATGCTCGGTGTGAAGTGTGAGTCAAACCTTAACGTCAAGTTCTTTGACCAATTTAATTTGACATTTCTTTGTTTCAGTGTTTGACAAATTTAAACATGAAGGGTACAGGATTGTTAAATCCTATACGAAAAAGTTTGTTCAAATCTAAATGCATTTAGTGATTTTTTTTGTTCAGCATAATCGACCAAATGTTGTGTCCACAATCGGAAGAATCATGCGTTAATTTTTTTAAACCGGGTCTTCAGGAAATGTAAAAAAATCTGTTCATGCTCACCCAGTTTGTTCTGCGGAAATATTGATGTTTTAAACGATAGTGTGGCAGAAGATCCGTAAATCTTGACTCGTCGTCGTGCCCAGCAATTGAACATTTCACGAACATCACTAATGCGCATTTTGAATAAAGATTTAAAGATTTAATCGACTTAAAAGCTAAAGCTTACTGACCATTTCAAACGCCGTCAATGCGCCGAAAATGGTGACGAAGTGAATGGTGACTACAAAGAAAATCATCTTCAGCGACGAGGAACACTTTCATATTTGTTGTACAAATAGAGGTCCAGCGGTACAATAGAGAGTTTTTAGATCATCGAAATTAGCAAACAGGTCTAAACGCCATTCACGCTGATGAAGTCACAGCAGCAGTATTCAGCTATAGAGTGAATGTAGTGCTAGGGGAACATCTTTCGGAGATTAAATCAGAGGAGGAGACGCTACCTCGGGAGACGCGCGTTGTGTTGGCTTAGCTGAGATCTGGATGGTGCAGCCGCCTTAATTCGTATTGGGCGCGAATTGATGCTAACGTTGCGGACGTTATTCCCGTCTGCCATCCGGGACCACAAGACATGTCAATGGGCCTGTCAATCCAACTCAGCTGACTGAGTTGGACGCATGCAGTTTAAATGGAGCGTTTCCTTCACCTGAATATTGAAGCAGATCCCCTAGAGATAAATAAGACATACAATGCCACATATATTGTTGTCACAACATCAACAACTTTCACCTTAGTGGATTCGTTAACAAGTTGAATTGCCGCATTTGGGCAAATGAGAATCCACTAGTGATTGTTAAAATGCCTATGCATCCACACTGTGACTGTTTGGCGTTGTTATAGGCTAAGGGCGTCATCAGACAGTACTTCTTCGAAAATAAGGTCGGCCCAGCAAATAGCATGTATGGTGTTCGCTACCGCGAGATGATAACGGACTTTTTGAGGCCAAAAATTGGCGATATGTGGTTCCAACAGGCCTACAAAACAACGGCTCTTTTACGCGAGAAATTCATTGGCCGAATTATCGCACGTCGTGGCGCTGTTAATTGGCCGCCACGATCATGTGATTTGACACCGTTGGACTGTTTTCTTTGTGGATATTGATAAAAAAAAGAGCTTAAGGATGAGATAGTTTGGCACATTAACGATATTGAACATTCATTATATCCCGGAGTCATTAAAAATATGGACCATCGAACAGAGGTATGCCACAGAAGCCGTGGCAAGCATTTAACCGATATTTTGTTTCACACTCCGCATATGTAAAATCGATGCAGGCTTCGTATATATATGTAGATCGTTAAACCAGTAGAGGCCAGGTCGGCAGCACACCTAAACGGTACTGATAAGTCGACCACACCAACGAAGAAACACAGCGTCTACCAGAGGTGATGTGTTTGCTTTACTTCGCTTACTTACTTTTCCTTCCCTCTAATTCAAACAACAACAAACCTGATCTAATCAGCTCTTGGAATAAATTCTCTTTCAAAAAAATAATTGCCATATTTTCTTCTATCATAATAATAATTATGAAGATAATTCGCTAAAAACTTTTTGTGTTAATTACAATTAACAGTGTGTTTTAGTTAGACCACCCTTCACGTGTGCTTGACGTGTTTTTGCAATAATTTGCTAAAACATTGTCTTGGCAAGGAGTGACATTTTAGCGAGATCAAAGTTTTCTTTGATCTCGCTAAAATGTCACTCCTTGCCAAGACAATGTTTTAGCAAATTATTGCAAAAACACGTCAAGCACACGTGAAGGGTGGTCTAACTAAAACACACTGTTAATTGTAATTAACACAAAAAGTTTTTAGCCAGATTTAAAAAGCGACGATTTTTTCATTGATATAGGTTGGCAGCCCTGGTCGTACACACTCGTTCAATAGTCTTCTTTCTTGTACACTCGTTAACTAGTGTTGTATTTTGTACATATTGTGGGAAAATTTAAGTGAAGTGTTCAATTCAAAGTGTTGCTACCAGTGATGGGTAAGTGGAACAGCTGTACCGTTTTTGGTACAATTATGCTGGTGCACAGTACTCTTGGTGTCCTAAGGCTTTATTTACAGGGTGGAGCGCGGAAATTTGCTTATTTGGGAATGAAATAAAAAAGTTATGTACCTTAGAAAAATTTATTTAATATTTTATTTATATTGAACAGTAAGGGAATTTTTTAATTGCATGGTTTTAAATTGTGTGTCGACCTTCGCTATCCACACACTGCTGCATACGTTTTCTAAACTTTTCATGAACCCTAACAAACATGTCTTCCAATTTCAGCCTCAATATTGTTAATTAGGCCTTTTAAGGTGTTGGGACGGTTAATATACACCTTCGATTTCAGGTAACCCCAAAGCAACAAAAGAAAACGGGGCCAACTCTGGTGAGCGTGCCGGCCAGTTCACATCACCCCTCAAAGAGATAAGCCGTCCAGGAAACTTTTGCCTCAAACAATTCATGGCAATCCTCGCTGTGTGTGCAGTGGTACCATCCTGTTGCAACCATGTATGCTCTAATTGCGTTGCCTCAAGAGCCAGCTAAAAAAATCCTGTATCATAGAAAAGTACCGTTCGGAGTTTACAGTTACGGCAAGACGGTTATCCTGGAAAAAGAAACGGTCAATGTTGCCTACTCGTGATATGGCGCACGACACAGTGACGCGGTCCGAATGCAGAGGTCTCTGGTGAAGTTTTCTGGGAGTTATTTCACTCCAGTACCGCATATTTTGTTTGTTTACACACCCACTGAGGTAAAAATGTGCCTCATCGGAAAAGAACACAATTGCGTCATGGGGTATAGTTGCAAGCAAGTCTTCACAATAAAATTCAGTTCATCAAAGAATTCGGTGGAGAGAACGTCTGGAAATGCCAAGAGCAAGTGATTGCTTCCGTGAAGGGAGTTTCGGAGATTGCAGTATGTTTTGTGGTGTTGTTATCCTTCTCTTAGTCCCCCTTCGTACACATGACACATTCCCTGCTGTTCTCACTGCAATGATCGAGTGCGCATTTGAAAAATATACTTCAACACAAAATGACCTCTCCTCACGCGTCCAATGCATGATGGCAACTGAAAGGCAGACGAATACAAATCTCCCGTCAGCTACTATAAGTCACGCACACTCTCCACTCTCTTCAACCAACTGTGCCGCCACAGCGTGCAGTGCAAAAGAGTAAATTACTGCGCTCCACCCTGTATATGTATTCTTGATCGTCGTAAAATTCTAAGACGATGTAGCCATATCTGTCCAACCCTCCGTATGTCTGCTGAAAGCACGATAGCGGTCAATC